>MU400515.1:0-640325 GCA_022578965.1 Xylaria sp. FL1777
TAAAATAAAAAATAAAAAACAACTAATTAATAAAAAAAAAAAACTAGTATAGCAAGTAATAATTAATTATTAATTATTAAACGTAATTATTATTACAAATAAATACTTTTTTATTTTACTAGTAATTATAAAAAAAAACATTAGCTAAACAAAATAGTTTATAATAGTTAATATTTTAAATAAATATTATGCTATTAAAATAATTAAAAAAAGAAAATAAAAAACTGCTATATAAACAATATATAAACTATATAAATATATAATTATGCTATAAAAACTATAAAATATATTAACTAGCTTTTAATATATAATAATAACGATTTTATAGAAGTTTTTAAACAAGTTTATATTTATTTACTTAAATAATATTTTAATTTATTTTAAAACATTAAAAAAACATAAAAAATATATAATTTAAGTATTAAAAATATTTAAACAAGCAAAATTATAACTTAATACAAAAAAATATATATAGCATATATAAAAAATCGACTTTTTAAAATTTATAATTATTTTAAAACAAATATAAATTTAATAATTAAAAATTAATACAGTATAAAACTAAAAAATATTTAATTTAGCTATTATTATAAACATATAATAAGCATTAAGATTTTTGAACTATGTTTAAATATTAATTTAAAACTTTAAAAAAATAGCATTTTACTTTACAAAGTATATAAAAAAAAAATACAAAAAAAAATTCTTTTTAATTTTAAAAAAAGCTTAAAAAGCTTTTAAAAAACTAAAACTAAAAGTTATTTTTAACTTTATAGTTAAACTACTTAATCTACAAAAAAAAAAAAAGCTAAAAATAAATACTTTAAATAGTATAATTACAAAAGTTTTAAAACAACTAAAAAACAACAAAAAATAACACTTAGTAGCTTATTATTTTAAAGTACTATAAAACATAATATTATAATATTTTATATATAATAAAAAACTGCTTATAATTATTATAGCATTTAAAAAGTAAAAACTATTTTTTATAAAAACTATAAAGCTAATTAAGATTTATTTAAATTATTAAAACTTAATAAAATTTATAACTACACAAAAAATTATTAAACAACATAAAAATTAAATAGTTTTTTTTTTTAAGTTTAACTTTAAAATATGTTATATTAAAAAAAAAAAAACATTTAAGCAAACATACTTAGTTAACAAAATTAAAAAGAATTTAAAGTTTTAAAAAAAAACATTTAAATATTATATCCTTAAAAAAATAAAAGCTTAAAAATTAAAATTATACTTAAAAACTTTATAAATATATAGCTATAATAAGCTTATAATTTAAAAAAGTTAGCATAACTATAAAAATATAAAAAATTAAAAAATAATAAGCTAATATATAAACCTAAAGTTTATTTACTAAAATTTTTACAAAATAAATTTATTAAGAAATTTTATAAATACTTATTATATAAATACTAAAAAGCAACAAAAATAGTTTAATAATTATAAAAAAAATACAATTTTTTAAAACTATAAAACATAGTTAAATCTATTATAAAAAAGTGCAATATTTATAATAAAGCTAAAATAGCTTAATATAAGCTTTATAAACTATTATAACTTATATAAATACTTAAACAAACATAATACATTATTGCTTAAGATTTTATTATAGTATTACTTTTATTAACTAATTTAATTATAAAAATATAATATAATAAAATATAAATTATTATTAATAAACTTACTAAGTATGCTTATTTTTTATTGTTTAAAAAAAATATAACAGCTAAACAACTTATATATGCTTTTATACGCTAATATTTAAATAAGCATAAGCTATTAAAGAAAATTATTTTAAACTAAAATAAATTGTTTACTTTTAAGTTTAAAACTAGCTTTTTTAAACTTATTAATATTAAACTAAAGTTTTTAATTGCTTACTACTTATAAACAAATAAACAAATAAAAAAACTAAACTAAATATTAAAATAATATTTATAAAGTTATATTAATTACTAATAAAACAATTAAATAAAACTATTACTAATAATATAGATTTTATATAATATATTAATAAATAAAAATATAAACATATTTTTGTATAAAGCTATTTATAAATAGCAAGCAATTATTAAAAAACAAAAAAAAACATTAATAAAAGCACCTATTATTTTAATTATAATACTTTAAGCAAAAATTATTGCAATAAAAATCAAAACATTATAAGCTAAACTATAACTATGCCTTTAATTTTTATAACAATAAATATTAATATATTATAATAAAAAACAAACTAAAGAACTAACTTTTAAAAAAAAAAACAAAGTTTATTTACTATAATAAAAACAAAATGTAAACATTAATATTTTTTAAATTAAAACAAAACAACTAAGCAATAAATTAAAATTTAAAAAACTTAGCTTTTTTAAAATTAAAAAAGTTATTTTATTTATTAACTATAAACTATTATTACTAAAGAATATACAAATTTACCTTATTTTTTACATTTTTTTACTAAAACTAGCACTTATTAAAATATTTATTAAAATATAACTAAAAATAAAAACAAATTAAAACGTTTATAAAGTTAAAAGTATACTAGATTTTTATTAAAATAACAATAATTTAAAGTATTTTATTAAATAAAAAAAATACTTATATGCTAATAATACTTAAGAATTTAAAAAATACCTAAAAACTACTAAAGTAATTATAAATTAGTTTTACTGCTAATATTTTAACTGCTTAAAACTAAAAAAAAAAAATTAACTTCGAAAAAAACGCTTAAGAAATTTTAATTAAACTTAAACAAAGCAGCTTATATTACTTTAATTTGCTTTTTTTATTGTTTTTGTTTTTTTGCTAGCGCTTTTTGTTTTTTTTTAATGCGCTTTATTTTGTTTAGTTTATTTAAGAACTAAAGCTTTTGCTAAACTATTTTAATACTTTTTGCTTTTAAAAAACGTTTTTATATATAAAGCTAAGCTAACTTATTTAAAACAAAGTTAAAGCTATTTTAAGCTTGTTTTAATTTTTTTTAAACTAAAAATAACTATTACTTTGTTTGCTTTTTTTTTTTTAAAACAATAATATTTAAAAACTATATTATTAATTAAGTTAATTAAAACTTTTAATTTGTTATAAAAGCAACTAGTACGTACGCATTTAAAACAATAAAACATATTATTTATTATTTTGTATATTAATAACTAATTAAAGCAATAAAAGTAAAGTATAACTTTATAACTAATAAAATTAATAAACAAAGCAAAAACAAGTTTTTGCTTTATTTTAAATAAGCAATTAGTTTTTTTAATGCGCTTTAATATTATAACATACAAAAAAAAAAAAAAGGAAAAATACTTATAAAAAATTATTAAAACAACAATTTTAAAAAAAAAAGAAATAATATTACAAAATTAGCACTAAAGTAGCTTTTAAAGCAGCTTAATGCTTTTATATATACTTTGTACCTTTTTTTTTGCTAGCTAAAGCTAAAGTTACATAATAATTTATTTAGCTTATTAAACTTACAATAATTTAAAGCTTATTAAACTTATAGTAATTTAAAGCTTACTAAGCTTATAGTAATTTAATACTTATTAAACTTATAGTAATTTAAAAAAAATTACTACTTTTTTTACCTTTTTTTTGTTTATATAATTATATATTTCTTATATTTAGTTATTTACTTAGTTCTAGTTTTTTAGCTATTAATTTTTTATAATTGCTAAGCACTAATATATTTATTACTTTTAATCTTTTAAGACTTCTGTTAATACATAGTAGTAAAAGTACTTTAAAAACTTCTTTAATAAACCACCGTTAAAAATTTTATTATTACTTGCAAATTAAAACCTTAAAAGTAAACCTGTTATATTAATATATAACAAGTTTATTATAATTATAAGCATTATTTTATGATTTAATAAAAGCAAAAAACTAATTTGCAATAAAAACACATTAAAAAGCTTATAGCTGCTAACGTAAAGTTTAAAGTAGCAATAATTAAAAAAAAGCTTATTAAATATTTTAAGCGTAAATTTTTATTTAATACGTTTGCAAATATTTTTAATTTTATTAAAGATTAAATTAACTTTATAGCTTTTAGTAAAAAAGTTTATAAATGATATAAAAGTAAATAGCTTACTTAATAGCAAAATCTAAAAATAGATTTTAACTATTATAGCTTTATATATTAAACTAGCAAATTATGTAAAAATGCATATTAATTAGTTAAACTAGCTTAATGTAATACGTTTAGCTAAATTAAACTATAGTTATGCAAGTTTAATTAATTGCATTTTTAATGCTATTAGCTTATTAAGCTAAGCTAAACTTGTTTTTAATTTTAATAAATTTATGCTATATAAAAAAAAGGTTTATAAAAAAGCAAAAAAAAAAAGCAATAAGTTTTTATAGCTTAATAATAATAAGGATTTTTATATGCTTAAAGATTTAAACTTAAAAGATAAAAATTAAGGTTTTATTTTTATACTATTTTTTGCTTAGTTTTATTTGCTATTTAGCGCTAAAAAATCATTTTTTTTTAAGCAGTTATTTTAACATTTATAACTAATTATTTTCAGTAGTATAAATTATTACTAAAGGAGTTATAAGTTTGTTTTGCATTTTACTAAATATATTAAAGTTTAAAAATTTTATTTTTTACTGTTAATATAAAAAAGGCAGCATTTTATAAGTTTTAATACTTAGTTTGGTTTTTTTTTTTTTTTTAATATAGCTTATAATGCTTATTTGTTTTTTATTAGTTCTAAAATACTAATTTGCTTTTATAATGTTTAAGTATTAAGTATAAGTTATATTATATAGCTTATTAAAATAGTAAAAAAACAGGTTAATACTTTAATAGTAGTATTTTTTTTTTTATAATTGCTTTTTATATTTATAGCGTTTATATAAAATAAATAGCTTTAATTAATGTTTACTTTTTTTTTTGTTTAATATTTTTAGTTAAGCTAATTATATTTTTTTAATAGTAACTTTTAGTAAAAAACTATATAATATATTTTAACTTATTGCTTTTATTTAAGTTATTTACTTTATTAACTTTAACCTTTAATAACATTTAAACTAAATTTATTTATTTTTAAATAATATATGTTTTTTAAAATATTATTTTTTATAGTAAAAAACTTTTTTTTATTTATACTTTAAGCTTAGCTACTTTAGCTTAATAATATTACTTTGTAAATTTATAGCTGCTTTTTTTTTGTTTACTTTAATTAATATAACTTTTTATTTTATGTTATTATATAATTTTGCTTATATTTAGCAATAAAAACACATTATTTATTATATGTTAACTTTTTTTTAATATAAGTTTAAATAAATTACTTTTTTTGCTTGCTAGTTTTTTTTTAAAGTGCTTTTATTAACATAAAGCTTTAATAATATAATAAATGTATAAATATACTTTATGTTACTTTAGAATTTAAGAATATAGAAAATATTATGCGTTTTTTTAAATAACTACTACTACTTTTATAGTTTAATGCTTTAGCGCTTTTTTTAAAACACTTTTTTTTTTTAATATTATTATTTTTTAATATTATAGCTATATTTTAACTTTTTTTTATTTATAACATTGCATTTTAATTAACTAGTAAATTATATATAAAACTATATAGATTTTTATTATTAAAGCTTTTTATTTTTTAATTATATATTATAGCTTTTTTTTATAGCTGTTTTTATAACTAATATAGTTATTTTACTATATATATATTTAATATTTTTGCGCTATTACTTTAGTGCTAATTTATTTTTTATATTATTAGTTTTTTAGCTTATTGCTAGTTGCTATATATATATTTTTACTTAAAATTTAATTTTTTACTTAACTTTTAATTTATAATTTTTTTTTTTTACTTTAAAAGCTATTATAACTATAGCTATTATAAAACTTTGTTTTATTATTACTAAAGCAGCTAAAACTTTAATATTAAAAAGCATTAAAAGTAGCTAAGTTATAAAACTTTAAACTGTTAAATAGTTTATAGCTGCAAAAAATAAAGCAGCTAAAGCTATTTTAACTATAAAAAGTTGCTTTTATAAAAAAACTACTAATATAAAAAGTAATAATAGCAATAATAATAAAAATAATAAAAATTAAAGCAAGAAATATATTTTATAAGTGTTTATTAAATATGTAAACTTTAAAAAGCAACTTATATAAAATAATAAAAGAATTACTTTTTATATAACTAAAAATAATTTACATGCGTAATTTTTTATTTATAAGCTTAAAGCATAAATAAACAATAAAATTCTGATTTTAAAGCTTATTTATTATATATATTGTATTACTTAAAACTAATAGCTTTAAAAAGCTATGCTAAAAGCTACTTAATTTTATACATAAGTAAAAACTATGCTAAAGCTAAATAAAAACATTTTTGCTAACTGCTTGCTATTATAACTTATATTCTTTTTATAGCTAACTATATAAGCGCTACTATTTAGAAATTGCGTTGTTTGATTTTTATTTAATACTGCTGCTTTTGCTGCTTGCGTTTTTGCTTGCTGCGCAAGCGTAGCTTTTTGTTATTTAGACTGCTTACTAACAGTTCTTAAACAGGTCTTCCTTAGGTTAGTCCTAGGGCTTTAGCATATTAGTAATGGTTTGCAATCCTATTCTTTGCGCGGTTACTAGCGCAGTTCTTTCCGGTAGGCAACCCTTCGGGCGGATGGTATTTTTGCCTGTTGAATTGTTGGCTTTCTGCTTGCGCGGCGTTTCTGTAGCAGCAACAGTACATAGTTAGCTTTAAGTTAGCTTTATTGCAAACTGCACAAAGCAATAAATAAAGGCGTTTTTAGCTAGCTTGTGCGCCTGCTTATTTATTATATTAAATAGCTAATGATTTTTTTAAATTATGTAAAATCTAATTTTTTAAAAAGCGTATAAAAAATGCTAAATAACTTTATTAATTTTAAAAAATATTTTAATAAGCTAATTTATTTAGCTATTATTTATAATTAGCGCTTTTTTGTTTATAACTTTATAATGCTAAATAATATTATGTTTTAAGTTTTTATAAAGTATATTATATATTATAAAAGCAAAATTAAGCTTTAAAAAAAAACAAGCAATATTAAAAAGGTTTTTTTATATAAAGTAAAGCTATATTAAGTTTTTAAAACTTTATAATTAGTAGCTAAGTTTAATTTAACTAATAATATAAGCTAAGTTTAATTATTATTTGTTATAAATACTAATAATAATAAAAGTATAAACTTATTTCTTAGTTTTATAGTTAATTTTTAATATATATTAATTACTAAAAATAATAAAGATATTAAAAAGCAAGAAATATTTAAGGAACAAAATATTAAAATAGGCAAAAAAACAGCAAAAAGTAAAAAAAAACCAGGTTTTTATGTTTTTATAGTTAATAATAATAAAAAAGCTAAAAATTCTATAGTTAATAATAATAATAAAGCTAAAAATACTATAGTTAATATTAATAATAAAGTTAAAAATACTATAGTTAAAAATAATAATTAAGCTAAAAATACTATAATTAATGCTAATAATAAAGTTAAAAATGCTGCAGTTAAAAATAATAATTAAGCTAAAAATACTATAGTTAATGCTAATAATAAAGTTAAAAATGCTATAGTTAAAAATAATAATTAAACTAAGGATTTTATAGTTAAAAATAACAACAAAAATAAGAATTTTATAACTATAAATAATAATAAAAATAAGAATTTTATAGCTTAAAACAATAATAAAGCTAAAGATTTTATAATAAAAAATAATAATAAAGCTAAAGATTTTGCAATTATAAATAATATTAATTATTTAAATAATAAAAAAGTTCTTTTAATTACTAAGTTTAAAAGGCTTGCTTAAAAATAGTTTAAAAATAGAAATAATAATAAAAAAAATAATATTTTTAATTTAATTAACTAGCTATATTAAGTTTTTATAAAAAAGCTAGCTAATATAAAACTTATTAATTTATATGCTTTTAATAATAATAATAATAGTAATAATTTTTAACTAAATAAAATAATATTAGCAAAGTATATATATATAATTAAACTAATAAAAAAGGATTTTTATGTTAATTATGCTTTTTATAAGTTTAATACACTAAAGCTAATAATAAATAGTTTTTAAAAGTTTATATATAATAAAGCAAAATATAATTAAAAAAAAACTATAAAAACTTATTATAAAGCGTTTAAAGTTTTATTTATAAACTTTTATGTTATAATATATATAAAAAAGCTAAATAAATATAACTTTAGTTTAAATTTATAAAATAGCAAAGTTTAAACTATTTTTTTTAGTTAAACTTTAGTTTTTTACTATAGTTATTTTATAGTAAATATTTTAAAATATTTTAATTAACTTTTTTTAATACTTTAATAAATTTTATATAAAATAATAATATAAAAAAAATATTTTATAAAAAGTTTATAGCTTTAGTTTTATTATAAAGATTTTATAATAAATATTTATAGCATAAAATTACTTAAAAACATTTATTTTTATGCTTTAATTAATAAAAATAATTATTGCGCGTAATAAATTATATAATATAATTAAAAGTTTAGTTAAGCTAGCTATAATTAAACTGCTTATTATTTAGGTTTATTAGTTAATAGCTTATAATATTTTGTATTTTTTTTTTTAATAAGCATTTAATTATGCTTTATTTTTATAATTTGCTTGCATAAATTTAAATAAGTAATTAGTTTATAAATTATATAAAAAAATAAATGATTTATATTATAAACTGTTTTAAAACATGCTATAAAATTTTTTAAGTTAAAAGCTAAGCAAACAAACTAGCTTTTATTAAACTTAATTAAGTATTAATAATGTTTTATATTAAAGCTATAAAATAGCTTAGTTAATATAAAAAAATAAAGCAATAAATAAATATATATATAATTAAATAATTTATATAAAGTATTAAAATTATATAGTACTTAATAATAAAAAAGTTATAAAAAAAGCTTTTATAATTAAAAAATATTGTTTTTATAATAGAAAAAATTTAAGCTATAAAACTATTTTTAAGTTTAAAAAAAAAATAAAAAATTAAAGCGTTTAAAAAAGCAGCTTAAAATTATTGCTAAAAATTAAACAAGTGTTATAAATACTATGCTATATAAAAGTAAGTCTTTAAATATAAAACAATAAAAGCTAATTAAACGCTATAATATAAGCTTTAAGGTTTAAAAGCATTATTGCTTACTAATAACATTTTTAATATAAAACTAACTTTTATAAAAAAATTTTATACTTAAAATTAAGTTTTATATAGCTTTTTTTTTATATAATAGTATAAAAGAAATATTTTAATAAAAATAGGGCTACTTAAGAACTAATATAGCTTTTTATATTAAACTATAAAAAAGTAAGTTATAATTAAACATTTAATTTTGCCTAGTGTTATTAATTTAGAAAAAACTATATTTATTACAGTATAATCCTAAAAACACTATAACTTCATTAAATAATAAAGTTAGCAACCCTTTTAGCTTTAACGCCTAGGGTGCTATTATTACTAAAAAATACTAGGGTTTTTTAGGGGCACCATGGTGTTTATTTATAAAACTATACGTATCACAACTTTCCTACACTGGGGTGGCGCGCTAAGGTACCTACTAAGTGACCTCAGGGCTGTGCATGCACTATTTATACCGTAGTGTAAGTAAGTAGTGTACTCACTACCTCTGTCTGCATTTCCATCAAATTCAACCCATCCACCGTCTACCTAGGTAGTCCTTTATCATCCTGCCTACTGTACAATCACGGGCAGAAGACTCGGGCATTTCCCAAAGTACTCAGTAGCAATGGAGGATCCGGCCCCATCAATGACATCGACGACGTCGGCGCTGAGCCTCACTTGACGAGTCTCCTGCTTCTCCACCTGCGGGGATTTTACGTTGGAACTGCACATCTACCCCATACTTCCAAGGTTCTCAGAAGCCCATACGCACATCTACCGGTACATATGTATGTGGACTGAGTCAGTAGTCTATACATACCTTCGTACATGCTGTCCTGTAGATAGTGCCCTCGACCACACACACAGTTATCGGCAGACGCTACTGTATGTGGAGGGGCTGCTAAAGAGGCGTGCCGTCGATCGTCATCGGCATACCTACATTGATCTATCTATCCTATTGATTGATAGTCCTAGCAAGCTTATCTGCTACAACACCACGACCTGACAGACAGGCTTTTCCCCCCCCTTTGCCTTGGCCCCGGAGCTCTCCTCCTGCTTCCCAGCATCGAAACAGCTTGAGGTCGTCCATCGAGGAGGGCGGACAGTCCTTTTTTTAAAGTTGGAATATTAAAAAATAGGCCCGCCCGTTGCCTCATCAAGCGTGTACATATATAACGTACTTACGCTCCATACTACATATAACGTCCGGCTGACTTTGCGCCAAGCCCAATTCGACCACTTCCTCGGCCTCGTTTAGTCCGAGACAAGCCCTAGACACTCGACGCGACGCCTAATTGCGTCAATTATCATTACTTGTCCAACCTGGTTGACCCTTTCGTACCTGCTGTGAGCCACGACAGCTTTCCAGGTGCTCTCGTCGAGCACCCGCCGGCTTCATGACGAGGTTTTCCAGAGGAACGCGCCTATTGAGGCGTCTCGCGCTGCCCACCTCAGTCGCTGCCGTCGGTGGTGGTCTCCTCCTCTACTCCTACCGACCGCGCAACATCCCCGGCTTTGAGGGCCCTGCCGTGCCTCCTCCACTCTACGGCGCCGATGGCACATTCAAGCTTCCCCGCTTCCCCAAGGTGAAATCACGCGACGAGCAGCTTGCTGAATTACGGAAGAGCCGGTCGCAAGACGACGAGTATGACGTACTGGTCATCGGTGGTGGAGCCACTGGCGCCGGTGTTGCTCTGGATGCCGTCACGAGAGGCCTCAAGGTCGCCATGGTCGAGCGCGATGACTTCAGCAGCGGCACTAGTAGCAAGAGTACCAAGCTCGTCCATGGTGGCGTGCGATACCTGGAAAAGGCCGTATGGAACCTTGATTACGCGCAGTATGAATTGGTCAAGGAGGCCCTGAAAGAACGCAAGTACTTCTTGCAGACCGCCCCTCATCTGAGCATGTGGCTGCCTATCATGCTCCCTCTGGACAAGTGGTGGAAGGCTCCGTATTATTGGGCCGGCACCAAGTTTTACGATTTCCTCGCCGGTAGCGAGGGCATTGAGAGCTCATACTTCCTGACAAGGAGTAAGGCCCTCGACGCATTTCCCATGCTTAAACCCACCGATCTGGTAGGTGCTCTGGTCTACTACGATGGGGCGCACAATGATTCGCGCATGAACGTATCGCTTGCCATGACGGCTGCCTTGTACGGAGCCACAGTCGTCAACCACGCTGAGGTAACTGGTCTTATGAAGAACGACCAAGGGAAGCTCTGCGGTGCGACCGTCAGAGATCGTATACCTGAGCGTGGTGGTCGTAGTACTCAAGACATCACCGTCCGAGCTAAGTGCATCATTAACTGCACTGGTCCATTCACAGATTCCATTCGGAAACTCGACGACCAGGATTGCAAGGAGATCGTAGCGCCAGCATCCGGCGTTCACGTCATCCTACCCGGTTACTACAGCCCGGCCAAGATGGGGCTCATTGACCCCTCGACTTCTGATGGCCGTGTTATCTTCTTTTTGCCATGGCAAGGCAATACCATCGCTGGTACAACTGATGAGTCTGCTACCATCACTCAAAATCCTCTACCTGATGAGAAGTCCATCCAATGGATCCTAAACGAGATACGCCACTACCTAGCCCCCGAGATCCAGGTGCGCCGAGGCGATGTCCTGGCTGCGTGGTCCGGCCTACGGCCCTTGGTGAAGGACCCCAAGGCCAGCAACACCGAGTCTCTCGTACGCAACCATCTCATCGACATCTCTGCCTCCGGGCTCATAACCTGCGCCGGCGGAAAATGGACGACCTACCGGCAGATGGCGGAGGAGTGCGTTGACGCTGCCGTTAAAGAATTCAATCTCCCCACGAAACCTGTTCTCAACGCACCACGGGTCAGCGGCACCGAGGTCGTGGATGACGGAGCAATCCTCGACGGTAGCTGCCAGACGCACCACGTGCGCTTGATTGGTGCCCACGGCTTCAGCAAGACGCTCTTCATCAATCTGATCCAGCACTTCGGCGTAGAGACCGAGGTTGCCAAGCACCTGACGGAGAGCTACGGTGACCGCGCCTGGACGGTCGCGGCCATGTGCAAGCCCACTGACCTTCGCTTCCCCGCACGAGGCGAGCGCATCTCAAGGCTGTATCCATTCGTAGACGGTGAAATTCGGTACGCCATTAGTCACGAATACGCCCAGACAGCCGTGGACATACTGGCGCGTCGCACGCGTCTCGCATTTCTCAACGCCCAGGCGGCTCTAGAGTGTCTGCCTCGTATCATCGACATCATGAGCCAGGAGCTCAAGTGGGATCGGAGGAGACAAGATCGCGAGTGGAAAGAGAGTACGTGACATAACATAACCTAAGACTTTTTCAACTACCCAAGGGCACAGAACACACTTGCCCATACCTAACAGAATGCCAAAGCTAACCATTCGCATTACCACCAGCTGTCTCCTTCCTTGAGTCCATGGGCCTCCCGCAGCCGATGTTATCAGCAACGAGGGCAGACGTAGAGAAGGGCAAGCTGGACTTCAGCTCCTCTCTAGAATACACGATGTACTCTCGCCACGATAAGCCCCTTCTTGAGGAATAAAGGAAGCCTTTAAATAGAGTTGTTATCCATTTAAGCCACCCACCCACTACCTCATGACTTCCTCGGCCAAGTCACCAACCCCTCAACTGTGTTGCCGACTTGCTTTACTAACAACGTCAATAGCAACCTCAGCCGAAAGCAGGAGCAAGATGGAAATAAGCTAACCAATTAATGTCTCTACACGTAGGCAAAGGCGCCATGATACCTAGGAAAGGAAATCTTCAGTAGATTCTCCTAGAAAGAACAATAAGCTTGCGTGATTGCGGGTATGCATATATAGGAAGTATCTGCAATAAAATATAAGTCGTTCTTATTTCTTTGAATCGTCTCCAGTCATTGTTTTAAGGGGCGCCGGGGTGCGATTATAGTAGAAACGGTGCTTGATAGAAATTAGGTACCGATCTTGACAATTAGAAACCCTTTTATTATCTCTCTATTCATTTGATGGAGTTACATACATTTTACCTTAAGAGTACGTAGTACTTAGTTAGATAACCGTGGAGTAGCTTGGCCCGACCGCCTCATCGGGGTAGTAGATGGCAGTAATCACTATCGCGTAAAGCGACATCACCTACTATACCAGATGCAAACGTGTTCATGGTGGGTGAAGTAGACAATAGCCATTACCTGTTTACTTGCATGAAGGTGAGGTAACTCCCTGGTATCTATCTATGTACAACGTAATGATCGATTCTTTCGACCAAATCCCATATCCCCGACCATCTCGTTGCTTTGGAACCAGCTCCCCCAACACACAAAAAATTGGTTTAACGAAACAAAAAATATCATCAATTCGGGATTGGCTCCTTTCATGACCAAAAATCCCACAAACGCCGCGCTCGAATTAGGTCAATCCGTCGTGATAAAGACGCTACCCCCGGTCTATGTTATATATGCTTTTAATGCTTTCCCTCTCCTTCCAACCTCCTCCCAGTGTATTCCAGCCACCGCCGTCCCTGGCTTCCGGAGAAAAGAGGATATAAAACGCCGTTGTATGAATGGCAAGGATTTCGCCTGGTATATGCAAATGCTCCTGTCATAGGAAGAAATCAGACAGTTCGTAATAAGACATGCGAAACAATTAAGGTCATGTTCCACGAAGCAAGGGTCCGCATTTAATAAGTATTTATGAAATAGTTTGAGTCAGTCGAGCCATTCCAATGGAATGTCTCAAATTATGAGGACGGCCATAAAATGTGATGAGATAGGATTCATGTATCACTCATGGCCTGTGGTACCTGAATCTGTGATAACTATGGGCCAGCTTTGCGTTTCCGCAATCTAGTCGGCGGTCATACGAACTCTCCCAGCCGTATGAATCTGTGTCATACAAACTCTTGCGGGGTAGAGGGGCTGAATCGACTCGCCTCATCATTGTATCATCATCTTCAGAATGTGTTATATCCAGATAATTCGACAGGTCAGCCAACCTACACGGAAGCCTAGATGACGCCTTTGGTGTATTATACCAGGCTCCATCGAATTCAGTGCCCGTTGCTGTGCTAACAGTAGTCTCAGTATCGGTGTCGATTTCAAGGGGCTCAAGCGTCCCAGGGCCAGGCAAGAACCGAACGGGGGCCACAGTCGTAGAGATATCGGTACATGGGGAGAACGTATCGTCTCTATCTGAAATAGAGCCATCGAGGCTCTTTGGGGGGATGCGTAGAGGTTTAAGTGCGGCGCGTTGCCGCAAGCGTGCGTTCTTCTTAACCAAGCAAGAATGAACATGAGACATGCCTCGCGTTTTTGCGGCCACACCACTCACAATATCACTAGCTCCACCAAGAGCCTCGGGACAGATCTGCAAACCCGTAAGCGAATTCGTAGAAACGAGCATTCGTTCACCTGGATGAGGATCCTCCCAGATATCAAGGCCGTCGGCAGCTTGGAGCGTTATATGCTCCGAGCTGCTGTCGCTGGTAAAGCAGACAGATAGTGTATGAGATGGTATGACCTGTAACCCCTATAAGGTTTGGCTATTCTGGTTGGAAGGGTTGCTGGATTGTGCCTGATGTGACGACGGCGTGCTCGTGGCCGGTGAATTGGAGCGAGAAGACTTGCTCTTCCTGCCCAGTCCCAGTTTTGCGCCGACCCTCTTCCAGCTGGTTCCGGAGAGGGCACGTTGAAAGGCTTTGGGAGAAGCATTGAAAGAGAAGTCAGAAGTAGGTGGTGTAGTTGGTGGCGTCATGGGTTCGGCGGCTGGACTTGAGCTTGGACTTAAACTATCATCAGTCATTTCAATCTCTGGTGAATCACTCGAGCCCGAGTTGGACCGGTCAGTTGTACGTCCCTTGCCGAAAAGTGGTAATATTGTGGCTATCGGAGATTGGGCAGAGTCATCGGAAGATCCAAGGTCTTTAGGGATTCGTAAGCGTGTGCGTTCCTGGCGAGCCCTCATTTCTTCTTCAACCTGAGCTTCAACTGTGACGGGCACAACCGACTCTAGAAAGGGTACCAAAACCGAATCGTTCATCAGCTCACGAACTATGCTAGTAGCTTCGTCTAGTTCCGTCGGATCCGGGGGCGTTGATGTTGTGTATATTAGACCGAGTAGCCGATCACGAACAGGAGCAGGAATGTTTACTTCACGCGGGGCTCCAGGAAGAATATATGCCTCGATAATCTTTTCCCATAGCCCGCAGATATAGTCCATTCCCACATAGAGCTGTCCTTGTAACATCTGCAAGTGTGTAGCTCTGTAGCGTGTAGCATCCATAATGAATTCTAGTGTCTCTAAACAATGGTTTTGCGATAAGTAGGCCATAAACGCGCCGAGTGTCCATGGCTGTGGTGCTGTGTTTGAGAGGATGTCATCTAGAGTCGGAGGGTTCAAAAACGGGGAGCCTGTTCGCGGGATAGCCCAACTTGTCGGTCTCGAGGATGGGTCCATGACAGTTTCAGCGTCCCAGTCTTCTAGATCTGAGGAGGCTGGTGTTAATTCCCTGGAGAACGGGGTATGGCGGGCAAGGGAGCTTCGTGGAGATCTAACTTTGCCCATTATTCTCCAAGGTGTCGAAATATGTGATAGAACAAGGTGCCTCAATTCGCAATAAGAAGCAAACAGGGCCTCTGCAGTAGTCTGGTAGTCCAGTTCAAACGAGCACCAAAATCATGCGTAGCGTAGCGAATGAGTATTCCCCTGTCTGAACAAGTTTGTTCCGTGCAGGAGACAAGATGAAAACAACCCCAAAACTCTACCTAGAAGACCTACATACGCTGCAGTCGGCCAGCCTAGGATACACTTAGGCCTGGGTACGGGACCTTGACCAATCACCAAGGCTCAGTTTGCGGGTAGCAGCAGGTTACGGCGATCCCGGGCCTGGTAGCTTGATCGGGAGTCCGTGCTGCAGATGTCTGCTGAAGACCAGCGGAATCGATACTCACGCGAGATGTGTAAGGGAGCGTGCACTTATTCGGAGAATAGCGTCCGCCGTACGACAAAGCACCCAACCGTATATGAAGGGTGTAGGCGAGGGCTAGAACAGCTTCCTTCCCCGCACTGCCGAGCTGGAAGCCCTGAGACCTTCTGAGGCCGAAGTTAACTTGTATGAGACTTGGGGTGGTGCTTGCTAGCGAAGCAGCTCAGAGGGCAAAGCTCAGTAATGATGATCACAGTCTGACGTGAGTGCGGCAGGATAGAGTTTGGGGAGCTTGGATCGCAGGCGGATTATAGTTTGTGTCCCTTCCGCTTGGAAATAGTCTGCGTTAATGAGCAGGATTAAAGCCACAAGTCCCAACCTCGCAGTTCGGATTGTCACAATACACTTCAAGGTCACAGCTGAAGTACAACAACCTGCGTGGGAGGAGAAGGACGCGCAAGATGGCCGTCGTG
Organism: Xylaria sp. FL1777; assembly: GCA_022578965.1. Taxonomy (NCBI): domain Eukaryota; kingdom Fungi; phylum Ascomycota; class Sordariomycetes; order Xylariales; family Xylariaceae; genus Xylaria; species Xylaria sp. FL1777. The sequence continues at coordinate 16,553 of MU400515.1, forward strand.
GATAATGTGATGTAGGGAAAGACCGAAAAGGTTGAAATCTCCCAGCGTACCGAGCGAAAAGCGATGATCAAGCAAAAAAGGAGCGTTATTGGGAAAGCCTAGATGCTTTGTCTGGCGTCGTCTTGTTTCGTGTCGCGTTGTGATTTGCAGTATGTCTGAACGAGAGTGACTGGTTGTAATTGTGGTGGTGTAAGAGTCGAGAAGGCGATGGTCCTGGTTGCGAGGGAGAATAGCAGCTGCTGCGCGGACTTTCTAATATTTCCTCATATAATTAGATAATCCGTTAGATTCTCTCTCTTCTCGTGGTCTCCTTCCCTTTCCTCTTCTTCTTCTTCGTTGTCGTCGTTGTTGTCGTTTTTGTTGATAATAGTCCTGGAAGTTGTACAGACCAGTTGAGGGGAGAGTGACGATAAGATAATCAATAAGACGGCCTTGCGTTGGCGGCGGCGGTAATAAGAGCAGTAGAAGCGAGGTGAGTAACAATAGGTATCATTAGGTAACAAAGAGTAAGGCCAAGCTCACATTACATATCCCAAGGAAAGTAACGGGATAGTGAAGAGAGTCGATCGTGTAAATAGCTGGGAACGACCTTGCGAGGAATCCTACATATAATACAACGTGAAGGTAGGAGTACAGCAGTACCAGACAAGGTATCGATGGTATGACCGAAGGGACAGGTACCGTGTACTTATTCCCGACAAAGGGCGGTCCATGCGCACATGGCGGACTGGCCCAGGTACTCCAGTACGTGTACCTACACCACCCAAGTATGTACGCATGTACGCATTACCTGTAGGTATATGGGTACTACGCAGTACGCATACCACAGCTACAGTGTAAGTGTACTACCCCAGCGTACATACCTAGCGTACCTAGCGTACCTACCTCAGCAAAGGCGCATGGCCCGGATGAACGAGATTGAAAGGGGAGATCCCCAGCCAGGACCCAATGGCGATCCAGCAGCGACCCCGCTAGGACCCAGTCGGATCCAGTCAAGGCCCAGGGGCGAAAGGGGATCGCCCCCTGTCGATGCCCTTCCAGGCTCCATTCGTTCCATTCGTTCCATCCGCCCACCAACTTCCTTCTTCTTCAGTCAGGTACCTACACTACACTACGTACTGGTCAGGCTACAGTCGGGCATGAGGCCGGTTTCCGGCCGGTATACGGTATACGGCACTGTACTGCGTATGCGTAGGCATGCTGCTGTCAGTTATACCTGCTGTCCTGCTGTAGTGGAGGTAGGATAAAGAGAGATTCTTCGTCGACACCAAGAGACCTACATACCTGTGTATACTAGGTGCCTAACCTTACATCACATACATCTGTATATACGTAGTAAGGTACGTAGGTAGTCGAGGTAATCCATGAGTATGACGCCACGCGGTTAATTAAGCCAGTTGATTAAGCCAATTGTTCGATCAGGTGCTCTGTGGATAGATAACATAACGATACTAATATACAGTAGGTTGGGTACTGTACCTATTCGTAAATCCATTGATTGTTCGATAGGTATTGTTACAGTACATGTACATAGATGTAAAAAATTCGACAAATATTTACACTACTGTACCTCTTCAACACTACCTACCAATATTGCCACCACCAATAGCAGCAACAACAAAAGCAATAGCAAGTTCACATACTGTAGCATACTGTACCTCTTTAACGGATGAGTCCGACATCATCCTCACGTCTGCATGACAGATGGCAGACAATGGCATGGCTTCTATACTACTAGTATATCGTACGAAGAACATGGATTGGTCATACGGTGCTTTCTTTTCAACGACAGTAGAACCAAATGCTGTTGTGTTTGGGCTTTGCATTTAACATATGTAGGGTACCTTGAGCGACAGTCGTATCTTATTAATGATAATTACATTTCTATTACCTCAGTGTGCTATGCTGCATGGTATGATCGAAGCTCCATTGGTAGATAATTGGTTCGCAGAGCATTTACACTAGGAACAAGCGTCTTAATCAAGGGCGCGCATGCAAATTGGTGTGCCTATTATATTGTAGTATAGCATTCTTGCCCATCGGCAACAGAGACATGCATACAGTACACACACAGTAAATTACAGTGCTGCAATGGGTATAGCGTGCAGCATGAAGCTCCGCTACCAAGAAACTGCTGGCCCGGCCACGGTATTGGCCTGGGCTAACCAACCAATTCATCAGGGTGGCGCAACGCTAGAAGGACGCTAGAACCCTTCAAGGGACCAATCAGATGATAGAGAACGGCGCCAGACGGAGATCGCTTACTATATAGAGCAGTAGTGCGCTGTACCGACTACCTAGTGTACTCCGTAGTGTACTATGCGTACGCTAATGAGTGGTACAAATGGGGACCATGATGGAGCCCCCTGGTCAAGCACCGCCGTAAAGCGGCGACGGATTACATATGGAAAAATTCTAGCGCGGCGTACAGTGTACCGGTAATGTATGAGAGGCTATGTGTACCTACTGTAGTTCTAGGACTATACGGCAATGAGTAGCCACCACCTCATTATCATCACAGCCCCGCAGTGGATTCTACCTACGCAGTACTGCGTATGGGGATACAGTACGAGTATGGTGGTCATAACGGACTCATATCGACGAGTACTATACGCATACGCAGTATAAGTACCTACATGTAGGTAGCCTACTATCCCTTTAGTGGGTGTTTCAGCTCCAATACATAAAAAGTGGAATACCGGGGCTGCTTACATAAACATGTAATCCAATGAAATTATAATATGATGCTCGGATAATTGTATTATTGGATTATTTGTTTATGTAAGCAGCCCCGGTATTCCACTTTTTATGTATTGGAGCTGAAACACCCACTAAAGGGATAAGGTAGGCATTCACTTCGAGCTGACAAGAGGAGACGCCGAAGGCTACCTACTTAAGCAATGCAGTAAATAAAAAGAACACCCTCGCCTCGGTAATGGAACCACTGCACGGGCATAGATTCTATGTGGTCCCGGGAGTAGATATCCAGCGGAAGTGAGTCCTACGATATGCAGCATGTGTGAAGGAAACTAGGTATGAGACACGCGACACAACGACGGTGCTTGTACTCAGTAGGGCAAAGAGGAGAGGGGGAATGCCGTGATATGGAGGCGGTCAGCCTTTCATCATTCCGTCGAGGACAGGTAGATAACCACGGATGCAGTGATTTTGGTACGGCTAACCTTACTTACTATGGGTATCTATTGCACTACACTACTTCCTGTCCTCTGTTCCTGTGTTCGAAATTGAAATGCCGCGCATAGTATATGTAGCTAAGTAGTGATGGAAAGGGTATTATTATCTACCACAACCACGAAGATGAGGGCTCTACCACGGTGCGTGCTATACAGTATGCGTACGCAGTATGGCTTGAGAGCGCATGGATGCATGTGGAAACAAGCAGCGCCAACTGCCGCCCTGGTTCTCATCGGCACCGGAAGATCTGCAAACGGCACCCTGTTGTGTAAGCCTTTTTTTGCTGTCTTCGTCGAATGCGACATAGAGAATTCATCCACGGGCCGGTCTATGGCAATGCGACAATGAATATGCGTAGATTATCTTACTTATACTACACCATTTTACACCATACACTAGGTAGTAGTGTATGTAGTGTGTGGTGTGTCTAGTGTATGGACCAGTCTCGGGGGGTTGTTGTGATACTGTTGGGACCAATAGACGCCGTGTTACCTGTGTAAATATATACTAGTCTGCCACGCCCCATGTAGTGTAAGGTCCGCAGTATATGCGTATACTACACGGAGCACAGAGCCAAGAGATGCAGCGTCCATCTCGTCCAAAAGATCAACCCCTCCGCCCCCCCAAAAAACTGATCCATGCGTTTGTTTTGCATCGTTGAGCACGAGGATGGGAGTCCAAGCAGTGTCCAAGGTCGGCGAACGTGGAAATACTACTCACCCACATGTCCGTATGTTACCCCAATATCCATGCTCCCTGTGTGAGCACACACGAAAAGACTCAGGCCAGTTAAGATCAGCGGTGCAGCAGCTCCGACGTACATAGTATGATGATGCCATGGTCCAGAAACTTGTTTCAGCCAGGAATATCCAATATGCTGCGTACTACCTAGCAGTAAAACTTGGGCACGCTACCTGATAATCATAATACTGCGTAGAATGGCATACTTAGCCCTCAGAGTATTACGCATCTTCGATACCCTGCCGCTTTAGCAATGTCGAGACAAGACCCCAAATTCAATCTACACACTACAGGTAGGCAATAAAAAGAATACCACCCAAGGTAATAATATCGAGTGGTAAAGCCCTGCTGATGTAGGGCTGCCCTTGTCCTCCTTGTTGTACGCAGGAGTGTACGTGCCTTCAATCTTACGCCATTCCAACGACAGGAGCATCATTGGTATCGTCTTCTTCCATGGAGATGTGAGGGGCAGGAGTGCAGGTAATCCTTGGCAATCCCCAGCTCGCTACTAGCCATCTGCGCTATGGCTCTACGCATATGTGCGTACACGACGAATACTCAGTAGTGTAGTGCCAAAAAGCGGCGTATTAGATCGAACTACGCCACCTACATACACCACCTACTTACTTACCTAATGCCAGTCGCCTCACGCCTTGCACGCCTTGTCCGAAAGTCCCGCTCAGCTCTGCTGAGGCTGGTGAGCCTCGTGATACCTGCTAGACCTGTTAAAGAGGTACTGTAGCGAGAGGCCGCAATACTGCGTATACCTAGACAGGGATATTTTCCTCTTACCCCTTCAGCCAGTTGAGATGCCATGTCGTGGCAAAGACACAAAAAGTTGCCCGCCCGTCTCTACCATGTACGACGCTGATTCGAGCCAGATCCGTCATCAGCACGCTAAAACCAATATTCGTGCCCTCAAAGCAGAAGCTCGAAGGACTACCGATGTAGCGAAGGAATCTGGAATAGACTTGGCCTTGGTTCCATCCGCAAGCTAACCAATAGCACAATATAGGCCACTTGGCCACGCACCACAACAAGCAACAAAGGCGAGTGAAGTGGTGTCGCTTACCCTCCAAAATCACGACGGATGGTTTGCTCGTCAATCCATCATGTGTTGGGTTGCCAGGCTTACCAGTCTTGCCAGGGGCCCCTTGACCCCTGACAGACGTACTCAGTACTTACTTAATTGCATGACCGACTCCAAAGAGACCCGCGGATCCACCACCCCTGTTCTTGTTGGCTCGGCGTCGCTACGGGGAGTTTCTAGAATTTTTCTAGAAGCCTTCGAGAACTTTTCCATCTGCAGGTTAGTGGAATCCTGTCTCACCGGCCGGACATGCCGGTCAACCAATGACATTCGCTCGACATGCAGGCTGAAGGTGTTGCAGGAAATTTGCCCACCACATCGCAGGACGGCAAATCTTTGTTGTTCAGTTCGTATGACTCTCAAAATAATACATACGATGAATCGCGATCGCGGACAGATAGCGCGGCTAGCCGCTCGCCCCTTATCCACCAATCTGAGAAATCACACCATACCCGGTTCACGGTGGGAAAGTCGGAAATGCTCATAACGCGACCGTTATTACTGACCGGCGTAACCGATAGGAGAGCACTCACTGTTACCCCGTGACACCACCTCGCGACGTTTGAATTACACACATGCCGATTTCGCCTCGACGGATATTTGTGATATTGTTGTGATTCATCGTATCGTTTCTCTGTCATCTCGCACAATAGCACACTCCGAGCATCCCAGTAGGTAGTCAGCAAGACATGTGACTTTGCAACTCTCAAATTCTCACACAGCATGTGGCATGCGGTGGACCAAAGGTCTGGTTGGCTTCCGACGAGCCCCTTTCCATGCATGCCCAACGATGACAACCGATCGTGGCCCTTCTGGAGCCGTCGTCAGGCGGACCCCTTGCGTGCAAGTCAGATCTACTGATAGGCAGCCCGATGATTTGAGCTGGGTAGGGCTCAGCTTACGACAAATACGATGTTACTGTTCCTGCCCGATATTTGCCATTGCCTATAAGGCCTCAGTAGCGCATATACATGAAATAGATGCGAGTCCTGGGGTCCACGTGATAGTCGGATTAGGTGATGGACTTCCACTACCACACAGCTAACACGGTCTGCGCCATAGAAAGTCTTTGAACATTGCAAATTTTTCCCCTGTCTGTATAAGGAACAAGAGAACAGAGCCAGGTCATGCAGTAACATGCAAACCATCTGGGCACTTTTTAACACGCTATCACCTCAAGCCTCGCGTAGCTAGTGTAGAGCCTCGAAAATACAGTGGCGACCTTCTTGAATTGCCATATCAAATCGAACACGGCCGCCAGAAGCCGCTTTGACGCCGGGCGGCTCAGGCCGTAGTGGTGCGACTCAAAGAAAATTTGTCGAAAAGAACGGGGTCACCAATACCACCAACAGTTGCAAGATATTATAGCCATTCAGATGCGGAACTGAGAGAGCCTCCTTGCTTGACATTACGTACTAGCTCCAAAAATCTGCGCGGTAAAGGTTGTAGCGGGGTCCGAATGAACGAGGAGATCGACAACAAAGCTGGACAAAGCCGAAGGAAGCCAACCGTCTGCGGCGAGCCGCTTTGCATTTTTAGAGCGAGACCAGCCCCATCCCCCTTAAGCCGCGCCGCATCACTCAATCGCCGTAGTGGAATGAGTCGGGTCACCCTGACGGGGAGGACGACGTGATTCACCAGTTCGGATCATGGCGGTGGGTCTGTCACTAGTCAAGCCTCTCCTGCAGGTCCAGCGAAGAGAAAGCCGTTTTTTGTACATACATAAGATAACTCTACATAATATCGATCTCTGCCAAGCTTTTCCCACACCGGCGGCCCGCCATTCACCGCACAAGTGGTGGAGCTGCTGTCTAGATGGCCTCTTTGTCACGACTTACATACGTGGTAGCTATACTAGATATCGTCTATAGTACTAATTTAAGGCATCTCTTGCTTCTTGCAAAATAGGTAACAATGTATCGTGGCGGCCACGACGGAATTAGCCCCAAAGGAGACGTTAAACCCTCAATGTAGTGTTATTATTTAGTATAGATCGAGTAGGTATGCAGATCTTAGATCGTGACAAACAGTCCAACACTAGACTAATTTCTACTGGTGCAAAAGACCCTACCCAGTATTTGTAGAAAATAACAGACATACACGGTTTAATGGTGGAAACTCCCCAGGATCCAAGGGCATAGCCTCGAGGTATTATGCGTAGACATTGGCCATTCGTTAAGACGAAGCCCCACCATTAGAATCATCGTCCAACCTGCCTGAAACGGAAGTATAAACATTCGAACTTTCTCATTCCCCGGCTAATAATGTAGGTATATCTCGACGCTCACGTATCATCGATGTTACCCTACTCTAGAATGCCCAGTTTTGTCCATTTAAGCTTCCCATTGGCTATTATTACCCGCAGATGCGCTCAGAGGATCTTTTCAAGTTTCTTGAAAGTGGTCATGTTGTATGTATATGTACGCTACACGGTCTATACTGTATACTACATATATACAGTTTGCGTATTACTACTACGTCGTGGAGTACAGTAGCGCGTTGACATCGCAGCCTTACTACAGAGCCTCAACGAGATTCACCGAGATGGGGTTTTCTCATAGTAGTCGAATACCGTACCTGAGTCTGATTCCTGAAGAGGCAACTGGACACCACTTCCCTTGGCGTGCTCTATTCACCGTCCCATCCAAGTAGTATCTGTAGCAATCCAACGCCTTCCAAATTAATGAATCCTTGGCGCAGTACAGGGGCAAAATAGCGGGCAGCCTGCGCAAATTGATTCGCACGATCCCACCTCTTGACCATTTAATTCTTCACCATGGGTCGAGGCCGCCTCGGTATCGTTGCCGAGCGGTGATGATGAAAAAGGGTTATTGTTGGTGGTCATCATATCAGTTACCGGTACACCATAGCGTACTCGGCTAAGCTTTCCGGTGTGTGATTAGGAATGTTCATCTTGGCTAGTTGTCAGAGACAAGGCCAATTGATTGCTATATATCATAGTTCGGAACAATAGTCATTTCGTATATTCGTTTATGACATAGTTATAACTTATGGAGAAAAAGCACATCAACACTCCGTGTTCCAGCGACGGCGATCTAGGCACGCTGCGATATTCTATGCAAAAGTCGTCCAAGTCCTTCAGGGTAGTTGTTTACCAAGCTTCTGCATGAAGCTTGATACAACGCAACTCGGCACAGGATAGCCGAGGCTCATACGATAGCTCGTCGCCAATCTTAATCTCGATATACAGAAGAGATGACTGGAGACTATGTCACACTGAGTTCGGTCGGCTCGACATGGTTTTTCGGAACATACCAGCGTCAAGCTTATGATGTACAATGATCATTACAGATCATACCCTATAAGGCACATGAAAACTATGTATCAAAGCTTGGAAAGAAAGCCAGATACTACACTAATACCCACAGGAGGCTGCTGAGTAAAGACACGCAAAACTACCACACTTGAAGGCAGACATTTAACTTTTTTTTTCGGTAGTGTATAAGCGGCATATAAGAGAGTCTATATTGCATTGTGCTCCATATGGAGATTTCTTCGCTATCATGGAATCACTCTATGATATACGTATGTGGAAAGAGGGGATAAACGAATGATAACTTACTCAAAATTGAGGACATGCACCATATCCCTTCCCTCCCCGAACATATCCACACGTATTGAAGTGTGAGGAGACATTGTAGCTGTGATGGGCTCGTGTAACCCCAGGGTCTGTTCCCGAGATCTCGTTTCGGTGCCGGAACGCGGCCTTCAGTAAGAGACTCGCTATTAGACTGCAGATAGGTCCTCGTCGTGGTGTATCATGTACTTATCATACATCCGCATGTTTATGCGTAATGGTATAGCTTCATGTATAGCATCCGACTCACGAACCTGATATTACCTGGAATGTAACTCTGTATGAGTCTAATTGACGGGTCTTGGCGACACGAGCCAAACGGTGGTGGATTAGCAGCATATCCTACCAATGCGAGTGGTTATCACGCCATATCTTGATGTGCACTTAGGACCAGATAGATAGACTATCAAGTCTACCCCGTAAACCCCATCTTTGGAGTTGTGCTCAGGGTCGCATGCCGGCCTGAAGAGTAGCATCCGCTGAAGATACTAGAGCTGCACACTGCAGTGCAGAAGGTGGGTGGGTTGATAGACATACTACCAAGTAAACTGTTGTAACTAGGTTTCGCCCTATCTAAGCCATTGTTCGGGTGCGTAGTCGCTTACGCTGTATAGACCCTAGTTAGGGAACATGCCATTGTCCATTTTGACATTATACTTCACTCGTCGTCAACAAACCAGATACTAGCATTAAACACTATGGAAGTGTTGCCTCGGATTTATCGGAAAGGTGCAAATATGGATTTGAAATGTAAAAATACAACCACTACGACAAAATACATGAGGTTGATTTCAGTCCCTTCGCATGATTGCTTCATCCCACGACACTCAACGATAAGAACACCATTAATCTAGGCTGACGGACTCATGAGGGTCTAAGTAAGATCTATAGATGCTATAGACAGTCAGCATTCAGAGTTAAGCACTAGTTCTCGGGACGTATCTCCTACCAACCGGGAAGCTTAGCGCCTGCGAGAATACAGGAGTCTCGTTGATATTAGGCCTATTGTGCAGCATGTCTCGTTCCATAAGTGCATCAACAGTAAGCCACCAAGAGATACCCAACAAAGAATACGGATTCGAGAGCGATCTTTCTGTCGCTGGAGTTATAAGCCCGCATAAGTATGCGATCGATCCAAAGGAGCATCTTCAGTCTCGCCGGAGAAGAAGCGAACGCGCTAGTACCTCTGCAGTTGCCTCGAAGGCCAGGATCGGGCATCAACTCGTCAATGCAACTGCAGAAGGTAATTTCTATGCCAATAACAATGAGCTACGGGAAAGTTGGAGGGTGTCTATCGCCAGCGATACCCATCAGCGTAACTCCACCCTTTCGTATCGTCGAAGGCTGTTCCTCACGACCCATTGGTGCATATTATCTGGATATCCGCGGGATGTATCTAATCTATCTCAATGTTTTAGCTTGAGGTGGGAAGCTCGACGAGCATAGAACAACGACTTTGGGTAGGCTCGTAGGTGGCTCAGACGTTCAGATGTGACCCTAGGGACATAAACCCTCTCAACCTATAGACGCCTTGAGGCCGTAAAATGCATTAGTTTCTAATATCACGGGGTAAAGATATAGCAGTGATATGCTACGGATTTAGAAGTTCTATTTAATGTATAGATATGTCAACCTAAGTAACTCAATTGCATGGCTATAGGATTGGTTAAATCATTTAAGCTGGAATGACTTGATTTGAGGGTCAGGTCCTTCAAATATTCACCGTATTTTCAACATTTAAATTTTACCCTTTCAAATAAAGCCATTCAATAACGATGGTGTCAATTTCCGTTTAAATACTGCTTATTGTCGCACAATACGTTAGATGTCTCGATGATTACAAACCAACTCAAGAGACATCCCAGGCGCTAACTTATAATTAGGCTACACAAGCGCTTAATTTTTACTGTATTGTACTAATAGTTAATGAACACCTAACATGTCATATTATATTTCATGCGAGGGGCTATCGTCTTAGTTCTTGGTAAGAGCCTCGCGATGTAAGACTAGCTTCGCCACCTGCTCTCCAAGCTGAACAGAAACCGCGCTATAGAAGCGCGGCAGCGCAGGGTTTTAAGTTTCTATTATGGAAGCTACAAGAAGTAGGTGGTAGAACCTCCGGTCTGGATATTTATCCCGTACCGTCTCCGGACCGCCGCTATTTTTTGGTGCCTCTCTTGTATTCCGGTCGAGGAAGGGTAGCCATGATAGACTAGATAGGTGTATATTCTAGATAAGATATATCGCTTAGGGACCTAAATGACATACGTTCATACGCAGCTCGCATGTGAAAGCCGAGATCGCGAAATCAGAACTTGAGCCTTACCTATTTCTATCTTCGCTATGCTATATCTATACTATCGCCCTGGGCAGCTGACTTATGCCTAGTGAAGACTAAAGATTAGTCTATATATTATCTAGTATCAATCAGTACATGTACGTAATAGCTAGGCAATAGAGCATCCTTGCGCAAGTATACTTATGTACGACTAAGAAGGCGGAGACGAACCAAACCCCCGGTAATCGCTTATAAATGTGTCGATGATACAAGAACACCGAATAACCATCATCCTGTAGAGACGGCCCTCGTGAGAAAGTACACTAAAACGCGAACTTGCTAGGGCGATCATTATTGGATACCGTCTTACCAGCAACGGCAACTCAACTTGAGACCTACCTACATGGTATGTCCAGAAGTTGCTGCCTAACACTTCCCAGTTTCTCTTGCAGCTATACGTAATGCGGAGAAGTGCGTCAGCCCTAACGTATTAACGAATATAGTGTAGTAGCAATTTATTCAATCTATTGCAGCATCCATCATCATCATCCATAGGGTGAGTCGATTGGCCAATTGTTGCCGGACCTGTTGTGACTCACAAACCACATACACTACTGCGTACCTAGGTAGGTACTAGTTTATGTAGGAACTGAATGCCAAGGTGAGCCAACAATGAGATTAGAGAGCGGGGGAAATGCGTCGAGTTGGGGGCTGACAGCGGGGTTTAAGTCCTCGAGGAGACCTGGGATTGCCTTTTTGACTGACCGCCATGAATCGACTGACGAGTGCTTCTGTTAGTCCCATGGAATTTCTGCAGAAGCTTACGTAGCCTTTCTATCTTAATCTAGTAGACCTAGCTCTTCGATTGCCTGACTTCGAGTCCTGTGTCGTAATCTAGGCATCACGATTCAACGATTCACTACACAGACCCCAAACAAGCATCACCAGGTGTCTTGGCATCGCCAGGGGGGTTGATAAGACTCTAATCTACCTGGTATCTATCTGAATGAGGACTGAAGCCTCGGAACCACAAGGGCTTTGGGCGTTGTATGTTGCTATCAGCGTCTTTCGTTGAACGACTTTGCGACTCATTTCTCTTCGCTTCGTAGCTTGAGGGTGTGCAACAATTGAGAGTCAATAGTATTTATCCTGCTAATTGACTAGATAGCGCGAGTGACATTATTCTGCCCGCGCTGCTTAACGGTAAGGCACCAGAGCGGTTTCAAATTGGAGTAAATCGTCTTGGCGATAGTTTCATACACTGCGGCCGAGGTTGTTTCAACCAGAGTAAATCATGCCCAGCTCAGACAATATGTATTCGATGAACGAGGACTCGGATGGTGAAGACTACACAGACCAACTCTCGCCTTCTGATGGTCAATTCCCTTCCTCTTCGTCCAACGAAACACCCCACATACCCAACATCTTCATCCCAGATCCAACACTACAACAAAGGACAGAGACGAGAGCTCGTTGCAAAGCTCAAGAAGCGGATGAAGACAGACTCTTAAACTCCGAGACGGATATCAGAAGTCCTCCCTCGGAGTCATCCTTCCAATCGTCTGGCCGACCACGGCAGGCACCAACAGCCACCTGCGAGTTGCCACCCCGTCATCATCGTGGCATTACGTATTCGCAGTCGTCAGCAGCACACAATTCTTCACAAGTCTTTTCTAACCGGGCTTGGTCCCCTTCACTATATCCAGAGGCACCGCCAGCCTACAGCCCCTCACCTGTCTCGCCAATCCCACCTGCAAGCACCAGCCAGCAGAGCAGGCCGAGGAACTACAATACGTTTAATTTTAGTCGCATTATGGGCACTCCAGGTGTGGAAAACGAAAGCCTCCTCGGGCACCAACCCGAGAGTATGGGCGCACCGGTGGATGAAGGGAGTGGCACCCCAGCTTGGGCCAGACGCGTCCACAGACGCTTGCCTGCATGGCTAAACTGGAAGTATGCGTTGCTCGCCTTGGCTGTGCTTGTAGTTTCGTTTGCTGTTTTAAGCGGCATATCTTCTGTTTCGTCCCATCCTAGCAAAGGGAATGATGTAAGCTTTCTCACTCGCTATGTACACAAACAAATCGAAGCTAATATTGATACTCGATAGTCAAACAAGCAACCCCCTTCGCCTATTGAGAAGGAGCCGGATATTCAGGTGCCCGGTGGTTCAGAGTCCCCAGAGCCTCCAGTTGAGAAAACATTCTGTCAAGGTGAACAACACCGTTACGATGACCAGATCCTATCTCTGGAGTTCGAAAGGCCACAAAACCTCACGTTCAGGGAGACCGGCTACAAACATTCTGGGTCCACGAGTGTCCATGTTGGTGGCCAGGTCCACGTCCGAAGGCTGACCGAGGGCGCTGGTGATCCACGCAGTGAGTTATATCTTATTTAAACCCTGTATTAGCTCTTCCTAGAATAGAGAGCCTTTTCGTTAGGGGCGAGTCTCGAGTTCGAAGAGCCCTGCACGCTCCAGGCCCTTCTAAGTGTCTCGATAAATATGATCACTGATTCTAGATACTATAGTGGTGCTGGAGATTGTGACGAACGAGCCAGATCTGCGTCTATACACTTCACTCGACGCAGAAGAGCAAAGAATGAAGGTCAGCGTCCCCGAATCGTACGAGAGTTCCGTGCCCGGACAACGCCCTTGCGTCGAAATGAAAGGTACAATTTGGGCCCCTGAAGACGCAGAGATTGGAATTCTCTCCATCCGCGCTACTCACCTAGATATCCTGCTTTTCGACGACTTGTCTCTCCATGTCACAGATTACACAGAACTATCCTCAGTCGTGGGTGGTATCAAAGCAGGGGCCAGCGAACCCACCTCGCGTGAGAATGACGCAGACGTTTTACTCTCTAATTCTGACCTCAAGTTCGTACCGGCTAAAGACTCCTGGGCATTTGATTCCAGGATTATCGAAGCCCATACAACATCAGGTAACATTGATGGCAACTGGCCACTGTATGACATGTTAGGACTCCATACAACATCCGGCAGCATTAAAGTGAGCATCACACCGGAGGAAGAGCTCGAGCACCGCCCCAAGTCGGCCGTCTTATCACTGAGCACAATTTCGGGCGTTATTTCCGCCACGGAACCCGTCCACGAGCTCAAGCGCATGACACAGCGAGATTATCTCGTGGATGTGAAGACCACCTCCGGCAGCGTCCAAGGCGCATTGGCCTTCAGCGCAGGCATCACTGCGCATACTACAGCAAGCAATATAGCTCTCGACTTACTCCCGGTAATCAACATCGATAAGATTAGTCAGAGGAACCCCGCGCAGCTTGAGACGATAACAACCAGTGGCGGGATCGCCGTGCGCATTCTCGAGCCCAAATATTACGACGGCAATGGCAAGGCTCTCGAAACAGCAAAGGCAACAGAAGCCTCTACGGAAGGAAATGGTGATAATAACAATGAGATCCTCACGGGCGTGGCACGAAGGGCTCTCGACTGTCTAGAGGCCACACACAAATCCACCAGCGGTAACATCGGTCTCCGCTATCCGCAGTCGTGGGAGGGTACCCTCAGCGCTGAGACGACGAGCGGACGGCTTGTGGCCAAGGGTAAAGATCTCAAGATCATCAAGTCATCGGGCGGGTGGCCGGGGAGCAAGATGGAAGCGCGGAAAGGGGCCGTGGGCAAGAAGTCGACAATCGAAGTCCGCGCTCTTCTTGGGAGTCTGGATGCACTTATCGGGGATGAGTCGTGAAGGTGATGGATGATAGACATGAGATATGAAATCAAATCCGGTTGACTGTAAAGTTAATGAGAGGGTCGGGGCGAGCCCTGGGATAATTACGCAATTAATACATACCACATATGATGACAATACCCTCCATTTCTGCTGTTGTTTCGGCCTATTTAACTTTAGAAAGTTCAATAATGAACCTCCCATCAAGTGAAGTAAGTAAGTGATTGTGTTAAAGCGACCGCTGTAGCCGACAACGTAAGGGAGTGTGCAGATCATGGCTGAAAAGATTAAAGGCATTTCTTGGCCACTCACTGTTCAACGGCCATGAACCAGAGGCGATAGCTTCAATTGATGGAGTTGACTTGTATTGTAGCCTTATCTGACGGGTTCAACTAATACATTTCTCGAATCGAACAGCTATAACCTTACGCCTGATGTCGCCTAATTGCTGCGATCGGGAGTATCTTTCCCACCCCGTTTCGGTTTCGCGGTGCCGGGCTAACTTACAGCCACACATAATAAAAGAGAAGCAAAGGGCAATTCTCATAAAGCTAGAAAGATTATGCGCTTGAACAGGCAAATGTAATTTGACGAAATAGCGAGCGGGAGTAAGGAGTAATGGAGATGAATGAGTAGAGCGAGGTAGGGAGATGAACACTAAAGGGCTCTCTGGCTTTGGCAAGCTTTCTTATGGCTGTGAAACTACAATCCCGAGCAACTGAAGTGGTAGAAACTGCCTGGTATGTTAACATTGCTGTAGATGGGTATACTGATCGTTGTTAAATGGGATATATTACTCGGTTGTGTACTTGGGGATTATGATTTCGTTGTACCAGTTGTGGACAACAAGCAGCAAACACATGGGATCATGAATCATCTTGCGAGTGTGTGATACAAGATGCAAGGTCTGGACTGAACTGTTTACGAAGGTACAAGATCCTCCTGTCCTCTATTCACAAAGAGTAACTCTTATTCTCATCTTAATCTTAAAAAAGATTTGACTATTACAAATATTGACACATTGTCCGTTGGCGACATTGTTGTGCCTGATTTATCTTGTTTATGTTCGGATGCTTTGGTCCACAAGCCTTTAAGAGAAACAATGAAGCATCAAGCCACAAAGTATCATCGGATGTCTAAAACCCAACTGCCAGAACTTAACTAGGTTACGAGACATTCTCTTCAATGTAGCGCCGCCCTTTTTTTTCTCTTCCGTTCTCGCTTCTCGTTTGGTTTGCTTCGCCATTTCTTCTTCCACTCAGTTATCACTCACCTCGTGCACTGGTTGCCGAGTTCATACATAGTTGACTCTATCTTTCTCTTTACACGTCTTCTTTAATACACATCAACCGACCTTCGGCTACTGCTTCCTTACGTATGCCCACAAGGATTCCTTCTATATCAAGGCCGGCTTCTCATTACACCACCAATCAGCCCATAATGTGCACCGAAGTTTACAACATTTTTGGCCATATCATGTGCCAACACAAGGAATACCAGAACACCTTTCCCTGCCATATTGCGAGGAGGTGCCGTGCAGATGACGACCAATTACTCAAGGAGCCCATCTTCCTCCCCGCGAAACCACCAAATATCCCACCGGGCCTTCTCGGCTGCAAAGTGCGCAAAGCAATAAGGCCAGTGACAGGAAAGTGTCAAGACTGCAGCCGGCAGCAAATACAAGCCGCGCAAAGCAACGGAAACGGCAACAACTCCATGACACCATCGTCAACCTCTGCCTCGGCAACTTCGGTCAAATCGGCTGGTAAGATGATTAATATCCTGGGCGCTATTAGGGAGCGAGACATATGACTAAGATGTCGATAAAGCTGGCAGATTCTTCACCCCGTCCCCGAACCACCATGCGCTGGCGCAAGTGCAGGACTCGTTCTCGCAGGTATCAAGAAAGCAACGATCGACGCCTCCGAGTATATGACTGTCGCGAAGAAGAGTAGGGTCTTAGAGCAGGGTCTCAGAGAGGCTTGCACCAGGGCGAGCCTGGCTATGAAAATGAGGTGTTACGGACATGCATAGAATAGCAGACTAGACAAGTATCTGCCTTCCCCATATGCAGTCAGGCTGCATGAAGCCATGCTAAAGTGCCGCACACGCCGTATGTAAGGTTATTATTATTATTGGGTAGCCCAGCCTGTACGGCTAGCTACTTGGGAGCGCCGCGACAGTGTTGTAAGCCAAGCTTGAATCAAAGTTCTTGGTGTGCAGATTCTCACATGATAGTGGCTATTTAAGCCATGATACAAAAGCACGGGAGGTGTCTCAGCCCTATGTGAAGGCAAGTCAACAGATACCGTACTGTATCTGCCATGCTCGATGATTAGGGGTCTCGGGTGGGAATAACGTAGACTGACACAAACCTCACACCCACCCCCCCTTTGTTCTACTACATAAGTACGCGAGTGGGTGTTGGTCAACTACCAATGAGCTTTGGGTAGCGGTGTTATGGCTTTCTATGGGATCCGAGGTGTTGATGACTTGCACCAAAGTTGGGGAGAAGCTGGGGACTCCCACGTGGTTTACCGTGTTGATCTGGGTATGGCTACATGTTGGTACATCATGCCTGAGGTAAAACCGTTGGAAACTGAAATGATTGGTGGACCCTGCAGACCGAGGATACCGAGGATACCGGTAGACCCCTACACTATTACTGTAACTTAGGTACCAATGGCGGGCAGTAGCGGGCGGGCAGTACTGAGCGGGGAAACAAGTTGTCAGGTCAGGTATGCGTACACTACAGCAGGTAGTGCAGTGGAGGTGGGGTACGGGTACACTACACCCCGCTGGAGCAGTCAAATCCAGTGGCCTACTCTGACGCTAGCCCCACTATAGGAGCAGCATCTTCCCTGGTCCCTGCTACCACCCCCTGTCGTACAGTAGCAGCACTACGCCAGGCAGAATCCCATCATGGCGACATGCGACCGACATGCAGTGATAACCAGCCGAGCGACTTCCAACTGCGTTCCAAGCGGCAGCTGTGATCTCGCTCACTGCTTGACTCCTGCCTACATACCTATATATGGACTACAGCATGCAGCAGCAGCAACGATGGACCCGATCGTTGGGGTCCAATAACATGGTGGCTTTGGATGCGATAACTTACCTTAGGTATGTATGTACACTACGCAGTAGGATCGAGCTGTGCTTTATCTAGATAGTACCTAATGCTACCACTACGTAGAGGTACCTAAATACTACATCTTCTCCTTAGTAACTGCAGTAGTAGTCTTTGTACCCACAACAACATCACACAGCATAACGTAACGGCTCTTGTCGTCTCCCTCAGCTCAGCCTTTCCTCATGTTATTAGACTCTTGCTATTGTTAGGGATCCTGACCATACTACATACTTTCTGGCTTGCCATATACCTGTCCTAGCTTCTCCCACTACTCTCATCGTCGCCCGCGTTCGTGGCTATAAGTGAACTCTATATCTAACTTTCAAGTTCCTCGCATGACTATCTTCACATCTCCAGCGTCGTCATGGCCAAGAAGGCTCGTCAGAGGATAAGCTATGGTTCGCGATCCCCTCAACCCAGGCGCCAGCTTCTGTCTATATTATTATACATAGCCCCCTCCCATTTGCCCCCTTTGCTGGTCTCCATCCACCCCGCCTGTTCTTCCCCTCCAATGTGTCGCATCCATTACTCCTAACCCTTCAGAGATGGCACCCCACAGTAGGAAAGCATTAGAGCCATGGTCAATTCTAATCTGTCTTGGCCTCTGTAGTTCTCGAACTTGACCACTCGTCCTCCGGCGGCCATAGACTCGGTGTAAATGGCCTTGCTGTTGACCGAGACAATGCTATACTGTACGTTTCTAGCCGCTGCTCCCCCTTAAGCTACGTGCACTAGTTTAGTCTTCAACTAACGCTGTCGCATAGCTACTCCGGCGGCAGAGATGGCGTTGTTTGCGCTTGGAACCTCGATCTCGACTTGAGCGATCACTCTACACCACCCTCCAAAAAATCCCCGAGTACCACCTTTCGCGCCTCGACCCAAGCTCACACCCACTGGATCAATGACATTGCCCTTGTCTCTCACAACACCACCCTAGCCTCGGCATCTTCTGACTTGACCGTAAAGCTGTGGCGACCCTCATCCCGAGATAATGAAGCCCACACTATTGGCCAACATGCAGATTACGTGAAGTGTCTCGCCGCGCCGACTACAGGCGACTGGGTTGCGTCTGGTGGCTTTGACCGCAAAGTATATCTCTGGGATCTTAACGGTAAGGGTAAATCTCTGGAGATCGACGTACAGGGCGAAGAGATTGCTCAGAAAGGCTCCGTTTATGCCCTCGGTGTAGCTCGGAGTATTCTCGCTAGTGGTGGCCCCGAGTCGATTGTACGGTTATGGGATCCTAAGACTGGCAAGGGAGTCACCAAATTCGTCGGTCATACCGACAACATTCGGTCAATACTAGTCAACGAAGCTGGCGACACTGTCATGACGGCCAGCGCTGACCAAACAATCAAAGTGTGGAGCGTCACTGCTGGCCGATGCATGTACACATTCACCATGCATAACGATAGCGTCTGGTCACTGTTTTCGGACCATCCTGAGCTTAGTGTGTTCTACAGCAGCGATCGGTCAGGTCTCATTGTCAAGACAGATACTCGAGGTACAGCTGAGATGGACGAAGGCTTGTCTGTAGCTGTTGCCCAAGACCACAATGGAATCAATAAAGTCGTGGCGTGCGGAAACTATATCTGGACCGCAACAGCAAGCTCATCTATCAACAGATGGACAAATGTGGGTACAGGGCCTGACGCCCTGCTCCCAGAACCTTTCAGGCGCCTGCGGAGCGGTAGCACCACGTCAGGACCGAGGCAGGCTTCGGAATCCTCGACGAATGGCTCCCCTAAAAACGAGATCCCTGTCAACTCAATACTGAAGATATCCAATACCGCGTCTTTCCCGCCTGACCTCGATCTGCTTGACACATTTGACCCGAATTCGGCTATCCCTGCTATGAGCAGGAAAGGCTCAGAAACCTTACCTGACCCCGCTCTACCAGTCATCGAACCAATTCACCACTTACCAGAAGAGACCATCGAAGGTCAGAATGGATTAGTTAAGCATAGACTACTTAATGATAGAAGAAGAGTGCTGACCCTCGACACGGCTGGGGACGTTCTACTTTGGGATCTCATCCGAGTAAGCCTTCCTCTGCGCTCCATGTCTATCACAATCTTTAACCCCCTCATGCATACTAACATCGCTCGGTAGTGTGAAGTGATTCAGAGGTTTGGAAAGCGGCACCTAGAGGATGTTGAGCCGGAAGTCAATACCCGCGAGGCTGTGGCACCATGGTGTTCCATCGACACAAGTTCAGGTAACTTGACTGTCATCTTGGAGCCCTTCAACTGCTTCGACGCTGAGATGTACGCTGATGAGCTGAAGTTAGAGGAGCCTGTCGATTTCCGGGAGGATCAGAGAAGTATGACTATTTATTCCATTTCGAGCACAATGACTAACATCGATACAGTAAACCTTGGGAGATGGATCCTTCGATACTTATTTGCCAGACTTATTGATGAGGAAATTAAACGCGACGAAGCATATAGGCAGAAGCTCAATGAGAATACAGAGAAGCGCCTGGCGATTACTCGTCCCGAGCTACTAGGATCGCTACCGGCACCTGCCGTCAATGGCCATAGTTGGAACTCCACGGGGTCTCCGATTACGACACCTAGAGCAAATGGCTCCAATGTGTTAGCCACACCTGGTTTGGGTATAGCAGTTGCAACGCCAGCTGCTTATATGCCGGGCATGGCAGAGAACATGGGCACACCACTCAGCTCAATTGAGAAACGATCTTCCCAAGCAAGTCGCCAATCTGGTGAAGATTACTTTTCCAATGGAATTAGCTCTGCCGATGCGCCTTACAAAGTGGTGACAACACCGGCAACAGTCGAATCACACACTGTTGAGGCACCGAAGTCACCTGCAGAAACAAAAGACAAAGACAAAGACGGCCCTAAGTCTCCGAGCACCCCCTTTGGCAAGAAATTTAGGATGGGCATGCCATTCGGTAGCAAGAAGACGGGTCGGTCAGCATCTAGCAACACTGAGAAGCCCGTAGTGGTTGAAGAAAAGCCTGAGGAAAACAAGTCAGAGTCGTCTTCCAACCACGAGAAAGAAATCGACGATAACTTCCGTGGTACCATTCAGAAGATCCACAACGATTACGAGAAGCAACTTCTTGAGAATCCCAACCAGCATGTCGATACTAAAATCACTCCTAGTTTGTCAAATGAGACACCTGTTCTAAAGTTGCCATCTGGAACAAAAGTCATTATCCAGGAAGAGACGTCAGGTGGCAGTGCCGACGTGTATCGTGGCACAGTGATGACTGTTGGTGTAGATGCCGACATAATTGAAGAAAAAGCTCCGATGTGGCTCGGGGAAGTTCTCTTGACGGTTAGCCTCTGATCCTGAAGTAGTAGCGTGATGTGTAGAACTAACACTCGTCCACAGAACACGATCCCTCCCAAAGATCCTGTCAAAGTGTCATTCATATTGCATCCGTGGCAAGACTCATTGCCTAGCATTGTGGCTGCTGATGGTAACAATCGTCTCAATGCCAATAGGATGCTCAGAGTGAAGAAGATTCTTGCCTATGTCGCGGAGCGAATTGAAACACCCCCTGAAGAGCCAGATCCTAACGCCTTGAAACCAGAAGAATATCTGGAATTATATTGCAATGACCAGGTATGTTTGATTTGCTATGCATATGGATTTCTGTACTCACCGAAGCTATAGTTGCTACCAAACACCATGAGTCTTGCTACTTTGAGAACGCACATTTGGAAGGGGGGTAATGATGTTGTGCTGCATTACAAAGCGAACGGACGAAAAGAGATACCCAGAGTGCTGCCGAAGCAGGAGACAGCGTCAGAAGTAGAAGCGGCACCGGCGTCCATGCAGCCAGTTACGGCAGCCGCCACGAATTGAGAACTTGATTATATGGCGAATGAGTCCGTGAGGAGGGTATCATTACATCTATATCCAACGTATCAACGTGAAAGGGATAAAGGGACTTTCTAAGTGCTGTACATATGGTCTCCCAAACGCCCTAAAATGCATCAGGTAGTGATAAGCCTGTACCATCGATACACGCCGAGGCACACAGGCTTGCCTTCGGTATCATGAAATCGTTCTACTTTTTGACCCACGCCGCATATGTGATAGGAATGACACGGTGCCGTTGGTCACAGGTTGCTCTGCAGGGTGTTGGCGGCCCACTGGTAGCTACCAAGGAAGATGGCTCCTCCAGCACTGATCCACGCGACTCTAGGCCCAATACCAGCGAAGAAGGGTCGTACTCCATGGTTGGCAAACAAATCACGTAGTACAGTGACGACGCTCTCCCTCTCCTTGGACAGCATCACTCGCGTCTTTAATACGTCTAGAGGCGTTGTGATGCCGGCAGCAACGGCACCCGATATGCTTCCGTAGAGCGCACTCTCGCCAGCACCAACCTCGACCGTGGTTAGCCCTCCCACCCTTTGCGTTCGCCGGCGACCCCAGCCCTTGAGTGCTTCCCAGAGCGGGAACTGTATGACGGTAAAGGGTACCTCGCGCATGACGGTGATGCCCCAGCCGCGGTACAGCTCGCGCCAGACGCCCGAGAAACCGACGCTTCCATACTGCCCGAGGATGGCGCGCAACGCGGCGGCGCTCGACCCACCGTGATGACCTGCCTGCGCACGCTGCTTGACGACCTCGGTAGGCACACGCACGGCGCACGCAGCGACCTCGCCCAAGCTTGCGGCGGCCATGTGCTCGAGGGGCTCCACCCAGGTACTGCTGGTGCTCTTCCCGACGCCTACTCCAGCTCCTACTCCTCCCAACCCCAAGCGGGCGAGAGCGGCATCGTCGTCCTGGCGCCTCCGCCTCGCGCGCGATAACACGTCCTTCACGCCCTCATACGTGCAGAAGAAGAAGGCGGCGCCGGGCGCAGAGCCGACGAGGGCGGACCCGACGCCGCGGTACACGCCGCGGAAGCCGCCGGACGGGAAGAAGCCGGCGCGCGACTGGAGACGGGTCTTGAGCGTGTCGAGGGGGAAGAGGGACAGGTCGACCGTCGTGCCTGCTATGCCGCCGGCTAAGAGCGCCGTGGTGAAAGGGGGGTTGGCTGCTGATTGCGGCGCCATGAGGGGGAGGGGGAGGGGGGATATATATGTATGTGCGTATATGAATATCGGAGAGATATTTCTAATTAGTTTCCTTTTTCGATTGTAGGTAGTAGTTTAGGAAACTGATAGTGTACAAGATGGTAGGTAGAGAGAGAGAGAGACCAAAACCAATGGGTTTTGCATGCAAGAAAGAAAGAAGAAATAAATAACGAAGGGGGAAGATGGTGTTTGGGGAATTAGGTATCGCGATCACCGTCGCAAGGTCCTCGGTGCAATTGTATCTTGCATTGGGGCCGTTCAGCGAGGTCGGCGTTGGTTGTTGTAGTATTAGAGCATAGGTAGTTGTCAATAAATTCTAAGCCGACGCTTGAGTCCCACATTGAATTGCACCGGCCGATAGATCGCGGTTTAAAGCGGGTATTCTTCTAGACCATGTTCCTTGTATTCGGTTTATTTGTTATCTACTGCTTCATGACGTACTGATACGCAAGAAACCGGGAGCCGATAGAAAGGTGCATGTGAAGCTCCTAGACAGTGGGATTTGATGAGGTGCATCCGATCCAACTTACACTACACAATCACCGATCACCGATTACCGATTATTGTCGTTTCCACTGCCGCGAGCCATTGCTTTTCAAGACAGCGATAGTCTGGCATCGTAGAATGGAATGGGCACGCTTTCGCACGTCCTCCACGCAGGGGCGCGCCCCATCGGCGTCCATGAGTTCGCCGAGGCGCTGCAGGCCATCTCGCCGCCACGCTTCCCGACCGTGTTGAAGAACCCTGAGAGAGAGGTCGGTATGTTGTCGTCCTGAGCAGGCGTCTCTCCTCCGCGGCGGCTCTAACCAGCAATGTCTGTAGGAGTGGCTGTGAGCGGCGGCGTCGATTCAATGGCCCTGGTGTACCTCTGCACCCGCCTCATGCACCATTTCCCGGACTTCAGAATCTCGGACAGCCCCGTCTCGAGCTTCCGCGCCATCGTCGTCGACCACCGCCTCAGGGATGGGTCGAGAGAGGAAGCAGTGGCCGTGTCCAATGCGGTGCGGCAGATGGGCATGGCCAGCGATGCCCACAGCATATCCTGGTCCAAGGCCGGGGTCCTGGGCCAATACAAGCATCCCAAAGACCTGCCCAACTTCGAGAGCGTCGCGCGCAGGCTTCGCTATCGGAAGCTGGGATCCGAGTGCAGCTACCGCAGATCCGCTAGTCTCCTGCTCGCACACCACGAAGACGACCAGTACGAGACGGTTCTTATGCGACTGCTGCTAGGACACGGTGTCCGAGGTCTGCGCGGCATGAAGGCGGCCACGCACATCCCTGAGTGCGAGGGCCTATATGGCGTTGGCCAGAGTGGCTCCGTGGATTACCAGAGGGAATCCAGCCGCTCCTACACTAATGTTCTGGCCAGGGATCAGCATCAATGGTTGAGGCAGGAGTTAAGGTCTGATGATGACCACCAGGCGCACGATCAGGGGCTCAGGGAGTCCATCGTGGGCAGGCTGGACAACTACGATTTTGAAGAGCTCCACCAGCCCGAGCAGGCCACGCCCGTACAGGCCATGTCCGCAAATCCCGCCAGCATTGATGTTGAGGATGGTGGCGTCATGATATACAGGCCATTGCTGGAATTTTCAAAGGACCGACTGATCGCGACGTGCGAGGCTAACAAGATCCCCTGGTGGGAAGATAGTACTAATCAGGACCGGACCCTCACTATGAGGAACGCAGTAAGACACATGTATAAAGACTATACGCTTCCCATCGCCCTTCAGAAGCCCTCCATACTAGCTTTGTCTCGGCGATGCGAGCAAAAAGCCCGTGCCCTGGAGGCCGAAGCCGACAGGCTGTTGGCGCAGACTATCATACACGACGTGCAGCCGAATGTCGGTACTGCATCAGTTCAGTTCCCAGTATATGACTTATCTCGCTTCCCCAGGGATACGTCGTCCCCTTCGCGCCGCCGCGCTCGCATGCTGCGCCAGCGTGAGGTCGCCGGGCTTCTAATTAAGAGGATCATTGCCCTTGTCACTCCCGAAGAGCAGACAGTACCGTTGGCGAGTCTTGGGAACGTCATATCCCGCCTGTTCCCCGCGCTATCCAACTCGCCAGCGGGACAAAGCAGAGAAGAGCCCCCAAAGGCCTTCGTAATTGCAGACGTCCACTTCATCCCCATTGACCCATCGTCATCCCCTAAGAAAGCTAAGAAAGGTGTCTCGTCGCAGAGCGCGGGCAAATCTCTAGTTTGGTATCTCAGCCGAACGCCCTACCGCTCAGACCTGCCTATCCCACGTTACCGTATGGCGTACCACTCATCGGAGAGGAGAGCCGGCAACTTTAGCATAGCCAGAAGCAAGTGGTCACGCTGGATGCGCTGGGTTCTTTGGGACGGGCGCTTCTGGATGCGCATACGGCACCGACTGCCATACCGCGTCATCCTCCAGCCCTTCGAACGATCGCACGCCAAGGCCTTCCGAGAATCCTTGTCCCCCGAAGACCGGGACCGTCTCGGCACCCTCCTCAAGAGGTACGCCCCCGGCAAGACGCGGTTCACCCTGCCCGCCCTATACCTCGAAGAAGACCTGGATCTCGAGAACCCCAAACCTCGACGGTACTATCCGCTGTCGCCCGCCTTCGTACGGAAATACTACGGGAAAGAAATCACGGCAGATCCTACCTCGGACCACCCCATGATCTTCGACGTGTCCAAGACGAAGCTCATCGCCCTGCCGTCCCTAGATATCCAGATCCCGCACCTCGAGAGCTGGCTCGAGTTCGAGATCCGCTATCGACGTATCGATCGCGCGACGCTTGAGACTGCTGGTTTGTTCCATCGCGGGCCCTTCGTATCTCCGCGGTCGCTTCGCGCTGTCCCGACTACGGCCGCGGCCCCAAAGCTGCGGCGGATATCCAAGCAGCGGAAGTGGAGGTTTAGGCGCGGACGTCATGACGATGCTGGATCCCAGGAAGGGAGATAGGCGACTGTAATATGTGTATATATATCTACGTGTATATCATTATTAACGTGTAATGACTGAAACCGCTGCCGACGCATGCAGCCGATTAATCTCATCCAATACCTTATTAATGATACCTATCTTGTCCATGCATACATACATAGGCTCTTCACGAAGTGACTCGAGTCCCTCTATTACGAATTAATCTGAATGACGTAAACCCAGTGATATCAAAGTAGATGGTAATAATTACTGCTTCGCGACAGAAAGAGAACATCAATTTACACTACCATTCACTCGGCTCTCCAAACACGCGATCTTGAAGTAGGGACGCAGAGGGCCCAAGAATGTTCCAACCTCATGCAACATATCCGTGTGTATTGCTCTCGTCTGACAAAGGTATTCGTACATGGTATCTGGTATCCTGCAATTCTATGTCTTTGTTCGGTTTCACGTACCTGCATATGATGCCCCCCTGAACTGAACACCTGTATTTCAATTTCGCAGCCCATTCTTCCATGATTGATGTCCCACGTATTTGGATTTCATGCTTGGATAATCGGATATTATTTACTCAATCCAACCTTTGGGAACTTTGTAACCTCAATTCCGGGCTAGGGGGAATCACTCATGACGGTCCGTCTTCATTCTTCTAAAGAAAATTGGAAATATAGCCAAACAATACTCGACCGAGGAGGCCATTGTGTAGAGGCGGTTCATTAAAACGATGCTTCAACTGAAACTTCTGGGATATCCTACTAAAAGGCAGCACCGCCAAGGCCTTCACCAGCAAACTTTTTGAGGCTCTGTTCAGCAAGCTCAGTGCGTAAGGCCATGACCTTAGTTTCGCGCTCGCCCTTCTCATACGCGGCAAGACTTTTGCGCAACTTCTCTTCTTTTATATATTTCTCCTCTCGGAGTTTCTCCTCTTCCTCTTTAAGACGGTCCATGTGAGGCTGAAGTTCCGGCAATACACCGGTAGTCAGTGGAACATAGGAAGGGTCCATCTTGCCACCAGGAATAATGGGCGGCATAGATGCAATTAGTTGCTGGGCTAGGCTGGGTCGATTATTTTCTGCAGCTGGACCTTTGGGCGGATTGAAAGGCTTGGGCTGCGAAATAGGGGTAGATGGAACCGACTGTGAAGTGGTACCAGCACGGGGGCCTGTAGGTATGCTATTAGAACTGGTAGTAGTAGAGGCTGAGGCGGGGCCTTGAGTTGTAGGGAGATTGCGACTCTGAATTGTGTTACCCCAGGCAGATCCTCCTCGCCCACCCCAACCATACCCTCCCCCACGCCCAGAGACAAACCCCCGGGGACCAGATGGCGGAACTCCAGCACCATTTTCTTGTCGACCTGCAACTGGAGATGGGGATGGAATAGCGGGTGGTCTGGCCGGTGGACCTATCGACCCTGTAGACTGACCACCATACCCGCGACCATCTCTCGGACCTGTAGGCGGCGCTCGTAAAGCAGCGGGACCACGCGGAGGAGACCGCGATGGTCGAGACGGACCAGATTGTGAGTCCTGAGGTGTTTTTTGTGGTGTTTTCTCTCTGACACCAGAACCACCATGTGATGATCTAGAGATGGGGCGAGTAGGAAGAGGGGTTTCAGGGCGGGAACGGTCATCTCGTCTGGGAGGGTCAGGTCGCGGTGATGATCTCTGCGATGTGTCACGGGAGGGGAGAGCAGAACTGATAGCAGATTCGCGACGAGGGGAGGGACGTCTTGCATAGGGAGGGCCAAAGCGGTCGTCGCCACGTCGATCGGGGGTGCGATCGCGACTGCGGTAAGTGCTTGCTCTCACGGCAGGAGGGGGGGAACGACGAGGGGGGGGTGTGCGGTCTCGAGGACGGTCTCGATCGAGCGGAGACCTGGATCGTCGCCTAAGGGGCAGTCTTGTCAGGGGAATGTAATTAGGGTTGTCATCTGGGGGCAATGGGTTTAACCTTGGGTCAAAGCCTCTTCTCGGAGATCGCGGCCGATCTCGGTCATCGCGTCTCGGCGAGAACCTGCGCGGCGGGCTTCTCCTCGGCGGGCTACGCCTCGGAGGAGACCGTCGCGGGGGCGATCGACGAAGAGGGCGACTTCTGTCGTCTCTTCGCCAGCTATCACCACCCGCGTCCCGCACGTCCCGCACATCTCTCAGGTCTCGGCGGTCCCGTGAAGGGTCTCGTCGGTAGCGGTCGGTGCTCCGCGAACGACGTCTAGGAGCTCGATCGGGCACATATCGATCGCTATCTGGGGGAGGACTACGCGCTCGTTCTCGGGGCGGGGGGCTTCTGGGCCGACGTGGAGATCGGTTCGAATTGTACGGTCGGTACGATTCGCCTGCGCCATATCTAGTGACTTCTCCATCGTCATATCTAACGAAGAAAATCGGTCGTCAGCTATATATCTAGCTTCTCATGGAAGAGAATGGCGGAGAGGATATCACCAGTGCCATCCTGAGACAGGACTCAAGACCCCAGCCACGACAAGTTCATATCAGAACTGCGACAGGCGGGAATCGGGACAGGAAAAAGGATGGTGAAAGAGCCAGCTTGCTTACCTGCGACTCCTCGAGTCGCGATCCATTTTCTGAGGAGAAAGCGAGCACTACGTTGCCCTGGCTGTCGTGGGAAGAGGACTTTGCATGCTAATGGACAAGCAGAAGCACTGGCAGGGCGAAGAGATGTTGGGTTATCGATGCCTGGATACTTGGTTACTTGGCCACGACGAGAGTCCAGCCCGAGCAGTTCTGCAAAATAACGAAAGGCCTCGCTCTCCGGTAATCAACAGTGGCTGGAACGCGAGTAGGCGAGGAATGGCGACGTGTAGGGTGTTGTCAGAGAAGAAAAGCGAGCAGAGAGGGGGATTGGCAGGACAAGGAGGCTGGTTGTTGCGGCCAGTTGCGGCCTTGAATAGGTACCTGTGGTTATATGAAGGGAGTAGGTAGTACAGTACTGAAATTTCCTGAAGTAGCATGCCGCTGCACAAGTTGTGGCGTAGGTAGACTGATACCTGCTAAGTATGCACTGTACATTACCTACCTATTGGGAGGTGCTGTGGCGGTGCAGCTGGCTTGGAAGAACTTGTGGCTTTTGTTGCACCAAGAGGCGTGATACATTACAAGGTACATACTTAGTACTCATTAACAGAATAGGTACTTTGACATGATATATTAAACATACCCAAATAGAAGACATATAAAAGGTCTCGCTGTAGGCTGCTCTCTTTAATATGACAATTTTGTCATATAGAAGCACTTAAAATAGTCGTTCACCCTCATATTCCCTCAATCTACCCACATTTGAACACATGGACAAGTACATGTAGGCAGTGGTCAATCATGTCTTCTACATGATAAGTTCTCATCGACATTCCTTTTCTTGCCTTATCCCTACAACATCTATGATTATCTCTAAAAACAAGCTCCGCAAAAAACCCCCATCAACTTACTACACACTTAGCTTTAAATATATCAGGGATCACTCCGTACTCATGGAGAGTGTTGTGGCAGTGGACAAGGATAGCTAGATATAAAATGCAGACTGCGTCCACTGCATCACGCAGAATATGTAACGATGAAAGACTTATACAGTAACAAGCAAGTACTCAATGGTGCAAGGAATAAAGCAACAAAAGCAAGCACCATTATCTTTCCCATCTCGTCTCATCCACCACGTCTAGCTAAAACAATTCAAAATAATGGCCGTAAAGGGCCTACAAGTCATCAATTAGGCCAAGAAAGCCTAGACTTCGAGCCTTGGCGGCAGAACCGACCTCGTGAAAATACATACTCCCTGGGGAAAGCAATACAACGGTAGGGCATATAACAATCCATGGGCCTATCTAGGTGTAAGATACAAGCAACTCCTATTCCCGTTCCTACTTCATCATAAACGTCATCGTCTTCTTCGTCACCTCTCTTCCTCGGTAGTTTGTCCGCTCTTATGGCGAGTCAACCGCGCTGATATCCACTGCTGTACTTCATCAGCATGTGCCTCCATCATAGAATTGATACCAGTCTTGGTGCTCTTCTTGACGCCTCCAAAGCGTCTCTTGAGGACTTTCTTTGCCAAGTCCTCGTCGCTCCAGCAGGCATGATCGGCAGCCACGAAGACGAGGGAGTTGTGCTTATACCACGTCGAAAGATCAGGGTCCGTCTCCGATTTGACTGGACGGAGATTGCCCGTCACGAAGTTGACGACCCCGGATATCCGATCTTTGCACTCTATCGTCCAAATCAGCAACCAGAAGAATAACTTACTTCTTTGGTCCTATTACTTCTTAGCGGAACCTGGCAAGCTGGATTACGTACCACGGTTAGTGAGGAGGATCTTGACACCTAAATAAGCGTCGCCGACACCGAGGAGAAATAGCTCTTCCACGTCATAGAGCTGTAAGTAGTTATCCCATATGTAGCAGACCAGTTCCTCTATTTGCTTCTGTAGGACTTTTTCTGGGGCTCGCGGCATGAAAGCATCTAAGTCTTCAGGATGTGTGATATAGTGAGGGATGTTCGCATCCACGACACCAAAGTCGTTCTTAAGTCCCCAATCTACATAGGACATGACAGCATTAAGCTACAGCCAAGCAATCAGCATGATATTCCGTCAAAGAAGTCATTGACGGTACTTGCGATGAAACCGTTATGGGGGTCGACCGTGTTATCGATTGTATCTGGCATTGCTACCAACTCAGGACTAGTTGTTGATTAGCGAGAATCAGTTTGGCGTTGGCGAAGGCGAACTCACGGGTCATGGATGATGAACAAAATCTTCCGTTTTGACTGAAGGTCTGGTGTAACTAAAACTTGGTTGTCAAAGGACTTGAATATAGCCTCGCGCTGGATGAAGAGGGGGATCATGCCGTGTTTTTCTGACAGTACTTGTCGCTGATAACCACGAATGACGTCGTGGAGGCGCGAAGCGCCGTTACCTAACTGCTGGACATCAATGATCCCAGGTCTCATGCACTCCCAGTAAGGAGCGTGGACAGCCTGCACCTTAGCCAGAACTCTCGCAGCTTCCTTGCTAATGGGCGGCATTTCCATCTGCGGCGGTGGTTCTCCCATGAGCGTCCGTGCCACCGCTAGGGCGGAATGGGATATCGCTTGGAGGTTATATCCGCCTTCTAAACATACTGCTACTTTGCCGCCGGCGAGAGACATCAGCATATGCGTCATGTGAGCATAGCAAGGAGGAGTGACAAAGCAGCCCCCTAGTTCGTCGCCATCCGCGGCATCGAAGCCGGCTGAGATGATCACGAGGTCTGGGTTAAATTCTTGAGCGATTGGCATGACAATCTTTTGAAATGCCGCCAGGTACTCTCCATCCCCCATGCCTTGTGACGGCCATGCGATATTGACATTTTTACCCTTGCCTAAGCCATGACCAACATTGTCCAAGTCACCATCGGGTATCATCGGGTTGTCTGGCTTTCCCGGGTAGAAATCGCCATTAGCGTAGACGTGAAGGGATATATAGAGGATGTTTGGATCGTCGTAGAACATGTTCTGGACTCCGTTGCCATGATGCACATCCCAATCTAAAATCATAATTTTGCGACAGGTTTCGGGATATTCGTTCTGGCAAACTTTGGCTCCAATAGGGACGTTATTGAAAAGGCAGAAGCCCATAGCGGAATCATATTCGGCATGGTGCCCGGGTGGTCGAATAACGGCAAATGCGTTTTTGACACGGCCAGCTGCTACGTTCTTGCAGGTCTCGATACAGCCACCGGCCGAGAGGAGGGCTGCTTCGTACGACATACCACCGACGTAAAGCGAGGCTCTACCTTGATCTAGCGTCATAGACAGAGCCCGTAGATCTTTAGTTGACATGTGAGAGAGGTTTTCGACCCAATCATAGTGGTCGGGCGTGTGAACAGTGCAGATTTCCTGTCTAGTAGCTTCTCTGGCGGGTATCCTCCACATATACTTTGTCGGTGTTTCCTTCAGGATGTCAAGCAACTCTGAGTCAGGACCTGTGTAGACGAGCCCAGCCTTTTTGAATATCTTCATGATCTCTTCTATTCTCCTTGGGTCTTCTGGGTGGTGAGGTGTCGGACCAAAATCTGCGTTTGCATGAAGCTTCATCCTGTCATCGTAGCAGCATCCTGTCGGAAGTAGACCTCTCCTTCGCATTGATTTGATGAAGTCCCCAGTCCCGGAAGGTGATTCGGCCTCTTCCATAGCTGCATCCATATCGTTAATGGAGGAAGCCGGCCCCTCCCTGCCATTTCCCAAGACAGACGAATAGTGCGCACCACCGAGTCCGTTGGGAGGTACATCTACCATAGAATGATCCTCGGTTTCCATAGTGTCGACACTAGCTCTAGCTACAATGCTGCGTCGCAGATGTTATGACAAGAAACTGAATAATAGCGAGGACTGGATATTATACAGGCAAGGGCGCTCTATATTCGAGGAATCCAGAAATGAAATCAGTCACCAGGCCCAGCCTCAGTCACAGATCGCAGGCTAAGCAGGAAGTCCAGATGTTGGTGCCCGAAGACCGCAGAATTAGCTGGTGAAGATTAGCTCAAGTATACTTTTTCTCAGAAAGCATATTCCTCAGGCGCGACTGGCAACGCCAAGATATATATATATACATAGAAGAGGATAGGAGAGAAGAGAAGAGAAGGGCAGAGATATCTAGGCCACTCTCATACGCTGACCCGTGAACGTCTCGCCACAGGTGTAGCATCCTCCCAGGAAACAACCTGAGATTGGTCTACGGTGTCCACCAAGGAGCCAGCAGAGTGGATTACATGAAGAGACTCAGCACATAACAAAAAACCAGGAAAATAGAACAGGAGGAGAACGAGAAAAGACGAAAGATAGTTGTGACAGTTGTTGGGGCAAAGGGCGGCCGTGCTGCGTGGCGGGATTCGTTGTATACGACGTCGCGAACTTACACCTGATATATCGGCAAGGGGCAGCTTGAGACCAGACCACAGGTCTACCCACAGGCCTCGGGCGCAACGCGAACACTGGGCGGACGGTGCCTGATGGCGAGTTTTCTCCCTGATGCCGACTGCCAGTACAAATGCGCATGGGGTGCTGTGGCGGCGCGCGCAGGACAATAAAGATGGCGAGCGATGTGTGATGCGCGGCGTGGTGTGGTGTGTGGTGCATGTGGAATGGGGCGTGTAAGGAAAGGCTGTGCTGGCTGGACTCGAGCTGCCAGGAGTGGTTGTGGTTGGCCATTCTTACCTGATAAATGCCGCTAAGATTGGCCGCTACCAAGCCCCTCCAGCAGCAACCCCCAAGAAGAGTGCAGTGTAACATCAGTGCCCTACCAACCGCTGATCAGAAGAGCTGAAACATTATCATCATGAATGATGATTTAGAAGGAAACAAAAAATATCGGGGGAAAAAATTTAAATATCGTACTATCATAAGTTACATAAATTTTCTAATCAATTAGCGAGAAGAGAGGCCCAGTGTGAAAATTATGGAAAGATAGCATGTATGAGATCGTGTAGCGTGTAAAAAGTCTACTCGTGGAAAAATCCCAATCAGAAAAGAAACTACTCGAATAGCTAAACAGATACATATACTGTTATTATGACACGATGAAACTCATACTAGAACTATCTAAAGCCATCCACCTTAAATCACCTATTCTAACAGCTCACTACAAAAAAAAAGTTGGTTGAAGCACGACTATATAGGGTTTAGAATTCCATTTCAAAAGTGTAACTATCTATCCGTGAATACATAATCTCGATTATGATACAGAGTTCGCTCTGCTTCAGCTGATATAGGACGCAATGCATTCGAGAGCAGCACAGTCGTTAACCTCACAACATCATAGTCGATCATCTCAACAATATTGATCACCTGAATAAGTGTTTAGTACCATAAGACCAAACTATGGTCCTTCGTAACTTTCTTCTTGAAAACACTGCTTCGGGAAAATCGAAAGCGATTGCAGATGTTGGAGTCGGACGAATCGAAGAAGTAGAGAACAGAACAGGGACGCAGGATAGACCGAAAATCTGCGATCATGAGTATCGACAAGGTTGGAATCAACGTCTAAGTCGGCAGGTCTACTCTAAGGGGTAAGAAGTAAATAGTGAATGCCGAAATCCCGGGACGGATTTCAGATGAACATCCGCTGAGCCGAACACTATAGATGGCCTCACTTGCGATCAATTGAGGAGCTTTCTTCGAAGACGCCACGAGTGTTTCTAGTACCCGCAGCCACGATCAGCGCCGTCATCACCACGGGGAACACGACTTGTGAGTTCAAGCGGCTGCTCTGCTAACTGCTCCCTGGTGATGGGCGGAAATCCTGTAGGCCATGCATCGTGGTTCCAGGCCTCACACTCGTCAGCGTTAACCCTGTCCTCGGTAATGATTCCCATGGGCGGAAAAGTTTTGGGGCGGTCCGGATCCAGTATCGATCTCTCCTCAAGTACAGTCGCGATCGACATGGACAGAGTCTCGCGATCAAAAAGAAGATCAGAAGTGCTATTGGTGATTGCCATAATTAGATATTCTTTGGTGTATCTGTAGCAATGCTCGAGAAAGTACTTGAGCAAATCCGGTTCCAGCTTCATGTACGTGCTAACGATTGCCGGATGGCGATCGCCATTCTTGCCCCAGGGAATGAGTTCGACCACAGAGCCAGTCTATCAAAATCATTAGTATGTTGTCCCCTTGCCTCTATTGTGTTTTATGTATACTTACTCCACGGTGAACTTTGCCCGGAGATGAGCAGAGGTCCTTACTAATCGTCTCATACATCGTGCCCATCAAATCGTCCAGCTCATAGATTTCTTGAGTCGTGAGGATACGCATATGGTGAAGCCGAACATCCTTATCAAATTTCTTCGGCGCGTGGGTATTCCGCCAGTAGTTGCCGTGGAAGTAGTGGCTATAGAGCCACCAGCGGGCGATAGCTTTACGAAGACGGCTCTCTTCTTCTGACTTCAGACATCGTCGATCTTCCGGGTGGTCTCTCCAACGCAAACGAGGGTAAATTTCAACCCACCAATCAACCACTTTGACTAGTTGAGCTACTCCCAAAAGATCGTTCACACTCATGTTGATCTTCTCAGGGCAAACGATCTTCCCATCCTTCCAGTCTACAGGGCTGCGCATAAGGAAGATCTTATCTCTCGGTGAGTCATTTGAATTGAAGCTGAAACTGACAGTTAAAGGGTGCAGCATTCTGTGGGGGGCGAAGTCGTTCTGATTAGCCATATAGAGATGTAAGAGAAGTTCCAACTCTGGGCGATTGCGAAGAATCTTGAGTAGTATTTGAGCTCGTTTGTCTGTGAAAATTTGATGGAATCGTTTGTTAACTGAGCCGAAGTTAATGAGATCTCCAGGGCCCGTAACCTCCATGATTTCGAGAATGACTTCGACGGGGATAGTCTCGATAGGGGATAAGGAGGGCTGAACAGCCCGAGAATCGCTCTGGACATGCATGGATAGATCTTGCGCCATCTTAGTTAGGGATAGCCGTAGCTAGGATGAATGTTTGAGGTTGGGTGAGTTAACCAGGATATTATGGAAGGCTTTCTAGAAGTTACAACTGATGTAAATGCGAGATGCTCTAGACTTGTGAAGGTGTCAATGTAGTTGTTTGAGTAACGTTGCTCAAGGACCAAGCCGGGTTGCAACGGTTTTGTTCTTTGCAGGTGATTTGTAAGTAAGACTCCATGGTCAAGCAACTAGGTGTACAGACTTACTACGTGCAATTTTGTGAATATAGGTTGCGCGTGCGTTTATTGAACGCGGCCTCCTCTTTGTATTATGAATGCTCTGTGCTAGCATTCCCTCTCCTGACTCAAGACCAGGACTCGTAGGATTTTGGGAAACTTCTTGTTGATATCCCTTTGCTATCTAGCAAATGCCGTCGACAAGCCTCTTCAAGCGCCTTTTAAGCTCCTCCTCTCAAATTACTTTTATCCCAACAACCTGTGACGTTAAGCACCTTGGCCAATCAGATATCAGGCTAGACAGCTCGTACAGAGCTGTCGATTGCCCAGCACCCTCGATCGGTCCTAGGGCAGAGAATCACTCAACTCAACTAACAAAAACCCCTCCGTTGGGGCTATCCTGAGAAATTGAGGCCCACGAAAGCATCGTGTACCGTTGAGGAGATGTTGCCAAAATGGCGGGATCGTTATGTGGTTGTGTCATGATGGCTTGGTGCAGAAGGAAAGAAGGTAAGTGACGCGACTGAGTCGCGCCAGTTTAAATCACCGTTACGATGGCAAGGATAAGTCAGAGCGGAAGGTGGTCCGTGCGGCTTCTCCTTACTAGCCAACAGTAATCGGATTGACGTCGGGTTTCGGAGAAACCCTACTCCTAGTGCAAGCCTCTTTTCCAATTAAGGCAACCATACCTTAGCCGATAGGCTGGAAATGATTAAGCAGACCCCTAATCAACTGCAACGCAACGCTATCTAGTAGGAGCCGTACCCTCGGTGATCCATAGCCGCCAAGGTGACAAGGGAACAATGCGGGTGTGACAAGAAGGGAGGACGAATAGCTAGACGACTCGAATATAGCACTTAACATACCTAGAAAACTACAGCATTAGCAATCTCGGCGCAGACTAGAGGGTATGAGGAACTAAGATATACTATCATGTCAGTAGATGCAGATACCCTAAGATACCATAAGGCTAGGGCCTGAGATAATTCCAACTCCCCCAGACACAATACCTATCAAGATTAGCCTGCCTGAACTAACGAGCGGCATATAGCAAAGCGCATTAGGTAGGTTTACGGTGATTGTCACTAGTTTCAAAAGCCAAGGGGTGATTGAATAGAATTCCCTCAAAACCACGTCACCACATCAATAATATATCCTCGATTAGAAGGCAAGGAGGCAGGTCCAGTCTCTCTGTGGCTTTCTCTGAACACATATTTCTCATATATTAACCTCAATGAGGTAAAGTTAGCCCAGACAGGTATGATGGATACCATAAAAAACGCCAGAACGCCGGTCCCGTAGTCGTCGTCGCCGGAACAAAAAGTAGTTACTCATGCGAAGAGTTCCCTCGAGTCTAGCTGATCCACCGGGTTTTGATTGCCACCATCGCTCCGCAAGCCCAGGTTGCCCATCTTTGACTGCCTGTTCATACTCTGCTCTGCTCGGGAATTGTTCTTAGATGCCCCCTTCCGTCTCAGATCAGCCCGAACCTGGTTCGGGGAGACGAAATGCTTATTCTCGTAGAGCAGAGCACCACCAAAGGAACCCTCCTGAATTATGATCGGTTGGAGCACACATCTGGGTCCTATTTCGAGGAGGGAGATATCAAGCTCTTTGGCCTTATCCGCTTGTCTGGATTTTCGTTTCTTAGCCTCCTCTACCACTTCTTCTCCCTCGGTGCCGTCTTTTTTTGAACTTTCAGTTTCTTGTATTTGGTATACTCTCATAAATATGCGTCCATCAGCTACCGAGAAGGACAATACATGGTCGATAAAAGGTTTGGATCGTTTCTGGAGAGGCGGGACGCCCATAATCTGTAGGAAGAGTTGTTTAATGACCTGGAGATGTGGCTCCGAGTCAAAAGCTTTGTCGAAAGATAAAATTGGTCTGCTCCCCTTCAAGCAATTTCCTGAAAACGCCAGTTCTTCCATGGTATGAATATTGCTAACGAGGAACTAAACATCAAATTAGACACGCCTAAACAGAAGCTTCTTGAGAATGGTTGATTAACCTTGCATGTTGGACCATTGGGTGCTTTCGACAGCTATTATAATAAGTGTTAGTGCTCTGCTACGCCTGCAGTCCTTCAATATATAAAGCCGCCTTCAGGAGAGTCGAACGAACCCAAAGATACAGATCTAAACCAGGCATGAGTCAGTAATCGCCAGTTGTACGACCACTTACAAGAAGACCATGAGAGTTGTATACTAACCTTGGCCTTTGCGGGCTTCGAAAAAGCAAATGCTATTCGAAGAGTCAGCATCATTGAACAACGAAGAGCGTTTCGAAGAGCTTCGAAGAGTTCCACCGGCGCCCGAGATAAGCGATGAGGAAATCGGACATGGCTCCTCCCCAGAACAGGCAAAAAGCTACAGGTTGCAATTGTAGGCACTCACTTGTTACAGTTGTACAATTCCTACGAACCATTAGCGCGCAATCTCAACTCAGTGGCAGAATATTTAACGAACAGCAAGCTCATTCAGCTCTCCAAGCTTCTTCTTCTGGTCATACTTGGCGTCTACGCGACCATGTGGCATCTACTTTGTGTCAGCAAATGTTTACTATGAAGATCGTCGAATGCAGCAAAAAGACCGAGACTAGAACATACCATACTAGCGAGATCCTTGAGGAGATGACGATGCCTGTATCACAGAAACAAGTATCAGTAAGTGATGGTCTCATCGTCACATGTACGACACTTGATAGAGGAATCATACCGATAAGTCACACCTCGCGAAGTCAGAATTAACACTCTCTGCTTGTTCCGCGGCTTGCCGCTACCGTTGGTTGGTGCATCATCTTTGTCGTTTGCCGACTTCGAGAGAGCCTTGTAAACCGCCGCCATCTCGTCTCGGGAGCTCTAGAGACAAAAAACAAGACGCAGAAGATGAATGAGGATTCACCGTTGCTATAGATGTAGTTCTCACAGCAACATTGAATGTAGCTCGCATCTCCCGAACTTTTTTTGGCCTAACCAACCGATAAGGGACTGATAAGGGTGGGTCTGTTTCCTATCTAAAGAAAGTGGGTCATTACTAACCTAGGTGTGGCTGGTGCACTCTGTATGATGTCCCATCCCTGCTGCCTGTACATAAGCCCCTTTGGGATGCCCACACAAATTAAAGCTAGGTACGGTACTAGGTAGGTACCTAGGTATGTTGCACTTTAAATCGGGCCAAGGTCCTACGTACATATGCTTCTGCATTATCTAGAAGCAGCTCGAGTCACTAACAAATCGGTGCACAGGTTGCCGGTTTATCGAGACACCGGGGAGAAAATATGATAAATGAATTAAAGAATAAAAAGACCTGTGGTAATTCGACACCGACGCAGAAATACATCTCCCTTCGGCCTCCATAATTCCTCAGTTCCGCAGTGTCTATAGATCACAGTTTGCTTCGATCAGGAGCCGATCAAACATCGGCAGATGCACAAGTACTGACAGGTGCTCGAATCCTTCCAAACCCCTTATCTTGTAGCCTTCCCCAACCAACCCCGCTGAGAAATGGCGGTGGACATTTATAGATTAGAATTGCTAGCAACTTTCTCGACGTGTCACATCTCAGACCGCCTGCAGCACAATGGCTGCCATAAAGAAAATAAGACAATCGCAACCTGTGGAGAGAGATAGAAAAGGACCAGTATTGCTACCCTTTCCCCTCTTAATGCATCGTCACCCATCCGTGGCGGTAGTCCTAACAAAACATAACGTGACGCCGTGTACGTAACATTCATGCCAACCGTATAAACCGTCACATGCTATCCCACAGGGCCACATCACTTGGTCTAACAACACTTTCCCCCTTGCTTAGCGGAGTCATCGGGAGACTTGCTAAGCGAAATGCTGGTGCCTGCGGCCATCGGGGGTGATGCACTATCGCCGCTGTCGAGCGCCTTGCTAGAAACGATTCGGTAGATCTCTGCGCATTGCTGTGTTAGGAACACGGTTGCCTTACCGGTGTCCGGAGGGGGTGGTGGGGAGTAGATGAAAGTCCTGGGACATACCCGTCAAGATATTCTGGAAAGCGAGTTCGACGTTACTGGCATCCAGAGCTGAGGTTTCTATGAAAGATAGATGATTCTCGCCTAGTGAACCAACTGTTAGCACATGGCCATCATCCGCACAGTGCAAAGGGGAAGGGAGTCGACGCACTGGCAAAGGACTTGGCCTCGTCGGTGGGGACGGCGCGCAGGTGCCGCAGATCGCTCTTGTTGCCGACTAGCATGATGACGATGTTGGCGTCGGCGTGGGCTCGTAGCTCCTTAAGCCATCTTGTGACATTCTCGTAGGTCTGGTGCTTGCTGATGTCATATACGAGGAGGGCGCCGACTGCGCCACGGTAGTATGCAGAGGTGATGGCGCGATAGCGCTCCTGACCGGCAGTATCCCAGATCTGTGCCTTGATCGTCTTGGAATCAACCTGGATAGACCGGGTAGCGAACTCGACGCCGATAGTCGACTTGGAGTCCAAGTTGAATTCATTTCGGGTGAATCGACTCAACAGGTTGGATTTTCCGACTCCCGAGTCTCCAATCAGCACCACTACAACGGGGGGATTGTCAGCATTCCGAGGACGAGTCGCATGTAGGTCGACGAGCGGGCGCACCTTTGAAGAGGAACTGCAGAGCAAGTGCTTGTTAGCGGCAGCATTCCTTCGGGGAGTGGAGAATGCGGTCAAGATGGGAGGGGGAGGAGGCGGCGGGCGGTAGACATGACTTACATCGTACTCGTCGTTGGCCATGGTGGGCAATCAGGTCGCTGGGTGGTCGGTGAGAATGCAGCAGTGTCGAGGCTCACGATAGCAGATGAGACGTAGTGCGTAGGGTGTTGGTTGTTCAGGGGGAGATTGACGGCGTCGGCGGTGATAAAGGGCAATTCGGGCAGTCGACGGCAGTCTAAATACTAGCCTATAGGCAGCCAGCCACACAAAGGTCAAGGCGCGCCGTAGTGTCGAGCGGAAGATGGGGGGGTGCTCCTCAATAGCAGTGCTCTTGTGCTTTTTAGTTGATGAGTTGAAATGAATTCGTTGTCAAGAGGATGCTATCTACTAGGTTGGTTAGATAGGTACCTTTAGTAGAGTGTGAGGAGCCAACGAGATCTGAATGGTGGAGATGGTGTGGGATGGATACACTAATGGACGGTACTGGGAATACCTAGTGCTAAGCCTCTATCAGAGGTACATACAGGGCAGGGACATGAAAGGGAGTGCTGGGGGAGTACCTACTGCCTAATAAGTACCTTAGGGAGATATGACAATCGGTGGCTTGACTACGCCTAGTTCAAGCCTCACTTCCCATTTCCTTCAAACACCTAAGTACTTTTTAATCACGTGCTCTTACTTACGCAGTACAAATTTAATTCTAATGTCACTCCCGAGTCGCTAGTAAGCTCACAACTATGAACAGATAGTTCAGCAGGTAGACGCAAGAATTTTTATACGCAATCCAAGTGTAACCTTCCATCAAATGCTTATTATGAGAGAAGCGCTATAGTAGGTAGTGTAAGATGTGTTTGGAGTTGTTGACATGCTGTTGATATGTAAACCGAATTGTAGACCTGGGTAGTGAATTGCTCGAAAATTCCATCACAAAACACGTTTCAATGTATCAGGTAGTTAAATATCTGTTATATTTCTAAAGGTTCTAGAATAGTAAAAGCAACATGTACATGGGAAAGTTCGCTCGGGCATGGCGTTCTAGCTCACAATATATGCATGTTGCTTAAAGCTTGCTAAGATCTACTACCTAGTTAGGGGCTCTATTAAATACGTTAAATGCTGTTTATTATTAAGTAATGCTTATTAAGGCCAAACATAGGTTACTAAATAGTACTCCTAGAAAAAATATGTGTTCTACGCCGCAACAAAACTAGGAAAATCTATTATCCAACAAAACCCACGCTAATCACAGTTGGCCATCTATAGGTTCTTACTATTCATGTCACGAAATGGGAGTTTATTTAGGCCAGGTATAGCATGATGAGTCTGGACAGTAAATATCATACAATACCATATAGAAGCTAAGAATCGAAATCTATGTGTAAGCGAAATAAGGCTGTGGATATATAGTAGGTAGGCTGTATTCCAATATTTAGATATGATAGTTCACTTTAAGGTTTATCTCAATTAGCTAATCG
Source organism: Xylaria sp. FL1777 (assembly GCA_022578965.1). Lineage (NCBI taxonomy): Eukaryota > Fungi > Ascomycota > Sordariomycetes > Xylariales > Xylariaceae > Xylaria > Xylaria sp. FL1777. Next base: position 58,067 of record MU400515.1, read on the forward strand.
AATCCTTACGCGAAAACGATCCTCCTTAAACTTCCTAAAAATGAGCAATAGCTACTAGGAAAACCAGATACATACACGCCAGGGGCTCTCATAGAGATGAAAGTCAGCCTGGGGGGTTAAAATTCGCCTATTTTATAATCCTGCTAAAGTAATAGAATCCGAGGGAATCAAATACCAGTATTCGGTATTATTTCCGCTGGTATACAGTTCATAGCGAGTCCAATACGACAAGCTTGGGTTAAGACCATCAACATCCATACAGTAGCACCATTAGCCAGAGTCAATTATCTCAAGCAGCAGTTTACATAGGACCTCTTAAATATCATACTCCGAGAGGAATTCAAATCAGCGAGATTTGTCACACAGAGATCCTAGTGCCCACCAATAAAACATAATGGAATATGCATCCGACGCAGAGACAAATTGGCTATTAACTAGGCGGCGTGTTCTTAATCATATCTATGAAGCATATTACGAGGCAGAAAAATCACTGTGCTGCCATGCTACTGAGAAAAATAGAGCTTTGTTGAGTCGGTCTCATTAGAACCTTGAAATTAGTGTGTGATAAAGTACGGCTTCTCAGCTACCTCCCAAGAGGATCTAAGTACGCTTCATCTTCACTTCCGATATGATAGATTAGGGCACAATGAGTTAAATCTATGCCTAACATATATGTCCTGCATAACCGGAGCAACAGGCCTCATACTTTAAAGGTGGCAACGATTTAAGGGAAAAGGATAGCGCAGTTAAAAGAATACGAGCAAGGACTTGGCCAAATAGAAGTACCCATAAGTGGATATAATTGGATAACATACCTACCTAGGTAGATAATAACCTTAACGTCCATTCTATGCCAGTGCTTTTACTCATTTTTCTCACTATAATATATATTCGAGCATAATCTACAGCTAAATCATTTACTCTTTAGTCTATCGATGATCCTTCCCGCTGCATCTACGTATACATAGCCGCAGTCTCGACCTTCTGCTACTTGATCCGCCCACCATTCTCGGGTCGGGCGGTACTGGAATTTTATGTGACTACAGTTCGGATCATGTAGTCGAGCCTTTAAGCAAGCCTCGTGGAGGTGGTTGAGACATTTGGTCCCACGGCCCCTAGTACACCCAGGAACTGGATGCCAGATCGCCCTTTGGGGCTTGAGTTTATCCTCTTCGGTTTGCGGGATTCGTCTAGGGGCAAGTTCAGATGCCCTCTCCATGGGATTTGTCCTCAAGGTTATGGGGGACATGCCTGCACTCCATAACCGCTGATCGATAGATGTCCACCTGTCGCGAATAGCCTTATCCCAGGTTGGCAATTCATCTCTACCATTATCGAACATCTCCCGTATCCTCATGCATGTAACATCTAAAGGAGTATCATTTGGGCTAATTTTGAGATCAGTAGTGCTACTATACCACACATCTGAAAGGATACACCCCGGGAATTCCTTGGGAACGCTGTCATAGACATAGTCAATCAATTGGCATTGCATATCGAGCAAACAATGTCCAATTCTATCCCTACTCGCTGCCGCTGTGTCCCAGATAAAGAGTTCGATTTTGGAGAAACTCCCAGTTCGTATTATGAGTTGAGGATTTTTAGGCCGCAAAATCGCAATCCATGGATGTCGTTGATATTTTCGCTTCGGCATATACTCGTCCCAGGTATCAGTTATAGTGTAGAAAAGACCATACCATGTGTTCCTTCTTGCCGTGAACTCCGGCGCTGTCTTCAACCAGCCACTAAAGGTGTCAAAACAGCATCTGTTTTCGCCATCACCGAATTGTTCGGCCATGGTCGAGTCCTTCCAAGATATAGGTTTTTGATGGAGTTCAGACCAGTTACTAGCTTCTCTTCGCCTGTGGTCTTCTATCCACCGTTGAAGTTCATCGGCGTCACCCGTGCGGAATAGAGGGCTTGGGAATCGAAACGGCGTTTCGCAAATATTAACCTCGGTGCCATATTTATTGGCCTCTTCCTGGAATTCTGATGCTAAGAATTGCCGTTTAAGAAGGATGCTAGCTGTATCTGGATCACTGCCTTCTGTATCGGAATATCCCGGGATTTCGATATATCGATACGCTCCCTGAATTTTGCTAGGATCGGAACCAAGAACATAAAATCTGCGGAAACGATCACATTTCAGTTGAGTCCACCAACAAAAGGCGTTGACTAAGCTCTGCTCGTCGCTTGGATCAATAAATTCGCTAAGCCAATGAATTTTGCGAATCTCTACAGAAGCGTCTGTCAGTGATTACTACCAGAAGTAAAGTAAAGAATACATGGCAAGAGAAGTGTGCTGTATCTGTGCTATATTGGGAATTTTTTTTTTTTTTTACTTGCCTTCACTTGTCTCTTCGTCTCCAAAGCCTTCCATTATTTCCTGAAGCAACTGCCAAGCACGGAAATGATCGTCGATATCCTGTTTACTTCGGCAGGTCCGCTCGAGAAAGGTATTCACATCTGTGTTATTCGGATTTAGCCCTGTTAAGGTATCGTGCTCAGCTTGCTTTTCATTCGTGATGTTTCTGAGAAACCGAGGAAAGTCGTGACATGTTACAATTATGTGACTTGGGTTGACGGCATAATTTTTGAACCACTTTAGAAAAGAACAGAGCTTGGCTGGTTCCGAAATCGCGAAACTTGGGGTGATCAGAAACGCCCGACCATAAGGAAATAACCTCGTCAGTCGAAGCGCCCCCGGCTTGTTAGTGGCATTCAAATCGGAGGGATATTGAGGAGGGTTATTTTCTCCGGTATCTAGATGCCAGAACGTATATTTCTGATCCTCAAGCATTCGCCATACACTTGGAATCTTCTCTAGCTTCCGTCGAGTGAACTCAGCATGAGAGATTATTGTGCCCCCGCCACCGGTCTTTTTCACAGCTTCATGGAACAAACGCCAACCATGTGGCTGTTCAATTGTGAAGATCGGTCGGTCCGGTTGGTGGGCGCCTTTTCATAACATAGTCAGTATTCATCTCACTACGCAGTGATCGCTCTACTTCTTGGAGGTACTTACGTAGCCAGACCATAAGTACGCCTAGTACGTGTTGTGCCTTTAAGGGAAGCAGCAACATGTAGATTTGTTTGTGCTTTAGTTTTGAATCCTGTGGTATCAAATTGGCAAAACGGAGCTCGGTTAGATCTTCGACAAGTTCCGCACCATTTCCCCCGTTTGGGTGTGTAAGCTGCTTCAACGCCATGGACTTTTTTTGAAATTCAGAGGGATAGGCTCGGGAAGAGGCATGTGACAGGAAAATGACATGTCGTAGTAAGGCATCTTTGTTGGGCTTCTTGAAATCAACATCAAGCCAATCCCAGTCGCGACACTTTACCGGATAGACTAGGAGTGAATACTCATGTGCAACTAAATGCAGTCCGATTGACCCTCGTTGTAGAGTTTCTGCGACATTTTTCAAGGCCGAGGTGTGTTCGGGTAAAAAAGCCTCCACTGTGCCAGCCGAAAATTTTTCCGCAATTAGCAGCTGTCTTTGTTGAAAGAAATGAAAAGACGAGCAGGTGGACGCGAGATGGATGGTCTTCTCGGCTTTGAAGGCGGACAACCAAGACGTATTGTGTCGAGTAATACCGCTGAAACTAGCCATAACCGCTTCTGCGTGCCCAAACTTGACGAGCTTCTGAACTGTCTGTGTTTGTCCTCGTTCTTGATAAGTTGCTAGGGAGAGTTTTCTGGAGGGTGCTTGTACGCTTCTGTCTATATCTGGGCTCGTAAAGCGATCGTTTGTGTGAGTAGTAGTAACAAATAATTCATTGATCGTACTGGCCAACTCCTCATCATCCTCTCCCGTAAAGCGGACAGATTTTTTACGCTTTGGCGGTGGCGGGGGCGGTTCTTCCGTATCTCGCTGCCGTGTAGACCCTGCTGATACTTGAGGTTTCGATACGGTTAGCGAAAGCGCGGAAGGTACATTAGATGTCTCGTTGGTTTGCAGTGGTCCAACAGTGGTTGGTGAAGCGTGGCTAGGCTTTCTGACTCCCGTATTTGTTTGTTCATTACCGATAATGAATTTGGAGGGGATTGAAGATAAGGCGCCGACCGCATCACCCTTTTCAATTCCTCTCTTCTTTGCAATGTTCAGTATGCGCATGCTGGTAAAAGCCTTCGGTGCCTTAGAAGGATCGGCCATGACATCGCCTAAATTCGCTCTCTTCTTACGTTTCTTACCCTCTGCAAATACATTTATTGGTGCCGAGGATGCTAGCAATTGTCGAGTTCTTGTAGCAGTAAGTCGCCTAGCTTTCGAATTCGTGGCTGAAGAGGAAAATGGAGCGGAGGATACCGCAAGTGTTGGATTTGGTTTATTAGTAATGGCAGAAGCATTTTGGGCTGACGTTTTGGTGCCAGTAAATTTAAAGACACTGCTTCTTCCAGCTGTACCCTGATAACCAGTCATGGTGCTACTCCCTTTACGAACGGGTGCTGAGGCCGTTCCCGAGGAAGAACGCGGCATAGAAGTTTTCGTAGCTGTTTTCGGGGGAAGCAAGGGAGGCTTTTGACTGCGACCCTTTTCTGACGCTTTTGATATGTTCGAGTCTTTTGGGGGTGCTGGAGAGGGGATTCCCACGAACATGTTCTGCTTGGGGACTCTCCGAGTTATAGGTTCAGGCGCCGGCCTTGTTGTGGCCGTTTGTGGAATGGGTGGCTTTGGCGATGGAATATTGGCGGGATCAGCGTCGTCTACTTCTTGTGCCTCATCATCAGAGGTAAATGAATTCCGGTCGGCAGGCGAGAGCACAGGTAGATCATTAATGAATTCAGGTAGGAAGGGCGGCGTCAGCGGCAAACCGAGCCTCTGGCGTTTGGCATTACGTCTCATGTGTCTTTCGGTTCGCTCCGCGCAGGCAGCGTCATAAGTCGTCAGATCAAACACTTCGCGTTTTCCGGCACTAATTTCCGCTTTGTTCTCATTCCATTTATCAAGAAGGCCATCACCAAGGTTCTCTACGGGCTCCCAAGTACAGTCTTCTAGCTGAAAGCCATCCCACTTAATGAGGTATTGTGAGGCACCGGGAATATCAGGATGTAGTCGCTCGGCCAGAACGTCGTCGACCTCCCATTCTTTCTCGGAGTCATTATCCTCGGGATTAGTAGAAGTGATAGAAAGATTATCCTCGTCCTCGTCATCGTCATCGTCATCTTTCTGCCGGGAGACATCTTCTGCATTAGAAACAGAACCCACCTGGACCTTTAGCGACATGTTGTGGCAGCTGATGGAAGCAACTCCAGTCTACAAATTGAATTGACTGAGGTTAGATATCAAAGACAACAATTTTTTAAAATCGGTGGGGGAAAGGGAAGTGATTGGATGAAAACTGGAAGTAGATGATGGTAGTAGCAGTAGTAGTGGTGCTGGTGGCAATGATGGCGGCGGTAATGGCGGTGGTGTATGAGAGATGGATGTGAGTGAGTTTAAGTACCACTATCAAGGTACAGCAACAACAGCAGCAACAACAGCAGCAACAACAGCAGCTGCAACAGTAGCTGCAACAGCGTTCGGAAAGTGCAGCTGGTTTAGTCAAGCCGTCTTAGAGATGACTTATCAATTCGTCATGTCATGTCGTTGACAAATCATCGGAGAGGGTTGAAAATATAGTTGTGCTGGCAGTGGTGCATGAATGGGACTGACTGATCGGAAGGGCTGGATGGCGAGGGTGACGTGCGTGAGAAAAGTTGAAGAAGGTGCAGACTGGAATATGTCAGGTAGCTGCTATTCTCTTCGTTTCGGGGCCTCCTTGTGAGTAAGACAAGTTTCATGTTGGGACAGACATGAGAAATGATATCTAAGTACCGCAGATAGAGATGGATATCCAGTCTATCTAACTGGTTGTCGTGTGAATGTGGTTATGCAGCTGGGGGAGATTGAAGCTTTAGCTAAGGTGACATCTATGTAGGTCCGCTACCCGCTGTGTGGGGATACCTACCTCTTTGTACGAGGTAGGTACCCCGCCAGCTGTAACTGACCCAACTTCTAGAAGGTACCTAGGTATGTCTTGTTTTATAATTAAAATCTAAAAGCTTGAACAACAGAATAAGAAAGAATAAGCAACATAGAGTATCCAATTCCTCATAAGACACGAATTTTTGCATGCGTAAATCCTCCCTGCCAAAAGGTCGCCAAGGCAAAAATGTACGCAGTATGACAGTGGAAAACACTTGCTCATGCTCTCTCGTCTTGTACCCGTCTTGAACTGTACAACTCTGCCCCTGGGAACACTGTCGTGGTACCTTAATATCAATTTAGTGTAAGAAATATGTACAGTTTCTTTCCTACATACTAGGTGTAGGTACTCTTGGTTGAAATAAGTACCTCCTACTATGCGCTCTATTTTACTGTATACTTAAGTAGGTATATACCCAAGTAGTTGTTTCAACACACGATAGATCCACAAGGTATCATCAAAACACAAAGCAAACATCGAACGAAACATCGATTATCTAACGCCGATATGAATCGCGACTTCGACGTCGGCCCGACCGAGGTCCGCCATCGCCACCGTCCTCGCCCTCATCCAGAAGCCAATCCTCGACGCTCCTCCAACTCCGCGCTCCCGGGTCGATCTCACGCGAGATGCCGCGTCGACTGCTGCTCCGCCCGCCCCGGCCGCGATCCCGATCCCGATCGTCCCACGCGTCCCAGTCGTCCCTGCTGCGGCTCCCCCGACTGTGCGCCCTGCTCCTGGGCCGCGCGATGACGTCCATCTTCTCGATGACCTCGGCCGGCTCGCCGTCGGGCCGCCTCCACTTGCGCTCCCACTTCTCCTGCTTGATGTCGTCGCGCGCGCGGCGCACCTCGAGGCGCTTCTCCACGGCGTTGGCGCCCAGCGCGCCCACGGCGGCCCCGACCACCGTGCTGATGAGCTGGTTGCGTTTGTGCTCGGCGTCCTCGTCGTGGCTCCTCGGCTTCTTTTCCCGGTTACTCGTGAGCTCGACGGCTTCTCTCGCCGCCAGCCCACCCACCAACGCACCCAACACGCCGACACCTAAGCCCGTCGTAGAGTCCGTGAAAGTGTTGTCGACGAACCGCTTTGCTTTTTCGATGGGCGACCACACCTTGCCGTCGTCCGAGTCGTCGCTACTTCCCCTTCCCCTCGACCCGTCGCGTAAGGAGTCGATAGGAGGCGCTAGTGATCTGGGCCGCGAGTGCGACCCAGAGACCGGTAACCCCGCCGATGATGAGCGCGGCGCATAGTAGGTCCCTTGCGGCTCATACGTCAGTCGAGCCTGTGGCTTCCCGTCGTATGTCGTGTGGCCCGGACTGGGAACAGGAGGATAAGGGAGAGGGGCTGCCGCGGCGCCCGTCGAATACGTGTAATAGTCGGCGGCCCGGTCGCGGGAAGGATATCCGTCTTCGTACCGTGACATGTTGTGTCTCTTGTGAATAATGATAAAGCGAAGTTTTAGTAGAGATTATCGAAAAGTGACGAACATGGGGCGTTTTTGTAATGCTTGTCGCGCAAGGAGGAAGAAACGGGCTCGAAGATATGAGTGGTGGGGTGACCTGTCAGCCCTTGTGACTTCTGGTGTTGTGACGAGGGCGACGAGACTGATGGGATGTTCGGCTGCGTGATCCCAAGAACACCTCAGCCCCACCTCCAAACAGCTTCTGTCCGTCTTCTGCTGTTGCAGACTGTTATATAACTGTAGTCGTTATGGATTAATACGCTATCATCAGCGATGGCGCAGCACTTAGACAATAATGTCTACGGAAACAGAGTGCAACACCGGGGAACAAGGAGATGGTACGAGTTGTTATAATACCAAAATACTGCGTAAGAATAACCAGCGGCTTCATAGGATGCCCACAGTACCGTGACATCTGCTTACCCCAACGCCCTGTCTCCCTCCAGGTACGATGATGAAGTAACCCCACGCTAGCAACCAATATTTACCAATATCCCTCTCCATTGACGAGGATAAACGTCTTCCTTATTGGACAGATGCAACGCTGTAGCAATAGAGCTGCACACTTATTTGGCCAGGTACCGCAGACGAGCGTGCGGATGAAGCACTATTATGTCGACCTGTTTAACCGACCTATCGGCATTGGTGGATGGCCTATGTGATGATATGTACAATGGTGGAGTATGATGTCACCGTAACCCATGCCGAATGTTCTCGTACTCAGCAATTATCTACCTACATAGGTACTAGTAGCTCTAAACTACCTACTTATTACTCTAGTTACAGGCGAAATGATCAACTCCCATGTCATCGTCTTGCATCTATATGGCTTATTACGAGTCATTGCCACGGACAGGATTGCCGAGAAAACGAATTCACAGCTCATGTGTGTTTGTTGGAGAGGCGATGAAAAGGAATCGGAACACAGATTCTCAGTCGACGCCACTCTAGAAGCGTACAAACTTACACATAGTCCAACGCAACAAAATTCAATTAACGTATCAGAATCCGACGACATCTGGCCCTGCTTGTTACGTCTGGCCATTGTGGCCATGCACAGCCAGTTTAGTGCTTCGTTCTTGCGTTTTCAATATGTACGAGTGAGGCAAAGGCGTATCTTTTTCACCGCTACAAGTAGATGTATAGTCCTCCAGCCGAACGCGCTTGATCCGCCCGCGATGACGCAGCATATGGGCAAGTTTTACGAAAACATATCGCCAATGACTGGGAAAGGAACAAGTGCATTAGGGCCAGTAGTCAATTGATTAGTTTAAAGAGCCTATGACTGTAGACCAGCCAGACCAGTCGTGAGACAACAATATCTTCAGTCCATTGCCACGCACATAAAACCAACGCCACATTCATTACCATTGCGCATGACAGAATAGTTGTCAGGCTACAATCTTTTCCTTGACATCCTCTTCTTCTTTTCACTCCAGAAATACCCCGATGCCTCTCAGCTCACTTAATCCACTCAGGCCATTGGCCACTGTGAAACATGAGCCCGAGGGCGTGGGGGTACAAAACGAACTTTCTTCCTCACAGGTCATTGACCAGCCGACGATGTGGCTTCGTGACCAATTTCAGACTGAACAAAAGGAAAGGTATTAGTCTAACAGGGTGTACAGCTCAATCCTCAGCCTCGTCCACTCGACCATGGGCACACAGGATGAGTGTTAAAACAGCGTTCATCACCGACCAAGACCAGAAAAGGCCCAGATACAACATATATCTGTCATCAGGTGAAAAATGCAAAGGATAAACCAAGCCAACCCCGACGAGATTCGCAGTTTAGAAGGCAAACTTCTCAAGTCGAAAACTCAAAAGGTTGAAGCGGAATATCAAATAATGGAGAGGTGAGCATTTTCTGGAGAGCGCCATGTTATGCCGAACATGAACAACGCGAAACAGAGAAGTCGAGATCAGTAATCTCGATTTACGAGGGGCGACGCGAATAGGACCGTCCTGAGGTAGTGCCATCTGCTTTCACGTCAAAACTAAATTGACGCTACTGATTTACCCCTCGGCTCTCACCTTGTGGCTTTGCAAGTTGAGACTTGGTGTTTCCATTATTCCGTGCCTTCGCATCAGAACGCGAGCTACTCGCGTCTCGAATCTCCACAAAGCGGCGTTGTTGTTCACCCTCGTCTTGAAAACGGACACGTTGCCCACTGCCGTTGCTAATCACTCGACCACTGCCATTGCTGTTGACGCGGCCACCGCCATGACGGCCGGTAGGCGCCTCGGCTATAGCTTTGCGCCTGTCCACGGCGACTTTGAAGAACTGCGCGACTTCCTCCAGGGGTCTCTGTAAGGACTCCGGAGAGCCGAGCAGGCGTAGGAAGTTCTGAGAGTCGAGGACGTGCTTCGCGATCACACTATCTGGTTGGCAGAATGTGCGGATGCGCATGTACCGTGCGTTTGTTTTCATGGCGTACAGAAGACCACTGACAGCCGCTGGACCCTCTGCCTGTACTGGTCCATAGAATCGGAAGTCGTTGATGTGTGCCGTGATGAGATCAACCTGAGTCTCTAGATCGTAGCGAAAACCGATGACTTTCGGACGGCCCTTCTGTGCCCATGCATCAGCTATACGGCTTAACTTACTCGCTTCGAGGCGACCGCTATTTAGCTGTGCTTTGAAATAGGCGTCTAGTGCGTTGTTGAGGTTATACTCAAGCTCACAGTACAGTAGACTTTGTTCGCGGGCATCGAGGGAAATATTAATGCGGTTGATAGAGTTAGTTCTGGTGTTGTTATTGTTGCGTGTTGGCTTAAACGCTGTACTATCGGCCTGTAGGAGTTAGCTTCATGAACACTCCAAGAACAGCAAACCGAGCTGAAGAGATGTATGCCTTACAATTTCGCGTGCCTTTCGCTTCAGATTCTCCATGAAACTCACTGTCTTCTCCGTCTTAGGCTTCTTCACACCTAAAGCTGCCGTGTCTTCAAGCCAGCCATGCTCACCAAATAGCGTCTTCATCCCCTGCTCGACGCCAGCTGGAGCACCACTTACTCTCATGATGAACGGGGTAAGAGGTGTAAACGGCGAAGGAGGCGCCACCATCTCTATGGGTGGGATTATATTATTCATCATAGCATCCTTCTGGTCGGGTTGAGACTCGGAAGTAGCTGTATGTTGGCGGTCGCGATGAGATACTTCATTCATCGTAGCAGATCTAATTATGCCAGATCCTTGACTTGGCATTGCAGCACTATATTCACTACCCGTGTAGACGGAATCACCAGAGAACTGGCGATGACGGTCTTCTTTGTTACCGTCCCCTCTGATGCCCAGGGCGCTTCGAGAACGCACATGGCTGATGGCAGGCACATCTTGAGGAGCATTGCAGTCAACATTTTGGTGGCGATTCTGATTGGCCCTTCTGTTTATTAGGAATGTATCTTCATCTAGAGTGGGAATCCTGATGCGAATGGAGCCTTGTGATGCGGTGTGGACGGGCTTCAGGTTCTCTCTCCACTGGGTGTACGACTGGAGAGAGTTGGCGGCACCCGTTTCGTTGCGCTTAGGGATATTCAGGGGGGCGATACTGGGCGCATCCTCAATATAACCATATACAGGCGAGCTAGTGTTTGGGCTGTACAAGTCAAAATGCTCTGCTGCCGATGACTTGATCGCAACGTGCTCGACTTCGTAGCGGTTGGTATTTCGGTTGACCATTCCAACGTAAGCAGGGTTTCTCAGATTCAATGGGAGAGGACGGCGCTTTGTTTTAGGCTCAGGTAGAGAAGGCTGTATAGCTGAGGTGCTTATTTCTCCCTTGGCCTCTTGCTGTCTCTGGTTCTGAAGGGCGGGCAGTTGAGGAGGATGCTCCGCGCATTGCTGCATTAGATCCGTCATAGTGGTCATATTGCTCTCATGTCCAACCTTGCCGGCACTCTTATTATTACCATTATCATTATTCTTCTTAGCAGCTTCATGCAAGGGAGATAGTGCTGTGTGAGCTTTATCATCGCTGTCAATGAACTCATACCGACGCTGCATCGTGCGTCCACGATCCGTAGAATCGCACCGCACACTGCCATTCCGAGAAGAAGGATCGGGGTTGGATATCAGCGAAGCAACGCTATGTTCTCGAGTGTAACCATAGCCCGCTGATGTATCGAGTGAATGCTTATGCTGAGACTCGGAGCGTAAGTGCGAGCGCGAGTGCTCGCCCACAGCCTTGGGTCTGCGTGACATAGTAGCTTGTTGACTCTTCTCAACCTGGCTGGATGTCGCATGAACAGTCGCCTCCTCTTTGGTATCCTTGTCCTTGGTTTTATGGGGAGGAGAGAGCGTAAGGTTTGGTTTGACTATTCGGATGGAACTATCTCTAGCTTCTAGTGAGAGTAAAGACGAAGCAGAGTCCTCCCGAGGGAAGTACGAAGAAGGTGTTGCGGGCGTGAGACCTGGAGGATGCGAGGCAAGAGGATGATAGGGATGCAATTTAGGGCGACGAGGTGGAATATGAGCTCCTGTCATTACGAAGGGAACTTTGTCAATAGTTGCATAGATGTTGGGGTATAGGTATACAGGCGAATCGGTATTTCCACTGGCTGATGAATGTATCTCTCGAGGTGAATGAATAATACAAGGGCTCAGTGGATCCAACACGTCCTGTTTTTTGAGTAAACGAGAAGGAGCAACGGTGACAGTGTTGTCAAGGTAACTATTCACTCTTTCTGGAAGAGGTGCAGATGCTGCAGTTTTACATGTCAGTAGGCAAACATAGATAGACGCGGTAAAGAATTTGCTGTGCAGGAAAAGTTAGCAGCCCACTGTACCTATTCTCTGAGAACCACGGTCACTATAGTACGTGACACCTTTCTTTCCTGGGTTGTTGTACTCTGGATAGATCGAGGAAGAATTCACGTTGGTACCTTGAATAAAGTGTGGTTGGGTCGACAGTGCAGCCTTTGTAGTCTTTGGTTGACAATTGGTGGAAGTTGTCCGCGGGACGTGATGATTGAGGTGAGCTGTGTATGTACCAAAGGCACCTGAAGTCACTCGGCAGAGTGGGAGGACGTCAGAAAATCGTCGATTTGCTACACGAACTTGATTTTCTTCGGCTGCACACCAAGCTCATCAGCTCCACGCTCAGGTCGTCGATATCGAGGGGATTTGTTTCCAAAGCTGGTCTTCGAGATTATTATTGGATTCTTAGACTTACCACAGATCTCGCTGGGAGGTTGGAGGTGCTTCATGATTTTCTCTTGCTCCAGGTCTGAGGGCATCAGGGGGTTCCAAGCCCCGTCGGCTCCTACCACACGAATCAGCTTTAATTTTTTATTGGATCTATCGGGAAGTGTTGCCAGTGCAGAACTTACGCGTCAATCTCAGAAGTTTGTCCATCTTGTAAGTGGGTGCAATATCCTGTCCGAGTTGTGGAGAGAATAAGGCGGATAGAGTAAGAGAGAGAGAGAGAGAATTTGCATTGCCAAGGGTGAAAGTTTTCTAATTTTTGTTACTTGGTTGCAGGAACAATCTTGTGCCCAATACCGGAGACCTACAAATAATTTCACCTTCCAGTTGATTATATCCGCCACAATTATCTCCTCCCCCCGCCCTTCCACCCACCACTCGCATTGTACCGAAGAGGCTGGAGTATCTCTCCTGCCCCCTTGTGAGAGACGTGATGTAATCCAGCAGCCTCAGCTCGGAAACCATAGATTTCTTGCCGTAGATCTGGCGGTAGCAACTCCCTAGGCATTTCTTGCGTATTTCTACAGCTACTCTTCCTATTGTTGCTAGCATGGAGGCTTGCCTGCAACGCGTGACGTCAGTCACAGCTACTTAGTTACTTAGAAGACAGTACGAAAGGGTTCCACGCATAAGATAGAATTGATAACGATTTGATAATGGGAGACCATTCCTAGCAACTATCACAAGATAGAATGGGACCATAAACCTACCAGCTGGCTCTCTGTATAGCTATGTACTTTCTGTGAATGCTCTTGTCCGTAGGTGACAGTATCATGAACTGAATACTTGGAGTTAATATTATGCATGGCACACATAGGATAAACAAGGAAGCAGACAATATACAAAGGTAGCAGAAACGGGAAATTATATCCTTGAGGTTACAAACCTGTTTCACCTTGATTTGACCTCTCAATGACCGTTGTCTGTCGGTTAATCACTGGGCTGCGCATGTTATGCGGTTCCCTCTGAGTTGTAAATTCGATATTGTCAAACAACGGTTCATTTCCACAGCGTTGGTCATGCCTAAGCATATATTAGTAAATTACCACCTAAGATACCAGTATACGTAGGATAAGACACTTTTCCAGCCTGAACTTCCTCAGTATGTCGGAGGTCTCGTCAATCGACTTCGCAGAGATTGGCGAATGGTGTTGCAACCCCTTTTCTCTCACTTCAGATGGGCTTGCAAGGTTTAAGCTACCATGTCTTGAGGCGCGAGCCCTCAGTTCGGCGGGGTTCTCAAAGTCGAAAACTCTCCCACTCCTTTTCAATGACGATTGCTGGGTTTTGATACGGGTATCGTATCCTAGGAGCTTGTTTCCTCTCGCAGAGTAATTTCGGCCAAGTTTTGGCGTACCTTGTAACCGTGCGTCTAAGTCAAATATTTTATTTATAACTCCAGGATCGTGTGGGTTCCATTGGTAGTCGAGGCCGCCATCGAAACCAAGTTGCGGGGTGAACGGACCGCGAAATAGCCATGAGGATGCTTGATTTAACAACCCAGTGGTAGCAGCCTCTACAATTGTTTCTGTGGCCTTGGACTCGGCAGTGGGCATCTGAGATATAGGCAAGTGTGAAGGCAAAGTTTCGCCACTATCAATAATTCGAAACTTTCGAGCAAATATTGCGTTGGGTATTTGACAGCCTTCCGGCCAAGGAACAGAGATAGTTCCACAATGAGCCCGCTTATCTTTGAATAATGAGCTGGAATCAAACATGAATGAATTGGGAATCCAGCTTCGCCGTCTCTGTTCTATTTCAGGATCTCTCTTCTGTTTGCCAAACTTTTCGACCAATCTTTCAATGATGCTGATGCTTGACAGCGAATGGCGCAGTCGCTGTGAGCGGCTATCAGGGCTCACAAAGGTCTCTGCAGTCTCAGGAGGAGATATTTCACTTAGCCGGTCTAGAGATGTTATAGGGAATTCGCGCTCTTCTACAAGTCGTCCTGTTGCTCCATAATCCGGATCCCATTGCATCTCATGAAATTCTTTTGGGTTCGGACTGCGCATGGGGCGAGTTCCTTCAGACCGGGTGGACACGAATAAGGTATGGTCGATCAGCCAAACTTTTTTGTTTCTTATGCAGCTTGGATCTATATAATCTCGGTTTGTCATGGGTGAAGAGTCGGAGAGGACAAAGCGATAACGATCAGCATGTTCTGAGCGCCAGAGTAAAAGTTTCTCTGTGGGAATAATGGAAGATGTGATTGTTGTCATATGGGGAATATGTGGAAGTTCAAGGTCGGCCTATCTAGTGATTAGCGTCCTCACCCGCCTCTCGCCCAGGAATAATAGAATACTAACATATCTGTACATGTGGTCATGCCGCCATCGCTGAAAGGCCGCTCCAGGGTCGTCGGTATGCTCACAGTCTACTTCAATTAACTCGTATAGGACTCCTCCGGCTAAGTCTAAGTTCTCGTCTCCGAGGTGCTCCCGTAGGATGAGAAATATCTAGGTACTATCAGCATCTTCATGGAACTTGAAATTCTTGCCTAGACCTACTTGTTGTATGCCGTCTTTATATTGGAAGTTTCTTGGAACATGAGCACAAAACCGGACAAGGACATTACGACACTCTAACCGTAAGAGTCAGCCAGTAGAGAGCAGGCCTCAGAATACACTACATACTCTCCTCATCATATCCCGAGCGGTTGAGGTTATGAGGGCCGGAGCGCTTCTGAACTAAATCGAATGGCTTCCATTCACACTCAGAACTCTGACGGGGGGTTGAAAAGGCAGAAAAGGGGGAGTCACTGCGAGAATCGCCACAATCCTCGGGAGTTCCCGTGGTACGGCAACGATGGAGCATGGCCAGCAGTTAGATGGGTACGATTGATGTATATTATTCGAAAATGTATCACTATGGCAGATGTAAGCCAACTCGACAAAGCGTTTCATCCTCGGGTGCTTCGACGTTGTTGGCACTTGACGACAGTAATATTCCCATAAGAGGGATGACGGGAATGAGCTGAATTAAGATGGGATTTAGATGACCAAAGCTTCCTGTACTTACCTAGCCTCTAATGGGAACCTGTGTTTGGGGCCGTACCTGCCACTTTGGCTTGCCACTCATTACTCCTGCCATCCTGCCTTCTATCCGCACTGTTATCGTAGCTGCTGTTGGATCTTCCGCTAAGCAAGATGCCTACCTTGGAGGCAGGTACACACTAGGTAGGTAAACTGCAGGTGCTTCACCATCTACCTCGGTTGGTATGTATTTCTAAGGTATGGAAAAGGTAGGTAGGAAGGAGAATACTTACCTAGTTACCCGTTTCAAAACTGGCCCAATTCATATTTGATATCTAAACTTCGAGAGAAGAGTTAATGCATACATATAGATACCTAAACAAAAGATCAATATTACCTATCACCTAACACTACCTCGACGTATTGTACACCAAGGCCTAATCATCTAAGAGTAGGTACACTCTACGTGAACGCATGATTCAAGTTTCGCCGAGCTATGAAACAAAGTTCTATATGAAGCAACTAAGGTTCTACCAAACCTGATTTCGTGTTCATTGTTGGTTCAATATATATAGCTTAGCTCTCGTTAACTGTATATGCAATGACGCTTCAAACGTCACAACAAAATGACTCGGATAATATCTGAGAATAAACCAGTTGTTGAGGATTACTGTATCTCCTGCACAGGCTTTAGCAGGAGAAGGTAATTATCGAATTTTATATGATGAGATACAAGAGTCTTCTCGCGTAGAAGTGTGATTGGATTAGGTAGTCCGTAGAGTACCTATGTTGTAGCAAAACACTGGAACAATGGCTTTGCTGGAGACTTGGACTCCGTAACAGTTGATTTATAAGATCCTTGACTTGAAATATATGTAGATAACTTGTCATTTGTGCGTTTTAATGATTGCTGTAATAGTATCGCGGACTGTGTCTCTCAAATAGAAGCTAGGGCTTGAACCGTTTACCACTAACAGATCTTCACCCGCTCACGGCTGTAAGCAACTTTGCTGCAATCAAGGGACCAGAAGAGACCCCAACTGGTACAGGTCTGGTTCCAAGTGTGTGGTCTGGGCCGAGGTTGTTCTCTCTAGAAAGGGGCGTTCTTTATCCGTATGGGTGGTTTATTCTACCGGCAATCAAGTTGACAACATAAATAAGCGAAAGATTTCCTTTCGACACAACAGTGGAGCATTAGGTGATAACTTGATCTGTTGGTTTCGAGTTACCGGTATTGAGAGCCTATCGTTCCCTGGGCACACAAACTGTCACCGCAGCGCCCCCCCACGCTCCCTGATGAAGAACGATGATGGTGATCGAATATAAAGTAAGATATTATTCAACCGGGCCGCAGGCAAGCCGTATGTTGCACACCGGATGATTCTCTCTGTATTTTGTACGGGGGCTGGACGAAAATAGAAGAGATCGGGAATCCCCGGTGCGTTTTATTGACGGAGATATGCAGGAAGAAGCTGCATGGTTACTTCATAAATGCACGTTTTGCTGCGTCCTGACATGCAAGAAACGGGGAACATGCAGCTGGACATCAAGGCTGGCTGACGCTGTGGCTTCTAGGCAGCACAGGCCATGGTGTACACCGTGCGACAGTTGCTGTGCAGGAACCTGAGGAGCACGGACTAGCCTTACCTAAATTAGTAATATTTGTACATAGTTTTTTAGTACTATACTTAAGAAATGTTTTTTTTTTAACATTTATTTTTTTAAGTATAGATTTAATTTTATATAGTAATTATAAAGTTTTAAGCTAGTATTTAAAAAGCATAAATAGCTATTTAAGCAGCTTTATAACATTATATTTTAAATAAACCTTTATGTAATATATTAATATTTTATTTATTTTTTATTTTATTTTTTAATTTTATTTTTATTTTATATATTTTAATATTAATTTAATAAAATAATTAAAAGCAGTAATAAAACTATAAAGCTTAGTTTTAAAAGTAATAATTTAATTAAGCTAATAATTAATAATACTATTAAAAGTATTTATAAATATATTAATTAATTTATAGTTAATTTATAATTATAATTTAATAAAATTAAAGCTATATTAATAAAAATATAACAAAAATTAAATATAGCACTAAAAAAACAAAAGCTAAAAAACAAAATTAATAACTTAATAAATAAGCTTATTAATTTAAAAAACAATTAAATATTATATATAAAATAGCTAACTAATATAATAAATAATAAAAAGCTTAAAAATTTAACTTTTAACTTTTATAAGTATTTTAAGCTTAATAATTTGCAAACTAAGCAAAAATAATATGTTTAAACTATTTTTTTAAACATATTTTTATTAAGTAATATTATTTAGCTAAATAGTTATAAAGTAAAAAACAAAATAACATTTTTAGTAATATTATAGCTAATAAAAATAAATTATATAACTTTTAATAAAATTAAAAATATTTAAAATTGCTTAATTTAAGCGTTAATATTATATAAATTATAACTAAAAAAAGTTATAATAAAGTTAAAAAAAGATTTTTATTAAATAACTTTATTTATTTATTATTATAATGCTAATTAAATAAACTTTTTAAAAGCTATAATTTAAGTATTAATTAAATATAATATATTTTATAGTTTATTAATAGTATTTATTAATATATTATTAGCACAAAATAAAGCATTAATAAACTTTTTATAATAGCTTTATATAACGTTTTATAAGCTATTAGCAATTATTAAAAATATGTAATAAACTTGCAATATTATTATTAATATTAAATAAGCTTTATATAATTATATGTTTAATATATATATATTAAAACAAAGTATAATAATCTTTATATTATAAGCTGTTTATATTTTATATGTTTAAAAAAAAAAAAGGTTTATATAAAGCAAAAGTTCTTTTTTATGTATAAGAACTTTATTAATATATAAGCTAAGCTAACATTAAAATTACTTTAGTTTATATAATAGCTTTTACATAAAGTGGTTTTTATGTAAAACTTATTATATATATTATATATAAAAGTTATAATTAATAACTAGTTATTTTAACACTAGCTACTTTTTTTTTAGTTGTAATTTCTTTTATATAATACTATTTAAAAAAAATAAAAAAGAATAGTTCTATAAAAAGTTAAACATTTAGTACTTTAGTTTTTACAAAAAAAAGGTTATTTATATGTTTGCTTTTTTTAAACTTTATAGTTATATAAAGCCTAAGTTTAAAAATAGTTGCTTTTTAAATAAAGCACTTAAACTTTTATATAGTTTAATTATTACTAGCATAATTAAAATCCTTTATTTTTATTATTATATAGCTAATTAACGTTAGTTAATAATATAAAGTAAAATATTAATAGTAAGCAATTTATACTAAGGTTAATTAAAGGTTCTTTTTTTATATAGTAGTAAGTTTAATAATATATTAAAGTATAAAAGCTAGGCTTTATTTATAAAAAAAGCTTAAATTTTGCAGTACTTTTTATTGCTTTTATATTTTTAAACCTTTTATTTTATATAGCTGTTTATTTTGCTATTAGCTATTTTATATACATATATATATATTTATAATAGCTTTACACTTAGTTATTTTTATATATATACTTATATATATATATATATATACTTATATAATAGCTGCTTTATTATAATATAACATTAATAGTTGCTAGCTTTGCGTTATAAGCTAAAACAGTAATTATAATATTATATAATTATTAATTAATAATTTTAGCAATTAATTGTTCTTTTAATTATTATATATAAATATATATTTCTGTTTTTTTTTTATATAGCTTATTGTTTAAATAATTTACTAATAATTATTTGTTATATAAAAAGTAACAAGTTTTAAGTTGCGTTAATATTTTTAGTTAATATTAAGGTTTAAATTTTATATAATGCTTTAATTGCTTTTATTATAGCCTAAATAATTTGTTATAAAAGCTACTTTTATGTAGTATTTATTTAGTTATATAGCACTATAGTTACTTTATGCAGCTAAAATACTTATATAAACTATAAAAGCTTTTTATTTTAAAGTTACTAATAAATAATAAAATTTTAAAGTAATGCGTATATTACGTATGTTTAGTAATTACATAATGCTTATTACAATTATTATGCTTAAATAAATAAAAAAAGGTTAAATATTACATAATAATTTAGTAAAAAAAATAAAAAGAAATATTAAGCACTTATATATAACTTAAAAAATAGTTATACAAAAAAAAATATAAAATTTGCAATATTTTATAGTTTTTAGTGTTTTTTTTAAAATTAAATATATTTGCTTGTTGCTTTTTTACTTATTATATAATTATTATAACGATTTTTATACAAAAGTATTTTTTCGACTTTCTTTTTTAATTTGTTTATATAAAAGTTATTTTTATTTTCTTTTTATAAATGCTTTTATTTATATAGTTAATTAGTTTATAAATACTAAAGTTTTTAGTGCTTAATTTAATGTTTTCTTTATAAATATATTAGCTAAATTGTTTTTGCTATTTATTTATTATACTTTAAAGATTTCTTTTTTTTTGTATAACTTTTTAAGTAATATAATATTAATTATAAAGCGTTTTTTTTAAGTAGTTTTTAACTTTACTAAATAGTTATATAACGATTTTAAGTTTAAACATAATATAGCAAAAATTAAAAGTATTTTTAGCGTAGCTATAATTTTTTAAAGTGTTATATAAAAAGCTATAGCGCTATTAAAGCTATTTATTATGCTATATAATTTATTAGCTAGCATACTTTATATTATTTGCTTACATTTACTAAAGTTTTAATATATAATATTTTCTTTAATTTTAAAAGCTAGGTTTTTTTTTGTATGGTATTTTATTGCAAATATAATAATAAATCTAAGTTATAAAGTTATATTAATATTATTTACAAATAAACTATTTATAAAAATAAACAGTTTTATATAGCTTAAGTTTAAAAATATAAACATTAATCCGCAGTTATAATTATTTATTTATTATTTAATTTTATAGTTTAAATTTTTAATATTTATTAGTGCTAAATTAGTTATTTAAGCAGTAGCTATAAAGTTATATACAGCTTTTAGTTAATAAATATTGTTTATATAAGCGCTACATATATATTAAAAAATATATTATTATATAGCATTTTTTATACAAAAGTTAATTAAAGCTAGTTAGTTTGCTTAGTTTTTTTACGTAAATATTATATTTCCTTTATACAAAAAAATAACTTAACTACTATTAAATTTAATAAAGTAATCTTGTTATAAAGTTTTTTTTAGCTTTATATAAAACTTTGCTTTATATAACTTATGTTTTTTTTTCGCTAAAAATTCAGGTATAATAAAGCTAAACATATTATTTGTTTGCAAACTTATAATGCTAAATTTATATAAAAGTTTTAATATAAACAATAAACATAAATTATATATAAAAATTACTATATTAAATTTCTTATAGTAATATTAGTAGTAAATTTTAAACTAATATAGCCTTAACTTAATTAAGCTATATAATAGTTATATAATCTATATAATTATTTCTTTAAGATATTTTAAAACAAGTTTAAAAAGTAATCATGCAAAAATCTTTTATGCAAGCTTGTTTTTTAATTATACGTACATTTACGTAATATCTTAAAGCTTGCTTAAAGCATTAAAATCTTAAATTAGCAAAAGGCCTAAAGCTAATAATAGCTATTAGCTCATTTGCTAAATTATTAGTAATTAAGTTAGTACGGTTTTTTTTTCCGTATTATTATAGCTTTACATAACTAATTTAAACTTTTTGTATAGCTTAGTTATTTTTCTTTTAATTTTTTATACAAAGCAAAACTTAAAAATTTAAGTATTATTATGTTTGTTTAAATTATATTTTATAAACTAAAAAATACTTTATATAACAAGGTTATTAATCTCTATAGTATTTAATTCTTTAAATAAAGCGCTAAAAGTACTAATAATGCTATTTTTGCGCAACTTTACTACTAAAGCATAGTTTTATTTCTTTTTTAAAATTAAAAACAAATTACTAATGTTTTATATAAACGCTATAAAAAAATTTTTAGCTTTTCTAGGTTTTTTGCATTTTTTTTATATAGCTAGTTTTATAGCTAGTTTTATAGTAGTTATGTTTTTTTTTTTACTATTTACTAAAGTATATTTAGTTATATAGTAATATAGCTTAACTTATATTTATTTAAAGCAAATTAAGCTGTTTATAAAGTTAATAATTATATTAAGTTTCTTAATTAACTATATTTTATATAGTTTTTTTTAGCTTTACTTTTTATGCTATATAAAGACTTTACTATATAAAAATAAAAATAATACTTTATATAAAGCTAGCTTATTACATTTATAAATTATATAGCTAATTTTAACTTTTGCTTGTTTTTTATAAAGCATTTTTATAGCTTTTTTAACTGCTTTAGCTTTTTATACAATATTTAGCAAAAAAAAAAAGTCTTAATTAACCCTTAAATATGCTTTAAATATAAAAAGCGTTAAAACTAAGCTATTAAGCTTTATAATATTATTTAAAGCTTTAACTACTATTTGTAAAATTAACTTATTTTTTATATAATAACTTAATTTAGCTTTTAGTATATTATATATATAACAAAGAAGTTTATATGCTTTTTTTATTTTATTAATAGCTTAATAAGCTTTAATAAGCATTTTTTAGCATTTTATACTTATAATTTTAGCTTAGTTCTAAAATTCTTTAAACAAAAAGTTTGTGCTAAAGTTATATATAACATAGTTTAAAAGTCTTTAATATACATTAATTTAGCACTTATATAAAGCTTTTTAAGCGTTTTATATAAACATAAATTTTAAAAATATAACTGCTTAAAACAATATAGCTATATTAATTATATATAAAACCTGCTTATTGTTTATTTATATAGCATTAATTATAACTTTATAATTAAAGTTGCAGTTATTTTTAATTATAAACTTAAAATAACAAAATGTTTAATTATATAATTAGCAATAATAGTAAAACTTTTAAATTTTTTTTAAAGCAAAGCAATTAATATTATAGCTTATATAACTAAGCATATTATATAGTCTTTTTATATAAAAATGTTTAAAACATTTATAAAGCTTTTAAAGTTTTATTTTTATAAAGTATAAATTTGCTTTATATAAGCTAATATTAAAAAACAAATATTTTTATTTTTATATAACAAAAATAATTTTTCTGTTTTATTATATAATAATGTTTTTTATATTATTAAAGTATGCTTTTAAGCAGTTAGCATTCTTTAATAAAAATAAAAAAAAAGTAAAAATATTTAAAACATAATATATAATTATACTAAAGGCGTTTTTTATTTATATAGTGCTTATAGCACTTATAATATTATTTCTGCTAAAATAAATATAAGTATTATTTAAAGTTTAATTAACTTTTATATAAAAATATATTTAAAAGTATGCCTTTAATTAAGCTTTTTTTACTATTAAATAATTAAAAGTACTAATATTTTAAAGTTTACTTTAGTAGTTTATATAATAATAATTGCTTAATATAAACTAATTATATAGCACTATTATTTTATAGTTTTAGATATTTTTTTTTGTTATATAATAAAAAAATGCGCTGTTTATTAAATATTAAATAGTTTAGTTACTAAATTTCTTATTAATATTTTTAGCACTATTGTTTAACTTTAGATATTTTTTGCATTTTGCTATATATAAAAAGAATTTTTTTAAAGTAAGTTTTTAGCTATAAATTATTTTATGCAAATTAAAAAATACGTTTTTTGCATAAGCTTTTTTTTAAAAGGTATAATATATTAACTAGTAGCTTTTTTTTTAGCAAATAAAGCATTTCTTGTTTATATAAAAGTTTTAGTTTTTTTAATTATAGCTTTAAAAATAGCTTAGCTATTTAGTTAGTTAACTTAATAACTTTAATATAAATTTAAGTTATTAGTTTTTTATATAGCTATAATTATATTTTTAGTTTATAAAATATAACTTATTGTTTTTTTATATAAAAGTTTTTGCTATATTATTTAATGTTATATATAAGCTGTTACGAAATTAGCACAAGGGTGGCTTTTAAAGCGGCTTAATGCCTTTATACATACTTTGCACCTTTTCTTTTGCTAGCTAGAGCTAAGGTCACATAACGACTTATTTGGCTTACTAAGCTTACGGTAATCTAAAGCTTACTAGGCTTACAGTAATCTAAGGCTTACTAAGCTTATAGTAATTCAGTGTTTATTAAACTTGCAGTAATTTAGAAAAGGTTACTACTTTTTTTACCTTTTTTTTGTTTATATAATTATGCACTTTTTATATTTAGTTACTTACTTAGTTTTAGTTCTTTAGCTATTAATTTTTTATAACTGTTAAGCACTAATATATTTATTACTTTTAATTCCTTAAAACCTTTATTAATGCATAGTAATAAAAGTACTCTAAAAACCTCCTTAATAAACTACTGTTAAGGATCCTATTATTACTTACAAATTAAAACCCCAAGGGCAAACCCATTATATTAATATATAATAGGTTTGTTATATAAGCATGCTTATAAGTTAGCAAAAAATTCTTTATATATAAGTTTTTAAAAAATTAACATTATAGCTAACTTTAGTACACTTTAATATGCTTATATAACATTTATACTTAATTAAATTTTGCTTTAATAGCTAGCACTAAGCGCTTATTATACTTTTTTAAGCTTATTAAGCATTAATTTAAATATTTTATATAAAGCTAAGTTTAAGTTTTCTTTTTTTATTTATATAAAAAAAACTATTGTTTAGTTAGCTTAATATTAGCTATAGTTTATATTAATATTAAAATAAATATTTATTATATAGTATATTTTACTTTAAGTTTTATTTAAATTAATGCAATTAATAAAAAAATTTTTTATATAACTTTTTAAAATACATAAAAATATAACATAATATTAATTTTTTATAATTTTAATATATTAGCAAGTAGCAATAAATAAACAAGCTTTATTATATAATAAGTTATATAGCTTGCTTATATAATTCTAGCTTAAGTTTTAGCTTTTTTAAAAAGTAATATATTTATTAAAAGATATAAATCTGTTTTATATAAACTTTATTAAAAGTAAGTCAAAAAATATGCTTTTAATAGCTAAATTTAATATTATATAAATATATATTTTTTGCTTTAATATTTATAATAAATAATGCTAAACAAAATATTTATATATTAGTTAAAAAATTAGTTTATAGTTTGCTTTTATTATATAAAAATTAAACAGCTTAAAAAAATTCTAGTATTTAATATTTAGCTAAATTAATTATAATTAGTATTTATGTTATTACGTTTAAAATTATACGTTAAAACTTAAATCTTTAAAAAATAATCTAGTATATAAATAGTTTAAAAAGTTTTAACTATTATATAAAAAAGTATTTAATTATTAGCTTAGTATTAAAAATATTGCTAATAGTTAAATAATTATTATATAACAAATATTTAGTAGTTTTTTTAATTTTTTAATTATAAAGTTTTTATAAGCTATTTTTATAAGCTTTTAAATTATAATTATTTTTAACGTTAAATAGATTTTTTTTAATTTAAGGTTTTTAAGCAAAACGCTTTATATGCTTTAATAAATTTCCTAAAAATAATTTTCTGTTTATTTTTTAAAAGTTTTAGCAAACTTTTTTTAAAAATAGTCCAATAGTTTACAAAAATATAAATAGTTAACATAATAAAATGCTAGCTTAATATTTAGCTTAATTTTAGTTATATAGCTAAAATTAATTTTTTGGCTTTATATTTTAAGATTAATTTAAGCGTTTATTTGTTATATATTTATTAAGATGTTTTTAGCTAAGTTTTTATACGTAAAAATAACTAGCTTTAACTTTAAAAGTATTATAAACAGTTATTTATTTTTTTAAAACATAATAAATTTAGCTAAATTATATAATATATTTAATTTTATATTTAAGTTATATAAATTGTTGTTTTGCTTTTGTATAGCAATATAATTAATATATTGCTTAGTGTTTATATAGCAATATAATTAAAAAAATAGTAAAGTTGCTTATTATTTTTTTTATTTTGTTTTTAGTACTAACAAACAAATTAAAAGTTTAGTTTTTGTATGTAAATAAATTAGATTTTTTTTTTTTTTTTTTATACGTGCTTACTTTAGCTAATTAAAAAAAATAAACTAAACAATATATTTATACATTAAAAAAAAAACAAGCGTAATACAAAAAACAAATTTTTTTTTAATAGGTTAAAATAAAAATATATTATATAATTCTATTATTACTTTAGCTAATCTATAGTTCGTTATAAATAAGTTAAAAATGCAAATATAACTACTAATTAGTATTAAATAAACTTTATATAATTATATGTTTAATATATATGTGCTAAAACAAAATATAATAATCTTTATATTATAAGCTATTTATATTTTATATATTTAAAAAAAAAGAAAGTTTGTATAAAACAAAAGTTCTTTTTTATGTATAAAAACTTTGCTAGCATATAAGCTAAGCTAATACTAAGATTACTTTAGTTTATATAATAGCTTTTATATAAAGTGGTCTTTATGCAAAACCTATTATATGTATTATACATAAAAGTTATAACTAATAACTAGTTATTTTAACAATTAATAAATTAACTAATTTTATATTAATAATTTAGCTATATATAAAAAAGTTTAGTAGTAATTTAAATATTAACTAAATAGTTAAAAAAGCTATATAACTATTTTATATAGTAGCTATAATATTAATTAAACTAAAAATCTATAGTATTTTTAAAATAATAGTTTAATTATAAAGTACTTTAGCGCTATATTATAAGTATAATATTAGTGCTAAAATTGCTAAAAAACTAAGCGTAATGCAAATTTAACTAATAAATTATACTAAAACGTTATTAATATTAATAATTTTAAACTTTAAAACTAATAAACAAAAAATAAGCTAAGTTATAAAATATAAAAATAATTAATCTAAAGCTAGATTTATAGCTTAAGCAATATAAAACAAGTGTTTTAATTGCAGCAAAATTAGCTATTATATAAAAAACTATAAAACAAAAGCTAAGTAGCTTAAAGATTTTAAAACAAACTAAAAAAAGCAAATTAGCTAATTTATAATTATTAAAGGCAAGCTTTTTTGCAACAATTTTTTTAGCAAATTTAATAAAGTTTAAAATAAATATAAAACTTTTAAAAGTAAAGCTTTAATTAGTAGTTTTAAGCGTGTTTTTATTACAAATAACGCTAAAAATAAAAATAATACTAATAAAATAAAGCAATGCTTTATTAATTGTTTTAAAAATAATATAATTAATAAAAAACTTACTAAAATCTTTAATATTACTTAAAGTAGCTTTGCTTTATTAATTAAAACAAGCAAAAGTTAAAAAAACCTTAATAAAAAGCAAAAGCTAAAAAATAGTTATAATAATTATTATAATTTTTTTTTAGCTAAACTAACTAATAGCTATAAATTTACTGTTTTTTAAAACTATAGTTATATTAATTACTATATTTTATAATTTTTAGTATTTAAGCTAGCATTATATTAGTTATAAAAATAAAGCATAATATATAACGTTAATAAAATAAAACTTTAAATAACTAAAAATTGTAAAATAACAGCAAATTTTATAATTACTAGTAGTATATTAAAAGCATAAATATTAATAATAAATATAATGCTAAACTATATTTTTTTAAGCAATATAACTATTAAAAAACGGATTTTTTATAAATAAAAAAGCATTTTTGCTGTTTTAAATAATTATAAAGTTATTATGTTATTTAAGTTTAAAAAAAGCTTTTTAATATAGCTAATAAAGCGTTTATTTGCTAGTATAGCTAGCAAAAAATGCTATATTATAACTATTAAATAATATAAAAATACTTTAAAAGAACTATAAATTGCTAAGTATTAAAACTATTATATAAAGAATTTTTTTGAACTATTTAATTACTTTAAACAAAAAACTAATATTATTACTAAAATAAAGCATTATATTAATATAAGCAATAGTTTATTAGTTAAATTACTATTGTAAAAATATAGCTTAGCGCAAAAAAAAACACTACGTAAGTTTATAAAAGCATATAAAAGTATTTATATTAAAAATAACATAAAGCTATAAGGTTTATTAGCATTATTAACTTTAAAAAAAGCGCTAAGCGTAATTATTAAGCTTAATAAAAATAATAAATTAATAATATAGTATTTTTATTATAATTATTATAAAGTTAATAAAAAAACAAAAAAGCAAGCTTATTTATTATTTAATATAGCAAATTAAATATAGTAAACTATAAAACATTAATAATATATTTTTATTAACTTAAAAAATAAATTTTAGCATATTGTTATATATAAACTATATTGCAAGAAAATAGCGTTTATTATATTATTTAAGCTATATAAATAAATAATAATGCTTTTTAAACTTTATAATGCTTTAATAATGTTTTAAGCACTAATATAAAAAATAATTAAACTTTTTTATAAGTAGTTAATTAGTTTATTTAATAATATTTATATTTAAGCTAAAATAAAGAAATAGCTATATAAGCACTATTGCTTATTATTTATATAATTAGTTAAGTATAATATAATAGTTAACATATTAAAAATACTGCTTTTTATAAATTCTAGTATTTTTTTTAGTTTTAACGTTTTTTGTAATAGTATTAAAGCAAACCTAGCAAAAGTTATAGCAGTATAAAAGTAGCTTATGCTTAAAATTACTATAAAAATAAAAGCATTTATAAACGCTACAAGCTATTTTAAGCATTTTATTAAAAATTATTTATTAATTGCTGCACTACTAATTATGCTAACAAAAAAACTTAAAAACTAAAAAATAAAATTAAATATAAAAGCTAAAAATATATAGCAAAAAATCCGTAAAGCTATTATTACTATGCTAATTATTTAAGCTTTTAATTAAAAGTTTTTATTTATAATAAATATTAACTTAAGTATATATTACATTAAAGTATGTTTAATATAGCTATATTTTTACAGAATAACTATATTTTTGCATTTAATAGTATACTTTTTAAAAAAGCTTAAAGCATACTAATTATGCTATTTAACGCAAAAAAAAAAGTTGCTAGCTATAATATTAGTACTTTAATACTAGTAGCATTAAGTAAAAAGCAAAAAAGTTATTGTTTATATAAATTACAAGTTTTTTATAACAATAAAAACAAAAATAAAACAACTAATAAAAATAATACGTTTTTTAAACACTATTAAATATTTTAGCATAAAAATTATATATAAAACAAATAAATTAAACATTTTAGCAAACTAGTTATTAAAACTACTAGTTATATTAGTTTTTTTATTAGCAAAAGCTAAAGCTAATATAAAGTTATTACTAAAAGCTAAAATATAGCTAATAATACTACTGCAATATTTTAATATTATAAATTTGCAAGCTATTTTTAAGAATTTTTGTTTTAAAACTAAATTACTATGTAATATAAGTTTAAAGTAAATAAAATAATATTTTATTAAAAAAAATAGCATGTTATTTAAGCTAATTAATTATAAACAAGCTTTAAAAGATTTTTTATACTTAGTTAATATAACATTTTAAGTTATAGCGCTTTTAAAAGTGCTTAAAGTGCTAAAATTGCTATAAAACGTAAAAAACGCATATATTAACTTAAGGCATACTACTATTAAAAGCTTAATTTAAAAGCTAAATAAGCGTTTTTAGCACTTAAAAGCTATACTTATTGCTTAGCAAATTATTATTAAATATAATTAATACTAGCTAATAAAACTACTATTAAATAAATTTTTAAACTTATAACTTATTATACTACTTTTATTATTTATGCGTTAAGCTATAAACTATATATTTATAGCTAATTTTAAACTATTAATATGCATTAAATATATTATTACATAAATTAAAGCAAAAATAATGCTTAATGTTAGTTTTAAAGCAATAAAACTGCTAATTTAACAAATTAACAAAATGTTTAGTTTTTTTAAGAAATAAATAAGCAATAATGCAAGCATATTTATAAGCAAAAAAACAATTAATTAACATAAATTAAACGGTTTTATTATAAAATTAATTATATTTAAAAAACTTAAAAATAATAATAAAGTTAAAAAAGCTAATAGTAATATTAAGCAAATTATACTACATAAAAGTTTAACTTATTATTATGCTAATTTTTAAACTTTATTAAAAATAGCTATTTATATATATAACTAAATTTTAAAGTTTAATAGTTATAATAGCTATTTTTTACTGTTTAAAACATAGCTATTAAATTAGCAACTAGTTATAAAAATTGCTAACTATATTAAAAATTTAAACAAAAAAAAAAAAGTTAAATTTTAGCAATATTTAACATAAAACTATAAAGTACTATTAATATATAATTACTTTAGTAATTTAAAAGCATTAAAAAACTAAATTTAAGCTTATTTATAAAAAAAAAAAAGCTTAATTAAAACTTATAAAATTAGCAATTAAGTTTTATATATTAAACAATAAGCTAATAAGTTTAAACTATATTATAATAGCTTATAAGCTATTATAAGTTATTATTATAGCAATATATATAAACTATAAAGCTTTAAAAAAATAATATTACTTAATAAATATAACAATAATAACTTATTTTTAGCTTATAGCAAAAATAGCTACTTAGTAAAAAGTTTATAGTATACTAATAAATATATGCTAAAAAAAAATAAACAAAAATTAAAAGCATTAATAGTATAAATATTAAAAAGCATTTATAAATAGCTTTATTTTTATAAATAACTAAAATAGCTATTTAGCAAAAAAAGTAATTATAGCTTTTAAGCAATACAAGCTATAATATATATTATATAATAGTTACTATATAAAAACTTAAAAAGCATAAACTAGTTTTACCTAAATTAGTAGTATTTATATATAGTTTTTTAGTATTGTACTCGGGAGATGTTTTTCCTTTAATATCTACCTTTTTAAGTATAGACCTGACCCTACGTAGTAATTACAAGGTTCTGGGCCAGTATTCAGAAGGCACAACGCTACCTAGCTGACAAGGCATACTTTGGAACATGGTAGAACATGGCGCGGAATATCAGGTAGGTAGGTAGGTAGGTACTTGGACTTACCTATATGGTGATAGAGAGGGAGACAGATATAATGTAGACACCCATTCTCCCGGTTACTGGGAGCTATGTACGGCTTCGTCGGCGGAAAAATATGCCTTGCCTCTGCTCTCCACATGCGGTAGTACTGTACCAGTGTGGTATAGTTACTCTCTGAGAATTGTTAGGATGGAATCGAGTTGGGGGCATCAACATCAACATCAGTTGCGCAACGCCGTGTGCCTAATTGGCCTGAGACAGGATCTTGTCCATGGCCTCTTGGACCTTATATTTTCTTTAGGTGGTTCGGCTACCCACTGGGCACTGCGTAAGGTAAGTACAGTACCTACCTAAGTCTAAGTGTCTTACAGTATAGGCGTGCCTATCGCAGGTATAGTGGGGCGCGGGGGAAAGGTCTGTGTGTTGTTAGGTACCTACTGCGTAGTGGTAGTATATTCACAAGTGTACCTACATTACTTAAGTACCTAGGTATTTTCCAACAACGGCAAGATGCGTTATGTATGTAGTACCTATTTACCCACTTTGAATTACACTACGGGAGGTGTGATTGGGGGGGGGGGAATCTATTCTTGTCCCTAGTACGGTGTCCAGTACCCAGGTGTATGTCTTATACATATACTACTTACTTAGGTAGGCAGGGATGTAGATGGTTCCGCAACAAGAGTCATGTTGCACACCGGGATGTAGTATGCCAACCAATGGACGTGTGCGTTGCGGGCGGTGACGGCAAACACTTTTCTCCCTTAATCCTCTTATTGGCGACTGACTACCTGGCCAAATTTGTATAGCCTGTCCAACGTATCCATCTTATGCCTGCGGCTTTTTTGGATGCTGTAGCTTTGTGCCTGGTGCGTTTTTTCGGGTGCTGGTTAGAGTTAAATAATGGAGGAAAATCTTATTTTATCATACTACTATAATGACCTTATGCCTTGCACGTCAATTCCTAAGGGCAATAAGTACCAGTTGAATTGAATTTCTGACCCTGTTTCACGGAGGCCAGATAGTTATGGTAAGTAAGGAATAATCACTGCGTAGGCTACTTAGGTACATAGGTAGGTATCTACCTCAAAGTAGTTAGTGGTGTGTTCTTCTAACTACTTATTTTCCTGCAAGAAAACTCCCTGGTACTATGCTACTTCCAATATGTCGGTGTCTTGTCTCATAGACGTTATGGCTATTCCTTGTTCTCTTATCTGAAGAAACCAATAAACTTGGCATAGGTTAGTGTGTATTTCATTTATTCAAGTACCTATATATAGGAACCTGTAAGACATCATGACTGAGATGCCAAAACGCTTTAAGTAGACTAGACTACCGGTAACTCGGATTATCTACCAGGAACAAACTTCAAGGCAACTGCAAACGATATAAGAGCCTGCATATCTCGAAGCTACTGATATCGAGCTCTTTTTCGGTCTTCTGCATTCCCACACTTTCAAGTTGCCCACTTAGGCCATGACGATGTGAATACCAAAGTTCGTTTCAGGAAAGCGAGGTTGGACAGTCTCAATTTAATACTAGGTACCTAGGTAGATTTGGGAACACAAGCGCTTGTGGTGGGGAAGTCGATCCCCGCAGCTAGGCGACTCAGGTAACCCAGATAGGCTAGCTCAGTCGCCAGACCAAACCACTGGCTATTTCTAAACCACCCTCTGACAGCACATACACTACGCATAAGGTGTAGGCCAGGGACACTGAACAGCAGCGGGCAGTGGACCCCAGCATCGTTCCCTCTACGCATTAGGTACGTAGTAGTCTACCAGGTAAGTACCGTACTGCTCCAGCATCCCTGCAGGGAAGGGCGAGGTCTCCATTTTATTTTCCAGCTCTCAAATGGACCTGGACGCCTTCATCACGGCAATACTCTTGTCTTCTATTCCACTATTCCACACCATTCGTTACGACTACACGAGATCTCACCTTGGTAATGGGGGACTCAAGCGCTACTAGCATCATGGATTTCGTCCAGCGTTATAGAGACTATGAAGGACGCCGCGATCAAACTCACGAACTCATCAAGGTAAGTCAACATCCCACTTCCGCTCGTGCTTGTGCTCCCCTCTCGTTCGACTAGATCGTTTGTTGTGCTGGCTGACGATGACCACCCGCTGTTTGTAGGATTTAATGATATACGCCGAACATGTCGAGTCCACGTCGCGCGCTGAGAATGGTCGTCTGGTCCAACAACTGAGAGAGGCGACTATGGATCTCGACGACGCCACCAAATCTAGACGACAGCTCCAACACCGCCTGCAAGATCTCGAGGACCGCATGGAATTTGTCTCACTGGATAACGGCCAGTTGAAGGTATCAACAGCTGGGCCTCATATCGTGTTGAGACTTCGCGTCTGAGACTTATTGTGTATAGGACCGAAATCCCTACGTGTTAGTCCTGATTGACGGCGACGGTTTAATTGTGAGCTATGTCCTGACCATCCTGCCCTGGAATTCGAATTTAAACCTTATTAACACTCCTGCAAGTTTCGTCAGCATTTCATCAAACAAGGCGCCGAAGGTGGTAGGAGAGCAGCCGTCGAACTCCATAAGGCCATTGTTGCCGATCCACTCATTCGCGTAAACGGAGCCCAGATATTCGTTAGGATCAATGCGAACCTGGTAGGTCTCAATAGGGCATTGAAGCGTGATGGCTCCGTGAGCACTGAAGATGAACTTCATGAATTTGTGGGAGGTTTCAATCAGGCCAATTTTTACGATTTTGTGGACGTGGGCCCTAATAAAGAAATAGCTATCTCTAAATTGAAAGGTACGTATATATTCATAGAATTCTGTTCTTTTTTCACTTCCCATTCCTGAAATCAGCTCCCTGCGAATGCCGTGGCTATAGTACTGTCACTATGACGCTAATACGGTCTACTTGCTTATTACCCCAATTGGCTCATGATACCGAATGAACGGGTCACCAGTATTGGACATTTCCAAATCCGTCTACCGTTTGCTGATTTCCCCCCTCAGAAACCGCTCTGTTCCATATACAAAACCCTGGTTGCAAACAAATCATCATGGGCATATCGCACGATCCTGCCTATGGCCCTATTCTAGATGAAATTATCAGGGGTGATGTCAATAAACAAGAGCGCATCAAAGTGCTCGAGGGATCTCCTACCGTGCGCGCTATTGTCTCGATTGGGACCGACATTATTAGATTTCAGGACATATTTCGATCTGACAAATTAACGGATAGACGCACTGTTTCAAGCCATTCTGTACACTCAGTGCAATCAGGGTCTTCTATATCAACTTCAACTTCTGGACTTCCGAACATCTCTTATGCTACGGTTACTCAAAAGGCTAGCCCGCCCCCCCAGATCACTCTTCCAATACCGCTAGCCCCCAAAACTACAAACTTGTCACTACGTGTCGTCAAGCAGCCGCCAAAACCCGCCTGGAATCCTGGCCCAAGGGGTCTAGACGCCCCGATTCCCCTGAATCAAGTAGCCTTGGAGACTATTAAGAAACGAAAAGACAACAACAAACTGTGCAATAATCACTTCCTTCGTGGTCCTTGTGCGAAGGGCGACGAATGCTGTTTCGTGCATGATTACAGCCCTAATAAAGATGAGAAAAACGCTATTGCCTTCCTTGCTCGCCTTAACCCCTGTACTAATGGGCAAGATTGCGATGTTGATAACTGCATCTACGGCCATCACGTAAGTGTAACGTTAAACTTAACCCTTCTCCTTTTGTAGTCGTTGTCTTATTAATTATATAGTGCCCGAGTGTGGTTAATGGCATTTGCACGCATCCGTTTTGCAAGTTCCGCCCCGAGGAGCATCCACCTGGAACAAAACTCAGAAATAATAAGGTTTAATATCTACTTGGCGAAATATCGGCGCTCATCGTACATATTATTCGACGTGTTAGTTCTTAGAATCGTTGAAGACGTCCGTCAGACTGGGACGGATATCGCCAATGATCTGCGCTGGGTTCCCCTGCGCGAGGGCCATATGAAAAGACTTATGGACTTCTACCACGATATGTAATATTAGCGAATAGCGAGTGTCATTTAACAATGCCTGCGACGTCTAGTGCGGGACGAGTGCGTCTGTCAGATGCTCAGGTAGCATGTGCAGCATGGTTAAAGCGATGATCAGCGAATACCCTATTTCTCGGATTGATGCAAATTGGGAGATTGACTGTGATAAGGCTGCAACACTGACCGTGATATGTATTGGATCCAAATTGGCCATGACCAGGTGTGATCTATTCCATGACGTTTTCTATTTACTGTTATTATACAACATTGTCAGTGTCGAAGCAGGACTCTTCAGATTGGAAAATGATCCCATTGATAATCTTATACAGATAGATACATACATAATCAGTAAATCCCGGGCGGCTAAGCTGAGATTGATACCGGCCAATTGATATATATATGTGTATAATTATGTACTAGTCACGCGGAAGCTGAACGAACCGCTACTTTAGCCATTCCCCGGTAAATGAGTGCTTGTCTAACCCGAGCTTAGCCAGAGATACTTCGCCCGTCCATTACTCGTTTTGTGGACGTTTCCTCCCTTTACCCGCGTTTCCTGTAGACTGCATACAGGAGGATTGGTGTTGGAAAGGAAATGGGGGTAGGAGGGAGCGTGTAGTATATACCGGGGAAGAGTGTGTCATATATCAATAAACAGGTGATTTCTAGAGGGCAAGAATGACCTTATTTCCGTGCGGAGAACGGATCTGGGTCAGATGTGTGCGATTTAAAAGGTATATATATATAGCTGCTCTTGGCTTGATACGACTCTTAGAAGGTCGTGAACTTTTCTGTCACCGTGGCTCTACTTTTTGCTTCGTGGTCCTGTCAAATTATCTATAACGCTGGGTTGAATTGAGCCGACGCCTCCTATCTCAACAAATATTACCAAACGAGCAATGTACTTCCCTTCGGTCCTAGCCGTGGGCGCCTACTTCGCCGCGGTGGCCTCGGCGGCCTCGTTGACGCAGGTTCCGAATTATGAAAATAACGCTACATCTAAGGCGCAGATGTGAGATATAACTTTCGATCACGCACCCTACTCGAAGCCACCCGGCACAGTCTCATTCATTTGCTGATGAGATTTCTGGCTTTCACTTTTCATTTGTAAATGATGATTTTCCAAGTAAATACTTGATGTTGCACAACTGACTTGGAAGTCCTGTGACAGGTGGGTATACAAGCCCGACAACGTTGTCGCCAACTCGCCCCTGGTCGTCGTGATTCACTCGTGCCAGTCAACAGCGCAGTCGTATTTCCAGAACAGCCTGATTCCCTGGAAGCAGGGTTCCGATAAGAAGGGTTATATCACGGTATGGCCGAGTTCACCCAACAGCGGCACCTGCTGGGATGTGTCATCGAAACGGTCGCTCACACATCTAGGCGGGGGGGATTCTCAAGCTATCGCAAACATGATTCTCTACGCCATCAAGGCGTATAACGTGGACCCGACGCGCGTTTATGTGACGGGCGGTTCCTCGGGCGCTATGATGAGTAACGTTTTGGCGGCGACCTACCCAGAACTAATCAGCGCTGTGTCTCTGTATTCCGGTGTTGCGGCAGGCTGTTTCGTCAGCTCATCGGGGGGAGTCGACCAATGGAATAATACGTGCAGTGGTGGACAATCGAGGGCGCCTGCAGATCAGTGGAAGAAGGTTGTTTTGGATATGTATCCAGGGTACGCCGGGCCGAGGCCAAAAATGCAGATCTGGCATGGCAGTGCAGACACTACGCTTGCGCCTCAGAACTACGAAGAGGAAATTAAGCAGTGGACGGCTGTCTTCAATCTTAGCCAGACTGCTACAAGCACGATCCAGAATTCCCCTAAGCAGGGCTACACGACGAATAACTATGGGACTTCGGTGCAAGGTATCTATGCCCAAGGCGTTGGGCACAGCGTGCCGGCGAACTTGACCGCCAGCGAGATTTGGTTCGGGCTGTAGATGATTATGACTTCGCTGTGCCAATAAGACCAAAGGTTTTGGCATCAAGGGAGCTCATGTCTACAGTATGGTTGTAAGATGATAGGTTCTGGTCGAAGGGGGAGTAAGCTGGTAGTTCAATTTAGTCACGGGGCTAATTTCAACACAAAGGGACTGAGATCACCTTACATGGCGCTCGCGTGGGTTTTCCGATTTAATCTCGCCTGCGACCCGTGGGTATTTATTCGTTCAGTTTGGGACAATCTTGCCCAATTATCACAATCCAGCGACTTGGCAGTCCTCTTAGGGAGATGGTGATTTTGATGCTGATATGGACGGCGATAAGCCTGGGGTAGATGGTTCAGACGAGGCTGCCGGGGAGGGTGTAGATATTGGAGGAGATGTAGATACCCGTCCACGCGAATACAACAGGTTGCTCCCAACCAACAACTTTTGGCTTGAGGGATCTGATTCGACGTCCGGGTTAAGTAGGGATGGTGTATCCCAAGTAATCTCGTTCAACTTGAGTCGCCATTGACCCTCAGCAATCTCGATCTCTATTCCCTCATTCGTAATCAGTTTGAGGTCATTTTTGGTCCTTGGATCTCTGTGTCTATTGTACAGGTCAAGCTCGCCTGGTGTCCAGTTGTGGTTATCAATGATCATCCTGGCAACCTCAACCATATCGCTGGTCTTCATGACCACCTTGGGAACGCGTAGCAGATGCTCCCATTCGTTGCCGAGTTCTTCGAAAATTTGATCCGCCTGAGGTTCTATCCCGCGCATCCACCAAGAGGGAT
Organism: Xylaria sp. FL1777; assembly: GCA_022578965.1. NCBI lineage: Eukaryota > Fungi > Ascomycota > Sordariomycetes > Xylariales > Xylariaceae > Xylaria > Xylaria sp. FL1777. The sequence goes on from MU400515.1 coordinate 95,519, forward strand.
GATGCAGGAGTTTGACAAAGCAAACCCAGTACGCTATAATAACTAATATCCGAGGCCGAAGTTGTTTCCCGAGCGGGAGGAGGGGTCTAGGACAAAAAGTGAAGAATGTGATTATGCGGAGATCTAGAACGGGACCGAAGCCATGCTCGACAAGCTCATAATAAAGTGAGCCAAGATATTTGAGCAATTCGTAATAATCCTTTCGATAGCTGTAGTCCGCATCTCCATCCTTGATCGATGTTACCATGAACAGGAGATTATTTGGAATATACTGGGCTGCCTTCCCCATATCTATAGGAGGTCGGTAGAATAGGGCAGACAGACCAGAATCCTGAACCGCCTGTGGAGAGATAAGTTCAATGATAAGGCCGATACCACGCCACATGGACATCCAATCGACAATGAAGAGGCGCTTGCCATTGGGATCTCGGAACGTCTGGCTACTCATTGCAATCGTGAATAAAGAACAGGCGAGAAGAGCCGGGAAATCATTTGGATTGGCCATCTCAATAGCATTTCGGTAGCCTTCGAAGGCTCGGGCCTGGTATGAGACAAGCTTCTGAGTTGGCACGGGCTGATTTAAAGCGCGGAGATCTAACGCCGAGAGTGCCTTGACGGTCTCCATCAGGAAGGGGGAGCGAAAGGCATGCTCAATAACTTTGACCTTGAGAGTATAATCAATCAAAGGAGAGCGCCCGGCATTGACAGAGAAGTTATGGTACGAGTGGGCGGTATAGAACCATAACATCTTCATGTCGATGATATCGGCAACCTGCTCCGGGACAAAAAGAGGCTCCGAGATGACGGGAATCATATTCTGCTCGAAAGGGGTACCCTCTATACTTTCGACTTCTTCGGCTTCCTCGCCCAGTTCAACTGACTGTTCCCGAGCTCCTCGTAAGGGGAGAGTATTCGTGGCACCTGTAGGCAAACGATTTGCCGTAGATGGTAGTGGTGGCGCATTTGGGTAGACACATTGCTCCTTTCGAAGAGTACAAGCCTTACAAGTAGGCTTCGCCTCGTCACACTTTCGAGCAGCGTATTGTCAGTAGACCCATGAAGGGAGATGATGACGCGTGTGAGCGAGGAGTTGTGAGTCAAATACAGACATACCTTTACTTTACGTCTTTTGCATTGCTTACACCCGGCGCGTGATTTCCTATGAGGCCGCTTGGAAAGGTACCGCCTTTGAGGTTGAGGTCCTGAGTCCTCAGCGGTATCATCTTGTGCGACCGCACTCGAGGACGACTCGGGAGGCAACAAATCCGTATCATCTCTTAAAAAGTTAGGCATGTCTGAACTCAGTGACGCATCATGGCCGACACCAGAGTCCAAGTTGCCTTCATTCATCTTTGAAAAAATTGTGGTGGCATGGACGGGCAGACTAAGATTATCAGGAGGTGGCGAGTGCTCGGCCGTGAGACGCCCCTGATAGAGCCTAGGTAGGGTTGGCGGTGTACTATGAAGCTATACAAGACTTAAGCTTACTGTCTGCCCGTCCTCAATGGAAGTGGGGGTAGGGCATGTACTCAGTATATCTTGACGTGAGGAGTGACGAATTGTTAAGGTAGTCAAGGGCAGAGGTAGGATTTCTACTGTAAGTAGGTACCTATCTATGTAGGACTTATCTCCAGGGGCTACGCATGCCTTAGGCAGTAGTACCTAGGTATGAAGGTACCTACGTGTAAGTATAGCAGGTACCTTAGTAGAGACCAGCGTTACACAGCTATCGTCGCATTTAGTTACCTCAATTACGTAGGTAGCACGCCTCTAATTAGGTATGGAGTAAGGCTTAGGTATCCAATTAAAAGGCTATCCGTACGAATACTACGTATGTAGTTCCCATTTCACTCCATTTCGGCCGATATTGTAACTTTTATTTCCGAACTTCATTGCGAATTTCGGCGGCTTGCACCCGGTTCACCGTATGGCTATACTGCGTATACCGTATCGCAATCGGACGTGGCAAGGTGACGATAAGATATGTATTACATAAGTACCTATGTATCCAGGTAGATTCTTGGGCAATTGCTACGAATTATAATTAGCTATACTTCGTGACTCTCCCTACAGTACAGCCTCACCTCAACATGAGCTCAATTTTCGAACTGCCCGATGATCTCTTGGCATCGCTGATCGCGAGCTTCCCCTGCCGCGACGCCCAGATCAACGCCCTAACAACTCTCATCCACCCCCGAATCGCTCCATGTCCCAATGTCGTCGTCCACGGTGCCGAGGCAACAGGCAAGAGCGCCATCGTCAGTGAGCTACTTCAAGCGCTTCGCAACGACTCGCCGTCCGACTTGAATTATGCCATCGTCAAGTCTGCAGAGTGCGTCACGGCTCGCCATTTCTTTGAGAGAACTGTTGGCCTCGTGGGAGACGCACTGCGGAACGACGCCACCCCCGGACGCTGCGAGACGCTCGCCGCGCTGACGGCCGAGCTGACCAAGACGCTGAAATACATCGAACGAGATGCTGGCTCCAGATTTGTGCTAGTATTCGACGGGATAGACCGCCAGCGCGATGCGCCGCCTACACTACTCCCTGCCCTGGCAAGGCTATCTGAAATAGTACGTCGTGACACTGTTGTCTTCGCAGCGCACCCAAATCTTATAGAGGAGAGCAGACATGCTGACCAGGTCTTTCATAACCCAGATCCCAAACCTAACCACCATCTTCCTCATAACAACACCCTCGCCCTCTCTCCTGCGAATCTCCCCCCCGCCGCACGTCCACTTCCCCCCGTACACAAAAGCGCAGTACATCGCGATCCTCTCGCGCACGCCGCCGCCCTCCCTCCCAAACACGACACAGCAAGAGACGACAGACCTCTGGACGCGGTTCACAGCCGCCGTCCACGACTCCCTCACCCGTCCAGCAGCGCGCACCCTACCGCGCCTAACACAAGCCTGCGCCTCGCTCTGGCCGCGCTTCACGGCGCCCGTGGCAGCAGGGACGCACAAGGCGCGGGAGTTCAGCAAGCTCCTGATCGCCGCGCGTGCGTACTTCCAGGACGAGAGCGTGCTGGAGCCCGGGATCCAGCGCGCACGCGTACGCGGAGCCACCGGTGGGGCGGCGTCGGAGAAGAAACAGAAGAATGGCACGGACCTCTCGGCGCTCCTCCCGCCCACGGCCCGCCTCCTGCTCATCGCCGCGTACCTTGCCTCGCACAACGCGCCGCGTCACGATAACACGCTATTCAGCACGTGGTACTCCGGGAGGAAGAAGCGGGGGCGGGGCGGAGGTGGCGTCACGGGGTCCTCGGTGCCAAGCGGTGCCGGACGCGGACGCAGGGCGAAACATCGTCGCATCGCGCGGAAGCTGCTTGGGCCCGGTGTCTTCGTGCTCGAGCGCATGGTCGCAATCTACGTTGCTACGAGGCAGGAGTGGGTTGGCGGGGCCGACGATGCGAAAGGGGGTGCGGCGGGGGGCGTGGATGGCGATGTGGGCATGGCGATTGCGACGCTGGCTAGTTTGAGGCTGCTTGTGCGTGTTGGAGGGGGCGCTGTGGGCGCTGCCGTAGGTGCTGGGGGCGGAGCTGATTTGGATCGCGGGGGCAAGTGGAGGGTTAATGTTGGGTGGGAGATTATCAGGAGTGTAGGGAGGAGTATGGGGGTTGAGGTCGAGGAGTGGCTTGTTGAATAATGAGAGATAGGTGGGCAGATGAGTGACGGACGCTAGTTAGGTAGTTGGCATGATTTTGGCTTGCTGGTATTGATATATGCATGTCACAAGTTATTCAGATTGAGTAGCTTTCTATACCTGATCAGAGATATCATGAAGAGATGCTAAATTATTGAGGTCTTCTTGTGAAGGCCGATTCCATAGATAATCACGAGGGCGATATTATCACTCTTACACATTTTTCTAGCTCGCTCAATATCCCATTTAACGAAACCGAAATAATACGAATGAGTAAAGAAATAGCAACCTAGTTTTCTGCGAAATAACCCACTTCTTTTATAGGACCTTGTTCTTCCTAGGCATTAAGAATGCTGTGAGACAGGAGACTCGAGAGCCAGGACCTATTCGATAGTTAGTTTCGCCGAGATCCTCTGCTGTAATAGCGACATGTTCGGACGAGCTCACCAAAGCAGACCGCGAAGGAATGTAGACATGCGTCCAGTTCTTCCTGCCATTCCATTCCATAGGCGTGGTGAAGAATCTTGTAGATGGTTCGACGCGGCCAAATCCACCGACCTCTTTGGTATCGGTGTCGAGCACGATCTTGTAGGAACCGGCTGTCTCAATTCCGATGCGATAATCCGAAAAGCTCTGCGAGGGGTGGAAATTGAAGATGAAGACACAGTTGGCGCGCTCGAACACGATGACCTTGTCACTCTCGTTCTTGAGGCTGACGTATGCCTCCGGGGAGTGTAGCCACCCGTAATGGTCCTCTGTTAGATTCATCTGGCGGTCGAATTCATTGAGGTCCTTGTACCGTAGGAGCTTATCTTCCGTGAGATTCAGCTGGCGTCGTGCGTACCAGAAGGAGTTCTGGTTCCCCTCGCGCGGGAAGTCGAGCCATTCCGGATGACCAAATTCATTACCCTCAAAGTTCAGATAGCCTTCGCCGCCCAGGCCGTGCGTGAGCAGGCGAATCATCTTGTGCAGTGCCATGCCGCGTGAGATGACAGGTGTCATGGGCGACAGGACTGACATGTTAGTGTACAATTCGGCGTCGCAGAGATGCATGAGCAGTGTCTTGTCCCCGACAAGTCTGAGAAAGGTCAGCTCGAACTTTCCAAGTATCGCGTGATAACTCACGATTGATCGTGGCTTTCGCAGTAGGCGATGGTCTTCTCTCCATGTCGTCTGTTGGTAAGAATCCAGCAAATGTTCGCCATATCCCACTCTTCATCCTTCTTTTCTTTCAAAATCTTAATCCACATATCGGGGATAGCCATTGCTAGTCGGTAGTCGAAACCAACACCTCCAAGCGATAGGGGCAGACAGAGAGCTGGCATACCGGAGACGTCTTCTGCTATAGTAATACAGTCAGGGTATAGGTCATGGAGCATTTCATTCGCAACCATTAAGTAGACTACCGCTTCTTCGTCGACGTCAGCACCAAAGTACTCATGGTAGCCACCAGAGAAGCCCCTATAAATGTTAGTCTTCTGCTTTTTACATATGCACAATTTCACTTACGCCCCAATACCGTGATGATGGTAGAGCATACTCGTGACACCATCAAAACGGAAGCCATCGAACTGATACTCATCCATCCAGAACCTTAGATTACTGAGGAGGAATCTCATGACTTCATAGTTCCCATAGTTGAACAGTCTGCTGTCCCATTGATCGTGTCGGCCTCTCCCGCCCTCGTGGAAGTATAAATTATCTGTGCCGTCGAATTCGTTTAGTCCGTCGAGGACATTTTTGGAGGCGTGGCTGTGTACGACGTCTAGTAAGACAACGAGACCCAGGCTATGTGCGGTGTCAATCAACTCCTTGAGATCCTCAGGCGTGCCATAACGACTACTGGCAGCGAAGAAGTTATTCACTTGATACCCGAAACTGGCATAGTATGCGTGTTCCATGATGGCCATAAGTTGGATTACGTTGTAACCTAGATGTTTTATCCTTGGCAGCATGTCCTTAGTGAATTCCTTGAACGTCGTGACTCGCAACTCAGGGGACGAGATGCCAACATGCGCTTCGTATACACGGGCGCTCTGAGGTTTCTTCGGTCTTGCGTGTTGAAAGGTATACTTTTCTGTCTCGGGGGGGTTCCAGAAATGGGCATCGTAGGCGGGCGATACTGTGAGATCCTGGGTAACGTATTTGATCCATGCAGGGAGTCGATCGATTCGAGCACCCGCCTTGGTCTCCATGGAGATCTATATACCCTTAATCAGTATTGAATTGGCCTGGAATCTTCCAAGCTGATACTATGTTTACCTTGATTTTTGATTTATGAGGAATAGCAGGCTGCCCGTCAACTGCGGGTACTATGATCTCCCAAACACCAAATTCGCTCTTCTTCATAGGATGGGCACTTATATTCCAGTCATCTATGCTTTGCATCAGCTCACTGCTCTGTCTGCTAACGTGTTTGTAGATGGATGCTAACTGAAATCTCCAATGAGTGAGGCTGCTACAACGTTTGGCGCCCATTCTCGATAAATGACGTTGTTGTCCTTGTCCACATTAAGACCGAATATCTCAGTACCCTAGTTGCGAGGTTGTCAGTGAAAATACCCCGAGAGTAGACTCCCAATAACGAACTCACCCTTGAAAACTTCTCAACCCCCCCTTCCAATTCGGCGAGTCTCTTGATCCATTCTTGAGCCTTTGCATATCTTCTCTTCAGAGCGTCTTGGAAGGGTGATAGGTAGGGATCGAGCTTTATGACACCTATAGCGGCCGTGTCAGTTCATTCATATTAACGTGACTTTGAAAAGGGGCTATTTACGTACCAGTGCCGTCATTTGGAAGCCCTGCACCGGGCCCTGACAGCAAGGTGTTGGCGGACTGTTCTGCTACGGCGGCCATTTTGGTGACAAATTCTCAATTGCTACACGCGTTTCTTGCGTGCTTCGAGAGGATTTGAGCAACAAAGCGAAGCCGAATACTTGTAGCTCTTTTGACCGAGACAATGTTGACTCAATAGAGGGGAATGGAGGCGGCGAGCTAAGCTTGCCAGCAAGAGCTTGGAGCTCGATCTATATGATCTATAGTGGGGCTTTCTCGAGATTAAACAGGATTCTTTAACGGGCCGCTTTTGACTCAACCTAAGGATTAAGAGAAAGCGACGGGGGGGATGAGTGTCTGTCTCTGGTAATCTTGAGTTTCCCTAGGTCGTTGTATTTAGAAGTTGCTGCACTACGGTGTTGTTGTTACTTATTGTCGCTTGCTATATAGGTAGGATGAGGGGAGATTAGCTAGCTCTAGGGTAGATGCGAATGCTGAATGACGTCGTGGGAGACGATCTATTATCGCCCAGTTCTCGTAGCATGCACCCCTGTACATCTGGTGAATATTGGGTAATCTTAGATCTTAGTTTGGCTACTTCTTTTTAATTAACAACATGATATACCATCCAAATCAATGATTTCTAGTAACCCTATTTTGCTAATCGACCTCATATTGCGTTGCCCGGTGTATTATCACATGGAATGTACTACGTACATAAGTATAGGTAGGGGAGTCCATGCAGGTGAGCAGAGCTTGAGCATTGGTCAACATCTAGAACCTACCTCCTGGTACCGGTACTTAGGTAGGTACTGTAAGTACTCTAGCCTATATGGGTACTTACGTAGTAAGTCACTACATTCAGGTGTAGCGGTAGTACTTCAGAGGTACCCGAGGGTGCGGCTTCCAGCGGCTAACTCCCCGCGCTCTAAGCCCCGCAACCCACTAGAGCTCGCTTTATCGCCTTCCGTTTCTATCACGCAACAATGAACGCCGATTAAGGAGCCGTTCGGATATGCTCGCTACCTCTTTACCTGGCAACAACAGTCTACCATCTACCGTCTATCGTCTACATGCTAGGCTACGTGCTCTCCGAAATTGATTTCACGACACCAAAACCACTCGCAAGCTATGAGAACCGTGTATACGACCGAATGGTTCTAAGCACAGAAAACATGCTGCTGCTTTGTCTCCCATAATCAATTACTTTGTTTTACCTTTGGCCGGCCACCTCTCTTCACGATACCTCGAGGCGCTCACCCTCCATACCACCCGCCCATGATCGTGGCTGTGAGAACCTATTCTTACGATATCAACTGTGGTAGGTAGTCAGTCTTAGCTGCCGGGATGCTTACAAGCTTCGTACGGCCGCGGGCCTCTTCCCTTGCCGTCTCTGCTCCGAAATCTCGTCGTAGACCGTTATCAACAACCGCCATTCTGCGAAGCGCACCCGGACGAACCACATCGTTCAACTCCGGCTTTACCTCGAGCTACGATCCGAACGAAGAAGGCGGCCGCGGGCCCATGTTTTCCAAAACATCTATCGGAGTGCCCCAGTTCTATCCAAGGGATCTTAAGAAACGAGTGGATGAATACGTAGTCGGCCAGGACAGGGCGAAGAAGACCATCTCCTCTGTTATCTTCAACCATTATCAGAACCTCCGCCGGCGACAATACCAGGAAGATCAAGAGCGCAAGAGAGACGAGAAACTCATGCGCCAGGCCGTTGCCCGAGATAGGAATGCGCGAGAACAAGAGCCTCATCCCGTCGAAGGTTGGTATACGTCCAAATTTGCGTCGCATAGATTCAATGCTGACAGCCGTGCCTAAGACGATTACCCAGGGCACCATGATTCAATACAAAATATGTACCGAACATGGGAACGGCCCGAACAGGATGCTGTCGACTTTTACATACCCGAAGACATAAATCGCCAACCACCAGTTAAGATCGACAAGAGTAACATCCTTTTAATAGGGCCTACAGGTGTGGGCAAAACGTATATATTAGAGTATGTTCCAGCTTTATTCCTCCAAATCCTTCAATTGCAGCATGATCGCTAAGTTCTGGTAGAACCCTGAGCAAAAAGATTAATGTTCCATTTGCAATTTGCGACTGCAACTCATTGACGCAGGCTGGTTATATAGGTCAAGATGTTGAATCTTGTATCGAGCGATTACTGATAGAGTCGAATTATGATATAAAGGCTGCTGAGCATGGCATAGTGGTCCTCGACGAGTTTGACAAAATCGCGAGACGGGAGACTATGAATGGAAGAGATGTTGGAGGTGAAGGTGTGCAACAAGCCTTATTAAAACTGATTGAGGGGACCAAAGTCACCATCAGCGTTAAGGACAACCGATCCTCCCGGTCAGCGAGCCCCATCACAACGAATTACACCGGCCCCGGGTCATCCTCTTCCATTTCAGGACCACAAGCAGTGCCACCTCCATCCGGTAAAGTCGACCAATGTACGATCGACACAAGCAACATCCTTTTCGTAATGTGCGGCGCTTTCGTCGGCCTCGATAAGGTGATTTTAAACCGGGTCTCAAAACCAACAATGGGGTTCGGATCTGAACTACGCAACCGGTCGTCGAACGATAACAACCAAGCTGACCTACCGGCCAAGCTCTTCTCCCATATTCCTCACCGTACGTCCAATGCCAAGGACACCTCCGGGCTCACAGCTTTAGACCTCACAACCCCAGAAGACCTACAAGGCTTTGGGTTCATCCCCGAGCTGATCGGCCGTGTACATAACATTGTAGCGCTCTCACCCCTATCGCGCTCTGATCTCGTCCGGATCCTCACAGAGCCTCGCAACTCTCTGGTTGCGCAGTACACAGCACTGTTCGAAACGTACCCATCAAAGCTCTTTTTCACGCAGAAGGCGCTAGACGCCATCGCCGAGCGCGCTGAGAAGGCTCGTACGGGCGCCCGCGGTCTGAAGATGGAGATGGAACGGGTGCTGGCCGAGCCTATGTTCGATGCCCCCATGCCCTACGTCCTCGTCACTGAGAAGGCTGTCCACGGCGACGAGAAGGTCGGCTATTGGGGTAAGGAGGGCCGATTCGAGGTCCAGAGACGCATTCAAGAAGAGGATGGCTGGCCCGTGACTCCCCAGTCCCGGGATCAACAACCCGAGATCATGAGCTTTGAACAATTTCGCGAGGTGGGACAGAGTAGTGCTTGATATTTGATCATATGGTTGTGTATTCTTTATCTACTTTGGAACATGGGTGTTGTCGCTGGTGCTCACTCGGCGCTAATGACTTTGCCTATTTTTTTTTTTTTCATACGATTATGCTTCTTGCTGATATGATTGGAGGCATTGCGTGGGCTATGTATGGCATTACATCCTGGCGTTGTGCAGCTGATTCATCTGTTTCTCAATACTCTCTTTCACACTTGACACTAGGGTACCGATGTAAGAGGAAAGGAGCTGCGATGTGAAAGAGAAAACATCGCATATGCTATAGGCGCACAAACGTACATACTCGCAGCGTCGGACTGAATATTGAGCCTACTAGGGGAGGGTCAGATGAGGTAGCAGCGGCTTTCGCTGCCAGACTTTGTGTATTTCTCTCCACCTACCGTGTATACTTGTTGGCTATGAGAGCCCATAGGTCATAATAATCGGACCACCTAACAATATGGATGATGAAATAAAAACGATGCATTGCTTCAGCTCTAGGTTTTCCGTGTTGTAGTAACTTTTAGACAAAGTAACGTAACTACTGGTAGTTCAGAAGATTGAGGTGTAGACCCCACGTATCCCGCATCTGGGTGGTGTGATCCGTCACGAGCAGGGGGCAGGAAGATGATGCTGATGAACAGTGTAGAAACAACCTCTTATACATATTTACAACACGCCACGGCACCTAGCCTAGGTTCGTCCCGGCCTGGCTTCGTCGTTCGCTCGTTCGTGCATTTCACCGAAGAACCAAACTAGCCAGCCAACCGGCCACTCTCCTACCCCCGTTTTCTGTCCCTCCTCGCTCGTCCTCACTTCCCTCGCGCCTATCGAGCTCGGACAAGAGCCAATATATGTTGATTAGAGGGGAGGAGGAAAGTTCTCCGTATGTAACCCCGCGCCCAGTATGAGGTCAGTAGATTTGATTTTTTTTTGTTGTACAAGAAATACATCGCACATGTTTAATCAATTCAGGTCGGGGGAAATTTTTTTCGAGAGACGTCTTTTTTCTTTACGTTTTAAATCTAATGAACATAGCAAAGAGGATGAGGTAGGTTCATAACAGCGTGGGTAGGTTCGGTATGATTTCAACGGTTTGGCTAATCTGGTATTTAGTGCTTGGGAGGCGACTGAACCTGGCCCTTGCCTGAGTAACCCTCGGATGAAAGACCAGTAATGGGCTCGGCGCGTTGGTTCTGTATGCGGGGTGAGGAGTGTCAGCATGTTGGGGATATGCATTGAAAGAAGACGAAGGGGACAATAGAGGAGCAGTATCGGGGTAAGGAGGCTTACCTTAAGGAATTCATTCGATGCCTCCTCGTACTCCCTGTTGATGGTACTCGGGGCCGGGCCGGCGAAAGCTCGCATTGTGGTGAAGATAGCTAAGCTAATCAAGACACCAATAGCAGTGTATAAGGCAACTTTGCGATTCTCGTCGGCAGGAGGCTGAGCTCGGGGACCGTGGGGACCGAAGGCGATCCAATAGGCTATTGGGATGAAGAGTCAGTTGAGACTCTATCAAGGCTGTTCATAGATTGCTATGCTTCAGTTACAAATGCGGGTCCACCCGGACCAAAGGCATCATCAGATAACACGACTCATAGCTCCTCCGGGGATTCAATTGACATATAATGGCATGTGCGGAGCCTCTCAGCTCGCATAGGACAACAACCCAAGGCCGAAGAGAGAGAGAGCAAGGATAGGTATGTCATAGACCGTTTGCACTGGCTTCCAAGAATCGAGAACGCTGTTACATACCGGCCTTCTTCTCCTGGAGAGTCAATTCGGCCCAGTTCTCCTTCATGCGGTCGCGCAGAGCCATCCACAACTCGGCCTGCTCGGACGGGGGCATGCCTTCCCACCGCTTCTCGATGTTGGCTAGCGTGGGGTTGGAGATGGCGTGGGTCGAGGCGGCAGCTCGGGGCACGACGGTGGTGGACGTTCGCATGCTGCTGGCCCGGACGCCGGCACGCAGGAGAGAGGAGGCGGGTGTGCGCATCATGGTGCAAGCGGAAGAGGGGTCAACTGCGGTCGGGATGGAGTGGAGATGGGACCAATTGAGGTGGCCGGGAGGTGTTGTGTGGCGTGGAATCGGCCCGGGCGCGGCGACGAGGTTGGCTATGTTTTTTGGACAATGCTTGGTCAATGGGAGAGGTCTTTTTTTCGCTGATGCTAGAAGCAGAAGTAGGAAATAGAGAAACAGAGAGGTCCCAGTCGCTGGGTCGTATGATGGGATCCACCCTGCAAATTGAATGTGTCTGATTGGCTGGGTGCCTCCGCATCTCCCTCGAGCTGACGTCGGTGAAAGTTCGGACCAAGGTGCGGAGGAACTCGGCTTGTGAATTCTCTGAAGTTTACCTCTCTTCAATTCGATCATTTCGATGTTTATACTCACTGGGAGGCTTTGTGTAGAGGGGGGGAAGAAAATACACGTTAATGGTCTATACATGCTGATACAATTCAACTCATCCAACTCAAATAAAACCCACCATCAGAAGCAGGGATGTTCAATGATTCTTCTACAATGTAAGCGTCTAAAAGGCGTCGAGGGTGAATGCCCCTTCGAGAACTCTACATATACATATTATAAAAACGAAGAGCTCTGGTTGAAGACTCATGCCCTGCCCGACTCTTACTAAACCACCGAGCTGATCATCGCCGTCCCTCACCTGCGCTGCTGAGTATTATATACATGGTGTCAATGCGAAGATTGCAGTGGTGGTCGTGAAGCCCACGAGCTGCATTTATACAACGCTGCAGCCATAGATCTCTTTCCTGGTCGAGGTGTGTTTCGGTGGCTGGGGTTTAGTCTTTGTTGATGCGCAGTCGAGATGGTCGAGTATGTTGACATCAATTAACGTCTACCCACAATGACCGTGTTTCAGTAGCATTCAGATATACGAGCGAGGCCTCATTCACTTTGATGTCTCATCGCTAGATACAGAACTAGGCTGTTGACTGCTTTTGGGTAGCAAGTCTGATTTTTCGTGTTGCTCCTTAAGCAAAGGCTGGAAAGCATAATACCCTTGAAAGTTTAGAATCATACTCAATATAATAATAGGGTAAGGTCCATACCTACCATTCGTAATGCCAAATACGATAGCAAGCCCTAGAGGGAGGTAGTTCCGGGCAAAGAAGCTCATTGTACGTGTAGAGGTGAAATGTGACGAGAGTCGAACTTTGGTGCCTTGTATAGCTAGGGAAATAAGATAGAATCAGAGCTCTTGATCTAGGTAGGTACCTTAGGTACCTAGGTATTTACTGGTCTAACCTACCTACATATACCTATGTACATATGTAGGTACCTATACTAGAGGTGTTTGGCTTATCGGGGATTCTAACAATTAGGTACCTAAGTACCCAGGTACTTATTTGTACTTACAGCGTCAGTTGAAGACCCCACCATCTGCACTCACTTAAGACGCGTTGAAGTGCATATTCACGCGTCCGTACTAGCAGCATGCAGCTCGACTCCCAGCAGCCAGCAACAAATTGGGCTAACATGACAGCTTTTTGCGGGTGATATCACTACATAGAGATGCGTTGTAATCTCGATGGCGAAATGGAAGGAGCTTGGCGAGGTGCCCGATTCGGACGACGAAAGCACTTGGGATAGCCAAGAGTCCCTCCCCAACCCTGCAGCGCCGGCATCAGCGGGTGCAGATGCGATAGAAGACGCTGGTCCCGCAGGCAACACCATCGACAGAGACAGCCAGGCTATCTGGGATGTCCCGTTTTCCTCGCAGGCTTCCACCGAGGAACGCAATGTGCTGCCCAACCCGGAGTCACGGGAGCCTCAGTCGTCGGGATCGCCCGTCAACGAACCCCCACGCGAATCCTCACCTCCCTTGTCTTCCCTCCTCGAGCTAGGCCATGGAGTTGAAATCAATGTGCCACCAACCGCTCCCGTTGGCCAGGATCGGGCCAGAAACGAGGAGTCACCGCTATCTTCACCGCCAGACATCTCTGAACATTTCGTAGAAGCTATTTTCGAGGTTCAATCAGTGCCCGTCGTCCAAGACAGCGAGAGAACAGGGAACGACAATAGTCGACTAGGACGGTCACTGCGCCCGAGAAAGCCAATTCAAGAGCATCCGTATCTACTTGAGAGTGCTCAGTACAGCAAGACATGGAAGTCTCATGGCTTACGTCCCGTGCGAGTGTTGGCTGAGGAAGAGAAAAGGAGGAGACAAGAGGAGGACTCTCAGGAGCAAGATTTCGAAGATGACAGTCAGGTCACCAACAAGGATACTATTCCGGAGGAATCTGGAGAGTCTCAGACAACTGCACATTTTGAAACGCTTCCTGAGTTAAACGATATAGCGCTGCCAGATGACGGGGAGCCATCTCCCACCCCCAAGTCGCACCCCTCGTGGTCTGCACAAACCATGCAAAGCTCGCAGGAAGATGATGAGTTCCCTGACCCGGCCGACGTTGAAAAGTGGAAATCAAATAAACCCGCGCATCGGGCTTACAAACGACGAGCCTCGCCTAGAGCCTCTTCGAAACGGAAACTCCCCAAATTCGGTAATGATCCTGTCGAGATTACCGACGATACTCCGGTTTTACCGGATATCGACGATATTTTCGACATCCCGGCTTCACCGCCTCAAACAAGCCCCGGTGTTCTTGCAATCACGCCTATGGCTGTGGTCAATCGACTGGGAGCTAGATCTGTGGTCACATTGACCCCTAAGCCGAGCAGTAACATATCTTCACGGTTACACAGTCCTGCGCCCGCTAATCAGCATAATGAACTCATTGATTTGACTGCGTTGGATAATGGAGATGGTGAAGACGAGAGTGATGTAGCTGGTTCTGACACAGCTTCCGACAGTGAACCCGACCAGGTACGCCTGGGGGCAAGGCGCATACGTGGGGTCTTGCCAGCCTCATGGCTTCGACTTGATCAGCAAACATCGGCACAGAAGACTAAATTGACCGCTCGGTATCGCAGTCCTGATTTATCACCCGAACGTCCTGCTAGAAAAGGCGTAGCACAGCGTCGAAGTTTGTTACCTCAGCCGGGCAGTGGCTCCACCCTATTCCTTTCTGATGATTCTGACGATTCAGATTCGATTGTACTCCCCCAGAAACTTAACATCTCTTCTCGTGATATTTCTAGTTCAGCTATCGAAGATGATGCAGCCTCTGTTATTGAAGAGGACCACATTGATCATATGCTTTCCCGTGGCAAGCCGGCAGCCTCACGCTCAAACGGGCTCCAGAGGAAGCGAAAAAGAGGGCAGCAGCCAATATTCAGCGGTCAGCCCCGTCAGAGGAAGCGCCAGCAGCGCCTTACTGGGCTCCTCAGCCGTACTAAGTCGGTCTCTAACACTCAAAATAAACGCATGCACGTATCGGAAAACAGCATGGAGACTCGGTGGTCAAAGAAAAGGAACAATAGCAACAGGAAGTCAGCCGCTTCACAACCTCCGCGACTTGGTATCTTAGACGTCGTGGAGCTAAATGCCCCTGCTTTCATCCGCATTGCTGCTCGTACAGCCAGCAAGAGGCGAGATCAGGGACGTTCAAGTCCATCGAAGAAAGTAATCATGCTAGGAACTCGTCAGGATACTATTGACGCAGCTGGGGTGTTAAAAAGCTGGAAGGAGGGAATGATTCAACCAAGGGACTCGGTCACCCTTTCTGCTCGTCCACGGCCTCGCCAAGATGAAGCTGTCAAAACAACGACTCAGGCTCATGTCATTCATACACCGAAACCTCTAGGGAAACCACACCTCGTGAAAACCTCAACTCGCTTTTCTCAACCTCGCCGGATGGTCAAGCAGGTAAGCATGGATCGCTTTGTAGATGCTGGAACACGAAAGCACCCTAATCTTGGCTTAAATGTCGATGATTTCCCAGCAGCCAGATCCAGGCCACGTGATTCTTTTTGTCGACCTGCCCAGCTTGAAATGCCAGGCGATTCTGCCAATAACAACACATTTAATGCGCGAAAAAGGGCCTTGGACGCATTATATCGAACATCACGCAAATCAATACCCGCTTCCCGAAACTTGCGCCTCGAACAATCAATTAGCAGACAGGCGCCAGTGCAGATTGGGCAACCGGCGGCTGAAGCCCCTAAATTACTAAAAAGTCACAGTCTTTGTGAGTTGCCAGGAGAGAACAGGAGGACAAGGCTTAGGAAACAGGTTTGTCCTCGGTCTGTGGACATTTCCGCCCCTCAGTATACACATGCCAATGACCCCTTGGCGCGTGAGCTCAGCCCTCCCACAGCGACTTCAGATCTTTCAAAGAGCGAAACAACGGGGAAGCTACTTGGCCTAGCTCCGTATGGCACACATTATACCCAACACTTCGAAGTATTCCCTCTAGACCGCGGTGTTTTTTTTCATGAGAGCACAATAGTCGGTAGCGGTCGCTTAAAAACCGCCCTAGATGGCAAATTCTTGGGCAGCTTGGACGGCCATCGAGGCCGATGCACGTTCACTATGGACGAGCAAACTCTCAGTTGGGGCTCATGGGATGCGCGAACATCTTCGGAGCTGGGTATTATCTTTGACTGGGTGATGGACCGGTTGGATGATGTCCCTTGTGCTGATTCCCAGTTGGGAGCTATAACACCAGTGCAGGCTACTAACTTTATTTTGCTCTATTTCCAAGATCATTTGGCTCTTATTGAACCTGAAAGCTCAAGTCTCTTTGCCAGCCGATTAGTCGAAGTTTTGCAAGCTTTTGAGCAGCGCCTCCAAGAAAGCTCGAGTGATTTAAAGTATCCAACACAGTCTTGCATCGAAGTTCTGACGCGCATCTTAGTCATTACGGTTCAGGTTTTGCGATTATGTCAGAAGTTCGGAAAAGTCTCAGAAACATTCCAGGTGGAGGAGATACTGAAGCGACTTGCTGCGAGTACAGCTAGAGTCCTCTTTCAGACGGATCTCAGCAACGTTCGAGACATGTATGGTTCTTTGCAACAAATGTCTTTCCGAGAAAGGGGGATCCGAAACGATAACTACTCTGTGATTTGCTGGGTTACGTTGATGCGAATTCTCGAAGAAGTTCATCTACCTAGAGCTGGATTCTGGGGGGTGATATCCTCAACAATTCTAAGTCCAAGTATAGATAGCACTATTGACGCGACTGTGCTTGAACAAGCTTGGCGAAATTTGTTTACACTTCTTCCTCTGGGCGAATTTGATAGCAGAGGGGTTGCAATTTCTGGAATGCGTTATACGGCACCATTAGAAGGATGGGCGATCCCTCAGCGACTACTACGGCGTATATTCCAACTGTATCAGAACAACAGCCGACAGTCTCCCGGTTTCAATGATTACCTTCGGGCTACCGTGAATCGTTGCCATTATCTAGTAGAGCAATGGGGATGGCATAGATGCAATGCGATTCTAGGAACGATCTTCGATTTCTTCGCCGCGCAAGATCTTCATAATCTACGAAATGAGGAGGTATACCAATCCCCGCAATTCCTCGAAGAGCTTTCGCAGTCGCCGTCGCTTGCCACATCACCAGAAGATCGATGTTTCCATATTTACCTTAAGCTAGTTGCACTATCTATCAAGCGGCTCAAAAAGAGTAGAATGACAAAAGAAATTAGGAACCTGGTAGCTCGCCTTCTGCCCAACCATAGCCGGCAATACGATAAAATGATGGCGACTCACGAGGCCGAGATAGCTGCTCTTCGAAATCATCACGACCTTCTTTGCACTCTGTTCTGGGCTGCCCCTTCTGACCTGAGGCCGTCTATTCAAAGTATCGAAGGGCTTGTTGTTATCAGAAGCTCTCATAAAGAGGCCTGCTTGATTAACTTGCGCGCCTGGAGCCGGCTATCGCGATTTGTCGTCTCATCCTGTGAAGATATTTCAATATATAAACCATTGGCCGACTGGCAAAGAAATATTTCTCAGCAAATGCTTGAACAGTTCCTTTCCGTGGAGACCGAAGTCAATCAACAACTTTTAGGCATGTCGGCGGAGGCGTGCGGGAACATCACTCAGGAGTACAAAAACGCCGTCATAAATAAGAACAAAAAAGTTACTATGGACTTACTCCACTTCTCTATGAAAGCATTTCTAGACACAATGCGTCATACTGAGACACTCGGCGCTGCTTCTTTCGTCCTGAATTATTGTAAGTTGATCTAATGGGGCGTCAGTGAAACAGCTTTAACCCCTATAATTAGATCCGCTTGAGCAGATCCTCACTCGTCTCTCATTCTCGTCTGTGAACTCCGATTGGGGGATTTTGCAAGTCGCTCTGGACACCATTGACTGCTTCCTCATCCGTATCGATGAATTCACGACCGCCGAGCCCCAGCATGTTAGCCAGTCCTGGCATGAAGAAGATGCGATTATGGTGAGTATGGCAGTTAGGTCTTGAGCATAGTTACTAAGTGGTTCTAGTTACTCGAACGAAAATTTTCTACGCCCCTCATGTCTATTGTTCGAAGTGTCGTCAACATAAAGCCTCAGGATGTCAGTGTCGGTGAAGTGGGTGACCGCGACATATGTGTTGAGCTAGCTGTGATCCTTGCTGGGCGACTAGGAGCATGCTTAATTCATGCCCGACTTGCTGTAAGTCCCCCTTTACTCTGTTGTATTGTTTGCTGACATTAGTAGCGTTTACGCCAGTTTTTCCAAGTGGGAAAATATAATATCTTCCAAGATTTATCGAAACCGACTACTTCGACTGCTCGAAGATATATAACCCTCTTTTTAGCTACGATGGCCGATAGAGGGGTTACTGATTTTATGGTGAGGTAGCTCAAGTTTTTGAAGGGCCATAGCTAATCATATCCCAGGACGTTGGGTTAACACCGTTGGACTTGTTTTTAGCCGAAATAACGAAGCCCTTCGAATATCTAGCTTACGAAAATCGACTAGCCATGAGCTTCAAACGGCGTAGTGAAGCGTACCTAGAGAGCGCCATCGTAGAGGTTGGAAATACACCCGACTACAACTCCAACAGAGATCTATTTAACCGTAAGATAAAAACAATCCTATTCGCTGGCTCTTGACTTATCACATCATAGACGTCATTATCTCTATGCGAAACGCCTTGCTCCGGGCAGATGGGGATGAGAAGACGCGTTTACAGAATATGTTCTCCAAGACCTTGCGCTTTACAATGGATCGAATGAGAGCCGACCTCAAGTCACTGGCCTTGAACTCACCTGAGCAGCATTTGAATTACGTGAAGTTCGTGCGATCCATCATCAGCCTCATTCGATCGCAAGATTTATGCCCAGTGGATTCCTTCTTTTATCAGATCAGCCAGGAATATTCCCCTTCGAAGGAAGATCCACGACTCCAGACAGCAGGGATATTGTCGTGGGGACTCAAGCTTGAAGAGGGAGAGTCTAAAGCAGTATCCGGTCTGTTCTACCTACTTTTTCCAAGTTTCAAGATTGCTCTCGCAAACGGAGAGCTTGCGAATGAAGCAAGGATTCTCAAAGAGAGTACGAAGCATACCCGCGTGTTTGATTTCATGTTGAGCACAATGCTCCCTGCCATCATCAGGACAGCAACTCATGTATCTGAGGGTTGGGTTCTCCTAGATACGTATATCGAAGCCATAGACGGTCGGCTATCATCAGGATGTATTCATCGGCAGATTGGCGGGGGCCTGATGATAGACATTCTAGCACTATACGCCATTGTGCTGGCAAGTACGGAGGGTCTGCAAACGAGAGTGTCCCCCACGCTTCAACCTGGAGATATCGTGTCATTAACCGCCATGATCAAACTCCTCAATCTTCTCTCTCCTTCCGTCACAGCATATCTCATCAACGAGCCAGGATCTCCAATCACGACCGATTTTATGCACATAATAGACGAGATCACCGACTTCACGCGCGCAGCCGACGCATATCTGTCGGAGCTCGTCAAAAACTATGATGAAGGAAACGCCATGATTCCCGAGCCCAGTCGTCTTTTTGAGGGCTTAGGGATCCTCGCGCCCGAAACAGCATTGCGATACAACGAGCAGGCCGACCGGTTTTTCAGTCACATGATCCAGGACATCCGTAATAATTGGGTATTAGGCGAGGCTTTTATTACAATCAAGGGGCCATCGAGGTCTCAGAGACCATCAGCTACTCAATCGGGGCAAGGAACGCCTGTCCCCAAATGGGAGGGAAGGAAGCTTTTGCAAACTTTGAGGGAACAAGTGAGCACTTGGAATCACGCCCATGACATTATGATGCGAACGGCACCGCACGAAGCGTTGCTTGATGAAATTTTGTTTTAGGTGCATAGGGGAGCATGGCGTTGTAGGACACTGGTGAGCACCTGCATCACGACTGCATGAATGTATATGTAAATGTATAAACATACTTATACGTACATAGTATCCTCATTATAATATAGGGAGTAGGTAATCGAACTAGATACCTAGAGGTAGGGATATACTTACTTATGTACCCCAAGGGACAAGGTACGGCACTTATAGATTACATAAGATATCTACATTTATATTGGTGGTGTCAATCTATGTGGGGCACACTTAGTGTAGACGCTTGGACCCGGAGGAAAGCTCACTTGGTGGATTGGAAATCCGAACGACGAAATATTGGTACCTACACTGCGGCCTCGTTCATTCTGGCACGTTTTTTGCACAGCCATGCCGTAGCACGCTCCATTCGAGCGCCAATCCTCCGAATGAGTAACCAATGGATCCGTGCCCTCCGATCCACGGCACAGAATCCTCGGCAAACACGGCTGGCGTCCCGACCGACGCGGTCCTTTCACTCGACCGTCTCCAGCCGCGCTCCCCACGACGCGCCACGAGACGACGGGCGCAAACCCGAGAGCGACACTGGCCGTGCGGGCGCTGCGGCGGCGGCGGCGGCGGAGGAGAACCTCTTCGGGGAGAATGCGCTGGCTACGAGTGGAGAAAGCCAGGGTCGCAAGAAGCCGGCCACCGGTCTGAGGGCACGAGCACTGCGGAATCGAAAGTCCGACCTGCCTCCCGTCCAGATACCCAAGTCCTTCCTCGATCTGGCCGTCGATCGCCATGGCGAAGCAAAGACTTTGCTCAAGGTTGGCCCGGACGAGCAGGGTGAACACGGCGCCAGCGAAGACACCAATCCCGACAGTATGCAGCGATTCCTTCCTAAGTGGCGAAGTGGCGCCTTATTCGACGCTGCCGCCTGGTCCAGCTCAGTCGTTGAAGAAACAATTCAAGTTCTGAAGTCAGGCGGCGATCTTGATCCAATTATGAGAAGAATCGATGTGTTGAACGTTTCGGCTTATTGGACCGTGTTGTTCGAAATTGAGAAATACCTTAGAGATGATGCGCCAAAGACACTAGAGTCGACGCCACTGCAAAAGTCTTGGGATTGGGTGACGGCGCTTCTTAGATACGACGCCGGTAAGGATGAGCCAGCAATCTTCATAAGATCCTTTGCCCAACTATTACTCCAGCACGTAATCGAGGGTGGTGCAATTCCGCTTACTAAGGCTGCCTTGTACGAGCCGTGCATGATTGACGAGATCGTCACGGCTCTCAGGGCTGGATTTTCTATTCGGGCACCCGAGAACAGCAGGCTCGCAGGCATTTACCGGCCTGCTACCATCATTAATGTGCATGACTGCTCGGGATTCTCCGTGGCCCAAGACACCTTGCAGAGCGCTGCTGCAATATTAGGAGCTGATGTTCTACACCTGCGGGCTCACGACATAGCACATATTGTAGGACGTTATATTGGCCAAGATGTGACTAGGACTCAAGGGGATGTTTCACTCCTCGGCTACAAGGCGGCGGAGAATTGTGGACGGCTGAAGCCGCACCCTGCTGTTGAAGAGGAAAATGAGGAGCCTGGCCATTTTGAGCTACCAATTACAGTGATGATGAGCGATGAGAAGACACGGAAGGATACAAAACGACAGACATCATCCATGGATGAGTATCTACTGAACTCTGGCACTCGTGGAAAGAGTGATGAGTTGTGGGAGGACATCAAGATCAATGCAGCTCTGGACGAGCTCATCCATTCTGCAGATGTGGACGCAGCCGAGCAGAACCCCCTTATCGTTCATATCAATGATTTCAATGCTCTTAACATGGATGATGCTGGTGCTACAATTCTGAGCAAGATCAGGAAAGTTGTGGACGAATTATGGCTGTCAGGTCGAAAGGTAGTCCTTGTTGGCTCCTGTTCGACTAAAGACGCGCCAAAACCTTACCAGACGGCAATGAAGAGTTTGGAATTGAGCGAGCGAGTCATCCATATAAGCACGCGCTGCTTACCTGATGCCGAAAGCCGCAAAAGGCTCAGATTTGAATTGGCACGGTGGGAGATGCAAGATAACCTTCGTGAGAACGACGAAAATATCGTGAGGATGCTGTGCTCGATGACAGAGTCGGGTGATTCCACGTCGACACTCTCGAAGAGGATACTGGGACTAGACACATATGCTATTTCTGCACAGCAATTAGACTTATCAGAGAGATTCGCAAACTACTGGTGCAGCGTTTTACCAATGATGGAGATTTATCGAATCTCGACAACCATGATCAGCCTGAGCTCAACAGGTGCTGCTGAGCTGTTTAGCCGAGATTGCTTCGAAAAGGCAGTCGCCAAGATATCAGCCGTCAACGCAGCCAGGGAGAGGGCAGTGGCAAGTTCGAAACCCTCCTTGAAGTCCAAGAAGGACTCTAGAGACTCTTTCACAGGAGGGCTGAAGAGGGACCCTTTTGCCGAGAATCAAGAGGAAAGGCTGATGTCTGGCATGGTGAATGCACAAGATATACGCACAACCTTCAAGGACATACATGCTCCTCGGGAGACGATTGAATCCATCAAAATGCTTACAACACTATCGCTAGTCCGACCCGAGGCTTTCTCATATGGCGTTCTTGCAAGTGACAGAATTCCTGGCTGTCTCTTGTATGGTCCGCCCGGCACCGGCAAGACATTACTAGCAAAAGCAGTAGCTAAGGAGAGCGGCGCAAACATGATTGAGGTCAGCGGCGCTTCGATCAACAATATGTACGTCGGCGAAAGCGAGAAGAACGTGCGCGCGCTATTCAGGCTTGCGAAGAAGAAAGAACCCCTAGTCATCTTCATCGATGAAGCAGATGCCCTACTCGGAGCTCGAGGCGGACCTCGAAACGGGAACAGGAGAGAGACGATAAACCAATTTCTCCGTGAATGGGACGGGATGGACAAGACGAAGGCATTTATCATGGTCGCTACGAATCGGCCATTCGACCTCGACGAAGCCGTTCTACGACGCCTACCCCGCAAGTTATTAATTGATCTCCCCCTCGAGACGGACCGAGCGTCCATCTTAAAGATCCACCTCAAAGACGAAATCATAGACGAGACGGTATCAATTGAAGACATCGCCAAACACACGCCTCTGTACTCGGGCTCCGACCTGAAAAATGTCTGCGTTGCGGCTGCTATGGCTGCCGTCAAGGAAGAACTCGAGGCGTCTGAGCGACATACCGGCCCTGAGCCCTATAAGTGGGCGGAGAAGCGGGTGCTCAACCGTCGGCACTTTGACAAGGCGCTCAAGGAGATCGGCGCCAGTGTCTCAGAGGATATGGCGACACTGATGGCCACCAGGAAATTCGATGAACGATACGGCGACAGCAAGGCACGCAAGAAGAAACGGGGGATTGGCTTTGAAGTTGTCCCCGAAGCATCTGATTCGGAACAGGCCCGAGTTCGCATTGGACGGTAATACTAGCTAGATGTATTATCAACCTGTGTGTGTACCTAGATGTGATTCCGGTCCGTATTATACCAGAGGTACCTACTTCAAAGTTGGGCTGTTCAAGCAGTCCACCATGTATTTGTTCTTCAGAGAATACTAGACGGGCGAGTGTATATTCTAGCGGCCGTAATAGCTGAGTGTCCTGTTCATTACGAGCATAAGTGAGTTGAGTCTCAAGGTTCTCTGCCTAAGGGTGAAAAGATTGCGGAGATGCACCAGACACAGAGGCGAGGTTTTTATTTATTTTAATCTGATGTCCAAGCATCTTATTATTTGAAAGGTACTCCAGGCAGTGTTGTTCCCACTGTGGTTCACCATGGGTTGTAGAGAAAGCATCTCAACCAAAATGCCTCTGCTATCCATCCCGAGATCTAAAGTCACTCACTGTCGACCTCTCTCGCTCAACCCGGGCAGGCAAGAACATCTCGTCTCTAGGATCAATCTCCGTTGATCCATCTCATACTCTCTCTTTTCAGTTTGAATGCTACCGTTTCAGACTACAGCAAACAGTTGGACCCCTGGTTCTCAAAGCTTCACCTACTGCCTGTCCTTACAAATAGGGTGACAAGTGGCGTTCACACAATGCAACCATCCAAATGTGCAGGAATCATCCAACACCCTATTTCGCATGTACCTCGACCTCTCGCCGCTTTAACAGCCCTCTCTCGCTCTTCGCGGAGTGAAAAGCCCAGTGTACCCCCTTCTCACCCTCACAGTTTCCAGCAGCACTACCCAGCTTCTCTGACAGCAACGTTCGCACGCAACCAGCCTACTCTCTTCGCTCCATCCAATCGCACACGCGCTTGAATCCCTCGCCGCTTCAACGCCAGCCCCCGCCAAGATGTCCGAGTACTTTGACAACCACGACTTCAACGCCCTCATGGCCCCTGTCGAGGAGGACCTCGACCTCAACTTCGACGAGTATCTAGCTCTCATTCGCCAGAATGAGGCCGCTGGCTACGATTACAATGCCACCTATGGCTTCGATCCTGCCGTGGACTTTGGCGCTGACGCCGTTCTCGACTTCGATCTCAATGCTGGCTTCCAGCATGACCCCTCGCTACCAGTGCTCCCTGACGCCACCGCAATGACTGGCCAATCGTAGGGCTTTTTTTTTTAGCACTTGCTAACAAAAAGGGTGCTTTTCAGTGGTACACAACTTCTATGTACTATGTAAGATCTCTCCTTCTACAGACAGTGGTCGTATCTAATCTGTAAGGCCACTTCATAATGTCGTTTGCGAATTCTGCCATGTGGCGTTCGAAACGCGCGCTGAACTCCAGACATACACACACCGACACGATAACGATACAATAAAGACTTGCGGGCTGTTAGGCTGCAACAGTCGCTTCTACAACTGTGAAGATATTCGCTCTCACCGAGATACACCACATTCACCGAGTCACCGTGCAGTCTGGGACGACTTGACCATTACATGTGCCGAGTGTAATCGGATATTTGAGAACAAAACTCAACTACATAAACACTCAAAGGACCAGAAACATAATCGCTACGCGTGCTCCTGCGGAGTCAACTTTGCTCGAAATGGCGTGCTTACCCGTCACCTCGAGAGTTTCACCAAGGAAAGTGCGAAATATCCGTGCACCCTCTGCAGGCGTCATCAAGGCAACCAGTCTTTCCGCCGAAAGGATCATCTCATCCAGCATTTTCAAGGTTACCATAAGATGGACCAAGACGACATCAACAACGCTTCTCCTCCTAAATCTCAGGTTCAAAGCCGCCAGATCCTAATTTGTCCGCATGCGGATTGCGAAGCGTACCGAGATGACGCTTTCAAAACCCTGGGGTGGAGAGAGCAATTCGATGGGAAACCTTTTCAGACACAGTCCGACTACAACAAACATATGAGAGACATTCACAAAGAAAGCACCTTCTCGTGTCCCGTTGGTAGCTGTGACCGAGTTGGCGCGAAGGGATACATGCGCGAGAAAGACTTGATCAAGCACCTTGCAGCTAAGCATCCCGAGGCACCGAGCTATTCATATGTTCCCCCTAAGCCTCCCAAGTATCGCTGCGCAAAGTGTAGTCTTGAGCTTAGCTCCCTTGGCAGCCTTCAGTGGCATGAACAAATTCAGCATCCAACCGGCATCATTGCCGAGTAGGACCACGAACTTCTAGGTAAGTACCTCCTATAGTTAACGCATTATTGACATATCCCGATTTAATCTTACATATATGAAGACAATCTATGGATCTCCATCCAATGGCCTAAATCTTGCACCGAGAATGCATGAAGACATTTACCTCAGCGACAGAACTACGAACTTACCTGTGCATATGTTCGCATTCTCAAAGATTTTTCTCCTTTGTTTAGCTCGATCTAACTTTTGAGTTCCTGCAAATGGGTGGATAGTGATACTTAAATTGCACGGTGGTTAACACAGCTAGAGAGAAGGGTGAAATTAAGTCTAAACGTCTAAATCATAGACCTTCACTATTGTTTCATTAAATATACTTTTGCTTAAAAAAACGTGGCAATGTTGGCACCTCCTCTACCACCTTGACCAGCGAAGTGGTTTACGGCATCATATTATGCTAACGTTACCCCCCTGATTTGGACCGCCTACCCTACTGCAGTCTGCAGAACTATGTCTCCGTTTTAACAAATCTACTCGCATTAGTAGGCTAATAGGTTTCTTGTACTATGTGCTATGGATTGTTAAATATTATTATAACCCCATGAGCGAACCTGATATAGACACATATAAAACTAAACGATGACCATAGAAACAGATGAACAGACCCCTGTTTCCCCTCTCATTTATAATATATCTTTTAATATGCTTAGTTCAAGAATTATAGGGGTGCAATAGGTCAAAAAAAAAAAACAGAAGTGCTACATTACTACACTGTGAGCAAAATTAGAATGTTGTCAAGTCTAAAACTGAACTGTGTAAGATATTGTGTAGAAACAAGGGAGGGTTATTGATAGGAGAGGAAATGGGAAAACAATCAAACTACTGGCTTACTCTGATGAAAAGGCTCCAACTTTTTGATCCCAACTTGATAGCTAGTAATTGCCCTGCTCGTCGTGCTACCTAATGACTCTACTCACATCGAACTTGTCTCCATGAAGAAGATTTCAAGCTTCTCAGTGATAAAAATTTTCCTCGCCGGCGCTGCCCATCAGCGAGGTATATCTAAGGAGAATTTCCAGATGGTTGTTGACTATACTTGTTGTGTCTGCTTATGCCGTTCTTTTAGAAGTTGCCGCCTTAGAGAATACTCTTAGTCAGCGGATAATATACGCCCTACTAGAGTTTCTGACCCTTGTCTAAGATGTAGTTGTCTTTTACTAGGAAGGTGTTAGTTACAGGTGTGAATAAATAAAATATGTTCTTGCTTAGCCTAGTTTAACGGGGGAAGTGATCCTAACCATGTCTTTGTATCCTAGAGTATATTATATCAGAAGGCTGACAGGTGAACATTCACATGCTAGAGTTTAGTGATAAGCTATGCGATGTCTTAATGGTGGCTGCTAAGGCTGGCCTTGGCTCTCCCCCTCTCCTTAAGGCTCAGGGGTAGCCGCTAGGTGGTTGGCGCCAGAGAATGAGTAGGGACCAAGGCAGCGACCACGTTAGGCATTCATAGGCATACCTTATAGAATATATAAGCACTTATTATTGATTTAATGCGTTGAGGAGGGTCACCGATAGTCCGGCACCGCAGATACATTTGTAGGCATAGCATCCTGTCTTTCGTTCATGCTTGATGAGAGCCAAGAGTGGCTCGCAATCTATAGAACATGAAATAAAACTTGAACTATTGGCATTTGTAACGCTCGTTGGAACGCAGACAAAAATCCTCTAATCTGGACAAGAATGAGAAGTTGTGCAAGACTTTACCAATAGAGCAAGTAGGGTGGAAGGATGCGAGGATACTACGGCATCATGCAAGCTGTAGAAGAAGCAAAGTTGTCTGTATCTAGCTGTCGACAGAACTGCCTCCGCACTTTTCCCCTCCCTCAAACAAGATTAGGCAGTGTGACGCTCACAAAAAGGCGGTGGCACAATTTCATTCTTTAACTCGCTTTCTCTTTCCCCCTTAAGCCCAGAAGTGTGTACAAAATGATCCATCGCTACTGAAGCCTTAGCAGAGGTTAGTGATAACCTTTGCTGCAGCTTCACGGCAATAAGATAGGCTTAGAAGCCTAGTCGGGGTAAGATAAGCAAATAGGAAATTCATCAAGGTTTCACGCTTTTATTCAACAAGGCACACACAGTTCATACATATATTACGCATTATAGAAGACAGCAAACGGGCTGTGTAAAAGCAAGGAAAATGCCTCAGTACCCATTACCTTCTAATAAGGATATTTTTCACGTATTCCTGTTTATTTCTTATATTGCTATGCTACCTAGGTAGTTAAGTAACCAATAATTTAACATATTTAATACTTCTTAACAAAACATCAAATAAGCTTTAAAAAAATTACCTATTATAATTTGATTAAGCTTTATAGCTATATGTAAGACCTTTTAAACAACAGTTAAAAAATCCCAGTATATATAGTATTTCATTTCAGGTGCACAAACATGAAGTATACTTTTGCCAGGATAGATCAGGAATATTAGCTCAACTATGCTCCCAACTAACCAACCAGATAGTTCCTTTTTAACAAAGTAACAAAACTGCGAGCAAGTGCCTTACATTGCATGATATCTCACCTTACTAACGGACTGCATGCAGTAACCTCTATCTACGTAGTACAATAGGGTTCGCATAGTATCTACCATTCTCACTACCCAGCCACCCTCACCATGAATCTGTTTGTTCATTCTTCTCAGAATTCTAGATATAAGCGATGCCCTGGTGTTCATTCCTTCTCTACACCTGTAGTCAATCATTCCATGGCCATTCTTCACTTGACCTTCCTACTTCACCATGATGTCCCAGCGGAACAAAGCGAGCGGCTCGTCGCAGACAGACAGCAGTTTTGCAGATATTCCTGGCTACAAGTTACCTGATACCTCGGCGCCACTAATCACTGTTCACCATACTCGTCAGACCGTTCCTCCTCGGGGACCTGCCACGCAAGGAAAATAGTAAGTCATTTCTATCGCCTCAGTTTTTCGAAGCTAAAGAATTGATATCCGGAGACGAGCCTCATAGGTAGATACTAGGAGGTGCTAAAGCTTTGAACCTTATTTAAATGATCTACGGAGTACTACTTACAAGTACAGACCAGGGCTATTAATGAATTACCTAACCCCTGACCCTTAAAAATAACAGGTGTGCTTACAATGTAGCTTAACTACTTACACTCAGCTAGTTTTAAAAATAGTAAGCACCTATATATGTATGGTACTTACAAGCAAAAAGCAACAACAAGAGCTATTATAAAGCTTGAGCTATATTTATTGATACCTTTTTTTTGGTAGTAGAATAAACAAGGCCGACCGTCATTTTTTCTAGTGTCTACAACGCGGGTGGTTAAGATTTGTCTCCAGATATCAATTCTTCAGTTGCGAAAAGCTCTTCCCTCTGTCTATCTTTACTGACGAGCCTCTGTGTTTCTAGTGACCAGGATGTCCACGTCTGCATTACCTGCCATGCACGCTGGCCAAACAACGCTGCACTTTGTGAACATGGCAAAGGAGAGGACCACTATCCATATGGCTGTGTCTGCGGCAACACGTTCTCACGCCTGGATGTCCTGGAGCGGCACATCGCGTCCAAGAACAAGGCTGCCAGATTTCCCTGCCCATTGTGTGAGCATGATGAGACTCCCAGAGCATTTTCTCGAGCCGACCACCTGCCACAGCACCTCAGAACATTCCACAAGATCGCCGATGGCAGAATCCCCCAACAGTTTGGCGCCAGCGTCTCTCACCATGACCCTGCTCAAAACTCGCGGGATCCTCAGCCTATGCCTCGCTTTCCGTGCCTGATACCAGGCTGCACAAGGACTGGTGAGCTTGCATATCTTCGGCAGATTGATCTGGATGAGCACATAGTCTATGTGCACCGTGCTCCTCCACAAATCAACGTGTCCATCCAACAGGGGCCGAGCCACCCTCTTCCTACCTGGACGAACAACGGCTTTCAGCAGAGTGTTCCGTTACAGACTGTTCCGGTTTTCGGGCAAGATGCGTATCAGAACGACATCTTGCAGTTGGGTCCCAGCGGAGTCTTTGAGGCTGAGGGAGATCTGCTTGCCGGAAACATGGGTTTTCAGCCACATGACAGCTTTAACATGGGCTTTAGCTTCAATGGCTGATTTGTCACTATTATCTTCTTTTTCAATCTTAATTTGTTGCGAGAGTGCAACACTCAGGGTTGCTGTATAATGGGTTGGCCAACCCTAGTTGAACAGGTGTTATAGCCATGACTGACTGCATCGCGAAGGCTGGTGGGAATACTGGCATAGAATTGTATTTCTATTTAGAATGTTGCGAATCAAGCCCTCAAGCTAGTATCTAGTCTTCCTACATTCTTCAGTGCCTCACCACAATCTTACCCCCTACATCGTGAGAATCCAGCGCGCGATGCGCATTTACAATATCCCGATACTCAAAGACTCGCGCAGGCGTCGCATCCCACTCCCCCTGCTCAATCTTCCGCACGATCTCCTGCAGTGGGATATTCGATAGCGAAAACTCCGGTGTGCCCAGCACTTTGCTATGGAAGAGGCTGAAATGCACTCCGGACTCCATCTGCACCATGGGATTGAAGTCCCTCACCGGCTCTAGCCCGCCCAGCCAACCAGCCTGTAACATCCGCCCGCCAGCCCGCGTCAGCGCGATGGACTCGAGGAGGACTCTGTTTCCGATGAGGTTGAGCGTCTTGTCGAATTTCCTATTCTCCTCCCCCTCCTTCCCCTTCCCCTTCTCCTGGCTAAACAGACCGCTCCCCTCACGTACCGCCTCCGCAGCACCCATCTCCCTCAACCACGCAAACCGCTCCTCGCGTCTCGTGGTGGCAGTCACGACGGCGCCCGCATCGACAGCTAGATGTAGCGCCGCCTGGCCGAGGGTGCTAGTCGCGCCGCGGATGAGGAGCGTCTCGCCCTTTTTGAGGTCCAGGATGGTGAACAGACACGACCACGCCGTGCAGTAGACCTCGGGCAGCGCGGCGAGCTGCTCCCATGACAGCGTGGTGTCTAAGGGGACGACGTTGCTCGAGGAAACCGTCACGTATTCGCCGTAGCCGCCCGGTCTGTTGCGGCCTAGCCCGCCCATCACGGCGGCGACTTTGCGGCCGACGGGGAAGCGCCGGGCTTGGTCTGGCGAGGAGGGGTGCGGGTAGGACTCTACTGTGCCGACGCACTCTAGGCCTGTCACGGGGTTCCATTCGTCCCATTCGCCTTTGCGCATGTCTTTGGTGAAGGTCGGATGTTAGTCATCATGGCTAGGAGCATTCGTTTCAGGGGCTAATAGGGAGTGGGGGGTTCAGTAATTCAGCGAGCGGAATATCTGAACCAGGCCAAATCCCATGCCTTACGACGTAATGGGAGAGAGGAATTGAGGAGATGATGGATATTACTTACGCATCTCTGCATGATTTACACCGAAGGCGTGGACGCGGATTAGTACCTCGTCGGCGCCCGGCACGGGTTTCGCGACATTCTGGTATACCAGTACCTCTGGACCGCCGAAGGTCGAAATTACAATTGCGCGCATCGACCCAGCCATTTAGGAGCAGGATGTTTGAACGGCTCGAGTAAGGTTATGATGAATGAGAGCACGCTGGTCGCCGACGTACTAACAATGTAGAGATAAAGCAGACTCTAATATCTATCAGGACGCCCAGGGAATGATCTTCAGATAACCGCTACGAAAACGACTTCGATGATCTCTTATTATATATTCTATCTGTACATAACAACTGATCTCAACAAACCATCGCTTTGGAAACATTTCGTCTCAACATAGACGAGATGATTCCACACGCGCACCCATCTCGGGCAGAGCGTCTGCGAATGTCGTCATGCATCGATTACTAAGGTACCTAATCTATTATATGCTGTAAGAAGCTTCGTAACCCAGATGAATACGAGAAGAAAAAATCAGAACACATACACGGTACTCTCTCGGGCATCCCATAAATAAGCACCTGAAGTATTATCAACAGATCTACTAATAGTGCCAAGATACATAGAAATCAGAAACATAACCTACTACGGTATTTAGTATACGATACCTCCCCGGAGATATCCATTTCGGGGACTTCCCCAATGATTGAAGTTGCATGGTATCGACGAAACCAGACCGCTGACTAATGGCGCCCTGCATGCGGTTTATCAAGCTAATCAGTCATCAATACCGACGCAAGTATAAGCACCTTGACCTAGTATACATGCAGGACACCTGCTTGCCGTAAACTTACCGGCCGGCGGATATTCCGGTGTGCATGCTCGGCCAAATTGGGCGATGTATCTATTAACATTCTTTTCCCAAGGGAGTTGGAAGTTTGGCTGCTACGTTCTGAATAATAGGGGTATGTGCTAGCAGCATCAGTTGGGATTTACATTCACTATACAAGAGACGCAGAGTCGTAGAAAATGTTGTCTAATAAATACAGTCTTCGAGAAGTTATAGCATGCTAGCATTAAGGGGTTTGGCCAAGAAGACATGAAAAAAAAAGAAATTAATTCATATCTCATAGCAACAAAAAATCCAGAGGTCTTCTAACTCGGTGAATTTCCAGAACGCCGGCCATGCTGGGTATATTATATGCCCTGATGCCGAAGACATAAAACAATGAACTCCACGCCGACAAAATGAAATCCCTTGACTGAGTCATACATTGATCCCTTTGTACGCCTTCTGACATGCCACCCGTTCGCCGTTCGTTGCCGTATGCTGCCAGCTGCCAGCTTATGAGCGAGCCTTTCTTTCTTAATAAATGCGGATAGGTCGAGGTATTCTCTTTACGAAACAAGTGCTCTCTTAATATCATGGGTTATCATGGCTTAGTCCTAGAACCCTCTGCAAGCTTCTCTTCACGCCTTTAGCGTCGTCCTGCTTGGCGGTCGGGCTCCCAGGGGCTTGATTTGGGTCGCTACCGGCACTCAGTCTTCGCCCAAGAAAGTTGAAGCTCAGTCGCCTTCCGATACTCGATCTCTTTTCACCAATGCTGTCTTTCCTTTTCTTCTTGCGGACAGCTACGACGGGTGGCACTTCAACCGCTCGTGGGGGCCATTCGCCATCCCGCTTCCACCCGACAACACAAGCGCGCAGCATGTCGGCAAGATTGACCGGACACGCAGGCGTCAGAACGTGGATGATGATCTTATCATAAATCGCTGTATAGCTAGCGGGAGTGATGGAAGCGCGCATGGGATTCGCTGCTGGAAGTAAGGGTGGGGGAGTTGGTAACAAAGTTTGAACTGGGTATTCAGAAGAGTCTTCTTTGGTTTTGAGCTCTTTGGGGTCGGGATTCAGAGAAGATACAGCAGTAGTATCACCTGAAGTACGGGTTCCGCTAGGACTGAGCGGCGCCGTGCCGGCTGTAGATTCAGCAGGCGAATCAGTAGGCGATGATGGTGATGACGAGCTGGAAAGCCGCCAGAAAGATAATCTTTTGGTCGCGGGCGAAGTCGGGGTAAATTCGGTTGGCTTGGGACGAACGCGTACTACCTTCGCACCGGTCCAAGCATCTCTTCGAGCAGTAAAACAGGCGAGCCCAGAATTCCATTCCATCTCGGCGCGCGTATCTCTCCTTCGTTTCGCACTACGGGCCAGTTCAGTCGCCTTGACAGTCGAACCTACGGCATCTGGGGTTTCGAAGCGATATGCTAAGGGAGAGACGGGCTCGTTGTTCTCTTCATCAGATAGGTCAGACAGCCATTCAACGCGGGGACGGAAATGCGCGAGGTCTTCAGAGACAGTGCTATATATAGAGGCGATATCGTCATCATCGTCATCGCAATGGTAGCCTTCGTCATCAGCACCGAGCGCGGATTCTACTGTTTCCTCAACTTCACTAGCAATGGGCTTTGGTGCCGGTACAGGTTCTATATGTTCGACGAGATCTTCGGAGGTTGATTTCACCGCACCGTCTGCCTCAGATACCGGTGGCCATGTGAAGACCCAGTCATTGCGTATTGTTTCGGCTAGAAAACGCCTGACTGCCTCTTTTTGCTTTGCCTTGTCCTTGCTCACGAGATCTTGATCGTATTCTCGAGACACAGGTACAGGCTGCTGTGAGTGTTGTCGCAATCGCGAGAGAGGTAATTTGGTCGACTTGTAAAGGTCGGAAAATAACATCTTTTGTTGTGTCGCCGAGAGACCCCCGGGCAAGGTGGTTTGTGGCGTCAAGACGACACTTGTGTCGTGAGCCTGGGGAAGGCAGTGAACAGCAGCATGTTGCCCTGTTATAGCTTGACCAACCTGAGCATCTTCATGTGTGGGGTGCGGGGAAGAACTATGACTGGCGGTGGCGGGAATGAGAGCGCCATTTACCGGCTTTGGTGGTACCATTTCAGCTGGGGTTCCTTGTTAGCTTCATGCGGGACGGGCAGCCTGGAATTACGCAGTAATATCCATGGCAAGGATTGAGAACAAGCGTGACATCAATCGGGGCTTTTGTTTGAGTATTCACGAGACTGAATGGAGTGCTGACAGACAGGAAAGAAGGGATTGTACGGCAAGACTGATACTCAAGGAAACACTTGAGACTAGTCTTGTACAATATACTAGTACAAGAGTACAAGACACGCGATGAAAGCTCGGGAACAGCTAGAAACGACACTCACAGTGAGCTTAGCAAGTCGTTCGATTCCTGGCCATGGTTTTAGTTGAATACCGCATGCAAGCTTGGCTTGGAAAAGCGATCAACGGCTGGGGCGCCAAGACGGGCAAGCCTAAATTTGCATTCTGCATCACCCTAGCGTACAATAGGTAGTGTATGCAAATTTGGCGGATAAGACCCTTGAGCCTTGGCTTGACTAGGGATGGGGAATGAATGGGGTTGGTCCGTTCGGTAGGCGAAAAGGGTCTCCGGCAGTATACAGTAAACAATGGGCAAGAGAGTGATGAGGAACGTCAAGTATGGAAAACATGGAAAACATGCAAATGAATCTGCGAGACATACCTCCACTCGGAAGCACGAGTGACACTGGGTAAGACAAGTGTGAATGGCTACATACAGTCCAGCGTCATTCGCCTGTCCTCACGGCTGGAGGTCGGTAGCCAGCCAGAGTTTTCGCTACCTAGCAAAAACCCTAATACCGGTAGACTAGTAGTATAGAACACGGATGTGATCTATTTATACTGTACGATGTGGGTATATTTGCCTAGTAGGACCGCTCGTGTTCGAATTCAACGACAGCATGCGACTCTGCTCCAGCGTTGATGGTATCAAGCAAATGATACTGAGCAGGCCAGCCTTGGCTAGATAAATTCTCTTGCTACTATAAAATCGACAGCTCTCTTGATTGGAATACCCCTCAAGAAGACACGAGCGAGCAGCGGAATTCGTCACGAGACCAACAGGCTCGGCTTCAGTATAGCAGAGTACGTGTATGCGTAAGTAAGAAGACCCAGGGTAGCAAAAGAGGGGCTGGGATTAGAAGATGGCTAAGTACATGTAAACTAGGATGCTCACCGAGTTATGTACGCAGTAGGTAATTTGTCCTCTTTGGATGTAACCGAGTGTACCTAGTATAGTATAGGTATAGTATACGCATACGAGCATATGATGAAGAGTAATACAGCTTGGAATGATGATAACGACGAAGATGAGTTTGTATACGATGAATAATACCTAGGAGGCCGAGTCAGTGTAGCGGAGAGTAGAGTAAAGACTACGACAGAAGAAGAGAAGAAGATGGCGATCGTCGGTCGAATCAGGGCTGCCCAGACAATACCGTAGAGTTCGAGCTACATATTGCCGGTGATTTGCTCTCACATGATTGAGTCATGGATCATGGCCACAGGTCATGTCGAATGAGACCGTCTCTGCGCACCCACCCGGATCCAGACCAGACGGTTTAATGGTAGGGTGCTACAATTCGCCAAGACCCCATGGCAACTGGACTAGGTAAGTGGGTGTACAGGTCTCGGCCAGATTGGTGAAGGTATGATTTTTTGGAGATGACTGTACTTACTTACTGAGCAGGTACGTAGTAGGTACTTAAGTGGAGAAGATGGAGCGCACTGTAGGAACTAAACTGTATTACACTGTCTGTTTATCTTATCGTCACGTGGATGTGGAACGACCCACAGCAGGTAGACATCAAAGTTGACAACGCCTGCCATGTCATCGCCAGTATGTCATCTTCAAAATCGGTCTCTTCCAAGGTACTATCACAGTCACAAATAATGCATGCACCCAAATCTTTTTTATAGGATGGATTTTACAGCTATGACAGGGAGGTCGTTTATCTATAGAATTCGTATACCCGGCTGTCAGTAGCCAGACCTCACAATTAGCAATCGTCCTCGAGGCTCATCGCCAGATGCCAGGGATCCTCAGCGTTCGTATAAAAGCCCGAGTAGCAGTACAGAACCGAACACCATATCGGAAGACTCAATAACAGGACGACATGTCCTTCCAAGTCGGAGAGCGATACCCCTCCGCGTAACACTGATCCCTTCGTACCCCAGACTAGGCTTCCTTTTTTCCACCCTCATCTCTTTCTTTTAGGCTGTCGGACCGTCTTAATCACGGCACGGCCACTCGCCGTCTCGACCAAGGTAGGACGGTGTTCACAAATCTCATCAGGATTGTCCCTAGTATTCTCTGGAGAATGATAGACTTCGTGGAAAGCTCTCTTGATGCCCCGGCTGTTTGTTGATTGGGTCGCCGCCTTCGCGCGCTTTCTTGGGGCGCGCTTGGCCCTGATCTCCGGTTCGGGGTTGTTCTCCGGTTCAGGGTTGTTGTTGGGTGCATAATTACCTAGGCCGATATTGTTGTCTTCGGCCTAGTGAAGAGTTAGTCAACGTGGCACTTCGGTTCGTACAGGGGTTTC
The DNA here is from genome assembly GCA_022578965.1 of Xylaria sp. FL1777. Classification (NCBI taxonomy): domain Eukaryota; kingdom Fungi; phylum Ascomycota; class Sordariomycetes; order Xylariales; family Xylariaceae; genus Xylaria; species Xylaria sp. FL1777. The sequence goes on from MU400515.1 coordinate 131,779, forward strand.
ACACATGCTTTATTTACCTTGACCTCTGAACTATTCCCTGGATAACTGGATGGAAAGGCATCTTGAGTGGGATGAGATACATCCTGTGTAGGTCCTGGTCCTACAGGCACATTGCATATTCCAGGAGTAGCAACACCTCCGATGCCATAGACGGCAGCGTTGGCGATGAGAGCAGCGGTGCCACTCAGCTGAGTCATGTCGACGCCACCAATGCTTGGACCGTCTCCCATGGTGAATGAAGCCGTGAGCGGAACTGGTTGCTCGACACCAGAGTCGTTGTCCGTCCCGAAGTTAGGTTGTAGCTGCTCCCCAGCAAGTCCAAGCGCTTCGTCGATGACCCGAGAATTCGCATGGCAACGAGCCACATCCTCTTCAGAGAAGAGCATAGAAGTTCCTATTATATGGTTTCCAGTTTCCGGAAGGCACGAAGTGAGACCATTGTAAACAACCATATCAGCGATCTGACTGCAGCTTCTAATATAGCGATTTGCAGCTCGATAAGCCACGCGTCGGTCGAAGCCTGTTCGGCACGTGTTGCCAAGTCCCAGTCGTACATGGTGTGGATCGGGGCCGGAAGGGTCTCTATGGATTTGTTGACCGAACACGGAATTATAGTTCTCCATTTCGTTCAACATGGCTTCTCTCGCACTATAGATACCGAGTCCGATGCCTGCTTGGAATCCCATGAGCCAATTGCGTTCGTCGTCTCGCATATTCCCATCAGTGATGATATGGTCTAGTGACCTATATGCAGACTCGGGAAATTCAGTGTATTCGTCGGCTATATCATCTTCGAAGCTTTCCCACCGGAAGTTATCATGGAGACTAGAGGGGACAGAGGGGACAAAGGGGATAGGAGTTAGGGTTGGGGCTGGGCGTGATGTTGATGCGGAAGTAGGACCTGGAATGAAGCTTGGAGCTGAGGCCTGACTCTTGGTCTCACTGTCATTCATCTTTGCAGTTTCTGATCTAAGACGCGGGTCTAACAAGGACTCGTCAAAAACATACTCATTCTTGATTTCTTTGTCGTCTGCCATGGCCAGCTGGTGAGTAAGATATGAGAACAGAGAGGTACTTGGCAGGAAAGGCGGGTTCCAAATGGTGGTTGACAAAGATCAGTGAGGAAAGGTTGGTGATAGGAAGAGTTCTCTGCAAAGGTCAAAAGGTGGTAAGGATTCAAAGTTCAACCCAGGTCTATTGATGTTAGTCGGTGCTAGGGCAATATTATATGCTGCAGAAAAATGCTAGCCCTAGTAACGGGGCTTCAAGATGTTGTTGCTATGCACACAAGCCCTGAGAGCCATATTGCCCCGCACATGTTCACATTGTTGACATCGGGATACCTATGATGCACAAAATCTAGCCTGGGGGGTATATTTGTGCTTTGGTGGTATACTAGCACGCAGCTTCCCTAAGAACCCCAACGTTTCCAGGGAGATCCGCTGATCAATACAATATCAAGTACACAGAATTACTCCAGAAGCATGGAGGAAGAGTTTACTAGGTGGTAGAAAGGTTTAGAAAACACCAACCACTGCCTTTTCAGTGTACTTGTACAGAAAAAAAGAAGATCTATAGATTTAAGCAAATATGGTACATAAAAATAGATGTAGGGTTTCTTCGATAGATAACTCATGATGTTGGTTAACTAGCATAACACCAAAGGGCTTAGTAATAATAAGAAAAAGGTACTAGTTTAACATATCATTTTTTGGTGTTAGCAGATATGAAGTAGTTGCCTAATGCTTCTCAACCTAAATCCAGTTAGGGTTGAGATTCTATATACATATTAGCTGCTAAGTGTTTTTAGCTTCAGGATTCCAGTGAAGTAAACAACATAAGGCAGGCACCATCACTTAAGTAGAAACAATAGCATGTAGTTATGGTACACACTTTTCGGTTCATCATTGGTAATAATTTGACTAAATCTTGTTCTCTAGACTTTAAGCATCTTCCAAGCCATAGATATCATCAGACGTTCTTAAGAATGTCCTGATTGCTAGATCAGCCCAGTTTTCTTCTCGAAGAGTACTTGTTGTGTACTAAGCCCAGAGCTAAACTTTTCATACATTCGATTTGTCCCGGGGACCATGCCTATTATCTGACACTAGTAGGTTAAACATAAGCATAATAAATAGTTAAAAACACTAGGTCTCTATTTAAGAACAAGCTGAAGACGGCTATACTTCGATTCCATAATATTATTTGCTTCCCACGTTATTGTGGTGTAAGGTTCATTACTAGTATAACTGCAACTATATAAACGTCTTTGATAGATGAAGCCTACAGGCAGTACTTTAAGATAGGACTATTACTGAATAGTTACTAGAAATGAAAGCACACAGGAGGAACAATTGTAAAAACCTCTGTTATTTAGGTAGGGAAGTAAAGCATATAATGGCACGTCACCATGGCAAATACACGTCAAGTCGCGTTCTGGACGCGTTCTTGCCATTGTACACTTCCCCCTTGAATACACACTTTAATATCTATGCCCTGCGTCTTTGTTAGCTTGTGTGAAAACCATACTAATGCTTTTTTTATGCCCCATACTACCTACTCAGAGTCTTATTTATGCCTAAACTGCTCTTTGAGGCGCCGTTAACATATCAAGATACATGTGCCTAAGCAAAACTTGATATTAGGTGCAAAGACCAATTTCACTGGGGATATGACTATTTCCACAACATGGAAACTAGCCCTATTTTTTGTCTAAATAATCATCTATAGCTTAGCACATGGCCTGAGTTATCAGGTCCCCATCTTAGTTTGCTATCTCCTTGTTCTTGAATCTCAGGCGCAAAAAGGCACCTATCACATGAGTCCTAGTTCCATCTGCTGCACAATATCCGCATAGGGGCTTTGACGTGCCCCCGTTTCCGCCGATCTACGGTGATGTGGACAATACCCTAGATTGTTTTCCACGTGGGAGGATTATCAATAGGGACAATAGGGGCTTTGTGCACTAAGTCTCGCGTAATCAAACAAAAAGAGACGGTAGGGTTGTACGTATTGATTCCCACCTCGTAGACAGAAGTATTTTGTGTAGAAAGGATTAGTATTTATACCGAGCAGCCCTCCTCTGTTTATGAGGTACATAGAAACAAACACTCGACCTGACTAATCCATTCCCGCTCCCCGTGAAATTCACTGTTAGAGCCCATATGTCCCATCTCGTTGACTCATCACCTCATAAAAAGTAGCTCCCAAATACATACTCCCAACATTCCTTACGCCCCCTTTCCCAGACTGTATACCAATGTTGTCGCCAATGACACCAAGTGACACAGGACCAATACTGGAGCAAACCCTATAGACTCCCAGAAAAACGTGATTAAAACAGGACTCCTCCAAGCCAGAAGAGATTGCAAGCCCTGCTTTCTGGCTCCAAGCATACAGGTGCAGCATATATAAGACTGCAGTGATCTTCTCCCCCTCACTCCTCTTGCAACAAGGCCTCTAACTCCGACACAGAAGGAGACCGCGGAGCAAACGACGGCACATCGTCCGTCTCGTTGTCTGTCTCGTTACCTGGCTCGTTGTCCGTTTCGTCAAGAACGAGAGCCCTCGCGGGTGACGAGCCCTGCGTCTGAGGAGAAGACGACGCCGGCGGCGTAGCAAGGGCCACGACAGGCGTCGCCACCATTTTCCTCTTCCTCTTCTGCGTAGGAGTAGCAGTGACTTCATCGTCATCTTCAGTGGCGGCTCTCTTCCTACCGCGTGATTTTGTCGGTGTAGCTGGCGTATCTTCTACAGAGGCGATGACCTCAGCGGACCGCTCTCTGACAGAAGCAGCGGATCTGCCGACGATCTTGGTTTGGATGGGGGAGAGGCTGGCGCGGATCTCTTCTTCGGAGATGCCAGCGTCGCGCTGGGCCTTTTCGAATTCTTCCTTCGTCATATTGATGCCTGCGCCGCGCAGCTCTTCCCAGTTGACCGCGAGGTGTCGAGGGCCGCCGTCTTCTCCACGGTACTCGCCGATCTTGAGTTCCTTGGCTAGCTTGCCTGTCTTAATGCCGAGCTCTACGGCGCGCTTCTGGCCAAGTGTCTCTGCTACAGTCTTCGGTCCCTTGAATTGAGAAGAAAGTGTTAATCCATGAACTACAGAACATATGTCTAAATATCTCTTCGGATGATAATACGGGCGGTTGTCAAGTGATGAAGTGTGATGGGGGTTGTTCAGATTTAGTCACATTGTTTCAGTAGAAGATATAGAGCAGAATCTTTACTGTATTTAATGATCACGGGCTTTGTCCCACACATGCCTCTGAAGATGTATAGAGAACAACTCAGATAGCACGGCTTTGGGCTTGAGATGTATCTAAGAGATCTATAAAGCACTACTGATCACATACCTGTTGGAGCCAAGAGTATTTCTTGCCACCACCCATTTTGTTGATGGCAAGCCGTAGTGCTGTTTCTTTCTCCTGTTCTGTGGCATCTGTCCGCCAGGATGTGCGGATTTCCTTACGAGCAGCACGCTCTGCCTTCTCTCTCTCGTGCGGATTGACATTTGCAGGAATCATGGCCGTGAGCTGTCTTCTGCTAGGCATTTTGCTATTTCTAGAAGTAAGCGGTTAGATTGAGATTGTACTCATGGCCCCATGGAACTGGCATCGTAGCGGGGAAAGAGAGAGAGAGAGAGGAGACATACAAGGAGATAAAGATGGTGAGTTGAGAAGTGTGGTGTGATAGTAGAGTCTGTTTGAGCACTTCCAGATTCCCCCTAGTCGGATCCTGTAGTGAACGATCGTCCAGAGCTTTGAAAGTAGCGTGACTCTGGATTCTTTGTGTCTTCTGAGTCGACAGATGCTGTGAAGCGATCGTGGCTGGAGAGATGATGACTGGGACAGGCGGAGTAAAGTCGAAGAGAATCGATGTAGGGAGGATTGAGTGGAAGGTGTTGAGATAGTTGCAGCAAGTGAACACTTGTTCATGAGGATGTAGCCGAGCTAGAAATCTGGAGTTGGGATGAGGAGAAGAGTTTATATAGTTTTCAGAAAGGTGCCCATGACCCCGATGGAATGAGAAGGGGACGAAGACTGAATGGACAACCTGGAATTACATTGTGATGATACAATGGGAACCCATATGAATCAGTTGCTATTGTAACAACAGTCATCAATACTAGTGCCATTTGGGTACATTATAGATGTATATAGGAGAAGTTCAATGGCGCAGTCAATGGGAAACTCAATGGAATCTCAATGGGATCCTCAATGGTACCCTTAATAGTACACTCAATGGTACATCCTGCCTGCTCAGGTCACTCTTGAATGTTGATATATCTCACTGTATGCCGATGCCATTGTGAGGTACCTATGTGCCCTTACCGAGTACCTGGGTGAAATACGTCTATTGTAAAAGGAAAGACAGAAAAATTTGTAGAAAATGGAATTGTAGTTAGTTAACCATTTCAGCTTCCAAGCTCTATATGTACATATATTAACAAATCGAGAAAAGATAAAAGGCTTAATGGTTATATAGAATCAAGTCTAGATTAGTGAGCTAGAGAGCGTGAAGAGTCATATATACTTAAGCCTCCACTACTGAATGTATTACAATCAATACGATGGTATTAAGACAAGAAGGCTCTATCATACTTGCTTGTCATATCTTTGCCCAAATAACTTGACAAACTGCCAAAGAATTGATCACTACAGATGCCATGGGCTTGGAATAAGTGATTAAGAGATAAAGTCATGATCAAACAGGAGGTATCCTAGAGAACTTGGTTTGTATAAGCCGTGTTGCTACACGTCAACCTCTTCATCAGGTGAGAATTAGCTAAATAGGCGAAGATTATATCTCCATGAATACATAATGGTTAAAGGGACAAAAAATTACCAACTACCTGTTTATTATCACATATATATGACGAACTACAACACGCACATCTCACATAAATAAGATGAATCACCTAGGTAATATTGTCCGGGCAAAAATATCCATCCGTAAGTACTGATATAATAATTTTATGCAATTGTTAGACAAGTCTTTCAAGCTAGTTCTTACTTGGATAGCTTGTAAACGCGATTAACACCCTTCCCTGACCCAACAACTCGACCGTGAGACAAAGAGTTTTTCCTCTTAACAAACGTTTGTGCTGTGGTCAATTCTTTGTTGATAGATACTGGTATACCGCCAAGTGAAGCTGAAAGCTAGTTTTTCACAAAAACTTGGCCAGCGGGACCAGCCAGCATCTCATCAGGAACAGAAACACGGATTCCGTCCTTGTTACTCACCCATCTTACAAAAATGGGACTTGGTTTCTGTGCATCCATGTCTGGCGTTGATTCCATTCCGGCCTGGGCCTTACGGTTGGTCTTTGGTGCTTGCTTCTTTAGTAGCTTGTTGATAGTTTCCATCTGTGAATCTAGTGTTAATCTAGCATCGGAATTGAAGATCTCTCTCTCCCTCCCTCTCGTAAGTGGAGGTTTGAGCATTGCTGTCATCTTACCTTGACTTCCTCGTTGCGTTTCTCGCTGAGATTTCGTCGACGACGAGCCATTTCAGCACGGCGCATAGACAATTCTTCGGCGGTGAAATGTTTCTTTGCTTGTACCTCTACGAAATAATTAATGCAGTGGCCCGGGAAGATCAAGTCTAAGTAACTCACCATCGGATAGCTTCATAAGAGCATCGCTGTTCTCCTCAAAGCGAGCGCGTTGTCGTTTCGTCATCTTGGTCAAGTCGGGAGTCTCGGCTCGACTACCGTCATCGTCGCTACCCAGATCATCCTCTTCTGCGGGTTCTGCTTCCTCAATCTCTTCGTCTTCACCTTCGGCATCTTCCTCGTCTCCACCGCCGACTTTGACGGTGTCTTGAATTTCATCTGCATCGCTCTCTAGCTCACTCAGCTCTTCGTCATCGCTCTCCTTAACATGAGACGCTGTGGCCTTCGAGGCAGCGGATTTCGACCCTCGGGACCTACTGTTATTATTACCTCTCTTGGCGGGTGGCTTGGAGACTTTGATAACTGGAGCAGGTGGCGGAATGACGCTCATATCCATATCGTCGTCTTCACCTTCGGCATCTTCTTCGCCCTCCTCATCATCGTCCCCTTCAGCGTCGATGTCCATGGTGTCTGGGACGACAATCTCACCCTCGGCATCTTCTTCGTCATCATCCGCCATGTCGTCGTCCTCTCCCTCGGCATCATCATCATCATCTTCTTCCTCGTCCTCATCGTCACTGGTTTCGACAACATAGCTCTTCTTTTGCGATCGATTCCTCTTGCCCTGGATGATTTCGCCGCCGGAGAAACTATCACGTGCGGCTTGGCGGGCTGACTGAGCGGGCTGACTGGAGGTGGCTTGGCGGAGCTTGCTTGCCGGAAGCTTAACTGTAAAACGAACATGGTGGTTAGAATCTGAGGGCGAGGATGGAGGGCCGCGCGAGACTGATGCCGCGGCGCTCTTACCCTCAGATCGGCGCGAAGCTCTCGATGACATGATCTTTCCCGTCCGACTGCTAATGTGGTTGTCGCTATCGACCATGTCAGTGATTGTCTTGTTTGCCCGTTGGGCAGCGGCGCGACGAGGGCGAGACGCCATGTTGGGTTGCCAGGATCCCGCAACGTGCAAGGGGATGGCTTGCTTAATAACGGGGGATAGATGGAGTGTGTGCAGGCCCACGGAATGGGGATAAGTTGACCAGTCCACTGGATTGGTCTGGAATGCACAGGGGTTGACGACGGTGATGCTGGCGATGCTGCTGTTGCTGATGCTGATGCTGATGCTGATGCTGGTTCCTGATCAAGGATGTGGATGTTGACCGGGGAGCGAGGAGGAGGAGGAGGAGGATGCTATTTTTTGAAGGTGGCTTGCGTGTGCGTGTGTGCGCGCGCGAGGAGAGATACATGTGATGATTGTGATAAGAGCGAGTACGCAGTAAGAGAGAGAGAGAGAGAGAAGGGGCCGTGACACGAAGCCCGCAGCAAACAGCCGACGAGGTAGGCAGGTTGCCGCAGGGCTTAGTTAGATGGTTTCTTTGATTGGGGGTCTGGTGGTCTGGTCTCAACTGGTTCGGGATCGGGATTGGAGGAACCTTGACCACTTGGTTTTGCTCGCGACACAGCAGTCCCGTTCCCTTCTCTCTCTCCGCCTCAGTCGCTCGCCCGCGCTCCACCTCCCCATTGCTGAGCTGACAGTGCATTGGGCTTGCGCTCTAGCAAAAGGCTAATGAATCAAATAGGCGTGTCGCTCGCAAAGCTACACTTCTCAGCTGGGATCAGCCCAGCCGCATGCCCTGCGCAGGGAGGTTTCATCGCTCATACCGGTATCCATACCGGTATATATACCGGGGGCTGTCTACTGATTGACCTGATTGAACCTGATTGATTGATTGATTGATGGCGGGCTGGCTGGCTGGCTGGGAATCCATCCATCCATCCGCTCATCCATATATCTATCCATCCATCCACTCGTCGATCAATCAGAGCCCGTGATGGTCGCAGGCAGGAAACGAAACGCTGGCTAGGATTTGGGTTTGCGCAACCATCCTAAGTCCCATGTTTCGTCCCAGGTGCAACTTACCAATCTCCCCTCTTTTTCTCCTTCTGGCCCCTGTGCCTCTTATGTGGACTTTGTGCATGTAGGATTTCCAGGGCACTGGGCGCGAGCCTTTTCTACTTCCTATTCTTCTCGAAACGCAAATGGGACGATGACAATAACGATGATAACAGCAACAACAACGGCGACGACGACGACAGCGACGACAACGATGGTGATATTGGCAACAAGATCATTGACACTTACAAGACAAGAAAACGAGCTCAAATTCCTAGACGGACTAGGCAACCTCGCGGTGGCGAACAAATGGAGGCACGAATAAAGGTAAACGCGGTGATCAGGCTCGGATACTTGCTTCTTTCTTCAACTGATACTTCTTCAAAGGCGCTACGACAGTTTCTTGGAGGTGCAGGCCGGCGGCAATTGGCGTGCAACGCAGCCGGACACAATGTAACAGTCTACACCGAGCCTGCCTTCTTAAACGAGTTTAACAAGTCTGTTCCACAAACAGCCAGAAGCGGAAACGGGTTTATGTGAGAACGCTTACTTGTTACGCTCCTTGTCTTGGCGGTGAAATATCACAACTGTCTCGCGGTCATCATCAGCAGAGTCGGGCTATGGAGGACGGATGTACTCGGTGTGGTCGGCAGCCTTTGGCCAGTGGCTTACCTACCTAGGTAGGTACCTAGATAATTCAACTAAAACTAAATACTCAATGGCGCAGTGATAGGCAAATGGCGATGTCTTCTTCTTTGGGACCCAGCATTGAAATTCTCATTGAGATTGAGATGGCGAATTGGAGGCTGGTATACGGTATACACCTACTAAACCTACATGCTCACTACAGGCTAGTCACGTGTCTCTCATTCCGAGAGTTCTGTTGTTTCTGGCCTTGTAATAGTTGTACTAACTACCTATGTAGGAAATACTGATATCCTTCTAACCTCTTCTGGACATTTATATGGCCCGCGTTACATCAAGTATTTCGGGATATTTTATGATGGTAAAGATACTCCCCTTGGCGATGGTATTTTCAGAGTAAACGAGACACATATAATCCGTTACTATGCCTGTGATATAGCCAAATGAATTAATGGGCATGACACATGTCTGATTATATCGAGCTATCAACCACAACATGAACTCCTAGCAGTTACGCTACTACCTGGGCACATCAGTACAGTGTATAAAATGCACTGTGATATACACGTATCCCTGTCAGCCAGTCAGCTAGTCTATTTGCCGAGGTAGCTCTACGCATTTTCTTAATGTAGGTACTTTAAGCATCACACGGCAGTCTACCTATCTAGCTATATACCTACCCCCAACACCTACACTTCACGCTTTATTCGTTTCTATAATTATTTGTGCTGGCGTCTTGAATTATACTACGACAGCTGATTGTGAACTATGGACGATTCGAAGACACCGTCTGTACCTGCGTGGCAGCAGGCTAATGCAGATGTCGCTTCAGAGCCCGAAAACACGACTCTAGAACATGCCCGGCGATTCCTCGATGACGAGGGCGTGAAAGCCGCCGCGCCCGGGGAGAAGCGCGCGTTCCTAAAAAGCAAAGGCCTCGAAGATGCTCAAATCGACCAACTCCTGGACGAGTCCGCGGAGGAGGGCCGCTCTCCCTCCCCGACATCGGCTACCGAACCCTCAGCAGCCTCGGATGATGGGGATCACAAGACGGACGTTCACGCTGATGCGACAGAGGCGTCTTTGGCATCCGTCGACAGCTCTTCATCGACAACGTCTTCTACCAGCGATAGCTCTTTACCCGCGACGACCTCCACCAGCGACAGCCCAGCCCCGATTATCACGTATCCCGAATTCCTCACAAAACCTCAACGTCCGCCACCGCTCATAACTCCTTCGCGCCTCACGAATATCCTCGCCGTCTCGGGTGGCGTGTGGGCCCTTCTCTACGGCATATCTGGCCTAGTCGTCAAGCCAATGGCTGATAATCTCAACGAGGCGCGCTCTGAGTACTACCACCATGTCAATGAAAAGCTTTCCCAGCTGGTCGAGAAGCTCGAGGGCGCCGCGAGCGAGGTGCCCTACAAAAATGGAAAGCCACTCAAGTCCCAGAAACAGGACCGCGCCAACGACGACAATGAGAGTGTGATTAGCGACCCCACTGAACTTTTCCATCGCGATGTTGGCACACAGACGTCACCGCCCCCCTCCGTTTTCGCAGCCAATGTCAACAGCAATAACGAGAAGCCAGTGGACGTCCAAGCCAACCGATTATCTGCCATAAGTACATCCCTCCGCGAGCTGACGCTCATGCACACGCAAAGAGCCGAGAGCAGCGCCGATCTAAGATCGGAGATCGGGCAAATCCGAGATCAGGTGGACAAATTGGCCTATCCGCCCCTCCAGGACCTCTCGACGTACGGAGGGTTTGGGTACGGCCAGAATGCGGAAGCGAATGACGAGTTCAAGAAGACAAAGGACGCGATACGCAGCGTCAAGGGTCTCTTCTTAAGCTCCAGAAGCTTCCCTGCAGTGACGACAAGATAGGATGTCAATACAACTGCTCCTGGCCAACCTCCCCCAATCCACACAAATCCCAGGTGTGCAAAGCACCGTTATCACGAGTTCTTCCAGTGTACCACGACCGAGACGCCCAGCAGGCGAAGGTCTAATACTATTCACAATCCAGGTAGCAAGGAAACCCGTCCCAGCGCGCCCCTTGACCGCCACGTCCTTGCTGCCAGACGGATACGGGCGTTAATTCAGCACAGCTATCCCACACATAGTCTGGGAAGCTCTGACAGCTTTATCAATCCCAGCCCAGTAACAGCCACCCGGCCGATCTCTGCGCCACCCCTACTTCATAATTCGAGGATCTCCCGGCGATGGACGTACAGGAACTAATCAGGAAGCTCAAGAGCAGGGGGCGCATTGGCCTTTTCTCAGGCCCAAGGGTTGCGGCAAAAGTGATGGAAATCTTTACACGTATCATCACGGAAGACGAGGCCAGCCATGATTGGGAGATGGCATAAGTCGGCAGATTTCCCTATTGGTAGTAGCTTGATCTATGATTCGTGTACGATTATGTGTACGACTATCTTACAGCGATACCCAGCGTTTTGGTTTCAGTATGGTCAATGTTAGCCTATATATAATATATTTATACAGCCTGCCAATATCACTTTTACAACTTGTGGCCTGGTCGACCGCCCTTATAGATAAATAGGATCTCTCAAATCTTAAAGCAATCATTCAAACGCGTCTCGTCTCTGCAGTGACAACCCTCTCTCTACGACGATTTTCCCCATTCTCACTTACAGAATGCCGTTTCTCTAGCATAGACACGACAGAGAAGATCATCTGCCACAGCCCCAGAATCCAGAAAGACTAACTAGGCAACTACAGTAGGAATCTCCTCATCCACCAGTAAACATCTAACTAGACAAGAACATTCATATCAAAATCCGATGCTAATTATGTGGTTCTAATCAAGGAGATCGAGCCGGGTATGTATCCATCTATTTATACCTCGCCCACCTAACCGCTACCAGCAAGTATCTGTCTTTCGATCATTATTGCTACAGGTATATACCTCGGAACGAAACCAAAATACTAGTTTATTATTCCCAAAAAAAAAAAAACGCCAGCGTCCAACGACAAAAAACAAATGCCGTCTAGACATCTAGGTATCCGTCCCATTAACCCAAACACCCAATAAAGTTGCGATGTAAATCGTTTGGCGTAAGCCAGCCCGTCCTTTCTTTATGCGTTGACGCCATGAGAAAAAGAAAAAATAGTAGAAAGTAGGGGGGAAGAAACGTTATCACTCTTCAGATATGTCCCCCCTCTTGCCTCGAGATTGCCATAGTAGGAGTCTGTAAGGGCGCATGACGGAAGTGAAGCGAAGAGAAGGCAAAGGGAGAAAGAAAAAAAGTTGGTATATTCGCGACGTGGGTCGCCAAAGTTGAAAGTTGAAACTTAAAATGCTGCCTAAACGCCAATTCCATTGATGCAAAACCTAGAACGAAACAGCCGCCTAAAACCGTGCGCCATGCTTGATGAATGCTAGTTATACATGCCAATCGATCCCAGGATCCGGTCTGGGGACCGTGAGTCTATATATTGTGTCCTCTAGTGTTTTCGATAACTTGCTCGGGCCATCCCCACTCTATGTAAACGCGCAAACTGCGTATCGTGGCCAGAGGAAGAACGCTCTTATGGCTTGTAGTTAGGCGGGTAGGGTCTAACGTAAGGATCTTGTCTATTGGATGAATCAATAGCACTCGACTCGCTGCTAGGGCGATGTGTTTCCGGGAATGTCGGCAATGGCTCCATGTCAGCGAACGAGTGCTTCGACGGCGTCATCAGGATATACATTGCACGCATAACTGCAAGCAGAACAATAACGACGTATACGAGCAAGAGGCCGGTCGAGATGAGTGCCTGCAGGATGATTTGGTTGCGCAACCATGTTGTGACGTGTTCTACGGAGCCGGTTATCTCGTCAGTGGTCACGCTGCTTGGTGATGCCAGGAATGTCGTGAGGTCAGAGTCGGACTTGATGGAGTCGCCTGCACCAACAGAAAATATGTCGTTCGGGAACATTGGGAAATTAATATGGGCATGGTCATGCACCCAAGTGAGACCCTTCTGGACTGATTCGATCTTTAGTCCTAGCAAGCAACGAACGACTTCAGTTGCTAGATCGTTGAATATGGTATCTCCGAATGTAGCGTTGATTCCCTTGTCAATTTCGTCCAAGAATGTATTTAAAGTATTGTTGACCGCGACAGTGCCGTTTGTCACTTTGCCCAGAATATCGTCGTTGATCTCATCACTAAAGGAGAGAATGACACCGTTCGCATCATCTGACCACTTTTGCGAGACGTTAGACAACGACTGGACAACGTCTTCGGCAAAGTCGCCAACTTGTTGGCTCAAAGCAGGAACCTCGTTTTCAATTGCCCGGAGCAAGATCCCTTGCCAGATACAAGAAAAGAAGCCCGCCAAGGCGAGCGAGAGAACAAAGAGGGCTGGAAGAGACGTGGAGTAAGAGACAAACCAACGGGCCAGAATCTTTCGCGGATTGCTCGTTTTTCCTATCTTGCTGGAAATGGCCATGCCAGTTCGAGCCGCCAGAGGTGATGAATACATGTATCCGTAATCTAGGATATCGACAGCACGGCTGGCAAATTCATTCTGCTTACGCCAGCGGCGCTTCTCAAGAATATACATTGGAATGCATGCAGCAATAGCGAGAAGGGCAAGTATAACGATTGCCGCGACCTTCGCACCGTACACAATTTTATAGAGGGTTTCGAAGAATTTGGTCAGGCCGTCGTTATTGGAGCAGAATGAAAGAGACTCTTTTTGAGCCACTGGAAATACTGTGTCATCGAAAGTCCAATTTCCGTATGCCTTGTCAAGTTCTTGTCGAATTAAGTCGAACGGTATCGATACAGCTTGTTTAGTCAGATTTTTAACCTGGTCAAATGTAGGAATCTTCTGGTTAAGGTCGTCCAGACCTTGGACGAAACCGCTGCTGTTGACTTGAACGTTTTTTAATTCATTCATCTTCTGCACAATGGCTGTCTCGAGATCCGGCTTATCGGGCAGTACACCTCTGTGAGCCAGCGCAAGTTCGCGTCCAAAAATGTCACCAATGGCATCGCCAGCACCATTTTTGGCACCATCCAATATATCTCCAGCTTTATCAGCAACGCTGTAAACATCATCGATAACCTTTTGTATATCATCCGCACTCTGGGTGATTCCGTCAGCAATGCCGTCGATAGCCTTGTTTATAGCGTCGGTCGTTTTCTCTACAGCGATTGCTGATGCGTTTAAGCCACCGTGCACGACCATAGAAATCAAACAGACGTAAGTATCGGTCATCATGCCAATGACAAAGAGAATCAGCTGTTCGATGCCGGTGAGAATCATGTCGAGAACAGTCATCAGGGCTTGGACTGCATGGGTGATACTTGATGCGGTCAGCTGGTTGACCCCGACAGAGAGGTAGTGAGGCATAGAAGCAAACGCGCTGCCGACATCTTCGACCTTGGTGCAAGCCGACAGGGCCTTTTCCTTGGCGTCAGCCAAGTTGTCGTTAAGACTTCCTATAGTGAGAAGGAAGTTGGCTAGGACCAGTAGGATGAGGATAGTCCATTTATTGATCCAAACTTGAGATAGCCTTGAACGTAAACCAAGATATGGCGTGATCTGTTTGGAAGACTGGGGGCGGGCGAGGGTGATGTTGTCCAGGTTACCCTGCTTCATTGATGACATCTCAAATGCATCCTGGGCTTCGTGGTTGAGGGACGAGGGCACAGCAGGAAAGCCACCCTTCTCTTTCCAATGAAAAGCCATCACGATAGGTAGGATATGTTAGAAGGAATGTGTTGGAAGTTAACGCTACGATTGGAGTAGAACAATTAGAAGTAGGACCGTGCCCACAAGAAATAAAAGAGTGTGAACTAAAGATGTCGAAGGGAAAAGAAGCCAAATAGGTAGTAGAAGTAAACACCAAATAATATGTTAAGGTAGTGGCAGCGGCCGTGGAGTGTGGTTGATATGGCCGTGAGGTAAGTAGCGGGTTGATTGATCTAAGAAACAATGAACCCCTAGAAAGAGATGAACCCCCAAAGAAGCGAATAGATTTAGCAGGGAACAAAGAAGCACACCAAGTAAATCATAAGCCCATTGCCAGAATGGTAGGGTAGTGTGGTGACTGAGCAAGAATGGAGAGAGGACGGACAACAATAATAGACGCCACGAGAACAAGAACCAGCCATGAAAGGTATATATTGGAGTGTCCGCCATGGCTACAGACAAGGGAGGTCCAGTGACCAGCGGCAAAGCAAGGCTAATTAGTGCAACGGTTGGTTTCGTTATTAGGAATTCCTTTGTTTCGTCTCTCGTAACCACAGGTGCAATCTTTTTTTGCTCTCTGATCTCTTTGTCCGCTGTGGTCGAATGGATGGACATGAGAGCTCCCTCGCGCGTAGACCAGGGTAGTAGCTAGGCGCTGCGGTGGGCTGGGGACCAATGGATTTGTTTGTCGGCCACTAAGGCAAGCAGTGAGTAGGGGTAGCCCAGCAAAGATCGTCGCCAGGGTTATCAGGTCAGAGTATTAACAGCGAGCCGCTATCACAACCACACGTTACCTGGAGCGGTCTCGTTAGTACAGGCTCTGGCGCTCGCTATTGCGTACACTGCCAGGTTCCTTGTAGAGACGGCAGAACCGAACAACCCCAAGTATGATACACTACGCATACATTCTGTACGCAGGCCAGCATAGAACTACGGTGTAATCAGTAGTAATATCGCATTCCATCATCCAGAGGACGAAGCGCAACCGTAATTGCATCGTAAACATGTAGCGTTATGCTGTGACGATGGTGATGTTGATGGGGTATCATAGAATGAATGGTAGGTACTTTAGTTAGATAGCATTCAATGTCCCTACAACGACCTGCCCTTGATCACATGACATATGGGTCTGCGGGACGGCCGCATAGCCCCAACAGAACCCCAATTCGTGTGGCCTCAACTCCTATGGCCTCTCTATTTCTTGGGGGCGTGAAAGACAAGATGAGCTCGGGCAAAACAACAGCTTGCTAAAACGTACCTGATTAGTAGTAGGTGACTACCTATCAGTAGGAATACCTAGGCGATTCTTATTGGTTGTTCGTAATCGAGGGTAGAAAGCATAGAACAGGTACCGGTATGTTGCATGACTTAGGTACCTACTTCACCTCCAAGTTGAGTGAAAGTCTCTCCCATCTTCCCTATTTCAATAACAAAATAACAATCTTGGCGTAGATTCAGATGTTTACACAAAAAACCAAAAAAAAAAAAAAAACCAAGTTTTAGCCTCACAGGTCAGCAAATACGGCTGCATCCCACTGCCGATTGGTGCATATGACCATCGACAGCATCTTGGCAATGTATTCCCAGGGAAGGGTAGCAGGCATCGGGTCCTTCGGCAGCGCTGACAATGTAAGATGATTGGCCAAGAAACCTTTGGGCGGCTACAACATCTGGCCCCTTATATGTAGGTCAGAGCTCACTATCCAGTCGTTTCAATTGATACTATAACCAACCATGGGCGCTTTTTATTTTCGACGTTTCGACCTGGTCACACGACGTGGTGTACGCCGCGCAGCGTCAATACCCTCGCGCTCGGAGGCCTGTAGCCGTTAGTACCATCCAGGCGAAGAAATATCCTGGGTCGCACCCAGTTATATGCAAGGCGGTTAGGTATTTGAATCGCTTCACCTGCCCAGCGCCAATAAAGCACGGACACAACCAACGACTTCGCGCCTAAGCCACAGATGATAGTCCGCGTCCTCCCAACGGCAACTTACACGCTAAGTAGACGTTTAAATCAGTTACCCACGATAGAGTCAGTTGATATCGTAAAAGCATGAAGCAAATTAGTGTATTTAAAGCACAAAAGACTGCGCTAGATCTCAGCTGTCAGTTATTATATCTAGAAATGAAGGTACTGTGGTGCACAGAGGGCGGGTATAGATAAGCTCAGTATTCTGACCCATTGAACAATACCACCATCATCATTCCTACGACATAGGAACAGGAATGAGAGCCGCTCATTCGCTTGCAACCGCCATTTGAGTCCCTGAGATAACAGCGAGGTCTGCATCGACTCTTAATTCTTGACCTGATCCGTGTCTCCCTATGCCTGCAGAACCGAAGTGGCAATCTCGGTTAAGTCGTAACGTATGGAGCGATAGACGCTTAAATCCAGACCGACCCGCGCAGGTCTTGTCCCTCGTTGCGACCAAGTAGGATACCTTCGAAATCCTATCATGCTTCAGCTTCCATCATCTAGAACTCGCCAGAAAAAAACCTATTATAAACACCACCGACTTTCCAACGATGAAAGTACCATATCTCTGTAAGGACGGAAGCGCTTTTTGCCCAGCGCGATAAGAACTTCGCGTCGTTTCCGGAAACTCAAGCTCATAGAGATGCCTTGAAGTATGTATGCATGCCTCGTTCGTTCTAACGTAATCGCGAGATAGACCTTGTGTTAAGCCTCTAGTGCATAGAGAAAGTGTCGATATGAGGCTTCCAACTGCTGCGAAAGAAGATGAGGCATGGTGTACAGTCCCTAGTCAACAGCCCTCAATTGATCAATTAATCTCACTATATAAACGGTATTCCGACTATTCTTCTCTTTATGATTGATCGGGGCCGTGGTGGGATGGATCACCGAGGGGCTAGAAGTTTTGTCATCGCTGGAACGTCTAGCCGCCGCTCACGTAACCAGTCACGTAACCGGTGCCGCAAGCTCACCCTCTCCGAACAACACCTCGCCAAAATTCAGAATAGGTGAACATAACGCGGAACCTTTTACCTTCCGAATTATTTCGAGTCCGTGTTTCTATCGGGATACATTCACCAGCCTCACCGTGGTACCGATGATGGTCCCAAGCTCATTTGTCGGTTTCGATTTATACACATGCTGCTCTCCCGATTCTACAAACTTAGCATCATGACACTATACTACTGTATCACGAAGGATAAGCCGTGAAGATAACGAGATGGATCATGGGAGTGCTTTCCATTAGACAGAATCTCGCCGCATGACATACAAATAGCGTCAGTCCTAGCGGAATCGAATCGTGAGCTAGCTGCCAGCGGGTCGAATCCACAGTCATATACTACCTAGTAATATAGATTCATCTACAAGAAATTATAAATCAATGTAGCTTTACTTTATGAATAATCAACATTCAGGTTGCCCGAGGGTAGGTATGAGGAAAGATTTGTATAAGTATGAAAAGGCTATAAGTAAACAGAATGGGCACTGATGTTCCCGGAAGTCACACATCATCTTCAGCTTCATCCGACTAAAACATCAGAGTAAAACTAATAACCACATCCGCTAAATCTCCACGATGACACAAATTACCATCCTCATCACCGGCGCCTCGCGCGGCCTAGGCTACTCAGTCGCACAGCGGTTCCTCGCTCTCCCAAACCACGTAAACCAGCCCACGAATCTAATAAAACGAATACAAACGCAAGACCAACAACGCTGATATCTATAACAGACCGTGATTGCTGCAAACCGTGACCCAGAAGGCGACAACTCAAAGTCACTAGCAGAGCTCCCGAAGGGCGCCGGCAGCGCTCTTATCCTGGCCAAGTACGATGCGGCGGAGGAGCAGAGCCCATTCGATATAGCGAAGGAGCTGCAGGAAAAGCACGGCATCGCAAGTCTCGACATCGTCCTCGCCAACGCCGCCGTGGCTAAGGTCTACCCGTTGGCGAAGGAGGTCAGGCGCGAGGACATCATCGAGCACGTCAACATCAACGTGCTGGCCGTCATATCGCTGTTCCAGGCCACGCGCGATCTGCTGCAGAAGTCGTCTGGCAAGCCCATCTTCGCCATCATGGGTTCTGGAGCTGGAGCTCTAGGGTATGTGAAAGAGAATATGGGCTTGAACCTTTCTTTTTTTCTTTCCCTTTTCACAAGCCTTTCACCTCGTCCCCTTTCTACAAGCGAATTGGGAAGGAAGAGCTAACGCAGGGGGGAAATGTAATAGGCGACAACCTGCCGTGCCGAACTCAGCATACGGCGCATCCAAGTCCATGCTCTTCTGGTACGGAGTTAGGATTAACGCTGAAGAGGAGTGGCTCAACACTTTCGTCATTGATCCCGCTTGGGCCCAGACTGAGATGGGCAATAGTGTGGCGAGGGGATGGGGGCTCAAAGAAGCGACCTTCACCGTGTCTGAAGTGACGGATGGAATAGTTCAGTTACTCAGGACGACGACTAAAGAGAAGCATGGTGGTAAACCTGTATTGTACACTGGTGAGGTGCTAGAGTGGTAACTGCGGCAGATGTGTCAGGGAAAGTTTAGGCTGTGTTGAGACCTACTCACCTAGGCAAGCATTCTCGGAGATTCCGGGCATTCTAGGTGTCTAGATATATGCTTGGTGATCTGACACGAATGACTAGGACAGCTGATTCATAATCCACGTCAATCGACATCAAAATCCTGTAAAGCTTCACCTTCATTAGCTTGGGCTCTCCTTCTCAAAGAACAATCTCCCTCGTGTCTCGGATACACACATCTAGACTGAGCCACTGCCAGGTATCTGAAGCCCTCAGATCTGAAGATGTAGATCATGAGACATCGTTCTAAAGGAACACATAAAATGGACGTGTTATCCCGATCTTCTCTTCTTCCCTCTCCTCAACCTCATATCAGTGTTGAATTCCCAGAATTTGCGTTTTCCCTACCCAGTGAACACTATTCAGTCTACAACAAGTGACATTTCGTAAACCCTTCAAGGTATCGTCCGGCCCGTAAGTGCCTTTACGAAACGATGTCGCAATCCCCCATAAACAACAACGAAGACTTCGGCGGTCATACGATGGGTTGTCTGGATGTCCAATGCAACGTCGGAAACCCATCCCAAGAACATCTGCAACTATCTCTGATTCGTCACGGCCATCCTGACTGGGTACCAGTTCATTCTTCAGACTCCGAGGATGACTTGTGTCGTACGCCTTCACTTGAAGACAAGCTCCATCCATCGTCACTGGTATCACACCATTCGGCGCCACCTAGTGATGACCCGAATGGTGACTCCATGAAGCTCTTCGTAGCTGGAGAGCACTTGAAAGACGCACAAGCACGAGAAAGATACCACACCTTAGTCATGCAAGCCCAGGCAAAAGACATCAGTAACTTGAAGATCATTATCGACAAAGAACGAGGCTTATCAAATTCACTTGGGGCGAAACTGCTGGACTTGTTCAATATGACCACGCAAAACCAACAGTATGAACTTGACAAGCTGCAAAAGCAGCTACTAGGCCTACAGCCTAATGCCGAGACCTGGCGGTTCGGCCAAGAGTGGCAAGATTTCCAGCAAAAGCTTCATAACCTCAATTTTAAGCTGGATGGGTACATGAAGTCCAGCCCGCCGCAGAAAATCTCCGCCGGAGAGCAGACGGATGAGTTGACGCTATTCATGAGTGGGCTATTGGGAGAGCTCCCGAGGATGTGGAATGGGTTAGAGAAATTGGATCGGGACATCGAGGAGGAAAAGTTCAGGGATGCCGTCGAAAAGCTCCAGAGTTACGAGTCCGCAGCCGAGCGCACAACTGACGATCGCGAAAGTCGGGAAGATGTCAGTAGCGCTAACACGCCTACCCGCCTCTCTGTGACGAATATTCTAGATCGTTACTATGAGTTCTCTCGACTTCAACGCGAGAGGATGGCGACACGCAAAGAGAAGCTACAAGCGCTCTTGGACGAAATTTCGACAGAGCTCGGTCGCTTCCAAGCTGACCTGACGTACGAGGAAGGAAGAACCTCCAACCTGAGAACGAGAATGGCGTTCTGGGGGGACGATCTAGGAGCGTCGAAGGTCAAGTGTCCCGCCACATTGATGGAGAACTTGAAAATGAAGCAGTGGGCTCTCAAATGCGGGTCTCAAGAGCTCGAGAAGATCGCGAACATGATACAAGAGCTACCGTCGCATTTTCATATGATCGATATCCGTGCTCTAGGGGAAGATCACACGTCAACGCACCCCGAATCCTCGGCTACGGGGCCAGAGCAAGCATCGGGCGTAACACAATACCGTGCTGGTGTTCCAGGCCAACAGCAGGATACGTTGTACATTGCGGAGCTAGAGGCCAAATTGGAAGAGAAGCAAGCCAATGAAAAAGCGTGGGCTACGCACTTCGAGGACTTGCACGGGCGAGAAAAGGAGGCCAAGATCGCCCTGCAGCAACAACTTGATTCTGCTGAGTTCAGAAACACAGAGCTGCGAAGAGTGGTAAAGACAGTTGCGGGGAGACTTTTCGAGCACCGGGAACGCCTTTGGGGCCTTTCTACGCCGGCCCGCAAGCTGGGCGAAGAGCTCATTTCGACTCTGGAGCAGTTGGAGGTCACCTGTGACGAGCCGTTGATTTATGAGTGACGGCGAGCGCTCAACCTAGAGCAGGTGAGAGGAATTAGTTAGTTGGCTACGATAGGGCGACCTATGGATGGCCTGGTGGTGAAGCGTAGGACGACTGAAGCTACGATGTTGAATACTGCCATGATGAACAATGTCGAATAACTAGCAGCAATAGATGATTGAACTTCGTATTCCGCCAATTCCCAAACATCAGTCGCTGCCGTAGATAATTGTAGATACCTAATGTCGTCTTTAGCTCCTCCGAATGGCCGGTTATAATCAAGCCTGAGTCGAGTGCTGACATAATAGCAATACCGAGTTGGCAATGATGGAAATGGTGGAGTTGAGAAAGCTCCAAGACGTAACAAAGCGTAAGAGAGCTGCTCTAGCGCCGTTGGAAGCTCTCCACAGTGTCTCTTCATCGTCCAATCACCAATCAGCCGGCCGAGGTATCGCGATGTAGATTTGGATCGGGATACGCAAAGTTGCGAATAGGTGACGTCATGTATTCATACTCTCTCTGTGACTTGTAAAGATCTTTGGCGTTACGAAATGATATTCATTCGCCTTGGCCATTCTCTACCCAGAACCTTATCCTATCGTAAAACCTCTCGTCTCAAATACAACTTCTAGTTGGCCATTGGTTCCTAACATTTCTACATCCCACTCTCCCGACTCGAGACATATCTACCACTACCCCTTCATCCTCTTCAGGAACTCCCCTAAACACGCCTTCAGAAAAGCAATGGCGTCAAGAATTTTATCTACAGCTATTCGTCCGGGCGCGAGCTTCGCAGTAAGCCGACGAGCCGCAATAGCTCAGCGTAGCTTCAGCGGTAGCAACACGAGCATGAAGCATAAGGAGAGCACCGGTGAGCGCCCCTGCTATTACCATATGTTCCCCCTCGATTGCTAATGCACTTCGCTTCAAAAGGCGAAGGCTACGACCCCGAGATACACAAGAAGGATCTGCTCTCGAAACAGAAGTCGGGCAAGGGCCACTGGAAACCAGAGCTGGCGTCGGACAGCGAGGAGGCCGTCAAGGCGGACCGGACCACGCACGAGGACATGACCACGCTGCAGAACCGCACAAAGGCTACCGCCGAGGAAACGTCCAAGTCCGGCACTAGCATGCGTGATGGATTGTAAAAGTCGAGACAACGAGGAGGACGTGAGTCTAAATAGGGTCAGAAGTTTCCATGATACCGCGAAATTGAATGGGTTTCTGAGTCGCGTCATCCAGGACAAATGGCACGAAAATTGTTCATGAATAGGTCATGGAGGATAATTATGTAGGGGCTATATCATCTGCTCAGCAGATGGAACTAAAAAAGCTGATAATAGCCTATCCATTCCTGTCCGTTTCGGAGGGTTAGTGTACGATTCAAGATAAAATCGAAAGCATCAATACCAGCTTCATCAACGCCTTGTTTGCATTCGTATTAGAGGTGTCTGTCATTGTAAGCGCTGCCTTACTGCCTGACTTGGTATAAGTTGGTGGTAGTATAGATGAACTTAAAAGCAATAATCCTGATCAAGCGTTCTAAGACGCCTCTTCACAAATGAAAATATTGAGTGGTCCTTATGTACAGCCAGAGTTCAATCCAGAGAGCTGGAAACCCAAAAGGGGGAAAGTACAAAAAAGAAAATAAAAAGAAACGAATGAGAAAATGTGCCGGCCTTCCAATTATGATAACAAGTACAAAATCTAACCTTGAACGCCGTGCCAAATGCAATATGACTGCCCGCTGCTTGCCTCCTTCTTATGCACCTCTTTCTGTACTGATGGGACACCTTCTGGGCCACGTCGTGACCAAACTTCTAGGTCACGCTTATCCAACTGACAGAATGGCCCGAATGAAGACCGCCTCTCATTCCGTATGCTAACCATTTTATTTTAGGATTGCAATCAACAAGACTAGAATGATGATTAACACGATAATGGCAATCATCTGCTTGCTCTCGCCCGCGGCTCGTGTAATCCGGCTGACTTGGCGCTTGGCACGGTCGAGACGGCCCTGGTGGCGGTCGACAGCACCATCGACGTCGTCCAGCATAGCGACCTGATCATCCAGCTCGTCGCCGATCTGCATACTGAGCTCGCGTTGGCGCGCTATACTGGCGCCTAGCCGGTCAAGCTGCTCGTCTTGCTGTTCTAGGACTCGTTGGTGGTATTGGTGGATTTGCACGTTGTTCATCTCATTTGTTTCATCCCGATAGCCCATCGTATCATCCGGGTTATCGCGATATCGACTGCCGAAAAGCTGTGCCTCGAGGTCCGGGCTCGTCGCGTCGCTGGACGGGTTGTCTGAGAACCGCACGGTTTTCGATGTGGTACGGGCATTCTTGGGTCTGAGGCTGGAATTGGATGCGGCGGGCTTCTGAGTTGCGTGTTCGAAGTCGGGGTTCAGAGAAGGATCGTTGGCGTGTGTCAGTGTGTCGGTGGTCGACGGTGATGAAAAGCCGTGGAATTGCGACGTCAGGTCGCCGTACTGCTTCTGCAAACCGGGAAGAGAATCCGAAATTTCGAGGGCGCCACTGTCGATATGTCGGTCAATAGATTGCGCCATTATCACAATCAAGCAACAAGCTCTACTCATCGTATAACACCTAACAAAGCTGCGAAACAGGGGTTGGTTACTCTTCATCTCCAGCCTCTTGTAATCTCTTTAGTTCACTTTCTAATGCTGCTAATCCATCTTTGAATTGGTCTAATGACCTCGATATGTGCCCATCATTCGAGTCGCTACCGATATCGAGGCTCTGAGCTCGCTGTCGCTCAAGCAGCGATAGCTTGATATGATCCGCCAGGAGAAATAACTGGTTCGGATTGGTCATGGTGACGATCGGCGTCGATTCTCTAAGATATTGTATTGTTCCAGGGCAAATGAAGGACGAAAGGACGACGAAAAAGGAGCTGAAAGACGGATGGTTCGGCAATCGAGAAGTACAGGAAGACGATACAGGTATATCGGCCTAAACGTCGTCACTGCTACGAACTACGCCAACGCAGGTATGATTTCTCGATCTTGGATTGCCGGGATCTAGTGCGACAAAGGAATAAGTACGGTAGGGAGTAGTTTAGGCTGCTTCATAACCAACTCAGCTCAGATACATGGAGTGTAGGCTGCGAGATACTTTGGTGGAACATAGCGTTGCGGGATGCACATGGGAAAGTGAGACGCCGCCTCCTTTTTGCATATACCCGGGGTCAAGTCATCTAGTAAGGAGGTTGCAACTACCGCGGTAAATTGCTATAGCAAGGTATTGCCACTGATGCACTCAGGCATGTGCATTTGCAGTATGTACCTAGGTACCTGTGTAGTCCAGATAGGGTACATGCGGCTTTCTAGGTTGTTTCCATCTCACCATACTTCATGAACAGCGAAGACCACCCCTCAAAATGAAGATAAAAGGTTGGCCAAAAAGGATATGACAGAGAAATTGAGCGCAAACTCCAAAGATAAGTCAACAGCGTATTTGAAAGAAATAGAACGGACCTGACAGAGCAACCCACGCATAGGAGTTGTTCTAAAGTGGGTAGCTATCTTCTCTTCTCCTACGCTTCGAGACTTAAGTCCCTTGCTTCTTACTTACTACACAGCACTCAGCAGCAAAGGAACAAAAAAGGCCGCCCCCTCCGGACCTGGCTTTCTACTGGACAATCCGAGGGGCTAAGTGGAGGCCGGCGCTGACCCCCTCCGCACCGGGACTCAGATCGGCTCGGCAGTGTAGAAATCGACGCTTCCACAATCGCAGGTAGACGCGATGGCATCACTATTGGCCGATCTGGTGGCTCGAGAACCTCGTTTTCAAGGGGGCACGCGCGACACGGCTGTTTCGGTGAGACTACAAAAAAGCCATGTCGGCTTCGTCTCCGAGCAGGGTTCAGACCTTGGCAGCAGTCCTGGAAAAGGCGATGCGAGCCGAGGAACCCAACAAGCCCGCCCTGGTGATTTCTTCTTCTCAGGTTATTCGGTCCGGGACCACGCACGTCAAAGGACCCAACAGCCTATCTGGCTAGGACTTCTTGTCCATCTTCTCCCTCAATGCCCACCCCCCACTGCTGAGGCGCATCGAACTATCACTTGCCGTAGGATGGGAAATGCTTGCCGCATTCCCGAATACGGTGTAGTGCAGCGACCGAGAATGGATCACGAACTCGGTCGTCTTAGTACTTGCTAGCAAGTTAGGGGAAGGGCTAGTCCACGCATGACTAGTCATCATATATCTAGTAGGCTTGTATTTATAGTCATCCATCTTTTCTCTATTTGTATCTATTCGTCGTCTATATATTGGTGGTGGTGTGTGAAGCGTGTTCCGTCCTCATCGTTTTCCTATCAACCTATCTCCCAAGCCCTCTTAATATCACTAGACCATGCCTCTCCCTACCGGCGTCTACCGCGCCGACCAGGTTGGCTCCTTGTTACGGCCCAGGGACCTCCTCGTAGCCCGTGACCAGGCTGAGGAGGGTAAGATCACAGCCGCGCAACTACGGGATCTAGAGAACAAGTACATCGCGGATGTAGTACAGAAACAACAGGCCGTCGGTCTCCGCGCCGTGACGGATGGCGAGTTCCGCCGGCGATGGTTCCACGTAGATTTCCTGAAGCATCTGTCGGGAATCGAGCAACGCGGCGCGATGCAGTCGACGAATATCAGCGTCGGCGGGACAATGCCACCCCGGCTTGTCGTCGTCGATAAGATCGGGCACCCAGCCCCTATCCAGGTGGACGATTTCCATTTCCTCGAGTCACATATCGACAAGAGTAAGGTGACAACCAAGGTCTGCATACCGTCACCTACAATGATCCACTTCCGGAATAGTCGCGATACTATTGACGAGAAGGCCTATCCACAGTTAGAGCCCTTCTTCGAGGACCTCGCGCGGGTATTCCAGGAGGAGCTCGACGATCTATATAAGGCAGGGTGCCGCTTCGTGCAGCTCGACGACACCAACCTCGCATATCTCTGCGACCCTAAGATGCGCGCCGAGGCCGAACAGCGGCACGGCGACGCCAACGTGCTGGCGCGGCAGTACGCCTCGCTCATTAACGCGTCGATCTCAAAACGGCCCAAGGACATGACCATCGGGATCCACCTGTGTCGCGGAAATCACCGATCTCAGTGGTTCGCACAGGGCGGTTACGAGCCGGTTGCCGAGGTCTTGTTCAAGGAGCTCGACGTGGATGTGTATTTCCTCGAGTATGACGACGCCCGGTCAGGGGACTTCTCGCCCTTACGACACCTGCCGGAGCAAAAAACCGTAGTCCTAGGGGTCATGTCGAGCAAAACGGCGGCGCTCGACGACCGCGCCCAGGTCATCAGTCGACTTCGCGAGGCTGCCACATTCTGCCCCCGAGGTCTCGACCAGTTATGCTTGAGCCATCAGTGCGGGTTCAGCTCTACTTCTGAAGGTAACGATCTCTCGGAAGAGGAGCAGTGGGCTAAACTACGTCTTCAGGTTGATATCGCAAAGGAAGTCTGGGGGGACGACTTGTCGGTTTAGATACATACTATACACGATAAAAGTACACTAATTGAAGAAATTACGATCGATTTGAAGATAGCTCATCAAACCCCATCTTCGATATTGAATGAAGTTGTATGTCACAGTCCAATACGCAAATACAAGGTGGAGAATATGAGTGCAATGAACGCAATAAAATTAGTCCTTCTGTGAATCTCATAAGCCTACTATACAAACAATTTTTTCCGAGTCGGGCCCTTCCCACCGTTGATACCTTTTATGTGAGCTCTGCGCCAATTTGTCTATTGTGCTGCGAAACGACAGGCACCATAAAAACACCCCCCTGGCAATAGTAGATTCGAATCCGAGGAATAAAAAGTTACATGGAAACGAAAATAGACAAGCGACTTTTTTTAGTTTCCTAAACTCCGGCAGCTCCTTTGAATGATAGCAGAGAACCGCCGCCATTCAAACAAACCCACACGTCATGGACTCATGTGATTATAGGTGGTTCTTCAAGTGCTTCAACCACGTACCAGAGATTCAGAAGGAAAGATCGGCAACCGAGAAGCCGGAAATGTGTTGAACCAGTGAAATAGTGCTTCTGGGAGAAGCGACGATCATAAAGAGAACTCCAAGAGGCCCCTGAATGAGATATGATGAAGTCCACCGAGATCGGCGACCGAGCCTCCGAGCCTTATTCGCCAGGCATAGGAATCGAAGAACGTGTGTCATCGTAACATGACGCTTAATGCCAATCCCGCATCCGAAAACGCCTCCTCGAATATAGCACACCTAATGAGAAGCCTAAAGTCATGAACCTGATCATATCACGCATAACTTTTTCTAGCGTGAGTATTAGACATATCAAATAGTCGAATTGGCGTCATAAGGCGTGCTGTGCTTGCATTCTCGCCGGCCAAAATGCGTCAATAAGGGGTACAAGCATATATTAAGCCCCTGGAGGCTTTGGCATCTCGCCGGTTGGTTGGCCTCCGCCTTGCTGCTGAGCAAGAGCTTGATACCATAGTGCTAGGTATGCTTGATAGCCACCATCTAGACACTAATTAGTCCAATGTTCGAAGTTTTACGGCTAATGGAGACTTACACATAGCATAAGGATCAGCACCTCCATTCGCAGGAGCAGGGTTCTGCGATTCCGTCATGCTAGGCTGGTTGCTAGAGCTGTGAGAGGTATAATTAGAGTTAGGATTATCCCAGTCACGACGGTTCTGGTTACGCCCGCCGCGACCACCGGCGCCGCCACTGTTCTTTTGTCGCTATTCGTTGGTCAGTAGATGCAACAACCCAATGTCATACAATGAACACTTACCACTGCATCAACTTTATCTTCTATTGCTCGCTTGGCTCTGCCAATTGCATCACGAGAACCAACCAAGCCAATTTCACGTTCTATTTCACCAGGTCCCGAAGATTGGGAGACGTTGATCTTGCAACCCGTCGTGCTCTGCATCTCACGGATAGTCTCACCTCCCTTGCCAATAATCATGCCAACTGCCTCAGAAGGTACGTAGATAGAGTCATTGATTTTATCACCGCCGCCTTGCGCGTTGTCGTGACTATAGTTGTCATTCTTGGGTGGGCGCGCTGGCTTATTAGTTTCGGGATTGTTGCCATTGCGTGTGTCACTGTCAACGATCTCCAGTATCAATTCCTTCGCTTGAGCAGCTGCATGGTGGGGCCCGATAAGGTTAACGGGACGAAGACCATTCACGCTCTTAGATTCACCAACGATGTTAATATGGCACCCACTGCGTTCCTGGAGATCTCTAATGGTCTCTCCACCACGACCGATAATAAGGCCAACCGTACGATCAGGGACCATAATTTGTACACAGTCTTCTCCATCACGCAGTGTAGCGGGGCCACCAGCACCACCAGCAACAACTGGAGCGCCGGGGCCTCGACCACCTTTATGAGAAGGATCAAGACCAGCGCGTGCAATGGCACCCATTCCACTATCTTCAATGATTCTATTGATCGCGGTTTTCGCTTCAGCACGTCTAGCACGAGGACCAGTGATTTTGCATTGACGGTACAGTCCTGGCTCACCCGAGGGGGAGATGAATTGTACTCTGCACCCTGTCTCAGATTCAACGCGTCTCAGGTTCTCGCCTTGTCTTCCAATGATTAGGCCCACAAGGCTGGATTCAATTTCGATCATCTCGTCATTGTCATCGCCAGGTCGATCACGACCACCTCCACGAGGTGAGAAGGTACCAGATGGTCGGCCCCGATTGGGACCTGGAGACATAGAGCGATCGTGACCATAATCACGAGCATGGTTACCACGATCATCACGTCGTTCATCTCTGTATGGATTGAAGTTGTCACGATAGGCATCACGACGCGTTGGTGGAGAGCGAGAGCGTCCTCTATAATTTCTGGCATCGGTAGCACGAGCATCATGCGGGGGAGGATATGCAGCCTGTGGTCTTTCATACGAGGTTAAGCCTTTCTCAGCAGCATAGGCCTTAGCTTGAGCAACGGCATCAGTAAAACTGACAGTGCCTGAGTTGGCAGGTCTAATAGCACTCAGGTCAAAATTTCCACTAGCTGAGGGTTGTGGTAGAGCATAGTTTGCAGGCGGGTACGGTTGCGGTTGGGTTGCAGGAGGCATCGCCGGATAAGTGCTTGGAGGCGCAGGCGGTTGTTGATAAGGAGGCATCGCATGAGGCGGTTGGCTCTGACTCGGGGTGGAGACATTGCGCTGATTAGCTAAAACAAAGGAATAATGTTAGACAGGACACACATAATATTACAAGCCAACTCTCCAAGAATACTACACATCTACTAACCCAGAGCAGCCAGGATGGCCGTGATATCTGGAACCTCGGTGGCCATTGTATCGATGTCGCCTTAGACTTATCGAGCCGAGACAGGTCGATGAGAACCCGACGAGAGGGAATTACGCAGCGCGATGCGACACGATGCGATGGTGTTCGCGATAGCGTGGCGACCGATACCTGTAGGCAATGCAGTAACCTTAGATGGCAATGATGAGACCCAGAGCAACAAAGGTGGCTGCTGAAGACGGCGACTTGCAAAGCAAAAGGCTGAAAGAGTTGCAGATCACGCAGATACACCAAGCAACCACAAAGTGTTCAAAGCGATTCAACTACCAAGTCAGTTCAGGTGAATATAGGGTCCTTGCATATACTTTGTACTGGAGCCGGAGCGTCTCTCGTCCAAGGGCTCTTCTGACTAGATTGACGGCAAACGACTATGTATGCTGTATGCAAGACAGGTACGGGTCTGCAGTCGCATCAAAATGCAATGTTCAATCTCCTGGACAAGAGCAGAAAATGAGTGAGGCGAAGGCGAGGAGCCAAAGTGAAAGACGAGTTCCTGCTGCTGCTGATGATGATGACGACGGCGACGACAAGAATCACTGGTCACGTATCCCAAGTTGTCTGCGCATGCAGCTGTCGTTTCCCGCTGCTCTACTTCCAAAGTCAAGAAGAGGAGATAGAAGAGATATGATTTGCCGTTCGTACACAATCACGAATGTAGGAAACCGATGGAGTATTGTTTGCGATGCTCATCTGTGTGGGCAGGAAAAAGTGAAGAGAGGGTCAAGAGAAAAGTGTGGTTAAAAGATGAGTAGTCGGTAGGCAACGAGGCAGGGCGAAGCAAATAAAACCTGGCCACAACAGTCCGGGCAAAGAGATAAAAGTGGGTAATTAGAGTCATGTTGAATGGCTGGCGCTAACCTTGAATCCTGGGTGGGCTGCACTTAAATCGCCCCCATTGGCTGTCACCACCCCTTCAGGTACCTACCTACACCTACGTACCACCCAGGTACCGACATAATGCCATTGTAGGAGAAACGCCCTTATCAAAGATCAGAAGTTCAGAAAACAATGAATGCCACAAATACTACCTACCACAATACGAATGTTAAAACAACGTACCTAACAAAACCCCCTGTCTGAATCGGGTAACCGCTATGCTTCGACGTCATTTGGCTCTAAACACCGTGACTGCAGTAGGGGTGACACTCATCCCCAGCCACCTACTTATACTTTATGCATATTAGGTTAACCTCAACACCTTTCTGAGCAATCATGTATACAGGTGTCGAAAAGGTAGTAGTGAGCTTCTCAAGTCAATAGACTGTATTCTTTTATGAATCGGGCGCTCTAGAGCCCCATAGCATGAAGGGCTCAAGACCGTCTGTCATTCATGATATCTATCCAGACATATGTGTACGTATATAGACATTGTGTAGTGTTCAATCAGTTGTTAAGACTTGTTCACAAGTTATCAAGAAATCTAGTTTACACAATATAGAACCCTATTACTTGTATACCATTGGTTAGTGAGAACTTTATCTATTCTCTTCCCGGTACGCAATGTCAGCTAAATCCATCATTATCAAAGCACTCGCTCTTAGGGGTATTCTAGAGTTTTATATGAGCAATTACGGCCGTTGTCTGTCAATAAATCTAATAAATTTATATCATGGCGCTTGAACTCACAGCCGACGAGTTATATACATTCAATCAGTTATTAGACTAGGTACTGCATGTGTTTCATTACCCTTTTCTTTAATTTTGCTATAATACTCCATAATACTTATTCTGATTTTTCAGTTTTCTAATCTCAAGGATATCCCCCTTCATTGACGTATTACGATCCTTTATATCTCTAACTACCTAGGCTGAGAAAAGAGTAGCCTGATTAGCATATTATCATTTTGAGGATGATATTAGCTCTTATTCATTGTGTAGTGCTACACTAAAAGCTACGAATTCCCTCTATTATTAGTAGTAGCTTTAATAGGTACCTAGTTATTATCCAACATTTCTTCCTTTCTATTTGACGATAAATACATTCGTTCGACTGAGGGGACTTGTAAGTTCAAAGAAATAAAAGCTTAGTGTTAGATTTTTAGATTTAGCGTAAATCAAATAACTAAGTGTCAGGTGGTAGGCATTTGAGTGATGTTGAACGTTTTACGATTGCCAGGGCCAGGGGCAAGCTTGCCTAGATGCTCGATAAAAGATGCAAACTAGTGAAACACGGTTGTGAGCTGCCGATTCTTCCTAATATACGAGGGGAATAGCCATACAGTAGTTCTTACTTTATTTCCATGTATAATCGTTGCCGCCACATGAGGTGTTGCTATGTATAGCACCATCGACATCAAACACCGAGACAACAGCGCCGCAGCCGCCAACACCGCAAAAAGCAACGTCACCTAAACGTGGGCATATACATAAGTTAGGTACATATAGGTCGACACGGGGAAGAGGAGTACGAATGTCATCCGTGCCCCTTCCACGGCCATTCCACACAAGGTTGACCCAACTCAATAGCCAATTGCGATTCCGTATATTCTTCAGCCTGGGGATGCTGTACCCCGACATTCTGCAGCGTAGGCTCCCGGGCCTCCTTGGCCGAAGCGTTTAAGAGCATCCGAGAAAAAAGAAACGAGAAGCAGAAGGAGAAGAGCCTCGAATGGCCTATTCAACTCCACTTCCCCGCTTCGACGCCGTCTAATGTAGGTATCTCCCCTTCTCACGTGGACACGACGTGCCTAGCGCCCGTGATCAACGAACGCGTTGGCGCCAGAACTTTATCCTCAGTCCTTCTCCCCGGGTATTCCGACTGGTCCGCAGGGCGAGTTTCTGTCGTGGCACTTCTTCGCGATGCAACAATGAAATTCATACCCTCTATAATCTTCAGCAAATGGCTGCTAAGTTACGCCTCGCTATCCACAGACTCGCCGTCGGCGATCTTCACCCAGGCGAACAGCCAACTGCGGAAGAGGTTAACCCGGTGTTCTATGGCCAAGACGGATTCAAGCTAGGACCCATGGTTTTTGGATGCCTGGCTCCATGTTTAGCTAATACACCAAGATCATGGGTTGACAGACACTCATACCAACTACCACTATCTCAGGTACTTGACATTTTATCTGAGTTGTATGACTTTCACAAACGTCTCATTCACAGCCTTCCAAAATAAGCCCTCCTCTTGAGACCTTCAAGAGGGCTGATTGGATATGAATCGTAAACGACTGTTTGAACGGAGCACGTACCGAATCGATAGAGGAGCTCCTTATCCACCCAGGCACATATTGAGCGTTTTCAAAGGCGTCGGGTACAGAATTTTCTCGATTTGATTCTTAATGCTCGTGTCACCTGCACCTTCATGGCTTCAACCCATCTAAATAGACTGACTCCCTGTTCGCGGACGCTTGTGGAAACTTCTATCTTGGCAGGTGGTGCAGGTATTCATTCGTCTTAACATAACTAGCCCGAGCACCCTTGCGGCTGGATGTGCAATGCACTTACGATTTCATCTGCCCATACATGTATTATATAGTACAGGCACCTACAATTTACATTTCGTGGGGAAACAACGCTTGGGCATGATTTCTTTGTCAAAAGGATACGCAGTGGTGAGCAATATTGGTATTTCTCCGAGTCTGTGATTACTAGACGTCTAATTGTATGATACAAGTCACGGAAGTCAGGCGAACATAAATTGAAGTGATGACAGCACGTTGGCATTGTCGTTTGACGATGTCTCTCTCTCTCGCTTATCCGTTCCAATACATGGTTTGCTCATACACACTAGATGGTTGTTTCCGTCACCCCTGAACCATAATCCTAACCTCCCCCTGATGACGGAGACACACTGTAGTGAAAAAGAGAATTGGTTTTCTCAACGGCCTGCCACCTTAATACAGAGAATCAGAAATTGTAAGTGCAGAAACATTGATATCAACCGTTTATTTGCAGCCCACTTGAACCATGGGCAATCCACAACTCCATCTCGTGCCATGAGCTTCGGAAAAACAAGACGCGCGACCATAGTGCAAAACCGTTGTCCGTTGTGTTGAGATTCTCTTTGTCCGCCTTACTCCCAGTAAGATCCCCGTCCCGAGTAGAAAAAACACCTGCACCCCGCCTCCCTGTTGAGATACCGCATGCCTGCTTGGACCAAACGAAGACCGACCCCTAATCGTCGCAAAACACTCGCTCTATATGTGTAATGGTATTCTTTTCTCAGTGGTCATGACCCATCATGACTCTTTGATCGTTCCGCTCCCAAATGAAAAACCGAAGACTCCGATTGTGTTGTCGTAAACACCCATGCAATTGAACATATGCAGAAGCCGCCATAGATTGAACGCCCATTCGTGAATTCAAACAGCCCCATCTTGAGGGGCGGGACACCGAGTTTTGTGCCTGGTATATTTTCCATTGCAATCCCAATGTAAAAAAAGCAAGAGGTATCGATCATCTTCATGTAGGGATGTACCCACCGCCAACACACCAAAATGGTTGCTAATGGGCACTTGTATATGTCGAGTAATTATGTTTGTACAGGGGGAAAGAGGATAAAGGGTGTGACCCAGTCTTAAAGACGAGCCCCGCAAATGAGTTAAAAATTAGATGATGATGTCGATGTCTAATGCCTGCGTCGGTGCCCGCCAAGATGAACCGGCTGTGGAGAAGAGGTACAGCGAATGAGCGCTACGCAGACGGATCCATGTAGCGATGCTCATGAGTATGGAAAGACAGAGATAGGTACCGGTGTGTCCTCGCCTTTCATTGAGAACGAGACACCGACCTACCAACGTCGACCAATATGGTGCATCCTGGCAGGCGATACAGATGGCGGCGGGCTCGACATCGTTAGGCCGTTAGCAGGATTAATGATAGGGATAGCATTGCGGGTTCTCGTAGCAGCTGGTTGGTGTAGTTTAAGGTTCGACTGATGATGCTGGAAAGTCGGGGGCACGAACGCAGGCGAAGTAGAATTTAGAGTAAAATGAGAAGCAACTTGTTGTGGATGTTGCGTAGGAGAGGAGCTAGGCGAGCCACTCGACAGTGATGAGCGATCGGAAGAAGCACTGCTGATTGACACAAGCTGGACGAAGAGCACTGGGGTCAGCACCTGAATATGGAAACCGACATGGCCTGTAGCATCACTGCTCGAGAGCGTCGTCCCAGGGGAAACAGACTCTCCGCAACGGTGAACAGGACAGACTTACATCACTCTCTGTTAACAACTTAGGACAGAACTCCATGTCATCTTCAAGATCGAAAGACCGGCTGGCCTCGAATTGTGATCGAAAGGCGTTGACAGAGGGGGATTCAATAGACAGCTCCCTCATGCTCTTAGCACCACGAAACTGTTTTTGCGAGTTCTGGGAGACCGACACCCTAGGCGCCCTCCTGTTCCGCCCGCCATGGTGATTGTGCGATACTGAGGGGGCAGCAGCAGTCGGTTGATGATGGGGGTGGTGGTGGTTGAAGCTGTAATATGCAGACATTATGAGAATCTCTCCTCGCTATGAAATACAAGGTATGTGCAACAGAAATAGTGGTGGGTGGCCTGGTTGTTGGCGCCGTTGTTGGGTGACGAGGAGACTCGTTGTTGGTGGCAGTGTAGGTTAGCTTGGGCGACAGGTTGAGGGCGACGATGAGAGGATGCGTCGTCGCGTTGCCGCTGTTGGTCGTGGTTGTGGTTGGGGGCGCTCTGTTTGGGTCGCTTGCGGGTGGGTTGCGCGGGTCAGAACAGCCGTCGTGCGGTATTTAAAACTCGGCGTGGATCACGGGCCAACAATGAAAGAGAGGTGAGAAGGATAATCAAAGAGCTTTTGTGAATTTCCGTGTTTTTTTACGTCGTTTTCTTGTATTTGGAGCTAATTCTGTATAGACGGTGAAGAGCGTGGGTGTTGCGAGATGGGAGTAAGTATATGATATGCAGATTGGGGTGCTGGTTGGCCTGTGAGCAAGAAGGCGGCAGTGTGTGTGACGGGTGTGGTAGGATTGAATGAGTGGGAGAGAAGGGGGAACGGCTGAATCTGGCTGAGTCGGGGGTCGGCGGTGGTGAAGGATTTTGTTGAACACAGAGACGCTCGAGAAACGCAAGGAGGGTGGGCTGGGCAGCTTGGGGGGACGGTACATACTGTCCAGACGGCGGTGGTAGGGAGCCAGGGGACACCTTTGCTGAGTCGCCTCAGTGGCCCTCGCCGGCCTCACCCGGGCTGTGACTGGCTGGAGCGAGCAGTCCTCGGCATCCTGGACCTTGTTTGTCCCAAGGGGGTTTAGAAAGCTGCATTGGTTTCCTGCAAGAACAGCACTATTCGGCCAATCAACGCACAGTCGCCACTAAGCCCACCAAGACCCGCCTTTGCCGGCTCAGTCGTGGCACCTGATTGGGCTCATTTCCAAGCGCTAGGTCATTCGTGGAGACTGTGGGCATGGGCGTGGCAAGCCCTGGCCGTGTGGCGTTGTCATGCTGCTACCTTACGCACATCTGGCTACCTCCGCTAGCAGGCAAGTAGCGTGTGTGCAACCTCATCCCAGCCCACACAGTATCTCCGTCGTTAGCTGCAGACCGCCCCTTGTTCTTTGTTCCTCCAGCAGTACTGTACATGCCGGCTGGTTACGGTACCTACTATGCAAATTAGTATACCGCTACACTGCTGTATTGTACGTAGTATAGCCAGGTACTCCGGGCGTCCAACTGTTGACCACATGTACATATCCATATCCCTTCATCATGCTTGGTTCGGGACAGGACTCAGGAACAATTCATTGTCACCTTGTCACCTTGTCATCGTCTGTCCTGTCCAGCAAGTGTCCAGCAATGCGATGTGGGGATTTATCGATCCTTCGAGCAGCCTTCGCGCCCAATTGAAGCCTATCCTGCTGATGACGATGTGTTGAATGCCACGGTGCTCCATCGGTGGCCAGGTGTGCATACCTGCTGTATACGCAGTGTTGACAATGCCAGTGTGATCCCATCGTCTCATCTTCCGGCATTTCGTGACGAGTGTTCACGCTGGGGGTCGCAGAATGACGATGATGGGCTGTTTTGCTATCGCGATCTCGGTGCTTCGGTGACTGCTGCGGTGGGTTCCTATCAGACGCCCCGAGAAGCAGATACAACACGATATAATGGTGCGACTGCTCCAGGCTACATGTAGCACTGCTGCCAAATCTGGGTTGGTGTCCCCTTGTCGCCAAGTCAGACGGCGTCTGTGCTTTTGCTGTCCATCGTGACCCCCAGATTTCCACCCTCACTTAGTGTGCACTAGGTACAATCGCCCCTTTTACCAGCGGCTCTAGGAGCAGTGTAGTGTATGCACATGTAGGTAATTTCATGGATTGATTCTGGACCGATGTTCTGCAGTATTCATCCAACCTTTGAGGGCATCTACATATATACTAGTCTTGCTTCAGTGCTAACTGAACTGCAGTGATATGCTATCTACCAAACAAATTGTTTATATACTACAGTCCTGTATAGTATGCAATAGGCAGGCGTGGCCTATCATACTCTGCCGACTATCAATAAGGTCGCAATTTGCACCAGACCTGCTCGTCTCCGCATAATGCAGGTGTGAGGCAGTGACCAGTTGAACCCTGGTTCGGCCACTCGGCTCGCGTTCTGGTCCCTTCGTTCCAGCACTGTGACCATCGACACCGTGGTTCGAACAGTCCGAACAGGATTTCTGAACTGGGTATACTACTTTCCACCGTTATCTACGGCGTTTACGGTTTGAAAGAGGTATCTAGGGTGGAGACACGGTTACTCTGGACCGTCGAATAAATGCTTCCCAATAACGGTGAATACTCAGTATGACAGTGTAAGAAACCGCATCTCGCATGTTCCATGCCCGCAGACAAGCAAAGGGAATCTTCAACTACCATGCCGTACCTATACTAGGTAGGTGGATGCATCCACAACAAGCCATAGACTGCTCTAGAGTCAGTTTTGAAGGATCCTCGCCATGTTCTCATAGGCTGGAGAAGGTTCTCACTGCGTTACAACCTCGCTGACTGTGATTGCATGCACGCACTTCCCCTAAGGATCGATCTGCCTATCTCTCTAATGCCTCGGCGGTAGAAGGACGGGAGTGATGAGAATGGGTTGGGTATCCTCGACAAAATCGTGTTCGTTTCCCCGCGCATATGTTTTCTTGCCTACGCTTACCTGACCACGGTTTACCGATTTCCGTATGTTTTGTTTTTGCCCTGCATTCCATTCTGATGCAAGTTTCAGTCCTTACGAGGAGAAGAATGCCAAAAGGGGGAATGGTATGTTTCAAGCGCGTCATACGGCCAGACATGATCGTCACCAATTTTGGCTACACCCTCATTTGCCATGCCATGGCTGCATATTGTTGATGAAGCGCGCATAAGGCGAGCCTGTAATAATAAAGGCGGCTTAATCACAACTCGTCAATCGGCTTCCACCGATGATGGTTTTTTATCTTTCCACCACATTGGAATGGTCCAGTTCCAGCTGCTGCAGACTAGATGTAACAGCAGAGCGCGCGCCTTATCCAGTGGCTGGGACTTGTTCAACTGACAAGATAGATTGCCGCCTTGGTGTGTCGAATGTGGTCTTCATTCTGCAGGTCGCCGGGTGACCCCCTCTTCTCCCGGTAGGTTCCCTTACTCAGTACACTACACTTAGGACCCTGACGGCTCGGCCAAGCCGGGTGGTCCAATGCAAATAGCTCGTCACGAGCAATTACATGTTAGGTGGTACGTTACAAGACCGAGTCTTGCAGGTCTTCACCTTTCCTTGAAGTAAAGTAGCCGACATGTTTGTTATAGAAACCCGGTAGATAGGTTTTACCATGATGTTCCCAAACAGGATGCAAGCCGCTTTTAACCTACTGCGTACGCATAAGTAGGTACGCAGTAAGGCAAGCCCCTACTTAAGCTATCTATTGAAGATAAGTAGCCCCAGTTTTATATGTTGACTCAAAAAACGGATACCTACTAGTACCTAATTGCTATTTCTGCTTGTAGTTGTGACTGACCGACTTCTATGAGGCGAATACAAAAGCAGTTGGTCAAGATGAGATGAACACATATGTACCTACCTTTAATACTCTCTAGAATTTTCTTAATTTATGTAAAGATTTAAAGCAGGTAAATGAAACAGGATTTTACATAGGAAAGCACAGAGTGGTATTACTTGTCTCCATACTTGTGAGTGGGAACAAGCATAAGGAGAGACAGTATACGCATACTGCGTACTACTGCGTGAGGAGGGGTGGGGCAAGGGTTATGTGGACAGTAATAATGCATATAATACAAGGACGCCTATAAGATAAATCTCATTTAG
Source organism: Xylaria sp. FL1777 (assembly GCA_022578965.1). Classification (NCBI taxonomy): domain Eukaryota; kingdom Fungi; phylum Ascomycota; class Sordariomycetes; order Xylariales; family Xylariaceae; genus Xylaria; species Xylaria sp. FL1777. The sequence goes on from MU400515.1 coordinate 170,827, forward strand.
TAACTTCTAAGGTAGGTATCTAAATATACATGCTTAACGGGTGGTGTGACTACGTAGTAGAAATACTGTTGGTGCATTTGTGGTTGTGCTTTTATACCAAGTTCCTCTCGCCTCCTTACGCTAGTGTTGCTTGTTGCTGTTTCTCTTTTCATAATAATTTTTATGACCTTGAAATTTTGTCTACCGAGAATAGAAAATGTAGGTCATAGTTTTGTTTGAAATACATATTAATAGGATTAGATAGTGCTAGATACCAAGAGATCTAATGTATATGTTGCACATGCAAAGTAGATAAACAAACTGTGTAGGGTATTAACTGACTTCATTTAGTTTCCTTAAACCCCAAAGACAATTATTAGTGCAATAGTCCTGCTCTTAGCTCTCCGACAACAGTCCTTGTCACATATATCCGTAAGAAGTGTGAGTCCAAATCCATCTTGTTCTGGAAAACAGAAAGGGCCACCTTTATCTGATGTCTAAAACAATCTTATCACAAACAACATAATAACACAGTGAAATCCCAACCACAACAAGCAAGAGAATGTGCCTAACTATTTCCTGGAGCATTCCTGGGCTCGTAGACACAGTGTGCAATAATATCATTACCATCTACATTCGACAATGATGTGCTCTTTGGGGCTACTATCGCCTCCATGTGAAGATGAGCTGACCAGGACATCAATGTTAAATCAATGTAACAAGGTATAATTATCTCCAGATGGTACAACTGGGCAGCTGGGCAGCAATAGAGTCGATTAGAGCGGGATTGGACAATCTGATCATAGAGAACATAAGGTAAAGAATGTTAAACTTCAAGGAAAGATGTACTATCATTACATATTATATATGAGAGCTTACGACGTACAGTACTCCTAGGGACGCTTAGGAGGCAGGTAGCCGCGCTTAGCATGGAGCCCCTTTATATGAAATGAATAGAATCAATCAATTATCTTTCCGTGGAGGACTGCAGTAAGTAGGTAATAAGCTGTCAGGTTCATAGCTTGTCGCCAGTGGGAAATTTCTATGAGTAAGTTGAGTTACCATGGTAGCATGCTTCTTAATGTCGAAGTTAAGGAGGTGATGGAGAGAAGCCGGCACGTCGCTACAGCCTCCATCCGCGGCTATCACTCACTGATCACGCGTAATGGTCAATGCGCCCAGGCGCCAGCCGCTCTCCAGCTTCTCCGACGTATATGCATATATGTATTAACTCTATAGATAGTTAGATGATTAGGCACAGTGTGACCTGAAGCTATAGGCAGCAAAGCGGTCTACAGTAGCCTACAGCATGCTACCACGGGGCAAAGAAACAAATCATCTCTAGCGCTGTATTTCCAGTCGTTAGCGTAACACACAGAGCTATTTCGCCTTTCAAGTACGCGAGAATACCTAGAAAAATGAGATAACTAGCAAGTGTGTGACAATAAGATTTGACGCACAGACCACCGAAATTGAGATCTTACTTACCTACCAAATATGGTCCCTGTTCGGGCCGTTCCTTGCACTAACTTCAAATTCATCATCATTTTACAGTTTAATGGTACTTCTCATCGGCTACCTCTTCTTTTCATTACTGTTTTATTTCTTCCATGAATTGGTGGCGAAATTATGTCTCCAATTACAAATATTCTGAAACGCGGCTCTTGCCGCGTTAGATCTGTCCTCGGTCGCGCACAAGTGAGAGCTGCCGCACAAGACCATCATCCATAGACTTTTGACGAGGAGGATCCCAGCAGATACTCTCTGGGAGGTTATCACCCTGTCCGAATTGGTGATGAATTCCACAATAGGAAATACAAAGTTATTAGCAAGCTCGGCTACGGCCTATATTCGACCGTTTGGCTTGCTCGAAATTCGCAGTACGATACCTACTATACATTTATGCTCAATTTATCTCCTGCGCTTACACTGTAGAGAACCAATCAACATGCGGCTCTGAAGATTCTTACCGGAAGCTTTTCTCGCGCGCAAAACTTCCCATCCCCGTGGCGAAAAAGGTTACTAAAGAGTTACTGATGGCTCTTGTGTTTCTACACGACTCCTGTCAAGTGATTCATACCGGTTCGTCTAACCCGCTCAAGATTTTAGCTGTCAGTCATCACTGACACTTCTCTAGATATCAAGCCGCAGAACATTCTAATTGAGACATCGGAGATAAATGAGATGTTTCAATACGCCCCGTCTGAGATCTTTAGTCCTCTTTACCCATCCCATGATCCGCCCACAGACTATTACATGAAGTCAGAGCAGTTTATTTCGGGCGAAGAAGAGTTGGAGGTAGCTGATGTTAGCATCAGGCTAACCGACTTTGGAACCGGTACGTACATGTGCTCTATTCCTTTGCCTATTGTTCTCTTTGGGACGTAGAAGTTAAGTTTTCTAACTATTATCTTCATAGCTAGTTGGGTCGATAAACACCTAACAGAATGGATCCAGCCACAGATGCTACGAGCCCCGGAAGTTATGCTTGGTGCGCCTTGGGATCACAAGGTTGATATCTGGAATCTGGGACTGATTGTAAGGCCTTATACTTTTCTCTCGCACGCACAACGTCATCACCCGTACTAATGATGACATAGATATGGGAACTTGTACGAGGGAAGCTCGTCTTCGATGGTCAAGCGATCGCTGTATCTGCGTATTCCTCCCAGGCACATCTTGCGCAGATGAAAGCAATCTTAGGCACTTTCCCCAAAACCTTACTCAACCGGTCGGAATCTCGCCACATATTCTTCGAGGCAGACGGTAAGCTCACCTCATTATGTTCTGACTAAATTGCATAACAGTAACCTTCATGTATCTAGGACATCTAATAAGCGATATTCACTTCCCTCCTGCGACACTGAGAGAATTATGTGACCGTCTTCAGTATCCCATGGGGCAAGATCTGGAGGATTTCCTTGTGTTTGTCGAGAGCACGTTGGCTTTAGAGCCGAGAAATCGACCCGATGCACGTGAGTTGCTCAGTACGAGATGGCTGCGGGGTGTTTGATAGGATAGAGAGCCACAACATTTCCGCCTTCTGACATGAGACTTGTTTCGCATTGGGGGAAGAGCCCTCTTCATCTCTCTCCGCTGAGCTGTCGTAGCAGTCGACATTCTGCTTTTCGGGAATATGACTGGACATTCACTGCACAGATACAGAAACACAATTTCTCCTTCATCTCTGGAAACCGATATTTCTTTTCTAATCTTCCTAGATTCGTGCCCGGTGTCTATCTGAGTCCTCGTCACGTTAACGTCGTCTGCTTTCAAATAATGGCTAAAATGTATCAGGCGTATGCTTGAAGAATGGGCTTAAAACCGACCCGCATTCGGCAAGCCAAAGGCTTGGTAATAATGCATCATGCAGCTGATCTCGCTTCTTCCCGTTTTAGGGTGAGGTGGCGCTGGCTTGGGAGCATTCATTCTCACTTATTACCTGACAGAGCGTCATCGAGGAAAAGAGCGTGCCGATTAAAAAATAATGCTACTAATTGCTCAAAAGGCCGGCTCGGAGCGTGGTCTCGTGGTACCTGTGCCTCCTTTTTGACAGAAACAAGAACCGAAATGCGCAAGGATAAGAAGAGCAAGGCCAGCATTCCCACCAATTCAATTCAGCCACCTAGAATTCCATCTTGAAGGTCATTCTAAAACGTATTAGATGTGCATAAAGACATGCATACATCCTGCTGTTGAGTTATCCAACTTACAGAACATTGAAAAGCAGCAACTACGCTAAACCTCATCCGATTGCGGCACAGAAAGTAGTAAACCCTGCCAGTAGAAACCGGAGATCCTTGGCCCACTTTTGCGACTTGCCTGGCGGTAATGCCGCCGTGTGACGAAGGCGGCGAAAACAAGGACAACTAGACGGAAGCCTCTGACGACAAACTCGAAGAATTTGATCCTCGACTAACAACTTCCTCATGGTGTCATATTGTTCCCTTTCCCCTTCCAGTTCTTTTAATTGTCTTATTACAGAGCTCATGATATCATAGTTTATATCACAATGAAACCCCTCATTCCTCAATGACCGACATGGAAACAAACCATATCTACCTAAGGGAAACGAACATAGCTTACTATTCACGTATTTAGAAGTAAACATATTCAATGGAATGACGACAGTAGTTCTCAATAATTCTCAACGAGCAGAACTGCGACATGCGAAATCCGTTGAAGCTGCACTGAAGGGGGCGTCAATCAATGACCATAATCAACTGGTACAAGGGGGGCAATTATGGACTTTATTACCTTGATAACAGGGAGACGCTCTGGATTGAATGGTTTCTATTGATATCTACTAGTCGCCTGTTTTAAGACTTAGGCTCTAGTGATTGCCACGGGAAATACATCTATTAGAGACAGGCAAGGTCACTGCTTGAATGCCTGTCATTTTTCTAAACCTATCAATCACCCTGGAAACCGAAGCCAATACGGGTATAGATGGACCTCTTACGAGTAAGAGCTCACTGAGTACTGCTCTTTAGGCAGCGGCCTTCTATATAGGAAGATGCGGAACTTGAAGGGACAGAAGGTATAGCTGGGCTTCCATAGTATGCATGCCTGCCGTTGCTATGTTCTCTCAAATCGACCTCGAGTATACAAGTGATCAAACTACGACAGTTGCTTAAGGGTTCAAAGCTGAGACCATGTAAATACCTGACGGGAGTCTATCTAGAGCAGAGATAGCAACTAGGACATTCCACAACGAGCTATCACAGACTTATGACGCGAAGCCTCTCTTCTCCGAAAGCTATCCTAAAACATCAATCTACCCCAGATATAACGCCTCAATGATGTCTAGCTAGTCCCTGGATATTTTTGAACTCACTGTCAGGGAAGAGCCGCCGCATGCCCTTCAATTATTTACTATGCACTACGATATGGTAATAGCCCGCATCTAGGCAGGCAAGATTTGTGGTTATGAGTCAACCCAGGCGTTGTCTGTGGAGCTCGGGATCATATTTGCGGGCTGCGTTGGCCTCACACGTTACGTGTCCGGTCAAACGTTGCCTCTGACACGATAGATGTGCTTGGAGAAGGGCATGGTTGGGTGTTGGTTTTGAGGACCGAATCCGGAGACATGTTGCTAGGTAGACGTTGTACAGCGTAGTAATGGAATCCTATACCTTATTGACTGTGGAATGGGAATGGAAGTGTGACTGTGACGAGAGGGATCTGTTTGCTTATTGAGCTACAAGATACTACAAGGCCAACAAGGGTTAGAGTAATAGTACTGCTATTCAAGCATGCTTGACCCGATGGCCTTGCGCTTTATCTAGGTTGTAATATACTCTTTTATATTAGCAGTTAGATTAGTTAGCTATTTCTTGTGCTTTCAAGCTTAGGAAACAGTACGACGCTTCGATCTCGGTTTATACCCTACGGAAATAAGGACTGTTTTCCTCGTTCCTTTGCGTAACTTAGCTTACCTACTGAAACATTCTCAAGGTAAACAAACAACGTCCATTATGGGGTGAATGTTATAATCTTCCCACAGATTGTACGTGCTACCAAATCGGCGGGTTTTCTTCAGCTTTCCCTCAGCTTTCCCAAAGACCTAGGCATCTAGTGCTTTAACTGAGCCTGAAACACAGTTACACAAACAGGGATTCATCACTGACATCCAAGCTAGGCCAAAGTGAAGACGAACAGTGAATGTTATGATATTAACATGTGAGAACAAGCGTGCTAAGTTTATTATCGAATAGCTATCTTGATTGCGTTAAATAGGACTAATTATTGGTAGAGAAATAATAGCTACTACCGGGAAGTCCATTGTCTAGAACTCCTTGTCTAGCTGTATAGAGAAAGCTATGATTCGAAAATGCCCAGCCATAACCGACAAGTAGCGAAGTGAAGATCCTTATGAGTGGGCTACATGACACTCTTCAGGCGCGAGATGTATGGAAAGTGCTTCTGTACTAATGTATCTACATTTCTAGTTGTAGAGCGAATCGTAGGCAAGATACTAGTGGAACCCATGCTCATGGACCCTCTCACCTCTCAAATGTATCACGTTCTCTATCCCGAGGATAGGAGACTATCATGTAAGCATTGCAGACACTGTTAGATATGCAAATAGCTTATCCATCCATCGTCACAGGTGGATATTCGGTGTGGGATGCAGCTAGGGCTTATCAAGGCCCCTTGCCTTCACGAAGCGATTCATTTGCTCTCGAGTTATCTTATCGTTGTACTGCTCATGGCATTCATAAAACGATATCAGCTCTTGAGTGCAATCAACCATGCCTTCGATGTCGACGTTACTCTCTGTAAGGAAAAGTGCGTATCGCTGCACTTTGTTCAATCGGGCTTCTTGTTGCCTCTCTTTCTCGGAGACACCACCCGTGTTCTGGCTGTTAGTGCTGTTGCCCGTCCTGCCTGGTGTGTGTGCCTGTGCCTGCGCTAACGCAGCAGTGGCAGCAGCCATACTTGATGCTGTTCCGCCCGGACTATTAGGACGCAAAACGAGTGCCAGCAAAATTGCTGTGAGGGCAATTATGTGCGGTGGATAGAGGAGAGGGAGATCGGTCATATAGTGATCGTTAACAATGGACAGCGCAAGGTTGGCCTCGTCTTGAGACAAGAACAAATCTGACTGAAGACTTGTCAGGGTTCGGTAAGGTTGGTGGACGATTAACTGAGAATGCATCTCGGATATCATGAAGAACTCGCATTCACCAAGCCGTGAAATATCAATAGTCAGAGAATCTACTACAGAGCCAAAGGTCGCCCTTTGTTAGCCAACTCAGCTCGAGACCAAGACAGAGGAGAACACTCGTACCAGGCCACAGAGCCCGCGCTTCTGACACAACTAGCCGGATATGCTGTGGGCATTCCTCCATCTTGCAAGCCAAGTATAGGGCGGTCGCGATTACAAGGTAAGGGTTCGTTCGGCGGATTTCGACTGTACAATAGAAACGCTTGAGATAGGTCTGAGCAGTTGCGAGGGCCTGCTGTCTAACACCCAGTCTCTTGCCAAGTCTGCCGAGCTCTACGCGAGCCACTTGTTAGCGCGCAGTTGCACCAGGCCAGGGCCCCGGGTCTCTACCAGTGAATCTTACGTTGGTTGAAATATATGTTCAGATGCCTCCGCTGTGGCAAGGGGAACATTTGCACCAGGCTCTGCTCGCTCTCTTCGAGCCTTTCGCGCATTTGCGCAAGCTCATCTTTGGAGAACTGCCAGTTACGCCGCTGAGTTGACTCCCAATAGTTTGCTGCCATGGTCGCTCTCGGGAATGGGGTCGAATCGTGTTATTATACAGAAGGTTTGGCGAGGGACGGAGAGAAATTAGCTAGATAAACATTGTGATCATGACATATCGGTGGTTGTGTTGACGAACTCCAATCCAGCAAGGGCTGAATCGGCAGTCTTCTGAACTGAGACAGTAAGCGATGCTAACACAAAGTGGAAAGGGCTGGAAGTACAATCTGAGCCCGAGTCACGTAAGCAAAGAAGGCAAATATTAAGTAGGCATCTATCCGGGAAAACCAAAAACACCCGAGGGGGGAGAGAGGGTGGTTGTTCTGAGGTGTATTATGGGTTATAACGGGCAGCAACAGAAAGGAACTTGCAAGATTGCAACCACAATGTACAGGTGTTGCAACGGAGATAATAAAGTATCTGGGTATACTGTGATTCCGACTGAAGAGTTCATACTGTATTCACGCCGCCGCGTGAGTCTGTATATACCGTGCAATGATGACGTAGTGCACTGTGCGGCGTATCTTTCAGCCAAGGGCTTATCGGGCTTATCGGGCTATCGGCATGGCGCCAATTGGCCTTGAGCTATTCGCAACCCAGTCTTTTGAGCACCCCAGTTCTTTTCTTGGCACATTTGATTGCGAAGGCATGTCACTATTGCGCGCAAAAGCTTGAAACCTTGTGAACCCGTGTATGCAAGCAACCACCGACGTCGGCCAAACCGTTACAGCCCGTGCCTGTGAGGGAATGCTCTTCGACGCGAATGCGCCCAAAGCTCGAATGCGCTGTACAACGATGGTCGGATCATAGCCTTGGACAACACCACCGACGTCTTCTTCTATGCTGTCATGAGCACGCAGGATGAAGCGCCCTGACTTGGTCTCCGAGCTGGAGATAGAGATGGCCGAATCGCAGAACGAGCGTGATGCTCGAGTCGAGCAGCTCTGGAAGAAGCTCGACTACCAAGCCAAGGGCGAGCTGGACTGGAAGGGCCTGCAGAGAGGACTGAGGAAGATCGATCATCGTCCGTAGTAGCTCCCCGGGGCAAAGCCGGCTGAGCGCACGCGCCTTTGCTGACATGGCTCTCCCAGCTCTGAAAAACGCCGACGATATGCTCAAGACCCTTACCAAGGCCGTTGACACCGATGGCGACGGCAAGATCCAGTACGAAGGTCGGTTCGCACCCGTGGAGTGGCTCCATGCAAGATGAGACACTATCTGTCCATGTGTTCATCCGTCTATCCGTTCATCCGTCCATTCGAGCCTCTCTATACACACGAAGCTAACATAATACCCCAGAGTTTCGTGTCTTCGTCGAAGCAGCCGAACGCCAGCTCTTCCATCTTTTCCGATCCATAGACCGAGATAAGAATGGCAAACTTGATAAAGAGGAGCTCCAAGCCGCGTTCCACAAAGCGGGCTTGGCGGTACCTAATCGCAGACTGGATGCTTTTTTCGAGGACATTGATCACAACCGTGATGGATTCATTACATATGAAGAATGGCGGTAAGTTTGCTTCGCATCCCTTTCCTCTTTCTTGTTGAACACGGCGCATGGGGGTCTGTTTGGAACCATACGATGAAGCGCAGTTCTAGTTAGATACACCAATTTATCCAAGCTTCATTTCTTATCCCTATTATTCAGAAGCTATGGTCGGCTTTGCCTAGGCTTACACATATTTGAAAAATACTGATAACGCCTGATGCCAGAGACTTTCTGCTGTTCATGCCCAATACTGATTCCACCACAACATTACACACAGTTTTCACGTTCTATTCGGATATCCTTACTCTTAGTTCAGAAGGTGATTCGGTGATGAGCGAGAGCTCTCTTGAGGGAATAGGTACGACTACAGGATTTCTTCTATCTCTCTTTTTTGGCTCAATCATTAGAATCGCCTTTCCCAACTGGCAGCCGTCAAGGCAGACCCCTATACCTCCAGCAGCTTCTGATTCTTCCCTACCTCCATCACTTGCTTCTCAATCTTTATCTTCGCCCGAATCCGATACCCACCTGCATTCACCAGCACCGGATGTTCTGCGAGCGACCGATGACCCCGGCGATATGAACCCAGCAGCTTTACAATCATACGCTCGAATCCCCGGTGTTGAAACCACTACTAGGGCATCCGGTGGCGCATCTAATGCGGTGCGAGGAGCGACGCTGGCTGACCTTTCCACCTCTCAAGACATTCAGATTGAAGATGCAACGCGTGACAAGGTCAAGAAATCCGTGCTGATAAACTACATCCCCGATCCAGGCTATTTTGTTGCCGGAGCCATCGCGGGAGGCATTTCTCGTACCGCTACCGCTCCTCTCGACCGACTCAAGGTGTATCTGTTGGTTAGTACCAAATCTGATGCTAATATTGCCCTCGATGCCGCAAAAAGGGGCCGACCCATTCTGGGTTTGAAGAATGCTGGACGTCCACTCCTCGCGGCCGTGAGCGACCTCTACAAGGCGGGAGGCGTAAGAGGATTCTTTGCCGGTAAGCTAACGGCAGTTATTAATTGCCCTTGTGGTCATGTCTAATGTGATTGAATGAATAGGCAATGGACTTAATGTGGTTAAGATCATGCCGGAGACAGCAATCAGAGTATGTATACTTCCCATCCCATCCCATAAATATGAAGCTACGACTCATATTTTGCTCAGTTCGGAGCATACGAGGCAGCAAAGAATGCCTTGGCTGGTCTTGAGGGCCACAATGATCCGCATTCCATTAATCCTTACTCGAAGTTTGTTGCTGGTGGTGTTGCTGGAATGGTTGCACAGTGAGCACCCTCTCGTCATTTTATCAGTGCCAGTCTGACCTAACCGTAACTAGGTTTTGCGTCTATCCTCTTGATACGCTCAAATTTCGGTGAGGATCGTATTTTCTCCTAATTTATTTCCCCTTTACTGATTCAATACTCAGTCTACAATCTGAATACGTGTCTGGTGGCGCTCGAGGTAATGCACTGTTATTCCAAACCGCCCGTAAGATGCTTGCAGAAGGAGGTACTCGAGCAGCCTACCGCGGTGTTACAATGGGTTTAGTCGGCATGTTCCCCTATTCGGCAATTGATATGGGCACGTTTGAGCTCCTAAAGAACGCCTATATTCAGTATAAGGCGAAAGCATCCGGCTGTCATGAGGAAGATGCACAACCTAGCACGTTTGTTACAGGAATCATGGGAGCCTCGTCAGGTGCCTTCGGCGCCTCTGTTGTCTATCCTTTGAACGTGCTCCGCACCCGACTTCAGACACAAGGCACTAGCATGCATCCGGCACGATACACTGGTATCTGGGATGTGGCCCAGAAGACTGTTAAGAACGAAGGTGTCCGAGGTCTCTACAAAGGTTTAATGCCAAATCTTCTCAAAGTTGCACCCGCGCTTAGTATCACGTGGATGGTATACGAGAACGCCAAAAAGATCATGCACCTTCACTAGGGTATCTCTGCTCTAGGATATGGATCTGCTAATCCATGCTTACCTCAATACAACCGTCCCTAAAAGTACGGCTTATATTGAGTTTTAAAATCACACTTATACAACTAGACCACCGTGGTCAATCACAAATGGGTAGATGTCAACTCTTCCCGAAACTTATACCAATTTTTAGAGCATAGATACCGAACAAACCTCCAGGAGAGAGGGTTGGGTTAAGAGACGTACGAGAGTGGTCATATCCAGTCTACATTGGCATGCATTGGTTGGCGTTTCAGGATCTTTCTTCCTGTTGACCTAGGTAATTTTGTCCGATTTTCATGGGTCACTATTGATCATATCAGATCATCATGAGGGTACACGCGATAGAGGAATGTTGAGATACCCTTCTCTGCGCAGCTGGTTTTGTTTGTGTAAGTCTCGATATCTCACCACCCATATATGGTGAAGTGGGCTTTCACACTCGATGATGCGCATGTTGTACAAATAGCCTGTTGTCTAAAAACTTGGTGAGGTCACGGTGATGGTAGTTATTCATATCGACACAGTCTGTCGATAATTTGCAGTGGACTATTATAGCTTCATATTTAGCAACGACGTTTCAGAGTCTATAGGGCTTACTTGCTGATTCATCTGAAGTAGTCATCAGAGAATAAATGGATTATCTATATTCTGGGACCATCTTGAGACTTGGGTGAACATAACACTCACCCGCTCACTTACTCTAAGGGCAACCGATAAATACTTCATGGCTCCTACTCATTCAACTTGTACTCTGCATGTTAATTCTTGCACATGATCTTTATTGCGCAATGTCTGAGAGCAATTCTACATGTTATTTGGTTCTCGGCGTTGGGGCCTAGAATACATTCTAACGGAAACGTCCCGGATCTTCAGAGGATCTATGAATGTATGGACCTAAAAGTAGTAACAAACTAAGAGCCTCATCGAATACATCCTTTGATCGCGTCATAGATCCCGAACAGGGAATCCGCTGTCAAAACTAGGAGGCTGGGACACTTAGGCTCTAATGCTGTGCCTATTTGTATAGCCTCCTGCAGACGCCGTAGTCATGTATTGAAACCTAGACTTCTAGGTAATCCAACGGGGCTGCCAAGTATACACCCTGACATCGGCAAAGAAGAGAGAGCGGTCTTGGTCTGATGATGCTTACTTACTGTAAAGCTGGTTAACCTCATTAGTGCAGCGGGTCAACAGCCAGTCTTGTTCAGCACATCTACTGGAGTGAGTGACTTACTATGTACATATGGGAGTGAGAAGGCGGCAACAACCATTTTGGGGGCAGAAAGAGGGCTCTGTGCCTTATACGTATCATCTATGAGGAGGTATGTAAGATTGCCTGCGCCTCTACGAAAACGAAGATATTGACTGCTGCGGTGTATAAGAGGAGCCCAGAGAGTGGGTTGCTGCAATGGGTTCCGATTTGAGCATGTTAGAGACGTGCGATGGCTACTACTCTACTCACTTGGTATGGAAAGGGATTGACGGTAGGACCCAACTCTAGAAACTAAAAGATATGAATTTGAATGTAGCTGGTATGGAATCTAATCCTTTCTTTGTGATGGATTAATTGTTTGAATGTTTATTTTCTAACTTTGAGGTTCTTTGGAATTTCTCGTACAAAGCACTTCGTACCTATGTAGGTAGTTATGTTCAGTGCCATTTATTAACTGGGGCATTGAAATAGACTTCACTTGGCAAAGTCATAGGTGGTAGACAGGTTGCTATCTAGGGTCGCCTGAACTTCATCGTCTAACATAGTAACCTTTCCCTCCAAAGCGACTAGACATCTACGGAAGAAACTTGCAGACGGCTAGACAGCCCGTGAGGTTAGGAATAATTAAGCAAGACTACCACTAGTCATGATAAGATGCGCTACGCTCAACTTCTCGCGCCAAAAGTGGCAGGATTCTCTCGGCTATCGAGGCGGACAGGTAACCGTTTCCAGTGGGAGTAACTTTCGCAGTTAACGCCAGAAGTAATTGATGAGACTGATGGTAAATTCGCTGTATTCAGCTATCACTTCAGTACTTGCGCTTAATGATCAACCACCACTTCTCCGACCTTTTGTTAGTTGCGGGTGGGTTATTCCTAGTGCCCGTCAGGTTCTATGAAAGCGATGTTATCCTCATGAGCCGCGATTGAGACCATCTCGGTCGAATGTACACCTTCTATTCGCTCGGGGCTATGGATCATGTTAACATGCGTACCTACATCGTCGCAAAGGAGAAGAGTGGTATTGGATGGGCTGTAACCCGATAGTTCTAGGGATCCTTGCTAATGGCCATGGCGATGAGGGTTCAGATGAAAGAAGTTGAAAATGGTCTTAGATAACTGGGAAGTAGAAACAGGAGCGTGAGGCACAAGATGTAAGGATCAAAGTGGAAAGTGTTAAGAAGTGCATTGATATGCCTCGCCTCGCATCCCGTACATACCGGGTCGGGGTAAGCCACCGGCGCGGGCTATGTTGCATCTCCAGTGGACTATTATTGGGATTTATAAGACACTATTACCAGTAATCGCCCAGTACTCGCGACATATATCCTCGTTGTAGTCACAACCATTCCGGGAATACCTGCCGCTGCCGCATCCCCTATATCCCTTCCCCAGTTCAATTCCTATGCTCGTGTGTACATACCAACTTTATTTCCCAAACCTGGAGTATTGGTGTAAGTATGCGTATATGCTTCAAGGGTAGCTAGGGTAGTCGTGAATACCTCTTATCAATTATGACTAATTAATTTGCCGGATGAGGAAAGGAGGTTTAAGTATTATCGTGTTTGAGGAGCCTGCCTATGTCTCCTTCGGGGCTACTTGAACAATACCTTCTCCAATCGTGGACGAATGCCGGCAAGTCAAAAGTTTCCTTTATATATAGGTTGGCGAGTAAGTGAGTTTTTCTTTTCTTTTTCTTTTTCTTTTTGGCGCTGAGATATATTCTATTCACGCTGGGTGGGAGGTAACTGTCTTCGCGGCAGAACCCATTTCTGCTCCCCTATAGCATGAAGAGCGCATATCGAGTCTACCATAGGCAAATAATTTCAATAAAGTCGATAATAGAAAAGGTGCATGAATTTTTTTCTTACCAACCATTAAAATACCTTAAGGTGCTGTTTCGGACACTCATAACTACGGAACGGGCGCTGTACTCATTGGAGGCAGATAAGAATGTGTAATTATTAGGCAGGCTGCTTATTCTTTGAAACGTCGATGCGACGTCGCTGACCACTGATATTCATCGCACTCACGCTCATATATGCAGGGTTATCGGGTAAGCAGGCAATGAGTCTTGTCATCCTGCTATTGGTATACCGGTGTGCCGCTCGTGTTTATTTGGAGGGTCTTGGAACTTCCAAGCTGTAAGGCTAGATTTTTCTGGGTCAAGATATTACCTTAAATTCTTCGCCGAGTAAGTGTGCGAAATGCGGTTGCTGTATTGTGACGTGTCACTGCATCATATCATTCCTCTGATCCAGCACGGGCTTAATATAAAGACTGCCAGGTAGGCATGCTTCGGTGAAGCCCAACAGTACCATATCACCCTTGAACGACAGCCCCAGTTACTGCGGATTGCGGTTTTACGGAGGCTGTATAGCTCTCAATCCAGTGCTTGGCCCACGATCCGATGTGTTGCCGTATTGCCGGGACTCACCTCAATGTATGCCTTGTGAGATTAGGTGAGCTCCGCGAGGTTTTAAGGTAGCCTACAGACTCCAAAAAATATTATATTACCCTTACAGCAACCTAGAAACGTTCAAGTTGGTGCCTTGTAGTTGATTTGCAATCACTTGTACTATCACACCCATTTCCGCGTTTTGAAAGCGACTAATTTGCCGGCCAACTTCATGTTCAACGATAGAACCCCTGAGCAAGCGGCTACTCTAACCAACGTTTCTAAAAAAGTATCACGAGCTTCACAGTGATCCAGATCACTATGGAGGTCCTTGGCGCCGTCGCAGCGACAGCTCAGCTCGTAGGCATGGTCGTGACGATACTTGAATCAATCTCCCAGCTTTATGACTTGGTGAAGCATGTACCTGGCCGATATAATAGCTGGGAAACAGAGCTTGCTATGTTAAAAGAGTCGTTAGACTTCATACGGAATAACTCGGCCTTGCAAACGGCCTATATAGGTCGGATTATAGAAAGGATGAGCCCTAAATTCGAGACTCTAGTGCTACTATGCAGGGAACATTCTCCCGGGCCTGGCCCGAGGAGCTTTAAAAGGGCCTTAACAACCCTCTCTGCTTGCAAGGTTGAGCCTCGGATTCTTCAAAGCTTCGAGTCATTGGAACACGACAAGACCACGCTCATCCTAGCAATAAGCCTTCACATCATATCAAATCCGATCGAAATTATTTTCCCGGACACCGAAGAGATGGGTAAGAAGAGGAACTTTGATAAACTCGAAGAAAGCTCTACTCAGATTTTCAGCAACGCCGATGGTACGTACTGCTAACACAGCTTCCCCGCCCAGATTTGGCCGCCTTATCTTCTGTCAAAATCGCTCATGACACTAGTATTAGCAGATTATGGACCGCCCGAGAAGGCTCTAACACTCAGGCCAAAGAAAGTTTCTAATGTGAACCGCCCAGCCCTATTTGGACTCATAGTTAGTATATTTCTGGCTTGCTTTTGATCGTTAGAACTCTAATGGACGAGCGTGAAGACGAGCGCGAAGACGAGCGCGAAGACCAAGACTTCCCAAACGCCCACTTCTCACGCTCTGCAACAATACCGGTATTCTAAGCACTTCAATAAGCCTTCCACATCTCGGCAGAACCCAGTGGGATCCAGTACCCCTAAGAAAAGGAGCGGCAGGTGTAACACATATTCCAATTTAGATGTAGGAGGAGAAAGCAATGTTATTGGTAACACGATCGGAAACACAGAAGTTGACACTAAGATTTACGGCGCAAAAGTGCGCGGCTATGGCCACACAGTTGGCGACCATGTACCCGAAATTGTTCTTAAGAGAGCACGCATTGCTGAGAAGCGGACTAACATCCATAAACCTCGTCCGAGCGATTACTACCGGGAAAGCTCGACAGAGAGGGACCGGGGATAAAAACTGAGAAGGACGCTGTGAGGTGAAAGTATAGGCATATTATGAATTTATGTTGCCTTGCGAGAGGTTTAGAGTTCTATCTTGGGTGGCCCTGGTAATGGTCTACGATTACTCTCTTTGTTCTCTAGAAAGTCTGCACAAAATAGGCGCCGATAAGAAATTGCTACGGGAATTGATTACAATTATCGAGGCTGGAAAGGTAAAAGAGGATATATTCGCTACCTATTGGAACACGGATTTCAGAACTAGTTACAAATTGTCGAAAACAAAACCAAAACCAAAACCAAAACCAAAACTCTACATTCAACGAATTTGCTTCATTTCCTGACCGTGCTATAAATTAATCCCTTATTGAAAGAAAGGCTAGTGAGCAAGGGCTAGATAGGAAGACTCAACTGATTCGGCTTGCCGAACTATTCTTATATATCACTAGGTTTTGAAATACGCGTGGGAGGGAGCAAGGCGCGTACGATGATGAATAGTTGGTACTCTCTCACCATATAAGCTGTACGATTCCATTATATCTCAACCTGGTGTATGGGAAACTCGTAGAAGCCGAGACCTTGAGCAATTACAGTATAGACGAAGTTATTATAAGTACGTTGAGCTTGTTTTCGGCAAGACTACCTACTCAACTTCACACTCACGGATATTTTGAGAGCATTTCATCAAAGAACCTACAGACTATGCAAAAAGTGTCAGCGATAGCCCCTACCGGTGTTGTGCTCCTTAGCTGAGTTAAATTTGGTGGTTTGGATGCCACCTTCGGTAGGCTAGCAAGCGTCCTGCATACCCATTTTGCGACTCTAAGATCACCTAACCGCGTGGTCGCTGTGAAGGTACAGTAGAAGGAGGGGAAAAGTGCATTTTCTTACTACTCAGCTCTCGCTCACACCGAAGTATCCCTGCGTGTTTGTAATTCGCTCTAAGTTGTGTGAATCTCTCTAACGCGAGCCTCTCCCCTTTTTGTGATCACCAATCGAGTCGCGATGACCCGTCTCAATCCACCACATAGTTCATCCAAGGTCAGTCTCGTAACAGACCTTTCATACCCAATAACAACATTCTTCCCAATATTCTATCATGTCGACGACTAAGCGGTCGAACATTCCCGACGCCCCATTTACACAATGTTACTGTGAAAACAAAGCCCCGTACCTGTTCATAGCTCCTATAGACGAGCATGGACACCCAGATTGGAGCTCTGCCTGTACGCCCTACCGTTGCTAATTGATTGTCTGTTGATTTCAGGGGTAGTCTCTAATACCTCTGTTTAGATGTTGAACGAGCGGCGATTTGCTGGGAGTTGAAATGTAACTTTTTCTCCCGTTGGCCTCAGAGTCAGAGTTCGACGTCCAGCGAAGAAATCCAACAGTGGAAAGATCAATATCACGAATGCCCCCCCGTACGGCAGAAAATATTCGGAAACACACAGAAATCTCGATATGACCGAGTTAGAGTAATGGGCACAGATAACATTGTTGGTGGTAAGAACCCCTATCACATCGTTTAATGTTTATTTTAATAGCACTGAGTAACATACGGGGATAGATACAGTAATTAGCGGCACATTTCTACAGGACAATAGTATCGTTATTCCGTTGTACCCAACTGAGTTCCCATTCATAACCATGTTGGATAATAGCACTGAGATTCCCCGGCACCAAAGAAAGCTACTTCGCAGACTCCGAGTGAAAATATTGAATAGGAGATAATAATTCCTCTGTAACACCCCGCATGTATTTTTACCTCTCTGGTAGTCTAGATAGAAGCAATAGGCCAAAGAAGTCTCCGGAGACTCGAGCTTGTTGTGTTAAATGGAAATACGAGTTCAAGTCCAACGACTGACCTCCCACAGTGACTGGTCCTTCAACATGAATTGGTATGAGATCCATAATCCAGCCTTGCTCAAGAGGAACGATGGTAGGACGGTGGAAGTGAATGGCTATGACACGGGTTTCCAAGATCTTTTTCGCTTGACGCGGAATACGGTTCTTAAGAGAAGTACAGTTAGCAAAACGAAACAATCTAAGAGAAATAAGTCGTGTCACTTTAAAATGGAATTGGGTAGGAATGTGCTGTGAGGTTCAATAAACTCATACCTGGATCTCATTCGCAAACAGCTCTAAAAGATCCGATGTTATCGTAGCCAGACCCTTGGTGTTCTTGCAGATATCAACGTCGTCAACAATCTGAAAGTTTGCATCTTTGCTCAACAGCCATGCTGCGACTTTTCCGACCTCGGCGTCGGCACCTGATGGTAAGGACTTGCTCTGAATGTCCATCTTGTTCTTGTCGTCTAGTTCTGACAATGGTCATCCCACATTAAGCCGATGTACATGATATTAGTACGATTCTTGAAAACAAAAAAGAGAGGGGAGGAATAGGCGACATCTTTCAATCGAGGCTCAATTGTCCACCATGTATGTCAGCTTAGCTTTGCTGGGTAGTATGCAGGTCATGGCATTGGCGGTGTAGGCTCCAAAAATGTTACCCCTTTATTTCGGAAGATATAATAATAATAAAGATAAAAATAAAAAAAGAATAGCTAAAAGAAAAAAAAAGAAAAGAATCATGCAAACGTTCCAAATGCTAGCAAAGTTGTAGGAAATCAGACAAAATCCAATAGCGCATTGGGAAAAAGGGCAATGTGGTAGATCTTAATATTCTATATGAACTTAACGTTTACATCCAATCCTCATTAGTATGATAAAAGAATCAATGCAACCGGAAGCTCGAAGGAAAATGTGGCCAATAATGAGAAGTCGGTATGGAAGCCTCCTGGGCTGGATCTTCTAATGTGAGTCCCCGACACCAAACGCCACATGTAGTTTGGGTGGGGGTCTTTGTGTGACTCGCCACCTAGGTATGCGAGATGATGATCGAAGAAGCTAATTGAATATTTAAAATGCTTTTTTTCAGTACCTGATGGAGGGGAGCTCTCTAGATACAAGCGAGACTTTGATATTATCGTAACTACTAACTACGGACTTACTTTAGTGTAATATTCGACATGTTAGCAGGTGTTGATTATAGGAGTACCGAAGTAAGCATAACAATGAACATGGAATGCTCAGCTCTCCTATGATGACGATTGTTTAAATTCCAGCTGGCGAAATGGTAGGCATACGAGCGCTGCATTTAACTGAATTACCTTCGTGAGTAAGGCGGGAAGACCTCATTATATACATGAACAGGACCTATGCCCTTTATAGCCCCTAGTCTAATACAGTACATGAAGTGATTTCTTTACCTAGTCCACTTTCTCAACAGCGATAGTAAACGGCCAATCCCCTGTATCCCACCTGAGAAACAGTCAATATCTTAGCTTCTGCCGCTTCATTGAGTGACACAAGCCCGTAAGTTCGTCATGCATTCATTCTATCAGCTGCTGTGCATATGCGCTAGCGCTATCGCCCCTCGGATACTCCTATCCTTAATTTTCACCTTGACGAACTGCTTGCATTTTGGTAGCTTAATGAAAGGGCGGTAATCGAGTGAGATGAAGAGGAAGAGGGCTCACCTTCATTTAAAAAATCATGTTGACCCAGTCGGCTGTAGAAACGACGGTGCTCGGTGTCGGTGAGACCATAGTAGCCACGTTCTCACTTGCTACAATCCTCACCGACTTACTTACATTCTCAAGCAGAATACAACATGGGAGATTAATTGCGCAGAGGTGCAAGTAAGACCTTACCCGATCTCTCTAGGTGTAGCCTTAGTCATGTATAGCCATTATACCAGGTGTATCTACTAGGCCGCCACTATGATCGGCTTGTCCGAGAGACGTTATTATAACCGCGGCATTACTAAGTCGGCACAATCCCACCGGAAAAAGAAAAAAAAAAAGTTCGGCGTTTACCGGTGCGCGGCTTGCAGCATATACCATAATTACAATCCGTGATATGTCAGAGTATACTTGGTATTCTCGTTAGATTATTTTCAACTCTATGTTACAATACATAACGACGTCATCTGTAGGAGTCCTATATAGAGTTGCAGTATGTGGAAACCCCCGGATCTAGGGGAGATTGTTCAAACTACGGGGTTACTAGGAGTGTAACTCCTTTCAATACTCCATCAGAACTTTAGAAACCTAGCACAACAATCCCAGAAAAACTCGGCTTACCACGAGAATCGCTGCAATAAGCTAGCTTTAAAGGAGGATTTCAACTTAGGCCCCAAGAATAACAGCAGGATTGGTTTCTAGCTTGATAAGTAAATCTAAACTTGTTGAAATCAATCCTTGTTAAGGGAGACTCAAATCAGGCAGTCATAAGCACGTAATAATAGCCACATCCATGATCATTTAACAGATCAGCCCTGGGTTTAATGGGTATAATGGGTATTGATGCTATAGTTATACCACAGTCGTAATATTAACCTTTGTATTCAACGACTTTCCTCTTCTTTCCTCCACTCAACGATTTCCCTATTCTTCCTTGTACGATTCTCCTTTCCCTGTCCCTCTTCCTCTTCTTCCGCTTCCTTTCGTACTTTCCCTTTTACACTCTTTAACACTATGGTATCTTGGAAACAAAAACAATACCAAGAAAAGCAAAATAAAACAAGAAAAAACACACCCAACACCCAGCGCCCCAGGCCTTTCCTTCCTATAATTATATTTAGAGTTCTCCAAGGTCGAACTCGCCGTGAAACCCTCCATTGAGCAACATTGCCGCTATTCTCCGTCTTTGAATCGGCATCTTGTCCTCATCGTAACACATCGGACTGAGGCCCAAGGCCAAGCACATAGCGTTCGTGATAACGAACATGCCGCAGTCCCACGCGTTCGTCTGCCTTGGTGCTCCAAACTCCTGTGTGTCCCATTCATCAGCAACAAACTTGTCGCCGAGGAAGAGCTTCAACCACTGATATGCGTGGCGTAGCTGTGTCTCATTGCGATTATGAAACGAGTCCATGTATGAGACCGTTCTGCGTGATGGTCGAATGACAATGAGGGTCCAGTGAGAGTTCAAATTGACGGGAATGAGGACAGTGTCGATATTAAAGAAATTGGCTGGTGTCATGTTCCATTTGCGACTAAATGGACGGGGATAGAGTTTTTTATAATCGCCGCAGAAGGCGTTCCAATATAAAGATGAGACAGCAACACACTTGGGAGGGTCAACCTTGAGCTTAACACCAGCCTTCTTGTTGACATAAGCTGCAAGGCAACACAGGGTAGAGTGTACGCAGTCGTCGTTGAGCCAGGCCGTCGGCGGGACAAGCTTAGCGAAGTCTCTCGGCTTAAGCTCAATAGCATCGGGATGCACAGCTTTGGGGTCGAAAGTGCCGTTCTTGGGTGCGTCTAAAGCTCGGATCACCCACTCAGGGGAAGGCTCACGAATGAGAGTAGAGTTAGGCCGACGGACGCCAAGATGAGTGAGAGCGGCGTTTTGTGATTCAATTTCTTCCTGACGAAGTCGTTCCATGAGCTCCCGTTTCAAATGCTCAACCTTAAGAGCATCAGCTGGCAGGTCTTCGTCCTCGAGGCCGGGTAAGGAATGCACAACATCATTCGGGAAGAACTCTAGGACGTTATCGTAGAGAGCCTTCTCTGCCTTTGGAGACACATGAGCATCTGTGAATGTCAAGACTGCCGTATCCTTACGACGGAGTCTCTCAATGCCCGGTGCCACTGGGAGAGGATCTTCAGGGAGCCGAGTCTGAAGCGACACATTTCCCTTCCTGAATGGTGTCGCAGGGGCTTTTGACACCGCCGAGTGTCTCGGAAACATGTTGACCGCTCTACGGGCAGCTGCGGTTATAGAATTCAACTTGGGCGGTGACTCCGTATCGGTGCGCTGTTGCGCCAAAATAGCTTCCGTCATGTTCAAAGCTATGGGCGCATGCTCATCCGACTTGAGAATTGATTGAGTATGTCCGGGCTTGATAGACTGCCCAGCCAAGATAGCTTCCGTCTCATGCGAAACTATGGGCTGGGGCGAGTCTATGTCCATAGGACTGCCTGGATAGTCATCCTCGTCATCCTCGCTATCGGATGCATCATACATTGCATCAAGGGAGAAGTGACCGGCATGATTGAAATTGGGGTCTGTCTGGTTTCTGTTGAAGACTCTGTAGGGTGTTGGTGCCTCGTTGATATTGGGTAGGGAACGGCTGGGTCCAGATAGTGTGAAGTTTGCACGTGTCGGTCCTGTGTCGAATCGTGGACGCTTGGCCGCGTGCAAGGGATGATCCTCAGTAGTCTGTGTCGCTGTGCTGGTTGCAGGGGGTGTAGTGGTGGCATCTTGAGGCTCAGCGGGCCCCCACCGTACAGCTCGAATAGTACTAAGGACAAAGGCAGACAAACCTCCGAAAAAAGTAAAGAAACCTCTGGTAGGGCTGGGGAGATTGACTGGGTTGTTGCGCTCAACATAGAAAGGAGGAGGAACCGGTGCAGGAGCCGGTTCAAAAGCTGGAGGGGGAATGCCATCTGGATCATCGGCCCACGAGGGCCAGGCGCCGGGCATGGAGAGATAGTTGTTGGTTACGGTGGGAGTAGGAGAAGATTCAGTGCGCGTAGAGGCCTGAGCTCTCTCCAAAGCTGCTCTCTCCAGAGCTCCCTGTCTGATGAGTTCTGCGTTCGCTGTCCAAAAGTCCGTAGCTGCTTGCTAAGCAGGTTCGTCATTGGCCAGCTACAGGCGTGAGCGCAGGTGGTCAGCATCATGCATGGGCTGACACCGAGTACCAAGGGAGGCAAAGGTGACACGAGGTGGGGGAAGCCAAACTTACTGTGTTGGGTTGATGGTCGGAGTCAGGATACTGGCCAGGAACGAGGAACTGAGCCGGTTCAGGCGTGCTTGTACAAGTGACAGGACGCTTTCTGCTGGGAGAGTCCGGGGAGAATACGTCCGAAGGTGCACCCTTGGACAGACCAAGCTTCTGGTTGGGGCGCACAGGGTGGCGGAGACAAGGTACTTGGATAGTTACGCGTCTGGTCTGCGACACGCCGTGTCCTTCCTGCTGTCGAGAAATGGCGCGCATTCGAGGGTTTTGCAGGCGAGAGCTGATGCTGAGGATGCGGTTTCTGTGCGTCTCACCCGCTCCGATGGCCCACAGGAGTCCGACTCTGTTGGCTTCCAGCTCAGCTTCTCGAGCCTGGGAGGCACGATAGTCGCGACAGATCTTGCAGTGAAAATAGTGGCCAGGAGTGGTCCAACTATGAAGGACGGGAGACTGAGGCTGTGACAAGAAAGCCATTATGATTAATAAGAAGGCCCGATCAATGGATGGACGGACAGAAGGAGGACGAAGACGGAGAACGAAGAAGGGATGAAGGAGTGAGTATATGGATCGATGATGATGGCGCTGCGGGTGCAGCTTCTTTATGGTAATTGAAGTTGAATGCAAATGCAGACAAAAAAACGAGGCAGTAGGCAGTAGGCAGTTAAGTGCAGGCTGTCAAGGTGTGAATGCGTGAATGCGTTGAAGGCGATTGCTTTCTAGATGAAGACGATTGGACTGTGTGACGAAGATGAGGAGAAGGAGGGGGAGGGGAAGGTGAGAGAGGGCGGGAGAGGGCTTTTATATAGTAGGTCGAGCCGTCAACAACAGTCGCGTTGACAACAGAGTTCAGAACGTCGCCTCGTTTAGGCAATTGTCAACAAGAGACCTTTTAGACTTACCGAAAACCCCCCCTACGTCATTGAAGCTAGAGTGCTACGTGCGAGTAGTCCGGGCTCATAGTTTGGGAGCGAGCTTAAAGGATGAACTATGGTCTACGGTGATGCAATGAAGCTCCTGACATGCGGTGATACGGGAGATTGGAGATTTTCGAGGTTGGCAATAGTCAGCCGTCAGATCGCCCTTAAGCGCGCAGCCGCGCAGCAGTCCTGTAGGTACAGGTCTGTCTTCTTGGGGGCGGGGATGTCACTACCCAGCAAAATAGGCCTAGTGGTACATCTCTGCAGGTCGCCTAATCCAGTACTCTCGTGGTACATGCAACGGTGCAGCTCTGTAACTCCGCTTCTTATTCCATATTAGGAATAGTACCAGCTGGGCATGATGCAAGTTGGCATTTCGCAATCAGACTAGTAATAACTTTGTTTTCCCATACTCTCTCTCTCTCTATTCTACCTCCCTAAGACAGGTCGAATCGAGCCAAGTCAAATCGCCGGGAACCTACTGCTCGCCTCTTCCCTCTTCTCGAACGTCCCGACCTAAGATAACAATGCAATAGTTATACATGCATAATCCATGTTGGCGCATACCTGAGTAGAGCGAGTAGACCTTGCGACAAGAATGAATCAATCATCATCTTCCGAACGTTCTGTGTCCTTTTCTATGGTTTCTGCATCCAGACTTACCGCGTTTCGACGTACATTCCGAACAATTCCGAATCTTCCTTGACAACTCATCGTGCGAATATACACGACCTCTATCGTACTATACTATGCATGAAAGGTCGCCTTCTTAGATTGCCAAGTCTATTTCCTACATCGCGTGTCCATGTGCTGGGGACGGACTCGCTATCCCTCGCGTTCGAACTTTCCCAACGGTTTTCAACTCTTCCGATACTTGAGCTCTTCAATACCCGAAAGTCCTGCTCTTTTACGCGCGCTTTAATATATATCCCTCGCTGTTCTCCGATTTCAACACTCTGGCAAGCCTGTTTTGAAGATAGGTGACTCTCTTAGTCTTGGACGGTGAACACTACAGTAGTATAGGGCTCCAAATAGTTCGCTCGTTTGCTCCGGATATCTAATATCGTAGATGCATCAGCATTCGAGATAAGACCACGAGTATGACCCGAGTTACAAGACCGAACATAAACGTTGCACATCTCGGTAGGATCACAACTGGATCATGCATAGGGTAGTGTAGTGCATGTGGTAATCCAACAAAATTATATGTGGGATGGGAGCGATAGGACCGGCCCGCTTCGACTAGGTAAGAAGCCCCATTCATTGAACCCTGCATATATGCATGCATGAAATGACGCACTCATCGAAGCATGCTTAGTGCGTTCGGAGTGTCCCTACCTATATTCCGATATTTGGTAGTAGATGTTTGAGTTGTCGTTGGACTATCTAACTTATCTAACTAAGGTCGATTTAGTCGGTTACTGTCAAAGTAACTTTGCTGTTCTATAATGCGTGATGTTGGGAATTGCTACAGATGTCAGAGCATAAGTGTAGTTCATCAATGTCCCTACGTTTACAAACACCCTCATTATTTTACCGTCTAGGATCTCTAGAGCAATTACCTTATATCGATCTTGTTTGCAGACAAAGACTCAACTTCGTAAACTAGACTCCTATAGCGCCCTCTTTAAAACTCCTCAATGCCGGGCTAAAAATCCTCCTGGCTTCAGCAGAGTACCCAGCAGATAAAGAAAATGTCTTCTACTAAAGACAAAGCTGTAGCCGATGCATCCCATTATCTAGTACAGCCGGACGACTCCCCGGTCATTTCAATGACGGTCAAGTGCGCTACTGAGAAGGACGGAACACCGGAGCCCGGTAAGCCCACTGGAAAGTCGTCAACCCACCAGCCAACCAGCGGTGATGGTAAACCTTGGCAGTTGTCTTATTACAACGTGACTGATGCAAGTTTGGATTATGCTTTATTCCTTTACCCGTTTATCTAAGTAACCA
Source organism: Xylaria sp. FL1777 (assembly GCA_022578965.1). NCBI lineage: Eukaryota > Fungi > Ascomycota > Sordariomycetes > Xylariales > Xylariaceae > Xylaria > Xylaria sp. FL1777. The sequence goes on from MU400515.1 coordinate 196,142, forward strand.
ATTTAGCTTGAAACTTTAGATAAGAAGGACTACACTAGTTTCATCCAAGTTGAAGTCTCTGTGCTTTGTTGAGAGGCTGGTACCCCTACGGAAGTATTCTGACCCGCGCATCACATGGCACCGTGCTCTATCCAGGTTGTTCGGAGGACGAGTTGGAGTTGCTATGATTTCTTCATTTAGCTACCTGTTCGTGATTGTGTTTCCAAATTCACTTCTTATTACTTAGCGGAATACATTTGAAAATCAAAGCTTAATTATAGTCGTACTTAGTCTGATTACTTTTAAATTCGCCTAGTTAATATACGCCCACAAGCCCTTTACAACCCTGTGATATGTTCGCACTGGGGGTAGCCTCTACCCCTCGTCCCTGATATCGCCCTAAAAGTCCTCCCAGTTGTATTCACAATCATCATTTAGGTATTGCTCCATCAACAGACCTATATCGTCTGCTTTCGTCCCCGAGGTCTCATTTTCATCATTATTATCTTGCTCTTGCATAGTGTTTGCCAATTCGTCATCTGAGTTTTGCACGTCTTCATTGTGAAGTCCACATTCACCGCCTTCAGACAGGTCTCCATCATCTAGAGAATCTTCATCATCGGTTTCATGAATGCTGAGGATTTCTGAGATGTGCGATTCGTTACTATCGAGATCGTACTCTCTCCTGACCTCTCGAAAATGCCAATCTTGGGATTTTTCATCAAAGAAAAAATACCCTTGGTTTTCCAATATATCTTTTCGATGGCATACCTCTTCGTCTCTGTCTGTCCAACCTCCGAACTCTTTCAAGAGCTTCGCCAGCGCAAAGTGGCCTTCACGTTTTGCATATGCAATAGCCCGGATATAGTGTATTCTCATAGCTCCGTCTAACTCGGCACCTCTTTCAAGTAAGAGCTTGACTAAGTCAAGATGCCCGTGCTCTGATGCCCCTTCTAGGGCTGTGCGGCCCGAGAACTTTGCTGGTGGGGCATTGACGTCACCTCCACGCTCTAAGAGCAATCTCGCTATGCTGATGAATCCATGGATGGCCGCCATTTGGAGCGCTGTTGCCCCAAACTCCGGTGCTGCTGGTGTATTTATGTCAGCCCCGGAATCGATAAGAAGGAATGTCAAATTCGTATTCCCAAGTGAGACTGCCGCCTGTAATGGTGTCACTCTTCTCCTGTACATTGTCCTCGCATAATAATTTAAGCTATCGATACACGCGATGCATTCCCGTACTTTTTGGGCCATATTCAGATGAACGCTTTCGAAAAGCAGGCACCGTGTCCACTCCTGATTGTCATCAGATGGGGAGAATTGGGACAAGAATAGGGAGGCAGTAGCTAGATTACCTCCGTACAAACTGTAACACTTTAAGTCTCTAGGTCGAGCTCGATAACCCACCTGGAGTAGTTTTTTGGTGAGGTTGGTATCTCCAAAGGCAAAGGCTGCATACAAAGGCGTGATACTAAGGTAACTGGAAAATTGATCTGGGATCTCTCCTTTATCAGAGATTTTTCTATAGGGAAATGAAGGCGTAGAATGAGGTATAAACTGGTCTCGTAAAAGAATATAGACGAGGCCTAGTTGCCTTTCTCGAATCGCCCTAACTAAGGCTGAAGCCTCGTTTCTATCAATGAGTCCAAAGGGCCGATTCGTGGCTAGCAGCGAGACAATAGAATAGTCTTGTGATATCAAAGCGGTCTGTACTGCATTCCAAAGCGTTATGGATCGATATTTCCCCCCCGAAGAGAAATACAACGAGATTATGTCGCGGTTTCCGACTTCGACGGCTGCATCGAGAACGTTATCATTATTTGCGCTAGTGAAGGTGATATTTTTGTCTCTTAATAGCAGATCAGACAGGACTCCTTCATCCCCAAGTCTGACAGCTTGGATGAGCTCCCCACCGAGTAACTTCGCATGTAGACATTGGACAGCAGTCGCAACATTACCACTTTGAAGGGCCATTTGGAGGGGAGTAGCGAGGAATGAGGGAACAAGCCACGTCCATTGGGAGTTTTTAGGTGGGCTGAATTGTACGTCTAAACCCTCATTATAATCGGCAAGCCATCGTACGAAGTTCGTGTTCCCAGCGCAAGCTGCAACATGTATCGGTAATGGACGTGTTGACTTCTGCGGAAAGTCTCCGATATCGTGACTAGAGAATGCGCCAGATTGCAATATCATTTCAGCGATTTCAATATCTGGATTCCATGCCGTCGCCGTGAGAGGGCTGACGTGGGTCCAATCTCCTCCACTCCAATCCACATTCAAAAGGACCAGCTGCTCTATCGTTCTGCGGTCTCCGGCTAAACATGCTACCACGAAGAGGTCTTTAAGAGCTTTCTTGGAAACCAGATCTGTGCAAGCGAGAGTTGTGCTGAGGAGAAAATCTACCATTTCCGTGTTCTCTGAAGCAATAGCGATATGCAGTAGTGTACAATCTATCTGTAATAGGGAGAAGCCGGAGCCCCGCCAGTATGAACCACCTTCGTCCGAGGCTTGGGAGACCCCGACGTTGTAGGAGATCACTGATTCAGAAAATGTCGTCTGAAGTAATTTGTCGATTAAGAACTTTGCTAGACGATTGTGGTGTCTTGCGATTGCTATTCCGAGGGGGGGTAACAACCCCGATTGGACGCCATAGCCCATGAAGAGTTGAACAAACTCCAGAGCATTGTCTTCCTCCGGAGAAATGGCGCTCCTCTCTAAGAGGGATGGTCTGTAAGTTCCTGTATCCGCACCCGCATCCAAAAGTATTTTACCTAGGCGTATATCGTGTTGCTTAATCGCAATTAACAATGCCTCAAATCTAAATACTGTGATATCTAAGCCACTGACGTAACGTAATCTCAACTTACCTCGTTCAAGTACAAAATACTCGGTATTGAAGACATGGATTTGGCTGACTGGCATATTCGGATCTACGCCAGCTTCAAGGAGCCGCGAGACAAGACTGTACCTCCTTTGCCGAATTGCACATCCGTAAACCACCTCTGAAATGGAATTGCTGGTTGAACAGCCAGTTCCGATACGATGAATCAACCATTGGAAGTTGTTTTCCAAGATACACGCAATCAACCAAAGTATAAATTCATCTCTTTCTTGATATGAGATGCCAAAAACGTCAAGATTATTGAGATTCTTGTTTGCCAATGAGAATAGGATGACCTTAAGCAACTCGATTGCTACTTCAGAAGGACCACCCGCCCACAAAGATGACTGTCCGTTTTGGTCATCTGATTCACGATTGTGTGGCATTGAGCGGAACAGATTATTGATTTGCGCATACATCGTCAGCGGGTTTTTAGCGGCGGCCTGAGAATGGGAGATGGTCCTGGTGGTTGCGAGCAATCTGGCCATATTAGGTACCTGTAGAAGATCTTCCATTGTCAGATTTGTATGTGATGACACATATCCCGTCATAACATACCAATTCGAGCCCCTTCTAAAAACATCAGCCAGGGAAGAGTTGCTGGCCATTGTTGTTGTAACTCTGAAGGGCTTGGAGTCACAACACGGACGATGTCCCATCCGGGATTGGCAGGACTAGGAACTAGGGCGTGTAAGTCAGGTCAAGTAAAAAAGCCTGGATATTTGGGACGAAACATACCACCATCCGCGAAATCCTTGGCGGTAGGGATCACCTTATACCGCTGTACTTCCTTGCGGACCTTGTCTGGCGGAAGGCTCACGCCATAGAGTGTGATCTCAGACATTTTCCCTAATACCTTCCTCTTCTGTATCTTGTGACCAACATATCGCCAAACATCTCTGCGGCTGTTTTTCTTGATGCCCCATTTCTTGAGTTGATATTGATACTGGTGTTTACTATACGATATTTAGTAAGTTAAGGAACCTGGGAAAGGCTGTGCTTACTTCCGGTCAAAGTTATACTCTTCCTTCATTCGGACTGATGTGTCCTGCAAAGAGAGCTTTTCTAAGAGAAATAAACATAATATTGTATCCTTATGGAGCTCCCAGTCATTAGAAGTCATGATGAATGATCCTAAGCATGCGTTAGAAAAGAAAATGAAGGCCCATGAGAAACAGGGTGAGAGGTGCTTATCTACATAAATAACTTGGCTGAAGACGATGTCGTGGTTAAGCCACACTTCATCGTGACTGGCTACCTCAAACCTCCATTCTCGGGGGCTATGTCAAGCAAGCGTGATTGGTGAAGGCCAGAACGAGAATCCGGAACTCACCGGAAGGGGCCATATGCAGCGACCCATCGTTAGCGACTGTGATTGACTCGTCTTGACGATCTTGATTGGATCAGGCCAAAAACGAATGGTCTAATATACTTGTAAAAGGAGGTTTTGCACCCCATAGGCAGTATTAGGGGTCTAGGTAGGCAGTAAAGACCCCCTTTCTCATGTTAAGATCTTTCGTATAATCGTCATACCAATTCCATGTAGTGTATGTTCTATCTAATGTGTGAGCACTAGTTAGGCATATTCCATATGCCTACATAGAGTTCATTGTCATGTCTTGATAACGAAACCCTATATCTTCAAATATTTACTTGTCTAGCTTGTACATCTTTGATATATTCAACGCTATTGTTTTGTTCCGATTGACAAGTACATGCTAAGGTGCAAGGCATCTTGCCAGTGAGCTTTATGTAGCCCCCAGCATTCCACATTCCATGCTTGTTTGCAGCTCATTGGTTGATGCGGTCGGTCCCTGGTAATTCATCCCAGTGACCGTTTGGTTTCGCACTTGACTCCTTTCCCCAGCTTAGCACACTCCTGCCACCTCCAATTTCTATTCACGATACCAAAGTGATTGTGGTTAGATTAAATGTGACGGCGTGGGACCCTGAATACCTGGGTTAGGTGCTTAAATACAAGCAGCGCGGCCCGCCCCGCGGCGCTATGCCACCCAATAGACATATGTGTTTAGCTGCGGGCTGCGACTCATAACCAACAGTAAATCTGTTGGACTGAAAAGAAATGGACAAAATCTCCAAAATATCTATTTGTTGGGGGATAACTGGGAATCAAATTGGTTAATTAGATTGGATAGTGAATAAGCGCTCCTATACATCAACCCACTGGGCTCATCATCTAGACAAGCCTCACAATTTCTAGCTGCGGTAATTCAAATATCCCCTATCTTTCATCAAAATTTGCTCCCTAAACATACCTATGTAGCGAAGTTGATACTCAACGCTCTCCATCGATTCACCATATTTCTCCTATCATCTCTCAAAGTTCGCCTCTCAAGATTAATTTCAACATCACAGCTGCTTATACGAAGAGCATTACTCTCATATCCACTACATGGTTGTAGTTCCCGTGCAGCATAATGTCCACACCGTCGCGTTCCAAGAAGTCTTTCGTACTTGCACAATGCTCAAGGGTGGTTCAGGGAGAGTTTACGAGATTGAAGAGGTTCTATCTGATCCAACCCATTCTCTCTACGTTTATCGTGCAAAGTATGGCAGGCTTTCTTACTAGTGGAAAACAATGTTGACTTAACTAATCTAAGAGTTGAGTCGGTAAAATATGTCGTCAAAAACAAATGGAACTACAGGGCTTAGTGTCTTCAAGCTCAAATGTGCAAAGTGTAGTAGCTACTATCCGGGAACACGAGATATTCATATGCCCATTTTGGTCAGCAACCTACTTCAGCTTGACCAAAGGAAGCTAATCCTATAAGTTATAGTTGGCATTGATTCCATTTTCGAATCCCAAAATCTAGTCCTGAAGGTTTCTATACAACTCCTTAACATTTGTATCCAAAATTTCCCTATAATCATATCGCAGAATATTATAGCCCGCCTACAAATGAGGCGGTGCCACGCGGCAAGGGGCTTGGTGGCAGGATCGAAGTAAAGTTGAATTCTCTACTTCAATCCTCCACCAATTCCCTTGCCATGAACATCGACCGGATGGCCAACTGGCACTGGTAACCTAGTTCCATTTAATATGGATAAGAGGCGTAGAATATAATGCATCGTTCTTTGTGTATGAAATGTAGATTTCGTTAGTTGAGGTACCGTCTGGGTTGAGTCCTGGGTGGGCCTGGAGCGTGTACGCCCCAAGGGCACTACTGCCGATCTGGCCTGAGTAGAAGTTGACAGGGCTCGCCCACGGTCCTGTAATGGAATCGGCCGTAGTAATAAAGAAGTCAGCGGAGACGCTGATCCCGGCCTTTGATAAAGACTTGGCGTTAGTATCACTCTCTTACTATGACCATTTCAAGGAGATGACATTTTGCACACCAGGGGCTGGAGGCAGACAGCTGAGCTCAACTAATATTTGCCGCTGACACTCGTGACGAAGAATAAAAGAATCTGAGAACTTACCTGACCAATCCACACCCACTTGTTCCAGTAAGTTGAAAAATAATAGGTACCCTGCCCACCTGCACTCACGTTGGGAATGCTAATATTTGCGGTGTTAATACCCGGCAGGCTTGACGTCCACGCCCCATTGACCCAGTACTGGTACTGGGACTTATCCTCAATGGAGCCTACGGGAACCTTTGCCAAAGCGATAGCGCCGTTGGACGGCTTACCAAACAGGTAGGCAATGCCATTTTGAATCACATTGCCGTACACGCCGTAGGGGATAGAGCCATAGAGCCAAAAGTTTTCATTCACGAGACTGACTGTTGGTAGAGCATTTCGATCCGAATCGTTAAGAGTATATGTCATCTTGTAGAGCGAAACCGCCGGGTCTGGGTCATTCGTGCTGAAGCTAAAATCGTATAAGTGTCACTATGGTATTCGTAGTCGCAGACTCCTATTTTCTAGGATAATTCAGAGTGGTTAAGTTCTAGATAAAATATACTTACTGTGATACGATTAGTATATAACACAACAGTTTAACAGGCGGGAAAAGGGATATGAATACTTGCTATCCTTGTACACACCTCTGACTTAATATGTTCTTTACGAATCCATGTGTATGCGGTTATGACATTACCAGCAGTGGACGTCACCAAAGGGGGACTGTCCGGCCAGAGAGCATAGCGAGTACCATCATCACATAAACCCGCGCTGTTAGTGCTGCATTCGTCCGCCGTATAGACGAAATAAGGTTCCTGACTGCCACCACCACCGTACTGCTGAATGGCAGGAGTTCCATCGGCGTTGAAATTAGACCAGCTCGCAGATGATGACCATACTGGCAGAGTCGCGACGCCATTTTTCAGGGGCTGAGTATCACGGCACGTCCAAAAAACACGGTCGCCGACCCGGGTTGAGCCGCAAGAATCGCGGTTTATCGACGGGTCGGCGACGTTCCCTACCGCAGTAGCGCTTTTTACCGTCGGAGTAAACGCTCTCTTCGGAAGGGTAGTAGAGGAAACCCCCTGTAGAAATAAGGAACCAAAAAGAAGACAGCCTGACCACGCCATTTTGACGATCAAGATTAGCCAAGGTATAAGCAAAATCCAGTGAACAGACCGAATTACCCAGTCTGAGCAGAGCACGCTCTACTTATGTTTGCGACTCTACTCCGCGGCCGTCGAGTTGAAGCCATCCCTGCACGAGATCATCCCAAGGTACCTACCTTTTCAGGCATGGAGGAGCGCCATCACGTTCTGCGGAGGGAGACAGGGGAATATACTACGGTAATTTTTAGATCGTAGTGGATTCTCCTCCAACTTCCACATCAGGCGCCTGAGCAGGGACCCGGCAAGGTCCTGAATGACTGTCTGAGCTGTATACGGGTGTACACGTGTAAGAAACAAGGACGCCGAAGATGGGGTCTAATAGTAGTGTAGGTAGTTTCATACGTTCTAGTCGCGCTGCGAAGTACTGTGTATGGAAGGTATAGTAATAGTACTGCTATAGGTTGCTAAGGAATGAAAGGATCAGGACCAAATCGCGGCTTAATGCCCCTTCAAACCCCAGAAATAACGCCGAACAGCCTGCGTAGAGGAGCGTTTACGTAGTAGCGCACGCCAACCCTTAAGTAGTATCTAGTTTAGGTTGTTTCAAAGAACCCTAGACTAGATGGTGACTAAGCTAGTTATGTCCTTGATGTGGACTAACTATACTAGACCTAGGTAATTAACTCCATTTCGGAAATAAGGAAGCCACCGGAGGCATACTTACTTAACTGGCTGTTCTCATGAATCTCATTGAAGATTGCTCTCAGTTCATCATACTCACACCATTCACATACATAGGAAATGAATATGTAAGTAAGAAAACATGTTTAAAATTGCCTCTCGTGGGATCTTAACTTAGGTGCTCTGATTATTTTTAATGCGGCGATGATGATGAGATTCCAGTACCCAGATTGAGACGGAGAAATTCACCAAAGTTTACCTGCGGATTGTATTTGCACACTACCTATTACTTAGCAACGTTGGGTGTGCTTGAGGGTCGTTGAAGATTGCCAAGTTAGCTTAGCGTAGCTCTGTTAGAAATCATCTCTTGTTTCTAATAGGCATATGCTTCTAAGAGCGGGCGGTGACCACTCTGACACAGCTCGTATTACGACAATCTCTATGTTATGTATGCAAATTAAGCCCAAACCTCAAAACAATGTAAGGATATCAAGGGTGTGAGTGAGTGGTAAGCAGGGAAGCAAGCAAGTCATCACAGCGGAAAAATGACGCCGAGAGGACTCTCCGTTGCGGTCGTTACATAACTACATGGTGACTAATTGCCTCAACACAGATGCGCGCCAGTCCGCTAAATCGTAAATTACGGTACGCGGCTTTTAAGCAGTTGCACTAGCACATAAATCATAGTTCTAAGTAAATGTGAGTTCAGGCCTTGTTCGTCGCAGGCATCAGTGGCGCACGCAGTGGTTGCCAATGCGAAAAGTAAAGGTGCATGGTGCAGGAGCATCGCGATAGGGTGGCTAAGTAAACAAGAGCATGTAAGCAAAGGTTGAAGATGACTACCTAGGATTGAAGGAATGGTGGATAAGGTAGAGAGATAAAGGTGCGTAACCAGTCTCACCATACAATAAGCATATCATAGATCTTGTATGTGGCCCCTGTCTTTACCTAACAATATATCCGACGAAACCATCATCAAGCGCGTCGGCACCGGCGCACGGGGTTACGGGGCACTAAATTGAGACCTAGGTATATTAGGTCAACCATGCTGTATCTATTACATCAATGAAAGATGTCTTCAATGTTCTTATTAGTCTTGGTTACTATCGGATCATTATTGCGTAAAGCCAGTTACAGTAGATACATACTTATTCATGTGGCGGTACCTACTTATTATTGGAATTGATGTGGAACCTACCTACAGTACATGCAAGAGACCTACCTATGATATCTACGCAGTAGGTATGTAATAGGTAATCAACGACCTAGGTAGGTACCGTAGAAGGCGCCCCCATTTATTTCTTTCCCGAAGACCACAGCCGTGACGACACCATACCTAGGGATCCACAGAATGATAGGTGCCCCGAGGCCGCGGCCCCGCTATTCACTACCGTGTTGAGATCCCGTACCTGTCTTATCCTATCGCGAGCCTCGACCGCCTAAACGGTCCAACGCTCCTACGCTCCTACGCTCCTCGCCTCCCTATTACATTTGCCCCCCTCTCATCACATCAATCATTCATGTGTATTCCGGTGCCAACTTACTAGTCAAATGCTATCCGTGCTAGGAGCCCAGTTCCGCGCACGCCGTCTCACTCTATCCCTTCTACAGCTGCAATTCCAACCACCCCCCCAGTTGGCACCATGTCAGCCCACCAAACAACTCCTTGTACGCCATCCTTCCAGTGGAGTTGGTGAGATGTATTTCCCGACTTTCTGTGCCGTGTGATTCCATCACTTGTAAACTTGGCTATTCATGGCTGCCGCTATGAACCAAACGACGCCCCGGGTCCGGGCATCCGAACTGATCTCACCTTTCGAATGCCTGCTAATAGTTTATAATCTCCCTCTTCCGATCTCCCTGCACTATATATTAAAGCGTTTCGCTACCAATTTCTTTGTCTCATTTATTTTTGGAGCTGGAATTTAAGCTGACTCGGGTGTGGCCGACCCCTCATTCACCTCATTGTTTTTGTGTCTATAGACAGTACCGATTTCACAATGAAGGATCGTCCATCGAACACAGACTCCTCATATTATGACATAGGTAAACAAATTGTCTGCTCTCAGTTGACTTAAAGCTGACTCTTCGTTAGTAATCGTGGGAGCAGGGCCTGTCGGCCTCATGCTATCGACATGTCTAGCGAGGCTCGGCTATAGGATCAAGCATATCGACAACCGTTCTGAGCCCACACCTACGGGACGCGCCGATGGCATTCAACCACGATCTCTAGACTTATTAAAGAATATGGGGTTGAAATCAGCTATCATGAAGCACAGACCTGCGAGGGTATACGAGGTAGCCTTCTGGGACCCAGCAGAGGCAGGCAAAGGCGTTGTCCGAACAGGCACCTGGGCTAGCTGCCCGGCGTTCATCGATGCGAGATATCCATTTACAACTCTCTTGCACCAGGGTCTCATCGAGCGCGTTTTCATCTCAGATCTAGAGAAGAACGGCGTCGAAATCCAACGGCCGTGGCATATCACCGGTTTTAAGTCCGATGAGAAAGAGAACCCCGAATGCCCGGTTGAAGTGAGCCTTGAGCACGTAGACGGGACGAGTAGAGAAACAGTTCGCGCCAAATATCTGTTCGGTGGCGAAGGTGCCCGGTCTTTTGTTCGAGAGCAGCTGGGCATTGGCATCACACACAAGGACCCCATAGCCCACGTGTGGGGCGTCATGGACGGCGTGGTCAAGACGGATTTCCCCGATATTAGGGTTCGTATTGCTGGCTTGTTGGGGTAAATTTAGGGCTAACTTGGCATATCAGATGAAATGTACGATTCATTCAGAGCACGGGTCTATCATGGTGATTCCTCGGGAAAACAACATGGTCCGACTATACATCCAGATTGCGTCGTCTACAGACCCAGACTGGAACCCACGCAAAACGGCTACAGCGGAGGAAGTACAGGCTTCGGCAAAGAAGATACTCCAGCCATATTCTATTGAGTGGGAGACGGTGGAATGGTACTCGGTGTATCCTATCGGTCAGGGTATCTCTGATAGATATACTCTCGATCACCGAGTGTTCCTAGGAGGAGACGCATGTCATACACACAGCGTATGTCTTTTTTACTATTCCCTTCCCTCCCCTAAAACAATAAACATATACACATAACCAATCAGGAGCGGTTACTCACAGCTGTATAGCCTAAAGCTGGCCAAGGTATGAATACAGCTTTCCTGGATGCTCAAAATCTGGCCTGGAAAATACACGCAGTAGAGGCAGGATTCGCAGAGCGAGCTCTTCTGACGACGTATGAGCCTGAACGTAAGGAGGTAGCAGAGAATCTACTCTCTTTCGACAACAAGTATGCCAAGCTGTTTTCGCAGCGACCACCAGCTGCTACAGAGGTACAGGCGGCTTCGAAGCATACGAACGGTCATTCGGAGGACAACGAGTTTATCAAAACCTTCAAGGAAGCGTGCGAATTTACGAGCGGTTATGGGGTGGCATACGGACCCAACACGCTGAACTGGTCACCAAGTCATCCGGCTCAATCGCATCTGATCCATCCCAAGGGCACCAAGCTGCGAACTGGGCGTTTAATGGCCAACGCCAATGTCACAAGAGTGGTCGATGCCAACATCGTCCACTTGGAACAGGAGATTCCTTGGAACGGAGCATTCCGCATTTATATTTTCGCCGGTAAACCCTCGATGACCGCTAGGGCCGTGAAAGATCTCGCTTTTCAGATGGGCGGGAAGCGGTCGTTCTTCGGGACATATCTACGTACAGACATCGATACAGTCTCCCATCATGAGAGATATAACCCACACAGTCTATTCTTCACTATCTGTACTATATTCGCCGCCGCGCGCAACGAGATCGAGATCTCGCGAGACCTCCCGGAACTACTTGGCAGGTACCGAGACCTTGTCTATGCAGACGATAGATGGGACCGTCGGGTTCCCAATGCGGCAGCAGCGGCACACGCCAAGATGGGAGTCGATGAAGAGAAGGGCGGCGTGGTTGTGGTAAGGCCTGACGGCTACGTGGGTATTGTTACTAGCTTGGTGGAGGGTAGTGGGACTATTGAGGCATTGAACGCGTACTTTAATGCCTTTTGCGCGAAAAAAATCAGTGACAGCAAAGCACAGTTATAGGGATGGTATGAAGTAGCGCGGCATATGGCTGCTACATGAAGATTTCAGCGTATCGGTTTTTGTATAGTCAAGGGATCGCTGTTTGCCTTATTACCGTAATAACATAGATGATAACTTGTACCCATATATTGAATAGTACTTCACGCGCTCCTTAATACATAGTTGAGAGATGGCCTGCCAATTAATCTAAGTATTAAACGGCGAAAAGAAACTCTTTTGTCGCCTTCTCTATTAGCTACCTAGAGTATGCCGATACAGCCATAGTTTACCCTAAAGTGAGTGTTACACGCATCGGACCAGCTGAACACCTTGTGCTATCTCCGGATGCATAGTTCGGTGAGACACTGGGACCGTACCGCGCTGAATTGAGACTTATTGAAACTGTCTCGCGTACCAGAAGTGAAGCTATTCAGCCCTCGCTAATCTGAGACATATGGGCGGACCACGGAGGTTAGGAAGCCCCGAACCAATTGTATATAGACTCAAGGACAGCCACCATGCTCGGCAACAGCCCCGATGGGAGGCATGGACCTTTGCAGCCATAACAGATTATTATATGCAGAATAGAGAGTCAATCACTCAGTTCCAAGCCCTGACATACAGCCCTTGTTATAGTGAGCCCAGTTATCGCGAAGACGCTTTAGCATTTGACTTGGAGGAGGCAGTCGAGTTAGGGGGTGGATAGGAAACAGTAATCAATAAATTATCGAGACCCTAACTCACTTCTTCTCGTTTCAGCAGTCTCTCAAACATGTACTTCAACATCCTTTTATAAGGAACAAGTTAAAGGGTGGTCGTTACCATAGACCTTGGCATGTTGAAATGCGGGGAAGAGGCTGATGCTAGTACAGTAAATGAGAATGTAAGCCCCGCAGGCTAAGCCCAATACAATAGTATCAAATCCAAGGTAGTCTCATGCTACTACGAGGTAATTATTTTCTGCATCTTGTAAAGGAGAGTCTTCAATACTCTAATCGAAGGAAGCATGGCAGCAGCGTCTTCTGGCAAAAGGGTGGCCTCGCCATGCTCTCAATGCAACAACCTTCAACGACTCAACCGCAGCGGGCATCCCTGGCGTCTAGAGACGAGAGTATCGAGTCTCGAATCCTCTGCGACCTCGGGCTGTCGGTTTTGTGAACTCCTACTATCTGGCATAGATATCTGTATGCCAGCATGGAAATCTGAGGAGCGAGCCAAAAGTAGCGTCTACGAGTCTGAAGCAGAGCTTCCCTTCAAAGGACTTACTCTTAACCTTGACTGGCATGAAAGCAACGGTGACAGGAAGCAGGTTGCAATAGACCTTTTTACTCTACAACGTGAGAATGCTAGTTTTACATATTTTTTTTAGTATGAGGCTAACCTCTTTCTAGCGAATATGTGTCCCTGGACTTGTATCGGTGTAGGCTCCGATATATGTGGCGATACCTCCTCAGAGGCTGCTTTCGCACGATCATTTCAATGGATACGGGAGTGCCAGCAGACTCACGCCCTTTGCAACAGTCGCGGGTCTACTCCATTGCCTAATCGAGTGGTGGACGTTGGCGATTCCGATTACCCTCGAATCAAGCTATATGAGACCCAAAACGAACCGGCCAAGTATATTTGCCTTAGCCATTGCTGGGGCACAGCACAATTGATCAGAACAACAACCGCAACTATCCATCAATACAAGGAAGGCATCTCCTGGGTTGAGTTGTCTACCACCTTCCAACACGCGATTATATTCGCCCGAAAGCTGGGGATCCAGTACGTTTGGATCGATTCTCTTTGCATTATCCAGGACAGCGAAGACGACTGGCGTGCGGAGTCCTCAAGAATGGCCACTATCTACGAGAATTCACATATAACTCTTGCTGCGACGAAATCTGGCAGTGGAGCTGGCGGTTTCTTCTCAGCTGCTTCTCTGGAGTGCAAGGCGCATGAGCTAAGATGTAACGAAGATGACGGAATGTCACATCCAATCTATGTCCGCAGAAATCTCCACGATGATTACAAAATTGGCCCCAATAACAACCCATTGCTGAGACGCGGTTGGGTATTCCAAGAACGCCTATTGTCACCGCGCGTTCTCCATTTCGGGGCGCAAGAGCTGTTTTGGGAGTGCATGGAGAGGGCGGGATGCGAATGCTCCTATATAAGTGGCAGCAAGGAGAAAGAAAGCCAAAAATTGTCCTCGGTCTCCGAATATCTCCTAAGACACATGCTTGGGAAAATATCCCACGCCATCAAACTGTCTTCCGAATCGCCACAAGTGTTGAAAAATAGATGGCACGAGATTGTCGAAGAATACTCCTATCTGGACCTCACCTTTGAAAAGGACAAGTTCCCCGCCCTATCTGGCGTCGTAAAGCAGATGCAGCGCGTCAGAGACGCGAAATATCTAGCGGGACTCTGGGAAGATAACCTGGTCGACGACCTTTTGTGGAGTACCTTTGCTTTGTCGGCGGGGAGACCTTTAAGATGGAGGGGGCCAACCTGGTCTTGGGTCTCTGTCAACGGCAGGATCCAATACGTTTCTAACTCCGATGAGGTCAACCGGACCTTCGCGAAGATTATAGAGGTTGAATGCACTCCCCTCGCCACCGATAGCACGTCCGAATTAGTCTCGGCAACGATTGTTGTATCAAGCCATATGGTAACGGCAGTTCTTCGCAAGAACCCAAATACGAACAGCGCCCCGTCGCTGCTGCATCGCTACGCACTCGAAGCCGCTGACGGGGAGCATTACGGGTTTCAAAGCGACTATACGCTCCCTGATGACAAACACTTGGGAGAGACTGTGTACTGCTTGTGGATGCGCTGTGGAGGGTCAGGTAATTCATATTGGCACTGCGACTGCATAGTTCTGAGGTGTGTGGATGCAGCTCAGCAAATCTACGAACGGCTTGGGATGGCGTGGATAGCTAAATACTCGCATCACTTACCTCAGCCTCTTGGCAAGGACCAGATCCCCTTTAACCCAGGAACAGAGTGTGTTACGGTGAGGATTAGGTAATAGAGTCAGCTAAACGGTTAGATAAAAGTGCTAGAAATAATGTTACGGTGGAGTGATTGACACTAATTTGCGTTCCAGGGGGCATAACTGCCCACCGACAAGAAGGTGATCGGAATATCCTCATCGATCCGCTACGCCACAGAGTAATACCGGTGATAGGGTAAAATATTCTCAATGCTAGACCATATCGATTATGTGTTCGGATTGAATACTTAGAACGAGCCAATGCAACTCATGGTATTGCCCACATTGCACTTGGGACCAGATCAGAAGTAGTGCGTGCCATTCTATTCTACTATTCTACGTGCCTACAACTATGAGAGCCACCAAGCACATTAGGAGCTCCTTCAGATCCCTAGCATCCGTTTCTCGCGACTCAAGAGCTTTAATGGCGCATCTCCTGCGAAGTTGCATTCCAAATTGAGGAAAAATATTGAGTACGAATATAGATCCGCCACCACCGTACATCAAAGGGTAGAATCAGTAGTTTACATTCAGAAGGTCGTAGAACAATTCTAGAATGCCGTTCATATTGTTGCTGAGTACTGAATACAGCTTCTATGTCGAGGAAGCCGACTTATCAGGTTGTTTGAGGTATGGGGTGATACCGAGACCCCCCTTTCTTATCCCGTAGGAAGGTCATACACTTGGTAGTTAATTAATTGAATTGTAATACGAATATCATACCCTGTTCTCTATCCAACTTAGAATTTGTTCTATTTTTGAACGACACGCAATGGGTTCTCCTTTTTTTAAGCTGCGTCGGTTGAGGCTTTTTTGATATTTAGTCACCTTCCATTTAAGGGAAGCGTTCTATATCTCTGCTAGTAATAGTCACGTGAAAGAAGTCACTTACACTTCGTGCAAACGCGCGTTGACTAGCAGTGGTGCACGCCGTGACGCGGCTGTGCGTTGAAGAAGATGCTTCTTGGTATATCCTATATTCCTCGCAAGGTCAGGTGTTACATCATCCCGCTCACTGTCTTGATTAGTGGCCCGCTGAAGTTTCTTCAGTGCTTCGAAATAGATATCATGGCAACAAAGTCTAAAAAGCCGACGACAAGTCCCTCTATTGTCTCGTGGATCCTACGATCCAATAGCATGCTTCAGCCCAGCCCAACCTTCAATAATTAATTTGACTAAGATTGACTAAGGATGTAGTGGAGAAACTTACCCTGTTCGTTATTCTTCTGATACCGTAGTTCGAGTGTCTGGAAGCCGGCAGGCTTTACGGTGGATGTGCTACCCATGGTACTGTATCCGTTGAGTACCAGGTATTTGGTACTATGCTCACCTCCCAACGTGCATAACGATTATGTTCAACAACAGGAAGTTCAAACCAAGGCGGCCTTCTAAGCAGCCATGTATACGGAAAAACGAATCGCCATTACGAGTTAAGAGACGGATGATTCGGCTACCTATTTCAGGGAAGTCTTCCAATTGCCGAAATTCTGATAAAAGCTTGACATCCGGGGCTATGGAAGAGTCTGATATGGATGTTATCGCCTGCTTAAAGCAGCGCATCATCCGCTCGTAGCCCTGAGTAGGGCACTCGACACAGCAGCCTGGAGTGAGGAATTCATATGAGCTACCTTCTGCAGGTAGAGTAACTTTACAGACCAGGCAACAATGAGAGCGTGAAATTCTCAGAATGTTCGGAGGTTTCCTCGGGCGTAGATTAACTGCCGGCTTGAGAGCGCATGTCTTCCTGTAACTTGGAAGTCAGCCCAATCTAAACTTCTCTTTAAGGAAGCTTGAAGCTGACAAGTGCTACATTGTCTTGGAGCTGGTCATAAGGACTCTCGTCATCCTGTTACACGTCTTCTACTTGATTGTAATCGGGTCATAAGATTACATATCATGCTTGGTCAGTCCAATGCCGAATTGACTCTTTCGCTACCAAGCTCGAGCGTGTAGTTCTCCGCTAATATATTCTTAAATTACCTCTCGGCACTTTATTTCAGCCAGTAGTTGGAAGGAGAAGCAGGCAGCAACACGTGTGGCGCGGGATGGATAATATGCCGGTTAAAGTCAAAATTGGGGTCTAGTTTGCAATGTTAATATCGAATCTATTCGGTTACCCCTTTCTGAAGGCCACGATCCACCTTTTTTGCCTTGGGTGAATTGGCTAAAAATAATCAGCAAATTTATCCGTCTCACTCAAATTGCTGTTCAATATGAACTCACGTTTTCTGTACCCTGTAGAGGTATGAGCTGAACACCGAGGCGAATCTCACGATATTGCGCAATATAGGGATTTCCGACAGTCTGGATAAGGTTGTATGTAATTCATATAAATAAGCTTCTGGGAACTTCAGCCTTGTAGCCTCAGAACTATCTTGTATAAAGATCGACGGCGGCTCTGAGCAGTCATGACTTACATGTGAAGTCCACGTTAAGCCCCGTAATAAGTCCATTGACAGCCTACCTCGACTGAGGCTTTCCGGTACCACGTTGCAATGTATGTAACATTCCAAATAAGTCCCAATTCAGAAGTTACAAAAGGCCGTCTCATGATATCGAACGCCCAAGCCGAACCCTTGCACCGTCATCGGAATCCAGGTAACCCAGCTTCCAGCTTCGTACGTTTACACACCACCTGGGGAGGTATCGTATAGCGATATGATATTGGGTCGGCTGCAGCTAGCCCCTTAGAATACGCTGAGCAATCCTGTATCCATTGGATACCACCTACTCTGGGTATCTTATTGCGGTATAACCCGAGATACATGAGAGTACGGGGAACACACGGAACAAGGGTGCCACAAGTTATCAGCAAATTGTTGGTTTCTTGGGCGTAAGCTATCCCTTTGTCCTCGGGACCAGGACCACGAACATCGAAGAGCCGAATCAGGGGACAGTCGTATCTCCTCGTCTGACAGGTTCTAGATCTGAAAGATGGCCACGAGCCGAAGAAACCCGGTCTCTACTTGGACTGGGTTTGCATGGAAAACTCTGGCGGTGGCTCAAAACGAGTGGATATAAGAACCTACACTTTTCGCCCGTCACATCATCAATGCAACAGCGTCCATCAAGAAATCCAAGACTCGGTAATTCCTATCAACTAAATCACTTCTATATCGCGACTTTCTAGTCAGTCAACACTTCTCAACAATGAAGGTCTGCTCAACCCTGGCTCTATTCACGGGCCTCTGCACCGCGGCTTCGATCCCCGTCCCAGACTCGGTGGATGCTGTTGTTGAGCAACGCCAAGTGCGCCTGCCATACGAATATGGCGGAAGTTCGACAACTACCGTCGTTTCAGTCCCGGAAGATGCTCCGGCAGACTACCACACTGCTATCGGTAGCCCAGAAGAGGCCCACAATGCGCCCGTTCAGCAAGTCCAGAGCCGGGATACCACGATGAATCCAAGAGGCCCGATCACTGCTAATGACTTCTTTGAGTGCGCAACTACTGTACGTAGTTATCACCTTCTACTCAGTTCACAAGATCAGCCCCCCTTACCTACTTAGCACGACAGGAGTGACAGCGGCTAACATACTAGAAGGGCAATCCTCCAAAGGCCAGTGACTGCGAAGTTGTCATAAGCAATGTACTCGGCACCGACCAGGGTGTGATCATTGCTCCTGGAGCATGCCTCCTCTTCCAGTACAACACGTGCTGGGGCTTCTTCTGCTCTCTGTGCCAGCGACTCGGCACCGATACCAACTTCATCGGCAGCCAGCTGACGACTGCGCAGTCGCTCTGCGTCAGCGGGGGAGCCGCAGGCACTATCGTCGGAGAGGATGCGCCGCAATGGGAGGCTGGCTTGATCCATTCCAGTGGTGTGCTCCCTAATTATGCGGGCGATGTCTGCTAAATGACGCTTTCGGGTTGTGTCACTGAGATCGGCGCAACAAGTAGGGTGAGCAGGGGTTTTAGTGTGGACTATGAGAAACGGCTGGTGAAGGAAGAAGATGAGACATGATTGGTAATTGATGATATTAGGAGATTAATACAGATTGTGTTGTGAATATCTCTTTATATGATGTTTCTACGTGTGCGTTTGTGCCATATATGTAGAGATATGTAATAGTAAACTCGCGCGTGCATCGCCGGAAACTACAGAGAATAATAATATCTGATGAAGTACCTAATGCAGTACTTACACCACTTTGTGTCTTAAGATCGATCTACCTATTGCGATCTCCAACTTATGTAAGGTAGATGGGACTACCGTCTACAACTGTTCACAAAAAGCCCAACTCTGCCCAATGAGATAATCAGAGACCATGTATGCAAAGACACAGCTGTAGTAACTTGGCTTTATTGTGATCTTACGATGCAATATTGAATACGGCATGCATCATGCAAGTTGCCCCGCATAGAAGCCCTATGCCAATATGACTTCTCACTACCTACTTTGCTAGAGTTATCAGTTCCCGGAAGCCGATTTTTACTATTAAATGGATTTGGTAGTCATGAGAAGCAGTGGTATCAGAGAAGTCTAGATTTTTATTCAGAAATCTAGGCTCTTCGGTTCAAGGTTGGAGGATTCGAAAGTAACCCAACACTGCACAAGCTGGAATGCACAGCACGTATAAATACGGATATCTGCACGTAGTGTCGAATCATCTAATTATAAGACCTAATAAAAATGTAACGGCTGCTACATTGAAAAGATTCTTCATGTAACTTACCCGTTACTAGTATCTAAATCATACATTGAATGCATTAGCGAAACATAGCTGTATTTTAACAATTTATCCGCAGTAATTTCTCAGGGGCCATAGTCCTAAAACCAAATGTGAACAAGTATAAAACCAAACATAAATCAGCATTCAAAGGGCCAAAAGAACAATAGGTTCGGCTCTCTCCTTAATTCATCTCACCTCATATCTTCATACAAAACGATTCCCAGCTTCCAGCAAAATGATGTTTTCATCCCTTAACCGTGTAATGTCCACCGGAGCCTTAGCACTTATTATGAATACAGGATTTTTGAAGACGCATTTGCAAGGATGCGAAGCTACAGTAATTGAAACTAGTGTAGTTGGCGATGAACCCTTTCCCGAAGAAACTACAACATCATCAATCAATCCGTGGCCAACAGACACAACTTGTAAGTTGCATAAGAAATAAACGCACCATTATACCACACCCAAGGTTCTCTATTAAGGGAAAGTCTAATTTCCTGTAGATACCTACCCGAGCCAGAATGAATGCATAGTCGCGACCACCGATGCGCCCTCCGGCGACTGCTTGCTATCCGTCACCATTCCTAACCCTGAACCTGGGTTCGTGACCAACTACTGCGGCGCCAAGAACTTCACAACAACCGAGACGAGAACGTTGACTGTGGACTGCGGAGGGTGCAATGAGTTGGCCGTGACTGTGACGCGCGGGGGATGTCCGATGGGGGGATCTCATCCTCCTACACATACGCCGCAACCTACGCCATACTATCATTACGAGTGGGCATGCGCCAGCACCTCGGACCCTTCTCCGCCTACTATTTCGGCTTGTCCCACGGAAGAACTGTAGACTTATCGATTTCTGAAAAGTCCCTCAGTGAATACGGTGTTAAAGCTTCGTTTAAATTAAGCTTAGAAAGATGAATAAATTTTATTTTTTAAAACCAACCATATTCTAACGGCTGCCGATAAAAAAAGGGGGGAGGGGACCTTATTTGCTTTTAGTTAGTTACTCACAGTTATACTATTCGAATACTCTGGACATCTTCTTCCGAGGACATCGCCTCGTTCCCAGGTAAATTGAAGAACGCGGGCCCTACAAGCCTATACGTGGCCCTCCCATCTTGGTCCCCTTTCCCCCCATCCTCCTCTCCTGACTCGCTACCAACAGGGCGCAGAACAAAGTGGATATCGCACCCTTCAAACACAGCGACTTTGTCGCCAACCTTAGTTCGTTTAGGCGCCATGCCGACACGTTCGCCCTTCGAGATGCACAAGCGCCGGTGATGGATGCTCTTTATGGCTTTCTTCTGGAAGGTATGGAACTCGGCTTGGGATTTCACCTGGATTAGCTGAGTTACATCCTCCTCGGACCCTGAAGAAAGGCCAGTTAGTTGCGGCTTCAGGGCCCAGAGATAGTTGATGAATTCGTGGAAGCCGGTACGTAGGACTTCGGTTTCCCGGTCAGTTCGTTCATTCGCCTCATCGCCAGTTTTTCGAGTCTCTTCCTGGTTGGAAGTCTCGGAGGTGGACGCGTTGGCTTTAGGCGTTGATGACTCAGGTTTGGTTGTCGGTTGGGCGAGGACATAGAAAAGTTGTTCGAGAGCTTCTTCTGGGTCACCAGGGGTTAAAGAGCCAAATATAATGCTGATGCAACTCATTATATTCTCGATGAATCTTGAAATGCTGACACCATTTTCAGTCACTTGGAGTGCTTCAAGGACTCTATCGTTGACCACGCTGATATCATCTAGAATAGTTCCGAAGATATTAAGAGCCTGACTGCTTTCATCCACTTGTATGCGTGTTGAAGTCTTACCCGGGCTCCTACCCGAGTCTACTGGAACAGGTCGTTCTAATTTATCCCAGTGCTTAGACCGGTTAGCACCTAGTTGTAAGATAAAGACACCGTGAAAACATCAGGCGGAGACTCCGAACTAGGACACTTACAGGAACCCATGAAGGCCATTCCTCCTTCTCATCGTGAAATCCAGCTTGCAAGAGGACTTCAATCCCTTCGTTCCTCTCGATGAATAGCTTGGCGAACTTGAAGAAAATCTGCTCCTTAGAATCCCAGGGCGCATAGCTGACATGTTGAGTAAACGATGCGCCGTCGGACGCCAAGCCCAACAATGCATAGATCTTGTCTCGGGGATCCGTAGCTTCGAAAGTCCCAACCGTGGCCAACTTCTGAATCAGTCTACGCTGAGACCCAGCACCACTGCCATACTTTCTCAGGATTCTATCGCGAAGCATCGTCGTTGCATTTCCGGATCCTATGAGCCTCTCCTTTAGCGTCTCCTGGTTGTCTTCCTCCGAGGCGCACCACGCAGCGTTATAACTCATGTTCATGTTGGCGCTGTACTCGTCTAGGAAGTGGTGTGCCAGGAAGAGCGGCTCCGCCGCTCCTCCGCCAGTTCCGAACCAGAAACGGAGGTTGGTGCCCAGCGAGATCTCTTGCCAGATCCATATGCGCCTGAAATAAGGCGATCCAAAGACCCTCCGCCAGGAGTCCCAGAGCGGACTATCCTCTCGCGGGAGCCCAAAGCTCTCGAGATACAGCTGATTGTCCCCAAAAGCGTTCGCTAACGTGACGCTCATCGGTTCGTTCTTATCCCTGGCGACCTTTTTGGTTTCTAAATCGGAAATCGAATTGAGTGGTCCAGTATAACCCCTTTGGTCGGATTCCGCCTGTTGTCTTGAAGCTTGATGCTTTTCGTAAAGCGCGTTCGCTTGCAAGATCTTGGGAACCAGCTCGTTGAGATTATTCTGATCCTGGATGGATAGGGGTAAGTAAGCTATAACTTTCTCTGCTTGCTCGTACACTCGCTTCATCAAAGCCAACTGGATCTTTTTCTCTTCGTGGTCACTCTGGTTGATGCAGAGGGCGTCAACCCATAATTTACGCCCGCTATGCGGTAGGCGTAGCGAGCGCAGCGCCGAGTAAAGGTTCTTGGTTACGCCGACTGGTTTATCACCGTCGAGGAAGATATGTTGTGGATCACTAGTATCACCCCAGACGTATGAGAGCGCTTCGTACCGCTGAAACGGATGCAATCGGGGCTCTTGTGGAGTAGAGTTGGAGTCCATGTCAAAGTGGATTGGAAACCGGGAACCATCCTCGCTATTAGTCACGAACGAGAGATTCTCAATCGGGCGTGGCGTGGAATCAGGAAATAACTCATGATCGAAATCCAGGTCTGATGTGATCATACCAATAGAAAGTTCACTGTCTTCTGGATCGCCGGGCGCGAGAATAAGGATGCGAATCGAAGTAGTGTTGGGTAAAGGCTCATAGGTCCTTTCCGAAGATAAAGACATCGTGTGAATTGATGAAAAATAGTACACAACGCAGTGTAAATACTTGAAGCTAAAATAATCAAGCGCAAGTTGAGAATCGCTTCCTTATTCTCTTCGAAAGAGCAACATGTCTTAGCTATTTAATCCCCGCAGCGTAGGGCTGAATCGATCCGCCGCTCATATGCAGTCTTCGTATACATTCCGGTGGCCTCCCCTTTTACACATACCCTAGTCTATTTCGCCGCTAGTAATTGCTAAGTGCGGTTACGACAATCCTACAACACCTAAGTGAACTCTTGTTCTAGCTTGTTTAAGCTGTATCTTAAATTCTTACATGGTCGACATCACTACGCTATCTAGTTGAAGATTTTGATGTTATGGAGTCTCGGCCATCTTGACCCTCATGTCGGGAAGAATTATAACGTATGGACATAATTACGTGGTCAGGAGGAACGGCTGTATGATAGAGAAACTTAGGCCAACATCCTCCTTATAAATAGCATGGAAGTAATCCCCTAGCAGCGTGATGAACACGACTAACCTCACTACGCTAGCTGCTCCCTGTGCCGCTCGAGAACCTCTCATCCTTGTCAAGGATACCTTGCCACGATAAGACAGCACAGAGCTAAAAAGATTGATGAGAAATATTAGTATCGTAGCTAAAAGGAAAGATTGTCAACAAAGGAGCATGTGGAGGAAGGGCGGGTAATATGGTGAAGATTTGGTGTACTAGTACTACTACGATCTATACAACATGTGCAGACAAGGTAGACAATACGTAGCAGATTAAACAAATTGCGACATACCCACTACCAGAAATAAGCTTTCCATTTACAAAATGCACGTTCAGGGAACACTAGCGTCATTCTTGAACAACAGCAACAGATTTGGGTTTGTTTTGCCACCAAACCTGGCGACAGCTATACATTACGAGCAGATACGCTAAGTTACGTATATTTTATACACGCTTTTCGCAGGACTCAAAGCACGACGTGTCCGATTCGCTGAGGTCAGCATCTTGTTCAGCCGCGCACAGTGATTAAATGTGCGAGTCCTAGCCATCCCGCTTTTGAATTCCGTGTGATGATCTGTTTAACCCGGTCTATTGCCGGGTCAACTCCTCATCACCCATATTGATATATCCTCTTATAAGAGGACTATGATCTCGCTAATAGGTCATATCGACCACGAGTAAAAATGATCAGTTCGCTATTTCGTGCCGTTCTCGTCCATGGATTTGGGGGGGCCAGTACTCCGTCTTCGACACTCCGACATTGCCAACAGTAATTAATGGGACATGTTAGCCTCAGGTATGGGATCTTCGTGCTTAGCGGTACTACCTTTGCCGCGCCACGTGCTAACGGCTGGGATATCAGCTTGGTAGCGTTCCTCATCTGTGCCATATGCGCGGGGCGTCAGCTTGATAAGGCAGTGAAGGGGAACGTTCATCCAAGGGGACCGAGACTGGTCCTTCTTCATGAAGTATGCATATATGCAACGGAGAATAGCCTGGTGCGTGACAATTAGGATGTCCTCTGATCGTTCGAGCTCCATGATGATGGGCTCTAACCGAATCACAACGTCACGATATGATTCGCCTCCTCGGTACCGGTAGTTGTACTTATCTTCGTCGCGCGCGACGAAGTCCTCCGGATATACATCCTTTATCTCCTGATACGTCATGCCATCACAGACGCCTGCGTCCAGTTCGTCTAGTGCTTTCCACTGCAGCTGGTTATAGTTTAGTGGTAAGTAACGTGCCGTTGCGATGGTTCTTTTTAGTGTAGACGTCCACACGGTCAGAGGTCGATCACCCTACAATTGCATTAGTTTGTATTTGGTGGCGCTGTGGAAGGCAAACGGCAGTGACAAGGAACTTCCAGGTTGTGTAACTTACACCGACAGACTGACGCACAAGCTCGGGCAATTTATTGGCATACTGGTGTCCTCTTGGAGATAGATCTGCATCACCGCCAATTCGGCCGGACAAATTATACATAGATTCTCCATGTCTCGACAACCAGACCGACCGAGGGCGAATATGCAGGTTCATGAGGTAATACACGACCCGACTCTGTAAGTAGTCCTGTATACGGTTGATGATCACTTGGCTACCCACGTCCATCATCTTGAGGTAAGTGTAGTGACTCTCATCTCCATCCTCGTCAATAGACTTATAGACCTTTTCATAATGTT
Source organism: Xylaria sp. FL1777 (assembly GCA_022578965.1). NCBI lineage: Eukaryota > Fungi > Ascomycota > Sordariomycetes > Xylariales > Xylariaceae > Xylaria > Xylaria sp. FL1777. The sequence continues at coordinate 221,394 of MU400515.1, forward strand.
TAATACGATTCCGGAAGTCGAGGGCGGCTGCTTCAGGATCCTGACCTTGATAGTCAGGGCTGGTGGTCTTGACGTCACGGATGTTGGCCATAATTAGCTCCTCATTGTCGCACTTGGATTCCACGAATAGGACTTCAATACCCTCGCGCGTGCACATATCCATCACCCATTTGCGCCTCTCCTTCGTCGAATTGGTGGCATCGAATATTCCAATAATACCACCCTGCCGGAACCAGCCTAGCATGTCGGCAAAAGCCGCCTCAGCTGCAGCACGACGTCTGCGCTCGCCTTCAGTGTTGGCAGTGTCGAAAAAGTCGGCAGAGGGTTGGGGGGCGTCGTTTCGGCGATAGTTGCCGACGTTGAAGGTTTTGGACGGTATCGAGAGCCATGTCAAGTAGCGTTGGGCTGCAGCGACGTGTTATAAGTCAGCCAACACACGTTTCTTCGTCGTAGGAAGTTATTGGGACGAAATGGAGGGTAAAAGGAGCAGGGACGTCTAGCTACCTCTCTGTGCAATGTAACTCTTCCCGCGGGCGGGCAATCCCACCATCACTACACAAATCTTGGTGTCCTCGACCTGGACCCCGCGGCCATTAGTTTTTGGTGCCATGGTTGCCAGAAACGCAGCACAACCATGGACGTAAATGTCAAAGGTCGCAGAGAATAGAGCAGAAGAAGCCGGACGCGTTGATAATGTGCGGGAACGACGAGTACAAAACTAGTGCAGCCACAATATGTAATATGGACCAGTCAAGTCGGTAGGTATGCTTGGGTAGAACTAAAAGAAGAAGAAAATAGAGTAGTAGGCGGATTAGACCACATCAATAAAAAAAGGAAGCAGAGGGGAGTAAAAAGGCCGAGTCCAAATCGACGAGTTTGTTTGCGGTGGAGGAGGTTGGTCAAAGGCAGGAGAATGGCACAATTAGGCAATATGGTCCAGATGATACCTTACAATGTGGTAAGGTGGGATGAGGCATGGGATATAGGATACAGAATATAGAGTAGGTATGGAAGGAAGCGGGAGACAATGGACGGCATCGGTCAGTGTCGGGCCAGCAGGCGGTTCGGAAAAGTTAATGCAAGGGATTCCGTCACCACCCGGGGGGCCACCCTCGATGTACCTTGGCAGGTGGGTAGGCAGAGGAAGCTACCTAGGGCCGAAGGGTGCGCCAGCGATGAAAACCCGGACTGCTGGGTTCGCGGGAGCGGAACCTCGAGCTACTGAGTGCCCTGAGCAGCTCCAAGTGCCTCCCGCTGTAGACGTGCTGGAACCCCTAGCTAAGCCAGCTGGGGCTAGTCACATACACTAAGTACCTAGCTAGGTAGGTACTTAAGTATTCTCCAGAACCACCCCGATCTGTCACGGCATTTGCATCTTTTCCTTGAGTTCCAAGGGAACCATTCCCCATTTCTCAAGGCAAGGTACATCCCAATGTCTGTACTGTAGTTTGAGATGCAGTCCATCGGTCTGGACAAAAGAGGGGCTGGAACCATGACCCTTATTGCTTAGCATATTGTCGTAGATGGCCCCGCAATCATCGACCCCCAAGTCAGCGATGAAGGAGAGCTAGCCGACTCAACCAGGACAATAATTTGACCATTTCGTCAAATGATCGGTCCACGATGGCGCGAGGCAAAGGCTAGTTGTTTCGAAGAACGAAGAATTGTCTAAAGACAGCAAGCCGAGGTCTTGTTTTTGGCTAGATCGCAAGCTGGTGCTGACCCTTTCGGGGCGGTCAGACGGCTAGTCTAGACTCTAGGAGTGGCGACTGGCCCGGATTAATGGTTCACGGATTGCTGGGGGAAGGGGACAGCTAACACCGCTCATGTGTAATATTGAATGGCCTGGTGGGTTCATGTGCTGAGGCGACAGCCAATTACTTCGCATTGAATTTTCTTTCCCAGTCACAAACACTTGTCGCGAAGAGACGTCGCGCTTCACCGCTCGACTAGCATCACAAAAGTTAGTCCGATCACTTGACCCTCGACTCTAGCGCACGGAGCCAATGCCTGATGCCACGACTATGTAGGCCTAAGGGCTCCATTGTGGTTGGGATATTGTAGGCGGAGAGAAATGAAGACTGTGGGATGAGAGGGAATATTGGTACGGCCGTACAGCTGCATACCTTTGAGAAGCTCCAAGCTTGGTCGCGCGGGCGCCAGCGACCACCAGCAAATACGCCCTGCATTTTGAATTGACTCCAGTATTCGTCAATGAGTTATTGTTCTCTTTGCTTTGAGAAGGGGATGTGTCCAGATGCGCTTGTCGCCAGACTTTGAAGATATCAGGGCAACTGATATCCAGAAACGTGCGCGATATTTGGTCTCGTAGGTAGAAGTCTTTTTTACTCTGGCGGGACGGAGAGGTCGGTTTTCGCGGCTTGGCCATCAACGACTGAAATTCAAATGATCATAAATTCTGCTTGATTCGGCCGCTGGTATTTCAAGTCCTTCTGTCGCTGGAATGGGAGATGAGAGGGAAGTTAAGGCCGTCGTGGGTATACGTCGTGCATAGACTAAAGTTTGGGAATGCGGAGCAGCATTGTCTATAGAGAAGAGAGAGGTAGTGGAATGGGGATCATATGAGCCCTCGGCAGGGCAACAGGATTAGAGGATAAAGAATGTTAGTTGAGTATCGACTGAGCGAAAGCCATGATTATGTGATACCGGGACATCTAACGAAATAATTCTAGGGGGCCAGGAAGAGGGTGTCTGGATAACCCTTGTAAAGATCTCGGGACTCGTATCTAGATCGCAACCTGTGCGAATTAGATGCTACCTACCTGGCTGTATGCCGCCTCGTGTAAGCATTCGAATTGCTACACTACGAAAAGATAAGAAATCCCGCCGTGTGACGGTAGATAGCACGATAGTATTGGTTGAAGCACCCACTAACAGAGGATGGGTGGCGTGGGGGGAGGTGAGCCGCATCGTTGCTCTTAGTGCAATCACGTCTTCCTAGCGGTGAGAAAGTGCATATTAGGCTGATTTTAGCAGTGTGGCTGCAGGTTCGCGTCAGCCCACCAATCACCAGAGAAGAAGCCGAACAGTGGTGGAAGAACAGACTGGCTATGGTATAATCCACGATCTTAGTTTGATGTAGCATATTTTCCGGCATTCCACATATGAAACATTGCGTTGATAAGCTAAGTTAAATAGGGTTACAATACGTAGTATGTACCTGAATAATGTACGGTAGATAGGCCACCCAGGTTGGCTATGATCAGTCGCTACGTTAGCCGTGAATCCACTTAACTTTTCAACATGTTAAGTTAAACTTTTGATTAATGTTGAAATATTTGTAAACTATCGATTAATTATTAACTAATAACTAAACCATTATTTGTACGTTTGAAGTAGGTTAAACGTTAAGAAAGAAAAATTACTTCAGCAATACCGTAGTTGGTTCAACGCATTTACTGGACTGGGCAGGGGTTCGTCCACACCTACGAAAGGCACCAGTGCTTCTTTGGTGTGGGTCATTGACTTGCGAATGACAGGTTGACTTGCGAAAAACAGGGGTACTAACTTTTGCATGTAATTTACACTAAATTTAAAGTACACGTGCTTTAACTTATCATCTCATCCATAAAAATGCCAAGATTAGCTAACTACTTAGGCCTACTACTTCTACCAATTAAACCCATTAGGTAATTGGACCTAGGCTACCTAGTAGTTGCCTGTGAGACGTATCATGGCATCACCAATCGCAGAATGCTCCCTGCAAACAGCACCTGAAAGCGAGATTGAAAAATACCCATCAAACAGCCTTACACAGTACCTTGACACAAGTCAGAATATTCACCAGCAGTGTGTTGATGTCAACAGCCTCAATCAACGCTCCTCAGCTAAATACACTAGCCAGTCTAAATTGGTAAAGACCAACGCCGACTTTGCTCCAAGGCTAAAGCCGAAGCATAGGAAGATGGCGCCTAGCTCCACGTCGCTACATATGGTGACGAAATTATCACCCTATGTTTTTACCTATGAGCCTAGCGAGACATACATCGCATCGGGCGCGGCGTCGAGTCCTAAGCTCATCTTCTTAGCAGCGTGGATGGACGCGCAAGACGTCCACATCGCCAAGTACATAACTCACTACCAGTCCATATATCCAAACGCCACTATACTCCTCCTCAAGTTCGTCATGAAGGAAGCCATGCTCGCGCCTGTTGCAAGCAGTGCGGTACAGCCCGCTGTGTGGTATTTGCGGTCTATGATAAGCGCCGGCGACTTGTCCGCAACTCCCGACCATCCCGAGATCTTGGCACACCTTTTCTCAAACGGTGGTGCTACTTCGATGCAGAACGTGTATATTAGCTACCAACGAATATTTGGCCAGCCGTTCCCGTTGCACTGCACCGTGTTCGACTCCTGCCCGGGATTGCACGCCTTTTCCACCTCCTATAACGCCCTCATCGCAGGATTCCCGCGAGGTCTTGTTCGTTTCTTCGTCGCGCCTTTCGTCATTTTGATGATGCTCACCTCGTGGATCTGGCATATCCCTCTCGGCTTCCTCGGTGGTGAAGACTTCCTCTCAAAGAACGCGAGGGTTTTGAATGATCCCAAGCTAGTGAAACAGACAAACAGAACTTACATCTACGGGAAGGCGGATAATATGGTAGACTGGCATCATGTCGAAAAGCATGCCAACAGAGCCACATCTAAAGGCTTCGACGTGCGAAAAGAGAGCTTCGACAATAGTCCACATGTCGCTCATATGCGAACGGATAGTGAACGTTATTGGTCGATCGTTGAAGGGACCTGGGAAAAGGCCACTAACCCAGCACAATAACGGCGTTAGCACATAGAGGAGGTTGTAATCGGAATAAATTACATTGGACATATAGAGGTACTTGTACATTCTACCGCCCTAGACGACTCTTCGCTCTAGACGACCTCCCACGCCGAGCTTAGAGAGCTGTGTTACACAGAAGGTCTGCACGATATATGTAATAGATTGAAAGCCTCGGCCTTTAATAATGAATGTCTGTCAGCTTTCGAATATTCAGTTGTTCAGCCCTGGTTTGAATCGAGACATACTTGTCAGGGGTTTGTCTCCAGAGTGAAGCCGCGTCATTAGAGGGTAGTTGCTGGGTCGTAGTTATGGGGTAAAGACTTAATATTATGATTTCCGAGTTCCTTCCAAGAGCTATTGAGGCAAACTCAGCGATTATAGAGAAAATACTAGACTATCTCCATCCTAAGGGGTTCCTTCTAACCTGCCGCGACCCTGGTCCCTGACAATACCAGTAGCCTTCATAATTTCCAAAGGTCGATCGATTTCTGTCTTGTGCCAGGAAAACTTTCGAGACGTCAACGAACACATGGCTCCCTAAAATCTTGTCAAAATCGGAGTACATTCTCCTAACTCCGATTGAATCCCTCGTTACTGTGCCTCATATGTATCAGGGATTAAGGGTGCAAGGGGGTAAAAGGCCTCCCCTAGCGTGAATATATTATAGAGAACAACTATATAAGCGTGAAGGCTCTAACACCCTCCCAACGACCCGGGAGAAGGACACAGTAATTAGTCGAATTTATCTTTTACCTGTATACTTCTACTTGCCAGCGACCTCATTGTGACCATCTTTATTCTAGTGATCAAACTTCCTGACCATATCCGTGGTGCAGCAGTATAGACGACAGTAGGAGTTTGATATTGAGATGTGGAGATGTGATACCACATGGGGTACCGCTCTATCAATTTCGTGGTACTTGTTATATGCAGCTTTACGGCCAAGAACCTGCACATGCCGGGCGATCGCTTCTAATTAATACTATTATAGGAAGCTCACATACTAATCATTTTACAGGAAGCCAACATACGCTTTTCTGCAGAACAGAAAAACAAGGGTATATTTAATCGTTACACTTAGAGGAGTCTACGGTATTTCGATTGGGCGGCGAAATCAGAACACGGGCAAAAAGTGAGTTGCCCCTTTTATCTATTTGCATTGCCAAAAGGTACCATCCCAAACTGGATGAGTGAATACCTTTAAGAAACAGCCTTCTAACTACCCTTTGGCTAGTCGATGCAAAAAAAAAAAACATAACAGTAAATAGATTGCCATTTCATTCACTCGCAGGACTGGGCGATTCTGGTGAAATAGCTAGAAATGCTGATGTATTTACTATTAGCCGGTATGGGTGTATGCAGTAGGTAGCGAGGGTAATGTGGTAATGTAGAACATCACAGCTCAGCGACTTAAGAAGTGGATGTCTATAGCGGAGCTTCTTACATAACGGCACGTACCCAATAAAACCATTAGCCGAGCACAGAAGCCGAGTGCTATCTACCATTGAGAAAGTAACTATCCAGACACGTGGATTCTCCCACTACCGGTATTAGACTTTTAAGTCACAGAGCCGAGGCGGCCCCCAAAGCGATATAAATAGTTACCTAATGTTGGCACTTTCAACACATGCTTTTAGCTATTTCAAATTGATTGGCTTGAAAAGGATAGATTCGATAAGACTTTTGCTGCTTGACGGACCTAGTTTCACCTAGGCTAAACCACTCTAGGATGCTTAAACGCGGGGGTTCACTTAGTCACGTGATATGGCTTGATAACTAGTTCTGTAGCTAAAAGACAGCCGCTGATAGCAAGGATCCCTAGCGGGCCTACTTAGTATAGGGACCCACCACATAACCTCCTGTATCACACTTTCTCGAGACACAACTGGAGAGAAATACGACTTCTTTTCCAGCCTAGCCGCCTTCTTCAAACTAATTGAATAGTGATGGGTGGTATAGCTTGTTTTTCTCCCTCTCTCGCTTACTACGTAGTTTAGGTAATCCCCAGCTAGTCTCCGAAGCCTTGTTATTATTACCATAAACATATAGATGAACCTGCTATAGCTCACGCTCCTTTACCAGACTCAGCCCTTTGAACAGCGCCGTAGAGTAGTGTAAACAGAGCTAACAACCTCCTCGATATTTGTAGATCTACATATTATAGACCTTTAAAGAGGTTTAGCTCCTGATAAGACGGGATCCATCAAGCAAAAGGATTATCAAACCTAGCCAGGGGCAATGAAGCTAAGAATTAAAATAGTTCCAAGTAATGGTGTTGAACCAAGCATTTAAAGGGATACGATAAGTCGCGCAGTGTGGGAGAGGGTGGGCTGTTTTGTACTCTCCTCTCTTCTCTCAACCCTCTCCCTGTCGAGGCAGAAGATCCCATACAAAATGGCGATTTCATATCTTATATTACCGGCTATTGTAGCCGCCCTTGTAGTTATCCGTGTAATAGTTCGCTGGAGCAAACTACGCCAAGCTCCCGGCCCGGCCCTAGCAGGATTCACAGACTTATGGCGGGCTTATCACCAGTATAATGGGACAATGCGGGACAAACTCCTCGAATTACATGCCCGACACGGTCCGGTAGTACGCTATGGCGTCCGGTCCATCAGTATCAACGATCCCGATGTTGTCAAAGTAGTGTACGGAGGTCGGTCAGGGTTTATCAATGTACGACTACTAATTTCGCTTATGAAAAAAAAATTATGGATTGCAGACTAATTGAAATGCAGGCTGATTCATATAAAGTCCTCATCGGCTATCAAAATGGTCAAGATATTGAGAACCTCGTAAGCACACGGGAAGAGAAAAAGCACGAGGCCCTTCGGCGCTCCGTCGCCGGCTCTTTCACATCCACGGCGGCATTGGACTACGAGAAGTGGTTCGATGTTACCATTGGAGACCTTCTGGAGACCCTGACCAAGAAGTCCACCTTTGACCTCACATCCGTAATCTCGTGGTATAGCATGGACGCCGCATCCCGGGTCTCATTCAGTGTCTCGTTGGGCTGTCTAGCCGCCGAGGCCGACGTTGGTAACAACATCCAGATCATTAGAGACAGCTTCGTCCACTGGACCCGGTGGTCGTCATACCCACGGATCGAGCGCCTCGTGCACCGGAATCCAATCTTCACGTTCTCTGCAGGCGGTGTGTCGAGTATCGCCGCCACGGCGATCGCAAAAACACAGGCAAGGATGAGCGGTCAGGAAGAGTCAAAGGAAGAAAAGGCATCTGCCGTCGCCCCAGACCTATTGGATCGCTTCCTCAAGGCGAGCAAGGACCACCCGCAGCTTGACTTCTCTGGGATCATTGGCGTCCTGATGAGCACGATTGCGGCAGGCGCCGACACGACGGCGGTGACAATCGTGGCCACGCTATTCTATCTCTTGAAGAACCCTGAAATCCTAGAGAAGTTGGAAGCTGAACTCACAGGCGCCGGTATCCATGATATCCCAGCCTTCGCTGAAGTCAGCAAGCTGCCTTATCTTAACGCCGTTCTCAAGGAAAGCATGCGCTTGTTTGCTCTCCTATCTTTCCCTATGGAGCGACTCGTCCCCGCTGGCGGTGCGACGATCGCCGGCATGTATTTCCCGGAGGGGACCACCGTCGGGTGCCTTCCGGCAGCCATCCACCTCAACAAGGATATCTTCGGCGATGACGTCGAAGTCTTCCGCCCCGAGCGCTGGCTTACAAACGACCAAGAACAGCTGCGAGTGATGGAAGCCGCACATATGGGATTTAGCCGCGGACGGAGAAGCTGTATAGGTCAGAACATTGCCACATTATCGATGAAGAAGGTCATCCCTGCACTTATCATGAAGTTAAAGGTTAGTGGTTTGCTGAACCAGTAGATGAGATCAATACTGACACCCCGTAAAGCTTAGTCTCGTCAACCCAGATGCCTCGCTGGACGCGGACCACATTCCCAATGTGGCGGTCTTGGAGCCGGTCTACGTTAAGTCAGAAATAAGAACCTAATTCTACGATTGGAGGGTATAAGCGAGCAGGGAGCTACTATGAGGCAAGAGGGAATGTATGCAATAAAAGTGATAGATTTCTAGTATCTTATACGCAATCGTCCAATTGTCGTGATTTTTTCATTTCAATTATTTTCTCAATCCACTTCCAAAACTTTGCGAGAGCAACTGCCTTGTTGGTGCTCACCCGCAGTATTATTGAACAATCGCTACAGGATGCTCTGCTGACTGATTGTAGTGGCCTACAGTGGCTAGGTAACCCCATAAACCACCCCGCTTCCCATCCTTGCCGCCCCACCGTTCGCAAGACGCCGCCAGTTCGCGACGGCTCCTCGCTCCCGCGTGTGGGAAGTGGGGTTTCTCTTGGTCGGTACAAGTGTACATGTATGGGTGGCTAAGTCTGTGGCTAGAAAGAAAAGTCCTTATCTATAGCTAATCAAAAGCTTTAGAATTGCCAGGGTTCATCATTATGTAACGTCTTTTATAAAAACTAACCTTTTCGGGAATGCCGTTTTTTTCTCTCGTTGCACAACCGCTTTTTGCAATTCCGATGTTTGTACTTCGTATCTAACCCACGTGTACGTGACTCTTATGCTTGTCTGAGCACCACCACCTTATTCCACATTCGATTTCCATGCCACATCTAGTTTTCATATATAGAACAATCATAATTCAACATTGTTACAAGCTATGAGGTGAAAGTCGGAGAGCTTGCGCGTACCTACTATTAAAATCTATCACATGCATCACCACCTACGCCACCTTGAGCTTCGCTCGGCATATGCAGGCTGTTCTACTCCGTATCGCACACAGCCTTCACCTAAGCAGCCTGATAGGCCCATGTTTTTCCACTTCGTTATACCATGTTATAGTCACAGGCTACCTATGTGAATGTTTTGACATTTCTCTACTAACTTAGCTGTCTCAATAACCCCTGATTCGAATGTCGGAGTTTCTCGATATTGTTCAATGGGTTTCATCGATGATATCGACGGCGAAACATTCACTTCGTTCGACGGTACGGATCATGAAAGCCTACACTCTTTTGCAGGGCTACAAGAAGAACCGACAAGCGACGAACAGATTGCACTATATATTCAGACTCGTTTGCTCAGCTTCCTAAAGACCGAATCGATAGAGCATCTTGACCAAGCAATTGCGCGAATGCAAGGATGGGTTGCACTTACACCAGCAGATCACTCAGAACGCATTTGGCGATTTCAGTTTCTTGACAAGATGTTGGTCCTCAAGAACCGACTCAATACTGTGTCAGATAAGTAGGTACTTTGACTTAGCGAGCGGTTCTTGTCTATGATGGCTAACACATTCGTGGGATCAGAGAAGAACCAGGATTAGGGGAAATCTATGTGTCAGAACAGGAGGCAGCCGGCTCAATTGTCTTCGACGATCTTCTGAATTCAACAGATTCTGAGCTCGAGAAAGCTCGGACAGTTGTCTTGGCCGAACTTGATGAGCAATCTGAGATGCAACGTATATTGCAAAATATGAGTAATCAGGTGCACACTGTTCATAAAATTGTTCAAGAGCTATGCAGTCGAGATGAGAGGTTCATGTTCCTTAAGTCTGCACTGGAAGAATTCATCGATGCATCGAAGATCAATACCCGGCTCAAAGCCTTCTCGGTCGAGTTAGATCCTGTCTTGACAACCCAGCCAAGCCACTGTTGGAGCTGGATAGATCTTGAGAGAGCAATGCGTGTGCTATGTAAGCAAGAGGAAGTCACTCCGCGTCCTGTTGATCCAATAGATAGAATGGAAGAGGCACAATTCCTGGACGAAATCATCCTTTCAGTAATATATGAGCTTCTTCATGTATTCGATATTGACATCCGTCAGCCACCGGCCAACAAACGCACTTCATTCCTGGACCCCTCCATATCATGGCCCTTACAGAGTCTATATGAACAATCGAAAAGCCTGAAGCCAAAACCGACAAGGGCCATGGAGTTGAGAAAGAAAGACGAAATACCTGTCGCAGTTTATCAGTATCGGGGTGAGTTGGACTCTGCGGCGGGCCAGGTCCGAGTATTGGAAATTCTTCCGGGTGTCAGAGATGATCCTATCCAATGCCGTCTGATTGTTTGTGATTTATACAAGGAGGGAATTGCAGAGGCCTTGTCCTACGTTTGGGGTGCAGACACCTCCCAGGAAGCAATTCATGTGGACCAAGAAGCATTCTTGATAAGGAAAAACCTTACTAGGATTCTTCAGCACCTAAGACGGGCAGATGTTGTTCGAACAATCTGGGTTGACGCGATATGCATTAATCAATCGGATCGGAAAGAGAAAACACAACAGGTTCGGCTCATGAGGGATATATATTCCAAGGCAACTAGTACAATTATATGGCTGGGAGACTTCGATGTTGAAAGTACTAGGTCGAAGCAACGGTGTATGGCTGATTCAGTTGACAATGACGAGTTTTATACCCCTCTTCCGAAAAGATTCGGAGGAACAACAATGAATGAATACGACCTTTGCGCAATCTTGGACGCGTATCAGAAGTGTGTGATCAACAAGCAATGGGACAAGGAGTATTTTTCACTTCATATGATGCTGTGTCGTTGTGTAGACCACATCATACTACACGAGTGGTGGGAAAGAATATGGACACTCCAAGAAGCTTTTCTTCCTGAAAAGGGACCAATTATATTCTTCCAAGGTCAATCCTTCTCGTTCAATGACCTTCAAGCTGCGATAAAACTCATCTTTGAAGATAAATCCTCGCAAGATTTTCATGATGCACAAGCTCATTTCAAAAGTTCTATTGCGGGCTCCGGTAAGCACATTTCTGCCCCTTTTCTTTCTTTCTCTCATCCCCGCCTCTTCCCCCGGAAAAAAGGTTTAATCTCCTATAATATTCCTACCGTACCACCCAGGATAGTAAATTGCCTAGGCTGACTATTTTAATCACAATGTAGAGATGGATAAGCTTTTCTGCAAATTTGTCGGTGCTAGAAGAGCTCTTGATCACCCACTGTCATTACTCTTTCACCTCCGTCCTGGTCTAGATATGGACCGTTCGCCACTGCTTAGATATCTCCCTTCTTTACTAGCATCTACTGATACTTATCGAGCTTCGAATCCTTCGGACAAGATTTTCGCTCTCGAATCTCTACTTCCCAGATGTTTAGGTCTCTTGATAAACGTGGATTATGACGAAAGCCGCGAGGCTGTATTCCAGCGCATAACAGCCCGATGCTATAACCAGAGCGGTTTACATTTAGTCAGGCATTATAAATTCCTGTTCGAATCCCCGTTGCTCCCCGGGGAAACTCTCACCGGCCCTTCTTGGGTGTTGGATTTTACCTACTCGGATGCAAGCCGCCACGACAGTAAGTCAGCAAAAGCAGTAAAAGATCAGGTGACACTTGATGGATTCTTATACGAAAATACGATATATGATCCTCGGATTGATAAAAACCACTATTTATGTTTCGCTACACCGAGAACGCTCTTTTGTAGTGGACGCTGCATAGATCAGGTCTACCTAACTATTTCAATCCCAAGCTTGAGCAACCATGAACACTGGGCGACCTACTTGAGATCCCTGAGGATTCTGATTAGTACGCGTCGATCGATACTGATCTCGAAATTCGGTGACCATCCGGAACATCCGTTTCGCAATGGCATCCCTATAAGCTTTATGTGCCTATTGAAAGATGATGAGAGTCGTGTTCCACAAGAGGCCGGGGAGAATTTCGCAGCCTTTGTCGAATCTCGATTGCAAGAGCATGCTGGGAAAACGTGCTTTGTCACTAGTAACGGAATTATAGGGATCGCTACAGCTGCGGTAAAACGGGGTGATGTTCTTGCCTGGGTATATGTTGCACCTGTATATCTCATGCTCAGAGAGGTAATAGAGGAAGGGGAAAGCAAATCGACGACTCAACAACATAAGATAGTTGCCCGGGCAGCTATTGCCGCCGATATGGATAATACGAAGGCGCTGATCGATTCCGCGCCTGAGAAATCCTTTCAGATTGTCTAATTACAGTACTATTACCTCCTTTCCTTTCTTTTTCTTTCAAAGTACACATCGGGATAGCTCGAGAGAGCTGGGAGTCCCTAGATAAATACAGCTTAGAACAAGTAGTACTAGGGTAAAAACACTAGGAGAACCTCGAGTGAAAGAATCGTTATTGTAACAACATCGAACTAAAGAAGATACATATAATGTAACACGGCCAGTAATTAAGGGATCGTTAGAATAAGCGAAAAGCTCGTAAATAGAAGGTGAGTACCGTAGGCTCTGTTCTCATACTGATGCCTTTGCTTGATGGCTCTATATTTCCACAATACCGCTAAGAGTAGAACGTTGTGAAGTGGAACTCTTGACCGCCTCTAGTTGATTGTACGTGCTTACCGTCGGGACCGCAAGGATATCGGTTCCCTTGCTTCACACTGCGTAGAACAAAGACGCGTATGTCAGAGCACAGCTAGTGCAGTCACCAGAGATATATGTGAAGTCACCTACCTATTTATTCATTTAACTTTCTCAAGCTATAATAACAGAAAAATGGTCTTGCGAGCTTATGAGGATTTAATTTAAGGAGAGACAGATAAAGCCATTTACATGGCATGCTATTGACTATGTGTCTACCCAGCTATATTGTGCGTATTTGTAGTGCTAGAAAATCAAGTACTCCATCTTACTCCGATGTAAATAAGAGAATATCAATCATCCTTGACCTAGTTTGAGTAGCCCCTACATTTTTGGCATTCATAGGACTAATATACTAGCTTGACCAGTACAAGATGAGATGTGGCAATTCAGTATTGGGTATGAATGCTGTACTACGAGATACAAACAGGGTCAGCGAAAATTGAAGGTCAGATACCAGTCTTTGATCCCAATCGGCCTTGCTTAAGTAACGCCAACATAAGGAGAATCCTAAACTTCCAATAAGAAGGCTTGCCCTTTACTCGTACGACAACAGACAAACATAATTAGGTAAATAGGGTCAACTTAATACATCAATAACATCTCATAATCCTACGACGGCAAGATGCATATTTTCCAATTCTGAAAAGTCAAAACTGCAGACCTTCACTAGTAACAATAACTCTGCTGACTTTCATAGTCTTGCATCGGCATAATTTATACAATTCTATTATGCGGGCCAATGACACAAGTACTACCTGTACGATACGTGGAAACAATCAATAAAAATCCACATTCCAAGAGTCTCTCTCTATTAAAAGCGTCGAATAACCCCAAGCCAGACATTCTATCTCGTAGTTTTCCAACAGTAAACGAAAGGAGACTGCTTATCTCTTGCCCACCTATTCTCAACTCATTATCAAACTCATCAATTCTGAAACGTCTCTGAAATACCTGCCAGTATGTGAGTATCGAAAAAGATTCAGAAATTATACCAAGCTCATAATTTCAACTAGCCTCGTCAAGAGCCATCTCATCTAATACGATGTGCCGACACACTTTTGTGCATTGGGCCTGCGGCAACTACGAGGCATATTACACGCGCTGCGGCGATTGGAACGGACGACTTGACCCCGATAAAAACCCGAGGTATCAAGGCAGCTATTCCTGCTATTACTATGACCCCCGAGAAGAGCCTGCGCGAGAATATATTGACGCCTGCTGTGGGTCCGTCAACTGCAGACCATGCACTGCGCAACGGAACGAGCATGACCGTTTCCACATTCTACTGACGGAGATCGCTCGTCAGCGTCGGCTAGAGGCTCGGAGACGCCGCGAGAGACGTGCAAGTCGGGGACACTAAATGGAGTTACTCGGTTACATCAGCTGGTAATTAGAAGGCGTTGAGGGGTGTATCTATGCAGCTCGTGAATAGAATTTCCAGGCGTCGTCTTTCTCGTTTTCTTCTTTTCTTCTGTATGCTTAAATAGTACTTGAACTTTGATTTCTATGTGAGCTTTCAGGTGTGGGATTAGAGTAGGAGAAGCACAACCCCCTTTTCCTATTTCCCCACCTAGCTACTATTATAGAAATGAGATTAAATCTTCGATATCCGTTTGCCCTTCTCAACTTCTAGATGGATTACTCCAAAAGCTATAGTTCTCCAAGCGGAAATCACGATGCAGTTAACATTTGAGGAACGACTGTCTATAGTTTTGAGTTGTCACTGATGTAATTGCAGGGGGGGCTTTAACCCATCGTACAACTAACACCTCGTGCTCCGAAGTCAGCAATATGACACAGCCCTTGCATAGATCCCTACCTGAGTGCTAAAGTTTGTCCCATAAGTGTGACATCCCAGCACTACGTGTCTGGCCTTGGCTATCACTTAAGTGAAATCTCCTATTGTCCTCCTGAGATATCAGTGTATCATATGCTTGTGGTATTACCTTGGGTAGTTAGCCAAAGCATCGGTAGAGATGAACCTTTGTGACCTGAACCATGTGGACACGTAAATCAAAGACGCAAGTGTCCCAAGTTGTGACTTAACACTCGGCATTTGTCTCCCTATCTTCCTCACATCGAACAAGGTTTTATGTCAATTGATTGAGGTCATGACACCAACCCCATTAACGCAACGCAAAGATTGCCCCTTCTTTAGAGCAACAGATTGGTTTATTAGAGGAAGATTGCCTTCACAGACATGTGATCTCTAGGAGCTGATTTGCTGACGTACCAGGTCTTCTCAGTGTCGAAATTTTAAGCTGTCTAGACGATCACCCTGGGAAGTAATATGTACTACCACAAGTCTCTAGTGGAAATATAACAGAGGACCTTGCTTCCTTGGTTGTGCAGCAGGTGAAAACAAGCTTTATTTATTTGCAGTTGGTATTGACAATGGTTTTTACCATCAGTCGTGGGATGGCAACAGTTAGGGAGGATGGGTTTGGCTAGGCGGTTCTTTGACTAATAACATCCGGAACATCTGAGCCGATCAAACACCATGAGGCTCCTGGTGAAGGCTAGCATAGGGGCAGTAGTCTCAAAAAGACCAATTGTAGCTATCTCGATGTGTTGGGCTGTAGGCCTGCATTGATAGAAGTTCATCACCAAGTATCTTGTCTATCTGATCACGAAGTTACTTGTGGAGAACGACATGTTGTATGTAGGGTAGAAGAGCTGATTTTCTGGCGGTATGAATTTTGTAGCAGCGTGGTAACCTGCTCCCGGATTTCGATATCGTGTCAGTGGGCAAGGATAGCATTTAAAGAGGCTTGATTCGGTCGAGGTTTTGGAGCTCGTATGGGGAAGTAGGTGCCGGGAGGCTAGGCAGATAAAGAGCATAGAAAGAAGGGTAAGCCTAAATAGAGGCTACCTACCTACCTATATGATATCTTATATATCAATCGTTCACGCATCATAATGTTCCAGGAGTACAGAAGGTACCTTATGTAGGTCCTTAGGTACTTAAGTACTTAAGTACTTTGGTACTTCGGAACTACTTCTTTATTACGTTCCCTCTTAGCTATTACCTAAGTACCTATCCAAGGAAGAGACGTGGAACACCCCGAGCTTAGGTACCTAGGTATCCTGTTCGGAGCTATGTTAAGCCTCCTTTACCCAAAGACACTCTCATATGATCATAACCCTCCTAAAATCTGGTAAAGGCCCAAAACATCTCATTTATACCCTCTACCTACTTCTTTGCATTATTATTATACTTTTAAAATATGTATTTCTACTGGGGGAGGACAGTTGTGCCTACAACTAATACTTGGTTTCTTGCCTGTGGCTCATGGTTGAACTGCTATGTGTCCAGATATGATATACCATAAAATTTTTCTTTTACTACAGAGATACCTAGGTACTTTGTCTTCCCCCTTCAAAGAAGCACGTGA
Source organism: Xylaria sp. FL1777 (assembly GCA_022578965.1). NCBI lineage: Eukaryota > Fungi > Ascomycota > Sordariomycetes > Xylariales > Xylariaceae > Xylaria > Xylaria sp. FL1777. The sequence continues at coordinate 237,977 of MU400515.1, forward strand.
TTTTCAACTGTGATTATGTTTGTGAGTGTGCGGTCTTGTTGTTTGCTTGGCCATAGCGCACACAACTTTGACAAGATTCCTACCCTCTACGTTCGAAAAATACAAAACAAAATCAAAACAACATAGATAATTTAACATCTAGTAATGTTTCTGTTATGTGTAAATGGCCCTGCTTGGGTTACAATTACTAATGCAGCAGCGTCTATGACTCTGTTGTAAGTTGGTTATTTTATTCACTCTTTCTTATGCCTCTATTCACCTGTCACTCATATACCTCGCTTCTATCTGTCTATATTTTCGGTCAACTACCTCCAGATTTCTTGGCGTTCATTTTTGTTGACCCGTTTTGCCTCTGGCTAGAGAATGCGTTGTTCCTACCATGGTTGTTATTGTGAACTTCCTTGGACCCGCTTGGTCTATGAGAAGATGAACACGATGGTATGCGCATATCCCACACAATTCGCATGCCTCAGTTTTCCGAAGATGAAGTCGGCGTTGGTATTCGCATATACTGCGCATCCGCATAGGCTTCCTGGCTGTGCCTTCCGCAACTGTCTGCGTACTTATCCCGCAAACTCCTCAAGCCATCTATATTTGCCTTCTTCTGTTACCAGACCACCAGCAAGTTTCTGCGAAGCTAATATTACTGTACGCAACAGAATCCAGAGACCCTAAGAGCATGAGCAGGGCGCTCAAACAGTCAACTAGAGAGATCTCAGCATGGTTGGGCTTCGCGAAATGCCGCTCGAGATCCTAGAGGACATCGTCAACGGTGCGATGTCCTCTAGGATCTCGGGCATGGCAGGGCAGATGGCCTCTGTTGACAGCGTGTGGCAGAGCATCGTCGAGAGGAAGACGTTCCAACATCTTCGTCTCGGTGTAGACGATGTGTCCACGGTGATGAGAATCCTCTGGAATCGCCCTGAGCGTTTTAGTTTGGTGCGACTCATCATCTTCAACGTAGTCTTGCCAACTTACTCGGCGGCCGATGTGAGTGACTGGTGTCAGATAATCTGATAGCATACAATACTAACTCTGAACTCAGTGCAGGACCTTGGAATCACCTCAAGACAGATTCAACAATGATATTGCCTTCTCGAAGTCTATGAACGTACTGCTCACTCACCTGGGCGAGTGGCCGTCGACTGACAGGACGCTTGAGCTCCAGCTGTTTGCGTCCTCGCCGACCGACGCAAGATGTCTCATGGGAAACACCTGGTTCCGATACTACTATGGTGTGGTTCCTGGAGACATCCTTCACGTGAGTAATATTCGTCATACAAACATGGATACCCACTAATATTGTATGTCAGAATCGAATGTACGGTGCTGCCCTAGAGCTCTACAGAGATGCAGACAACCCAGTCCCTGCCGTCACTAAACTCACCATTCGTGATGACTGTGAGCGTTACATCGCAGTCTCTGGTTTCGAGCACTTGTTCCGCACATTCACAGGATTAAAGGATCTGGACATCCGACATTGGGATCTCTACAAGCATAGCCCAGACTTCCTCCGACGCTCGACTCGCCGACGTAAGTATTCAATCCTAGCCAAATTCTCTAAGGAGAAACTTTACTATGTTGTAGACGTGTGCTAACATATATCAAGGCATGGCGAAGGCGTTGGAGCAAATGCCAGACAGTGTGGGCTCAATGAGATTCAGCATCGTGTACTATCCTCCTGCAGACCATAGCTTCCGAGGTAAAAGAACGTTTGAGGATGGCGACCAGTCAGACCCATTGACCATCGCCTACCGAAATGCCACTCAGAAGATGACAGTTGTGGATGTGCACGGCATGCTAGGCACTCCCGAACTATTCTGGCCCAAACAAGTCAACGCAGCCAACCCCGCACCTTTCTGGCCAAACTTGAGGTACATGGAACTGTATTATCACATCATTGAACCCACTGGTGAATGGCTCTTTGAGCCAGACAGATACGGAGAACGCCGTTGCCAAGCTGACCTGCCATTCTACGACCTACCCGCTGACCTCACCCCGAGCGAAGACATCCGCCCGATGCAGAACCGATACATGGCAGATCAGGACAAGATGGATGATTTCTACGAAGCCGTCGCTAAAGCCGTCACCAACATGCCGAAGCTCGAGCATCTCCGCGTGCAGGCAATTACCTACTGGGCCGGCCAGATCGTCCCCATCCATGTCTTCAAATTCACGACTGAGGGCAGAGTCGGCCACGGCGCCTGGAGTGGATCCCCTCCTTTCGAGCCCAGCGTCGACGTCCAGAAAGCCTGGCGCAAGATGGCGTATGAGCGTTGCCTGTTCCTGACCCTTGAGTCGAAGTACTCCGAGTGAGTCTATCGATGGAGACTAATCGAGATGATTCAGAGCTTCTTGCACCAGATTTCTTGCACCAGATTTCTTGCACTTCCCCCTTTCGCAACCCAAATCTTGTTCGTTGCCCCCCTACCTTCCAACATCTGGCTTTTTAATGTTTGATTCAATGCTATTGAGTAGCTTTGAGTTTCTAGTCGAAATTTCCGCTTTGGAGAAGTCTTTGCAGTTTCAGGTAAACAATGTACCTTAGAATAGTTTTTGTAGTGCCGCTGGCCAGGAGCCCGGCATCGTTTGAGTGATTGGTATAGGAAAGTTTGATATGTCAAAGGGACCTGGTTTTCCGGACAGGTTATGTTTTGCCTCATGTCGATGCATCTGGCAAAGGAAGACTCAAGAAATTGATTTTGCTTCACTACTTTATTCTATCTGCGAGTGACATGTTTCTCAGAGCTGAAGTGCTCACCAAACATACATCTAGCCGCACCACTCTGATGTGCTGTAGTCTGCTTGTCTCATACATCTAGCATAGTTGAAATCATCTGTTGAGCAGCTTGTTTCCTATTCTACATTCTTCTGTTCACTTTATCTCAAACCGGATGCCCTTTGCTAGGGTGCTCAAGTTACCCCTAAGCACGTTTCGCTTTAATGATACCTATACCTAAAGCCCGGAATAGCCGGAACTAGCATATCATACAAGTAGTTCAATAATATGCCTGACTTCCATTTCTATATCCGAGAAGTCCGCAATTGCCGAAACCCCAACGTTATGTGAGCATATATACATGGGTTCCACCGGTTAAACCGTAACCGACCCCGCGCAATGTCCGCACCCCTCGGATAACCATCTTCATATCCAATATACAATCCTCACGAGCGAGAATAGTCGTCTAGGTGGTTACTGTAATTATGATACACCTCCCTAGTTAATAGATCTTTATGTTTCGTGGGGAAGAGTTACTAAGTTGAAGCGGCGTGTCCACGAAAGTGTCCTTAAACATTTAACCCCAGAAAAAAAAGAGAGAAAGAAAGAAAGAAACCCTCCAAGTATGGACAAGCTAACTCATATCGGCCGTGGCATAGAGGAGGTCGCGGCCCCCACCTTCGCGGCCTACGAAGACCTGCTGAAGGCGCAGGAGGCCGAGATCAGGTCGGCGCAGCGCGAGACGCACAGCTACGGGCCCGACCCGCGCCAGTTTCTCGACGTGTACTTGCCCGAGCAGCAGAAGCAGCCGTCGAAGAAGCGCAAGACCGTGCTCGTCTTCCTGCACGGCGGCGGCTTCTACACCGGCGCGCGCGTCAACGAGGGGTACGCGGGGGGTCTGATCTTCGGCAACATCGGCCGGTTCTTCACGTCCAAGTTCGGCGTCACTGTTGTCGTGCCGGATTATCGGCTCTTGGCGCATGGCGCGAGATATCCCTCAGGGGGAGAAGACGTCAAGCTCGTGGTGGACTGGGTGAAGACGTCGCTGGCTCGTCGGGACGGGTACGAGAGCGTCGATCTGGTGTTGCTGGGAAACTCGGCCGGGGGCGTGCACGTGGCTACATTTCTCCTCGACCCTGCGTTCGAGGCGGCGAGGGACGAAGTTCTTACAGAAGAGGTTGCCGTGCGGCTTCGAGGCATCGTGTTTCTTGGGACTCCGTTCCACTGGGCTGAGGCGCGCGACGAGACGCTGCGGGCATATCTCGGGGACGACACGGTCTTTGAGAACTCGCCGTTTGGAAAACTGCAAGCTGTCATTAAGCAGGGCTCGACCTCCCGACTACCGAAACTGAAGATATTAGTATTGATCAGTGAGCTGGATCCGCAGCTGCTATTCGATACCGCCGAGGAGTTCAAGCAGGCATGGGAGGATGGGGATATTGAGACCCAAGTGCTTAAAGGGCATAATCATATTAGTCCTCAGCTCGGGCTAAGTACTGGTATTGAACGTGAGGAGGCTTGGGGCATACAGGTTGCCGAGTTTCTAAGCTCCTGCGCCTCTGGTTGAGAAGTCCCATAACAAAAATCCAAGAACACAAAGTTTTATTATTAAAAAAACACGCTAGCCGATTTTATTGCGCGCTCCTATCTTTAGGATGTTCGCGAGCATAGAAATCTAGCATAGTGAAGATGCTGCAATATAAGAGTGGCCAGCCTCTAGTAAGTTAACGGGAAGTCGACTTCAACACCTCCCCGAGCTTAGGGGTGTAATAGCTACTAGGTACCTTTTCAACCCGTTTCCCTTAATGCCCTAGTAGTATAAAAATAGCCGCTACGAGAGCCGGGGATGCTAGAGGTAATGGAAGATTCGGCATCTTCGGTCCTCAGGTGTTTGGGCTTCGACAGATGATTACCGGGAGAATCAAATCGCAGAATCCTATGAATATCATAGCACTATATAGGACTGTGAGAACGAGTCCCTAAGCCTTATCAAATTGCCAAGCAGCTAGATATTGCTAGCATTATGGCCATTGATTGTGTTTGCAACTCCGCCTTCGTAGATGTTGTCCTCCCCACCTGCAATGCCACATTCCATCTTTGGGGTACCGTTCGATCACTGCAGTCTCGAACTCAATTGAAAAGTAATGATGACAGCTAGGTAGCTAATCAACGAGTTACAGTGTCCTCGATTGACTGTGCTCATCGGTGGTACTCATTGGCAACATGAAAATTTCATATATCGGCTCGCTGGTGTTATTCATCGGCCAAGCCGAGTCCATCCTGGAAGTAATCCAAGCGGCCACCCCTCCCCGCTCAGATCTCAACACCCCAGCATGCAGACAACTGGTCTTTACACATGACTTCGCGAACAGCTATGGCTCGCCATATGTTGGATACTACATTCCACCGTCCGACTGCGTCTACACTACGACTATATTCAACTTGAGTGTGGTATCCGAAGGGCGGCAGTATGACCGGCTCGCAACGCTCTGGCTTGGCGACGTTGAGGTGTGGCGAACATCAACGGCAATGCCAACACAGACAGGAATCCACTGGTCGTTCCAGAAGGACATGACGATTTGGGACGTCCTACTACGAAGTCAGGATCCCCAAAAGATCATCTTTGAACTGAACAATATTATAGACGGTGACCGCTATACTGGCCTCTTCAATGCCACTCTTGAGGCGCTGTACTTCGACGACTTCTATGAGAGCAAAGGCGGATTACATCCTGCGGAACACATCTATGCCATATCGACGCTCTCATCCTCCAACAACACGACCTCGTTATTCTCTCTCCCAGAAGATGACGGTGTTGTGAATCTGACGCTACCGCGGAACACTAGAACCGCTGTGGTGTCCATCATGGCCTCTGGGAACGCGGCGGAAGAATTCTGGTTTACGAATGTGCCAACCGAGTACATTAACACATTTCCGGAGAACGAGGGATGGCTGTACGGCTACAGTCCGTTCCGAGAAGTGCAATTACTCATTGATGATCAACTAGCGGGCGTATCCTGGCCGTTTCCTATACTCTTCACTGGTGGTGTTGACCCCGGAGCTTGGAGACCAATTGTTGGTATTGACGCATACGAGTTGCCTTCGTTCGAGATCGACGTGACGCCATGGCTCGGGCTATTGACAGACGGAGAACCTCACAACTTTGCACTCCGCGTCGTGGGCTACGACACGTCGACCAAAGATGGTATTGGCCCTGTTGGTGAGAACTGGTGGGTGTCTGGGTCTGTCTTTGTCTGGCTTGGCAAGGCAGGTGAGCAGACAACAACGAAGGATTTCAAAAGCGAAATCCCATCGCCCTTATTCAATTTCCAACCAACCCTCGGAACTTATACTGCTGAGAATGGTACCGTAACTAACACATCTTTCTATTACGCCTTGACTGCTGCTCGGAGTCTTAAAGTGTCCTCGACGATCACGAATGGGGGACAGAATCGCTTAGTTTCCTGGAGCCAAAACATCTCTTATTCCAACATCCAGAACATGACAGATTTCGCCTTCAATCAGTCTCTAGCAATGATATCTTCTGGTAGTCATTCCAGCTCAGCATCAGACATTGTGTCGAGTTACATATACCCGATGAACCTGTTCAGTGCGTACAAAGTCCAGTCCGAAGGCGCGACCACCAACCCAGGCTCTGTACTCTGCCTTGTTGACAGAAGCAAACTCACTAATGGCACTTCAATATTACCCTTTCTCACCGGGACATCAACTGGGCCAGAAATTCTGAAGACAAGGCAGAATGTCACGTCCAACTATCATTGGAATTCGACTATAGTTGAGGGTACCGCAGGTCTAGATACCATGAATGGTGAGGTGTGGTTCTCCTCTTCTAGTTCCCCTGGGACTAGGCAGGGCGTACGGAGGTACCACCGTTATGCAAAGGAGAAGGACGATGCTCTGCTAGTCGACGAAGAAGGATGGAACACAATCCTAGTGCCAAGTACCGAGCCATTGCCTGTCGTTGAAGGAGAACCAAAGGTATAGGCGATTAAATTACGGGTATACACTTCGTGTATGTTCAAATGATGGTGGCAAGATTTTCCCAGCCAATTCCGGACATTAAGTAGCTGCCCAGCCCGAGGAGTTCGTGGAGCGCCTGGAGGTATTCTCAACCCAAACATGAATGTTACGGCCCGGCCATGTACATTCCTGTCTTGACCTTTGTCCCGTGCTCGTTGGTCGCGTGTATTGCAAGTTTGATTACAAATGTCTAATCACCATTCACCTCTCGCACAAGTTCCCAGCATTTCCGCATCCCTGTGCCCATGGACTCGTCTTCTACTGAGTTGCTCCATCGATCGTCGGTGTTCGGTAATGGATCAAATTCGTCCATTGAGCATTTGAGCTCAAACAAAAAGACATGCATTGTCAATTTAAGATGCGAGAAAAGCCAGGGGACACTTCCGAGCTCGCTGACATACTTCAATTTTGGATGTGTCAAGGATTCAGATTTGAGAGTCGGCTCTAGAACAGTTGATGCGTAGAGCTGGGCAGCTCGTTTATAAGCCGTCGCTGTGTTTTCATAGTCTTCAGGCACGATCCAGCTAGGGAACTCCCATAGCCCAGCCAGTAGACCTTTTTGAGGTCGGCGGTGAATGAGATATCGACCATCGCTGCGATGTATGGCACAAACAAGCGTTTCTTGTTCTTTCACGGCTTTTTTGATGACTTTGACAGGAAATTTTCTCGCATGGTCGACTATGGTAGCTAGCCCCGCAGGAGTAAGCTTTATGGGCACAGATTTGGTCATTTCTTTCGATTCACTTGGCTGTGTGAAGAATGCCGAGAGAGTAGCCTGTCTACGAACCGGTTGTCTCGTCTTACTTCGAGAAGTGTTATTCTTCGATACCGCCACAATCTCCACATCTCCACCATCACTGTTCTGTGTAACCTCTTCAAATGGCTTACAGAAATTGCATGAGTCCTCAATATCAGGTGGTGGGCCAGGGTTGAAGTTTGTACGAATGTCCTTTGGCGCCAATCCTCTCGTGGATGCAAGCTGGAGCCCCTCATTGTATGCGCGACAGTATTCACTGATAGGACAGGCTTCACAGTCTGGCTTAGGAGTGCAGATTGTGCTACCCAATTCCATCAGTGCTTGACCCCACCGCCCTGGTCTATCGCTGATCTGCTCCTCCTCAGTACTTGATATCTCGTCGTCGCAAGAGTCCTGTGCAACCGCTCTAACTAGGCTGTCGGCCGCTGCCCAGAGAAGATCAATGATAGACTTGTCTGTTTTAACATCGCCAAGCAGACCTAATTGCCTACTGAGGACGCGGAGCACATTGCCGTCCACCATGGGAGCCGCTTTGCCGAATACGATAGCCGAGATAGCACCGGCAGTGTATCGTCCGACTCCAGGAACCTTCGCGACAAGCGTGTCTACAGATGAAGGTAAGAGACCTTTCATTACTGAGTCTTCACACACCAGCTTTGCAGCGTCATGGATTCTGGTAGCACGGCTATAGTAACCGAGCCCACGCCACGCAGCCAAAACATCATCGCTAGAAGCGGCGGCCAGTTCGTGGATTGTAGACCACTTTCCCATCCATCTGTTCCAGTAGTCTATGACAGCTGCGACGCGTGTCTGTTGCAGCATGATTTCACTAATCCAAACTTCATAGGCGCGCTGCTCTAGCTTTTGACGAAGGAGTGCAGGATCATCGACATCTACCAGAGGGTCAATCCAAGGCTTTCGCCATGGCATTGATCGATGCGAGCTTACACTGTCAAACCACTTGAGGAGTTCTGCTCGCCCCTTTCGACTATCAAGCAGTAGTGGACGGTGATAATCGACACTATGATTACGTCGAGGCAATTGGCATGGTGGTATATCAGACGTCACTCCGTCGACGCTGAAGAGCTGCTGGAAGACTTGCAGGTTTCCGTTTTTCTGTCCACTTTTACTGCGCGAAGTTATTTTGCGCTTCTTCTTCGATGGCTCATGATCTGATGATTGATAGTCATCATCTTCGCTGTGCGACGCGTCATTACGCGTCCGAGCAGCCGGCACAGTTCTTTTTCTGGATTTCGAAGTTTGAGAGGGCGTACTTAGCCCTTTCCGATTATTTGTTTCTGAAATTGCGTCTGATGAAGCATTGGACGCCTCACGGCTTTGCTGCTGTACCTGTCGCAAAGAGCGTCTCATGGTGGTTGCAATCACTTAGGTCCAGCTGCCCATGGCAGACGCGGCGACATGGAAAGTGAATCTCCAATTCGATGCGCGGTCACGTGATGTTCCGCTAGCTCCTTCGCTAATTGAGTACCGCGGTATTCAATGGGCACTAGCTCGCTAAAGCAATACTATGACGCTATGACGGCATCCCTCCTTTAGCAGTCCTTTGGGAAAATGACAGCCTGCAGCAGCCTGGTCCCCAGCGCCCGTCACGATGATGATGGCAATGCTGTGATGCACAATACTGATTGGGCACAGTGACCCGGGGCAGAGGCCAGAGTGAAGAACCCCGCACTTATGCTGTGGTCGTACCAATCAACAACACCTATACTATTTGTTACCTACTTGTTACCTGCATGCAAAGCAAAGTCCCTTGGGACAGACCTGTAATCCAGAACCATGACGTTTCCTAGACTTCAACATCTTCAAAATGGCAACGTCTACTCTCGAACCACCCGATGATCTGGGAGACGACGCTTCACTTGATGCCAATATAATCGCAGGTAATGCAGACAGCCTTCATTAGGCACGGCTTTCAAGATTTGCTGATTAAGATCAGCATTGCCAACCAGCAGCGAAACCCACTTCGTGGCTCCATCGGGCGAGAGTCTTTGGGTGCAGACCGTGAAGATCGAGGCCAGAAATGGGGATAATGGCACGGGTGCTTTCTTCAAGAAGGTCACACCCCCGGCTTTGATTACCGATACCGAGAGCGAGACAGGTTGACTGACGTGAGTTTAGAGTGCTTCGGGCGACATCGGCTATGGCATGATGAAGGGAACGTTCGAGGCTGAGAATGCCGTCTACGAGTTCATTCCTGAATACGTCCCCCGTCCAGTTAGCTTTGGTACCTACATGACCCATCCCGACTTACACTTCTATATCTGTGACTTTGTCGATATGGTCGATGACGTTCCTAGCCCCGTTGCATGGGCCGAGGCAGCCGTAGCTTTGCACAAGAGAAGCAAATGGCCCACGGGGAAGTTCGGGTTTCACTGTCCCACCCATGTAGCCAACGTTCTTATCGAGAACATTTGGGATTCGTCCTGGGAGGTTGTTTGGACTCATCAGATGAGATCACTACTTCGTCAGGATGAAGAGCTTCACGGATTTGATGAGGAGTACTCTGAACTACAGACCACTTTCTTCAATATTGTAATCCCTACATGCCTGAGACCCTTAGAATCAAATGGTCGGTCCATATCACCATGCCTAATTCACTCAAACTTGTGGCCCGGCAACATCAAGCCCAGGGTAGACTCAGACACCGTTTGTATGTTCGACTCATGTGCTTGTTGGGGACATCATGAAGGTGAGATATTCTTTTGAAATCCTACAAAGCTAGGGTAGCTTCAGCCAGTCATTTCTTAGCTTATGATTTTTGACATAGCTGAGTTGGGTATCTGCCGGAACCCGCGGTATCGCCTTGGGAAGCCATACATAGAAGAGTACCTGAAGCATATGCCAGTATCCGAACCGGTAGAGGATTTTGATACCCGTAATGCTTTATACGCGATGAAGTATCATGTACTCCTCTCGATTGTTTACCATAAGGATCCCAATTTCCGACAAATGTGAGTCTTCTCAATCTCGCTACTTATGCGTAAGGCAGAGAGCTAACAAAATCAAAGTGCAATCAAAGAGATGAGACAACTTATAGAACAAGTCACTCATCCCGTACTCAACTAGTCCTGTTTCCCTATCGTACAATTAAAAAGAACGACGGCTTATCCTACATGTATTGGATTTAATTACTTAATTTTCTATTTAATCTACAGTTTACCAATCTCAAGTTGAAACCCGTGTACCTTTCGAGATGTTGACGCTGTACATGTACCCCGCCTTATGCTCAATGACCAACTAATCACAGGCCACTCCACATGGCTGAAAAGAGCGAGCATGCTCGTTGTGTACTGGAGTCATAATCGTTGGTCGGCTATGATAAAAGGCCATTAATGATGCTTTCACTATGCGTGATAAATTGCGATGTCACTAATTGAAGTCACGGGACTATATTCCGTCAATAATGAGCTGGTCAATTTGCATGCACATTCTCAATTTGAGACCTGAGCACATAATAAGTACACTATCTATGCATGGTGATGTTAAGGCGGGGTGTGCGTCACGTTCAGGTCTAACAAGGCAATTAGCTCCGGACCCCTTTAGTAGACTATCATGTTAGTTAGTCCTAGTTTTATGATAGCCTCCCAACAGGGTGGGCCGGCGGCTGCAAGGACGATTACACGGACGCATACATATATGTTTTGTACAAGATGAGGGCTACAATCCAAGATTCCAGTCAAGGTATGTACTGTACTTCCGCCAGATGCGCAATCTAGACGTTGAATTACCTGCCTGTTATGAGCTTCGTTCCTGTCACAAGGTTTATCTCGTACGATGCGCGATCATCCGGCTCTGTTACCTAATTATAGGTGAGACACCGACCTGGAATAAGGTTGCTTGGTTGTTTCATTGGGTACACTGCCGAGGCTGGGGAATGCCTACTTAGATCAAGCAGATTGAACTAACCCGAATACGTGTCGACATAGCATGCAAAACGTGATAGTGGTGATGATAACGAAGACTGTCATTCTGAGAATTGATAAGGCTTCAAGTCTTGTAAGCTCTTGATGTGAGTTCGTTTATCTCGGGCCAATCGCATCTTAGCGTCCGATGTTTTCCTAATTCCATCATCATCTTGCTTGCAAGGTTGGAGGACAATGTCTGTAATTGAAGTTGCCGAAAATGCCGCTGGTATCCATACTAGAGGCAGCAAAACGCCAAAACTAGGCTGTTTACTGCGTTAAGTAAAAAGTAGCGACCGCCTAAACTCCTACTGAGTAGTTATGCGTGTAGATCTTGATAGGCATATGCAGTGTTGGGAAATAGTTTGAATGTATTAGCGGTTAGCTAAAAGCATGCATGTGTTCGATGACGGAGCAATGGAACATTGAAGCAACCCACCTACTGTAGATATAGATGGGTAGGACAACGCTGAGATAGGGTCTTATTGGTAGCCCAGATTCCGGTAGTACGCCGCTCAGCTTCCAACTTTAACTTTAACTGATTTTGATTCAAGTTGTGGCAGACAAGTGTAATACCAGGCCTCGCGTGAGCCGATTTCTTGGACATAGGTACCCACACAACACCAACTAAACATGATCAACTGTTACACCGAATAGTTGTGTGTGTATTAGTGTTACTACTATCTACTTACTGTACACGTAGTCACTCCACCGGTCTGCTAATAGAACGCACTAAGAGCCTCTGTAGTACACTATTCATGCCAGGATAGATCCCATCATACATAGATCGATGGACGCAAATCCGCACGTATCGCGTAAATTACTTGTAGATCTACAGTATCTGTAGATCTGGATGGAGACACGTAAAATATCTCTAGTACAGTGTACGTATTCTGTGCGCTACAGGTTTTGGCAGCACTCAGCCGAGGTTATAAATCAGATAGACATGCAATTTTTTCTTCCTACTTGCTTGTAGGTCCTCATCCTCTATCTTTCACCACACTAGTATAGATGATAACTGGAATAAAACTGCGTGGCCCCTGGCATAAGGAATTCCGGGATTCAGAGGATGACCAACTACACATCTACAGTGCCTACATGTACTGTAGTAGACAGCTGGTGTCAAATATGTAAGTAATGTAGCGGAGATTAGTGGCAGGTGGCAATCGCGCATGTCCAAGGCACGGGCTGACGCGGGTACCTTAGCCGCTAAGCCATGGCTTCAGGGCCAGACGGCGGACCCGATTACTGGGGAATGGCTTGCAAGTGGCTGACCAATGTTAGGGCTGGAGGGCGGTGCGAAAATTCCTCTGATGCATGGGATCCCTTCAGCCCCTAATATGAACCCTTGCCTGGGCGGGAGCTGAGTGGAACCCTCGACTTGAAACATTTATTCAGGGCACGTACTTTAATTGGGTCGATGGAAGAAATCTCAAACACGAGGACTGCATTACGACTACCAACAACGTCTTTTACGACTTCAGGGACCAAATATGCTGCCATGACTCTGTACATGTACGATGACTATTTCCCAAAATGCGCAGTATATATCCTCTACTGCGATATTGTATACATAGTGTCATATCTAGAAGTAAGTAGGCTTTATATACTTGAGTATAGGTACTAGGAAAATGGCTTTGATGGTTGGGATACCGGTAGATCGAAACATAAGACCAAGTTTGTCGCGAGTGGATCTTTGTGGGTTATCGGAATCTCCACTATTTCGTAAGTGCTCCAGCAGGCCATGAATCGGGGTACACAATGGCGCGCCTGCGTTACGTAGTAGGTAGCTGCTGTGTAGGGCAGCTTCCTCCCTTGCTGGGAGCCACATCCGCATCCCGCTCCTACTGTTAGATGCTATCCCCTCCTCTTCTTGTCTTTGTTCTCGACTTACCATGCAATTATAGGGTTTCCCAACCACTTCATCTCAAGTTCTCTCCTGTTTACCTCAATTTTGTCATCGCCGCCCAGTCTCTCGTTTATCTGGGCAGACATCCGCCTACTCTGTGTATTTAACACGCCATTCATGTTTCACCTGGTTACATCGATTCCATTACGTTGCTCGTCCAGAACGCGAGCTCATCTACAACTTGGCCCGACTTCCAATTGATCGCCTGGCGCTATCTTGGAGTGGCATTGCTTGGATCCGTCTACTTGTTCCCGATCTACCTGAGTGGATAACACACAGAACACACAGAACACACAGAATATACAATAGACATTGAGTCTGGTCCTGCCCCGGTCTCGCGACCGTCAGCATCGTCATGTCTCTCAGGTCTCCCACGAGGTCGTCTAGGGGCTTTGTACCTCTGGGGACAACGCAGTCACAAGGAGCCGACGGTGATATTCCCTTGACTCAAATGCGAACCAACGCGAGCTCAACTGGCGCCCGGAAGGCTAGTCAAGGAATAGGATCGGGTTACCAACAAGCCGATGACTCGGGCGACAACGGAAACGATGAGAAGCGCCACTTCTTCCACCGTGGCCGGAGGCATGCCAAGAGAGCTGAAGGAGCGTCGTCCGAAGATGAGCTCGCAAACAATGAGCTTTCGCTCAACGCTATGGGTAGACTTTATAATCGAATCATCCATGCCTCTGGTCCCATACGCTATCTGTTCTACATTGTTCCCGTTGGAATTTTACTCGCCATTCCTATAATCATCCTGGCCGCTCTGGATAAGCGTAACGACATTCCTGTTGGCTATGGAACTGGAGGCGCTCCGGGGCCCTCTCTTTTCCTTTTTTTCATCTGGATTGAGGTCGGTTGGCTGTCGCTCTGGGCCGGAAAACTCGTTGCCTGGTTGGCTGCACCTGCTTTTATGTTCTTTACTGGTGTTATTAGTCCAGGGACTCGAAAATATGCCGCCCTTCTACGGAACCTTCAGATTCCTCTTTCCCTCTTCTTCTGGGCTCTTGCTGATTGGCTCGTCTTCATAAACGTTCTTCAACGCGGTCACGACCATGTCCCATGGGTTAATACCATTGCGACTATTCTGGGAGCCGCTTTCGTGTCGTCGGCTATATTCCTCGGAGAGAAAGGCTTCATCCAGCTCATTAGCGTTTCATACCACCAACGTTCCTTCGCGAATCGTATCCAGGAATCGAAGCGTGATGTTCACCTTCTCGGGACATTGTATGATGCGTCTCGAAAGCTGTTTCCGATGTACTGCGATGAATTTCTCGAGGAAGACGAAATCATCAACGATAGTATCGAGATGCTCCTTGCAGGAGGTAATAAAAAGAAATGGAGGAGGACCATGAAGACGGGAGCTATCGTGCCAACGAGATTAATTGGTAACGTTGGCCGGTTCGGGAACAAAGTTACCTCTGCTTTCGGTAATATTGCTTCTGAGATCACGGGCAAGCAGGTTTTCAATCCTAATTCTGCGCATTCCATCGTTATCGAAGCTCTGGAAAAGGCAAAGACCTCCGAGGCTCTAGCAAAACGTATTTGGATGTCGTTCGTCGTAGAGGGGAAAGAGTCTCTCTATCCTGAAGATATTGCCGAAGTTCTCGGACCTGCTCATCGAGAAGAGGCAGAGGAATCTTTCGATGCCATGGACGCTGATGGCAACGGCGACATCAGCCTGGATGAAATGATTAGGAAAGTGGTCGCAATTGGTAAAGAGAGGAAGGCTATTACACACAGCATGCAAGACATCGGTCAAGCGTTAGGTGCATTTGATAAAATCTTGCTCTTCATTGTACTGCTCCTGGTCATTTTTGTTTTTCGTGAGTCTTATGCATTCATGGTTTATTGAGTTCTGGCTAATACATGGTATCTAGTGGCTTTCTTCCAAAGTTCATTCATCACAACACTCTCAACTGCTGGAACAGCGTTGCTCTCGTTGTCGTTTATCTTCTCTGTTACATCTCAAGAAATTCTTGGCTCCTGCATTTTCCTCTTCGTCAAGCATCCTTACGACGTCGGAGATCGTGTCGACATCACCGGTCCGGAAAAAGAGGCACTCCTCGTCGAAAAAATTTCACTGCTTTATTCTGTCTTCACAAGAATTGATAAGATGCAAGTAGTACAGGTTCCTAACATTGTGCTCAATAACCTCTGGATCGAGAATGTTTCACGAAGTAAGGCGATGAAGGAAGTTATTGATGTCAATGTCTCGTATGACACGAGTTTTGAAGACATTGAACTTCTTCGATTAGAGATGGAGAAGTTCGTTCGGGCGCCTGAGAACGCCAGAGACTTCCAGCCAGATATCTCTATAGGAGTCGGTGGTGTCGGTGACCTGGACAAGCTCACTCTTAAGATTGCTATCAAGCACAAGTCCAACTGGCACAATGACGCCGTACGAGCTACTAGAAGGTCCAAATTTATTTGTGCCCTTGCGCTCGCGATGAAGAAAGTACCTATCAATAGTCCTGGAGGAGGAAGCGAAGCTCTAGGGGGTCCTACTAACCCAAGTTACTCTGTAAGCGTTTCGGATGCCGAAGCGGCAGCGGCCCGTGACAAGGCTGCACAAGATAAGGATGCTGCTCGTCTTATGCCGAATAATTCTTCCAACGTAATTAGTGAAGCAACAGCAGCTCAAGGACTTAATACCCTCGACCCTATGGTTGCTGTCCAGGAGGAGTGGGGCTACAACCGCGATGATGAAACTTTGAGCGATGCTCATGGTCAGCCTCTCGACCAAAAGCGGTCTATCGATGCCGACTCTTCCGTATCTGGACCGCACAAGACGCCGAGCCAACGTGGTGGCCTTCGGAGAGCTGGTGAATCAGTACCCGTTGAAGCATCTTCGGACAGAACCCCCAGCTTTCAGGTTACTCAACATATGGGACCATATGATGAAGAAGCACAAATGGGTGGTCCAAACCCCTTCGCTACGAATCACCCAGGTGTGCAATTCGAAAGCTCTGCATACTCAGGCGTTTCGTCATCGAATAGGGCAAACCTCACACGAAACTCAAGCGATTCGAGAAACAGAACAGGTGGAGCTGGCGCCTCTCAACCTCAAAACCCGAACTTTCAGCGGTAACTTTGCCGTATCATGAACTCATAAAATCACGACTTTCCCAAGATTTGAGCATTCTGTTTTGGGCATTTGTACCAAATGGCGTTTAAAACTTGCACTTGAAAGAGGGGGCTACTAAACCGGAGACATTACATTAGAACAAGTGGGTGAAATCCATATATCGAAGTGGGAGAGGGGTTTTAATACTTTGTTTTCCTGCGGTCACTTTATATGTTATAGAGAGCAAGCTGACCATGGATATTGGTGGCTGGTATTATGAATGCATGAATGTAGTAACCATTAAGTTGGATGATGCTTCCACAAAAGTCCAACGATCTTCGGCAAAGTATAGTTTATCTGGGACTAGAACTAGAGAAACGCGGGCGTATAACATGCATATACATAGACCCTCGGACTGTCTAGACCTGTAGAATAGCTTACCTGAGAGTAGTAAGAAGATTCAATTCCTACCAGTTTCTAACATCTGTGTTCCTTATCTTTGCTTCGTATTGAGAAGTCTCTCTAGGCGTGCATCGGCAGCCAAGACAGTGATGTCCCTGCAACATGCCAGTTGTAATGATAAGCCACGACCGATCAGAATGATTATTTCTAGTTATCTGGTACTGCGTCCCAACGCTTACCTCTACACACCATAATCTCTGCACAGCACGTGAAAATGGCAAAATGGTTGAAGCAAGAGACATCATCACCTCGCAATCCATGTTGCGCTTGTCGTAAATCAATCCGCCGGGGGGGTTTCATACTGCTATGGACTGTCAATATTGATCGTAGGGATACCGGTACTCGAATCGAATACCAGTTGATTGATTGAGGACCCTGAGGCCTTGAGCATACCTCCTCTGATGCACTCCTGGATACGTTGAGCATCCACACTCATCACATAGAAGCAACTGAATAGCCTTCCCTTTGCGACGACAGCTTAAATACCTCATAGAAAGGTAGTCTTTAAGTGTAGGGCACACTGGTTGATATACACTCATGTTGATATTCAGACGACCGGTAGACATGTCTCTACAAATCGATTATCTGAGAAATGGTACCATTTACGAATATATGTCTGAAAATTGAAGATGTGTGTCTGTGTTACGTAAGCGGTAAAGTAGCAGAGTAGACGGATATCCAAATCAGTTATTGCTGGGACCCCTTGTTGGACTGTGGCCGGGAGAGTAGACGGGATCTCAAGTTTTCTGGTAGCTATGGCCGTACGTGACGTGACGGAAAGGGACCTCGTGAGATCTTATGAAGTAGCGCTACGAGAGAGGCAGGTAAAAAACAAACTACCTAGTTGACCAGCTGAATCAATAATAGGCAAGTTCAATCATTTAGATTAGTTACATCCTTAGCTTCCTAGTCAACACACCGAAATTCAAGGACGAGGTCGGATTTCTTCTAACATGGTGTCTCTTGTATTTACAAGACCTTTGATCTGTCTGGTCATGTCGGCGGGTCATAGAGCAGGAAGTACACACATACATGATTCAAATGTGTATTACCGTCGATGTGGTCTATCCGATTTACCAGGTAGGCATTGGCTTGGCAGCAACATACCTAAGTATATATATCTACAGTCTATCTCAGTGCCCAACTCTGTTGCGTCCGTCCCGCGTCCCACGTCGCCTTGATAACGAGTGCTCGGGCGTTGTCCTCAGCCACTGAGAACGTGATCTCACCACGCACCTCATCGTCCTTTTTCTTCTGTTGTTGCTGCTTTGGCTCTGTGGCGCTATTTTCAGGCGTAGTTGTACTGCGCTCGTCCTTCTTCTTCTCGCCTAGGTGGGGATCGCAAAGGAGCAGTCCCTGCTTCCAATGCGTCTCGGCCCCGCCGAACGGACCTGTGGTGAATGCCACACGGTCTTGATCACGTTTTCCCTTGTTGTCTAAGACCCATTCCGTGGCTACGGCGTCATCTAGCACGCCGTGCTGATCA
Organism: Xylaria sp. FL1777; assembly: GCA_022578965.1. Taxonomy (NCBI): domain Eukaryota; kingdom Fungi; phylum Ascomycota; class Sordariomycetes; order Xylariales; family Xylariaceae; genus Xylaria; species Xylaria sp. FL1777. Next base: position 256,338 of record MU400515.1, read on the forward strand.
GTGTTCGCTGTCTCCGCATTTTGCGCCTCGGGATTTTGTTGAGCAGACGAAGAAGGGGCTGTGGGTGAGAAAAATGTGTCGAACCAGATCAGGAACCCATCAACAAGGTCGACATCCTGCGTGAGGCGCGAGGTATATGGTGCTGTGAAGGAGAGATCTGCAGCGGTCGTCGTGTATAGATTGAGCATCTTAAACGCGCTCGGCGTGCCGCAGACTTTATCTCCGGGCCAGTGCAACACACGTACTTCGTCGTAGATGCCTTTCGCCATGGCGCCCATGTCGAAGCCGTAGACGTCCGCCCAGAAGCTCTCTCCATTCTCGGACACCCACACAGGGTCCGATACGGGCGCGACCCACATGTTGGTGTGCGAGGGAATCATGAGGCCGCCGGAAGCCAGATACTTATCACGTGCGTAGAGAACCGAGGGGAGCATGGCCTCGAACAGCAGACAGTAGCCCATCCACTCGCTTACAATGATATCCACCTGATCTACAGGCAACGTGACTTCTTCCATCTTACCATGCAGCGTGGTGATGGTATCGGAGAGGCCCGCGCGGTAGATATTCTCGCGCGCTTTCAAGATGATATCACTAGCATCCACGGCTAACACGCGTGATGCGCCGGCGCGAGCACAGAACATACTCAGAATACCTAGGAAGCGGTTAGGAGGCAGGAGTAAATACGAGAGGATATAGTAAATAGAATAATGCAGGCTTACCTGTGCCACATCCTATGTCAAGGACTGTCTTGCCCGCGAACAAGTGCTTATTATTGTAGATGAAATCACGGTAAGCATCGGTGCGTACCGTGTCCTTGAGCATCGTCTCGTGAATATCTTATTCTGGTCGTTAGCGTGAAGCATAGTTTTAGATCATTACGCCCGTATCAAAAGTTTTAGGATTCAGGAGGCGTAGGAGATAGATATTGACTCACCGACTCCAGCATACGACTCCCAGTAGTACTTTGACTCGTCCTCCTTGTCATCTACTTCGTCCTTAGCGTTCCCCTTGCTGCCAACCTCGCCAGTTTTCTTCGCGTTGTCGTCGGCCCCCGTTTCGGCCCAGCGCTCATCTAGTGTCTTGGACACCGCAGCCCGGTAATTCTCGTGCTGGAGCATGACGCTGGCAAGCTGCTCTTGGAGCTCCGTGTTGCGCCTCAGTAGATCGTTGACAAGCGCTGCATTGTCGCCGCTCTGGGCCGACAGAATGGCGCCCGGGACAGACAGCTCCGGTAAGTCGAAAAGGCCGATAATCACGGCATCGTCATCCAGCACAGGCTTCAGATATGCATCGTCGTCGATGTCGGCGAGTGATATGTTCTCGCTCACTGGAAGACCTTCATGCACTCGCTGGCGGACTACTGATGCGTTAGCACTATATATAAGATTATTTTTAAAATGTGACGCGCAGAGAAAAATCGGTAATTCTGCGTCAGTATCATCCAACTCGAAAAAAGTAGCTCAAAGGGCCATCTAGGGGCGATAGCACGTCTTGCTACAGTAGAAAATAAGGGAAGATAGACCTACTGTAGTTGACAAGCTTCACGCAGCCATGGAAGTCGAGTTGCAATCTCTGTCGCACGGCCAGGAAATCGAAGTTATGCTTGTCCTTGCAATGGGCCAACATGGAAATGACATCGGGAAAGACGCGATCATCGAGCAATGAGATGACCTCGGGGGTCTCCTCCTCGTCCTCCTCCACGTCGTTCCAGCCCTCTTCATCCTTCGAGTCATCGGACTCCGAGTCGCTGGGTGGGTTATCATTGACCAGTCTGTCTGATTTGCTTGAGGTAGCCATTTTGGAGCCAACTGAGGATTCAGGCGACCTATTGGATTAATCGAGAGGGGAAGTTGAAGGCCCGAACTTATATCGGATCTCCTCCGCCAAGACAGAGGTATAAATGAGGGTTGGGTGGGACGCCAATGCTGAAAACTGAGATATAACCAATGACACTGTAGCAGGATCGATTCTCTAAAAAGTCTCTATTGATATATGAAGACCAAATTCACTATACCAGATTTGCTGAGTCGTCTGCTATTTGACGATATAAGTTGCGGTTCTAATATCATGGACCTCGAAGAATTTCTTGAGAAGTGGAATTGTGGAGGGGTGGAATATCGGATAACCACATAATATTCACAATACATATGGCGTATGTGCATAACTGAAGGTCACCCCTCTAGATACGACCTACCAAGGTAGTGGACTAGGAGTCGAGAGCCATTGATTATTTGCCTCCAGTCGCCTTGATCGACTCTATTTTTGGACGTGAAACGCTTCACTGGGAATCGAAAAGCGCATCTGAATGGCTTTAGCACATGTTGCTACTAATCTACTTCGTCCTCTTCCGTGTCGTCGTCATCGTCACCGTTCTCCTCATCTTCACCATCTGACACCGTTTCCCCTAAGCCTTTAAGACGTTTCTGGACGTAGTTGGATGAGCATTGGATCAATGACTAATTGTGCAGAACTGAGCCATACCTTGTATTTTTCGACCTTCTCTTCCAGGTCGCCAAAGACCATAAGAAGATCATCCAATTCTGTTTGCGTGGACGATTGTTGCTCTTCTTTCTCCTTCAACCGAGTTCGAACCTAACAAATTATATAAGTAGCTAGACAAATATGAAAATTGTTACCTAACGTACCTCTCCAAGTTCTTCTTGTTTCGTTGACAATTGCTTCTCCAAGTCCGCGGCGTGCTTCTCCGCGGACTTGGACTTGGACTCCTCGGCTGATAGCTTGGCGTTAAGTTCCTGCCGGGTGGCCTCAATTTCTTTGGTTTTCGCCTTGTTGGCCTGTATACAAATTAATAACCTTGTCCGCGTTCCGTTACTAGATGAATTATTGCACAAACCTTCATGAGATCAACCTCCAGACGGCTAATGGTGGCACGAAGGTCGGCCATCTCAGCTTCAGCTCTTCGCTGGACACGAGCTGCCTCAGCTTCAGCTGTCTTACGGACGTAATCTACCTGCCTCTGGAACTCGGCCTCCTTGGCATTATGCTCGACACGAAGCGACTCCATAGCGGCTACGGCTTCTTTTTGAGCCACTCCAAGCTGTCTTTTATGTGCCTCAATATTTGCTTGCTGTTGCGTCTCCAATTTCCTATTACTGTTAAGGATGGTTCTTTAATTCCACACCTAGGTAAACTTACTTGAGCTCCTCTTGGTGGTGGCGCTGTAATGCTTCATTTACATTCTTGATACGGGCAAGTTCGGCAACCGATGCCTCCTTCGAACGACGATGATCGGCTTGTTCTTGGCCTAGTTTCCCATTCAGAGACGCGACATCGCTAAGGGTTGCTTGTAAAGCCTGCTCCTTTTCTTCAAGTTGAGAACGCAACGAATCAACTAGTTCGCGAGAGATACCCTTTTGCACCCCATTCGTCACTACAGATATCTCCAGGCCGGGGTCTCGATCAATGGCTCTTGCTATGCGGCTGTAATTGTCTTTGAAGAATTCGACAAAAGTCGCATCAAAATAAACATCCGGCAGATTTCCAGATCCATCTGCTTTCTGCGGCGTGACCTCGTAATCCCTCATCAGAGCGTGGCTTCGAAGTTTATTGAAAGTATCTATATACTTCTCTCGTCCAACTCGAGATATTATCACTGAATGAAGAGTGGAACGTGGAATAGGTGAATCCTTTGTGGAAAACTCGTAGATGACGCCTAATATCATGGCGCATAGCCCTTGTACGAGGACGCTGCTGGGAGGATGGCGTACAATTTCCTGTGCCAGTGCGTGAACATTGCTGCCTTCTCCTAGGAAATCATTAACACCATCAACATCTTCAAATAGCCACCCGATTAGTAACATTAGATACCCTACAGACACGCGATCGTCCTCTCCTCTGCTAAGGGCTGTGACGAGATGAGCAGTAATGGTTTGAATGCTGGTCACAACCTCTTCACCACTTTCAGCATCTCCTTCGGTTACCGACATAGCAAGGGTCTTTCCTTCAGGATTCTCGAAAATGAGGTGAAAGAGGATTGTGGCAGCAAACCAGTGGCGGTACGGATCATTGGCCGCTGGAGCACTGATAGGCCGTAGTAGCGTAGTCAGCACATTTGCCGTTTCATCAACACCGGAGGCGTGGCCCTCTATAGCGCGTCGTAAGAAATGCATCCGCACTTCAGGGTGACTGAAGAAGTATGCTTTGATGCATTGGCATGCTGCTACGCGCAGGTCAAAGGCCTGTGTCGAGGGTACACTCAAGGCGAGATCTAATAGACCGTCTATTACATAGATAGTTGGGAGACCCTTTGGCTTGCCCGCTTGTCCATTTGTTGATGGAGCTGTCTCCAATACCGATGGGACTTGAAGCTGAGCAAAGTTCTCCTGGAGCCTTGCATTGCCTCTAATTGTATCGGCACAAGTGGTCAAAGCCTACGACACGCACAATCAATTTCTGTGAATTCTGTGATAATTGGGGAAGATCCCGAACCTCTGCTCTGATAGGCATTTCAGCCCTGTGGCTGAACGCAACTTGTAGGGCATGATAGAGAACGCCGTGCTGCCAGAATGCCGCTTGATTCTGGGAGGTCCCCACAGCCCCGGGTACTAGAAAAAGCCGAATAACAGCCAGCAAAGCGTAGGTGTTTCTGTTCTGCTGTTCCTGAGCCCAGTCGGCAACCTCCTCCTCCTTATCCTCTTTATCTGTATGATACGTACTTTCTAGTAGCTTGGCTAGCTGCACAACACATCCGCTTTCCCGAAACAGCGATTGATTGGGAGGATTTAAGCGCAGGAGATTAGCTAGAAAAATGAGGCAGTCTTCCACTACTCTGCCACCCTCTGATAGCGACCCCTCGGCTTCGACGATAGCGAAAGTTCGCTCAAAGGCATTCTGGTATGCAACCGACTGTTGTATAAGTGCCGATGACGGCGTAAGGTATGTCAGGAGCGTCAGGGCTTCGTTTCGTATGGCGTCTCGTTGATCGTCAAGGACGGCAACTAATCGGGGAATGCCTAGTGGTGCTACAGAAATACACTCTTCGGTCCTTTCCGTCCGCGCAGAAAGAATAGCCACCAGTAACTGCAATGAATAAAGCCGAGAGTAGAAATCGGAGGTTTCCAAGAAATCCAGAAGCAGCGTGATATTCTCCTGCCGCTGGGTAAACTCATCTGCAAGCCACAGCGCTATCTCTTCGGATGCTTCAGGGCTGTCTTGATTGGGGCTGAAGAGCATCAGCAAGGTCTCGAGGACCACCCGTACAGTATCGACATCCTCGCCATCCGTAGACAAGCATCCGATCAAGCTTCTCAGAGCGCCTGACGCAACCGAGGCGGGATAGTCCTTGGCGAAGCTTCGCAGACCAAGGATAGCAGCACGACGATCCTCGAGGAGCGTAGCAGAGCCCAGGCGGCCACTAAGGACGGTTATAGTATCACCGACAGACTGCTTCGCGGGCGCGGCAGCAGCAATGCTCGAGAACATGGTTCGTACCGTTCGTTTGCGTTCCCGCTTGACAAGGCCATTGGCAAAGACAACTGGATCACTCGGCGAAGCACATTGCGCGGTCAGGCGGAGTGGAAGAGGTTCGGGAAGAGGTTCGGGACGAGGATAGCGTCAAGCCTCGTAATGGTTTGGACGATAGTCGGCAGGAGAGAGACCCCAACGTCAAGAACTTGAAGAGCAAATAGTATAAGACAGCTCTAGACCAGGGGGTGCTCAATTTAATGCTTCTGCAGGTACAGGTTTACAGAGAATTGTTGTTCTTTTGACCAACTTTCACCTACCCATGTAGATAGATGTACTATGAATGTATCTAACGCAGGTATCTATCTAACAGCTAGTAAGGTACCTACCTAAGCTACCAAGCTATCATGTATTTTGCTTGGCTGCTACTGGATTAAATACATAGGTACCTACCTAGGTAGGTACATAGGTAGCTAATGTATCTATTTGCATAAGTGCTCCATATCTACATAATTAAGTAACAAGCTCTACCTAGTATGCACTATATATCTGCTGCATTTGTATGTGTATTCACAAGTATTTATGTAAGTACATACTTAACATCATGAATATGTACATAGTAGGTACCCTTAATAGTTCCCGTCAAGCAGCTGACAAAGTGGACCTCTACTGCGTAAGTTGCAGGCAGGCAGGCAGCATGTGGCTTAGGGTCACTACATGTAGTTATGTACCCTTTTCAGTGGCTTGGTTTTGTGGGTCTTGCTTTGGAGCCAATCCTGCGCACTCTAGATCAAAAAGTTACCAAAGCCTCTGCGCGCAACCTGCTCATACATCATTCCTTCAGGCACCGGGCGGATATTGAAAGGAAGCCCTTTGTCTCACGCCAAATCTGCGCATCTCTTTCTATCAACCATCTGGATTCCTATTTACCGATCAGTGTATAAAAGCTTCTTGCTAGGTAGGAAGAAGAATCGCAGAACGCTACCGATAGTTGTCGCGTCGACCTTTTTTCTATCCCAGCCGCCAACCCGCGATCTGCGACTTGTGCGCGCGGCCGGCTGCTTTCGCTCTTGTTCCCCTTGAAATCTAATCGTGATCTGATTTCTTCATCATCTATAGTGTGGTTCTATATTTCCCGTCTCGTCAGCCTCTCTTCAGCAGCGCCTTCTTGTAGTCCAGGTGTGTCGCTCTCGGACCGCCTCAATTAGGTAGAGAAGCTTCTCGTTCATCAGTATCGTCCTACTTTCTGCAGACTGCCGCCTCGACTAGGCGTCTTGCAACCGCCGCAATGGGTATCCCAGCTGCGTTCAGGTGGCTCTCCACCAAATATCCCAAGATCATCTCACCAGTTATTGAGGATAACCCGATTGTAATGGAAGATGGCTCCGTGATACCTGTCGACACCACCCGTCCCAATCCAAATGGCGAAGAGTTCGATAACCTTTACCTCGATATGAATGGCATTGTACATCCTTGCTCACACCCTGAGGATAAGCCTGCTCCTAAAGATGAGGAAGAGATGATGTTGGAGATTTTCAAGTACACTGATCGTGTAGTCAACATGGTTCGCCCGAGGAAGCTGTTGATGATTGCTATTGGTAAGTATCCTTCAAATCCACGCCCACTGATTGTTCTATTACTTAAGGCATCCGCTAACGCTTTGCCTCATAGATGGTGTTGCTCCGCGTGCCAAGATGAACCAACAACGATCGCGACGCTTCCGTGCCGCGCAAGAGGCTAAGGAAAAACAGGCTGATAAGGAGGAGTTATTGAAGATGATCAAACAACAGAATGGCGGTATTTTACCACCTGAAACATTGGCTTCGTTGACTAAGAAGGCGTTCGATTCAAATTCAATTACTCCTGGTACCCCATTTATGGACATTCTAGCTATCAGTTTGAGATATTGGTGTGCTTATAAGCTTAACACTGATCCTGGCTGGGCTAATATGAAAGTCATTATTTCCGATGCCACTGTCCCTGGAGAAGGGGAGCACAAGATCATGAATTTTGTCCGCTCACAAAGAGCCTCGCCTGACCACGACCCAAACACGAGACATGTGATATATGGGCTGGATGCCGATCTCATTATGTTAGGGCTTGCAACCCACGAACCTCATTTCCGTGTGCTCCGAGAGGATGTCTTTTTCCAGGAAGGCAAGGCCCGCACCTGCAAGATTTGTGGCCAGAAAGGTCACGATGCCCAAAAGTGCCGCGGGGTAGCAAAAGAGAAAAATGGTGAGTTCGACGAGAAGGACAAAGCTGTCCCGCAGAAACCTTTCATCTGGCTGCATGTCTCGATTCTGCGAGAATATCTCGCCGTAGAGCTCGAAGTTCCTGGCTTACCTTTTCGCTGGGATCTTGAACGAGCAATTGACGACTGGGTTTTTATGTGCTTCTTTGTTGGCAACGATTTCCTTCCCCACCTTCCTGCTCTTGAAATTCGCGAGAATGGCATTGATACATTGACCGCTATTTGGAGAGATAATTTGACTTTCATGGGCGGTTACATGACTAAAGATGGACATGTTGACCTTGAGAGGGCACAATACATTCTTGATGGACTTGGAAAACAAGAAGACGCTATCTTCAAACGTCGAAAAGTAGTTGAAGACAAACGAGAGGCAAGTTTCAAACGGCGAAAGTTACAAGAGCAGCAGCGTAACGATCACAACTACGGGCAGGGGGCCAAGGTCCAAGGAGAAACTCCGGAGAATGGCCTTCCTGGTGGACTATCTAATTCTCTTACTCACGATATGATCGTCAAGCGTGGTGCGACAGCTGGCGACGCTAATACGGCAAATAAGAGTGCTGCTGCTGTCCTTAAAAGCCAGATTCAAGGCCTCATGTCGACACCGAAAAACAAAGATCAGCCAGAGAGCTCAGAGTCACCAGTGGCTCCTGCTTTGGGAAAACGCAAGGCGTCTATGATGGAGGCCGATGGTACCAACACACCCGGTAGCGATTCAGCCACGGGGGATGAGCCAGAAGATAGCGTCCGGCTATGGGAAGATGGTTATGCGGATAGGTACTACGTGCAAAAGTTCGGCGTTGATGTGAAAGACCTGGACTTCCGTCGCAAAGTGGCCTGGGCATACACCGAGGGACTGGCGTGGGTCCTCAGGTATTACTTTCAGGGTTGCCCCTCATGGGAATGGTTTTACCCGTATCATTACGCACCCTTTGCTCAAGATTTCAAAGACCTCGCTAAGTTGGAAGTCAAGTTTGAGAAGGGCAGAATCGCAAGGCCATTTGAGCAGCTCATGAGCGTACAGCCGGCTGCCTCACGTCACGTGCTACCAGATGTCTTTCACCCGCTGATGACAGAGTCAGAAAGTCCCATTATCGACTTCTACCCTGAAGATTTTGTAGTGGACCTCAACGGCAAGAAGATGGCCTGGCAAGGCGTGGCCCTTCTACCGTTCATTGAGATGCCCCGCCTCTTAGCTGCGATTGAGGAGAAGTACCCATTATTGACAACTGAAGATGCTGCTCGTAACGAACCTGGCAGAGAATATCTTCTACTTTCAGAGGCAAATCAGGAGTTATACGATGATATCATTGCACAATTCTATTCAAAGAAGCAAGGCGCACCAAAGAGTAAACTTGACCCTCGTAAAAGCCAAGGTCTCTCAGGCAATATTGAAAAGATGCCGGAGTATCTTCCACACGCGACGCTAGAATGTCCACTGGAACGGAAGGCAATGCCTGATATTGATGATGACAGGTCCCTGACGTGAGTCTTCTACCCATGAATAATAATTGTGTATAGAAATACTAACTTTGGGTAGTGTCCACTATGATATGCCAAGCTCTTCGCATACGCACAAATCGATGCTTTTACGCGGGATACAAATGCCAGTGGCGGCCTTGAACAAGAGTGACATTGAGGAGTTGAAGGGTAAGACACGAAACTCTGGTCGAAGCTACCGCGGAGCCCCTCTTGGGCGTCAGAATAGTGACGGGAGAAGGGAACGTATAAATTACGGCCCTGACTCGTGGCGTGACGGAAACAATCGTCACTATAACAATGGCCCCAAACAGAATGGACCCAATGCATTCTCTGGCCCCCCTCCTATGATTCCGCCAGGATGGGCGCCACCACCACCAGGTTTCCCCGGGTTTGGAAGTGGAATACCGCCGCCGCCTCCTGCCTACCGTGGCGGTGCCCACGGCGGATATGGCAATGGCCGTGATGATAGTTATGGGAATTACGGCGGCCAAGCATATAACCAACGGCATGCGCCCCCAGGTGTACCTCCATACCAAGACTATGGAAGACAGTATAATGGCCCACCCCCCGGGTATCGGGGACGAGACCAGCGTCATGGCCACGGTGGGTACGGCCATAGATGAAAGTCGATATAGGCGTGTTGTATTGTTTAATGCAAAATAGAACTGTAAATATAAAGCATGAAAAGCCACTTTTGACATTCTCTTTCCTTTCACCAATGCTGAGTTTATTGAAATACACCCGATTAGTTTTCAAAATGCAGCTCTAATAATAAAGTACTTCGAAGATAGGATACCGTGCTATCCAAATCACAATGTGAATTCACGTACTGTACGCTATGCCACTTTAACAAGACCTCAGCAAGGCCCGCTTTTACATGAACTAATTTACATAACTCCGAGTCCTAGCTAAAAGACTAACTTAGAATCGCCATCGACTATGAAAGAGAAAAAAACCGTTTTTATTTCCTACACGGATCTAAGAATTAATTGTAGCGTTAAGGTAGAGTAGTCTACTGGGTCCTCGTAATTACGTAAAAACTCTATCGAGAATATACCGTAACATCTGTCTGCAATCACGATACGGTTTCTGCTGTTAGGCTTTTCAGCTTTTCATCCTTTTACTCGGACATCTTTCCAGTTAAGGGGTATTGTGCAAATGAAACCTATACTAAATCATTACTTCATATAACCATAGATCTTACTCTCGAGATTAAGGCATAGCGTATTGAGAACAATCATTCTTCAAGTAGATCAACCCATTCCGGGATCTCCTTAATAAGAGTCCACATGTACTTCTCCAGCTTTGCCGCACACTTACTGTACACCGTTGACGCGTCATTATATTCCCGACAGTTGCTAAAAATCAGCTTGAGGTCGTTAACGAGGTCTTGTGGGGTAGCATAACAATCGTGCCCTAATTTATCCTCAATAGTCGACAGGTCCATCGGTGATGTGATTACTTTGTAATAATCAGCAACTAGATCCTTGTTAACCGGGCTAAGGAAGGGCCATGCTTGTTTGTGGAATTGGATTTGAGACAAGAAACTCCTTAGTTTGTTGAAATGGGGCCCGTGACGTGATTCTCGTGACAGTTTGTCCATATCTGGGGACCAGCCAGTTGCCCGAATAGCTGGAATAGAGAGTGGATCGATGGGATCAACACCATTTGCCCATTGCTGAGGTGGTTGATGGACAACATGGTTTTTGCTTACGTGGCGGATTTTGGCTAGTACGGTTTCCTTCTGCTTGAGAAGCAAACGGCCAGTTTCAAGATACCGTACCCGGGGGAGCTATAAGATAAATATGGATTAAATATTATTCCTTGAGGCAGGACTCATTTTTACGGGACTTCGGGAGTATTCAGGTGTAAGTGGTGCGTTTGAGTAGAACCACTGCTGAAAGCTGGAATGAACGATCTAAGAGTAACTTACCATCGAACATAACATTAGGGTCACCCCATCGTAGTCCTTGATATACCCCATCCAAATAGACTTATCAAGGGTGATCTCTTTAGTGAACCCTTGTTTTTGAAAGTATCCAGTAGCGTAGTTATCGGCGTAGGTTAGAAAATGCATCACTGGCGAAGTAGCCCTGACGTAATCTTTTAGATGGGCCATAAGATGTGCCCCGTATCCTTTGACTTGCTGATCGGACGCGACCGCGCAAAAAACGATTTCCGCAAATTTACGGTCTCGGAATTCTCGATATGCTATTCCGCCAATAATCTCAAGAGGCTTCTTCACCATAGCGATAGACAGATGAGTGCGATCGTATACGAGACGTGCGATGTATTCTTTAGGCATATTCGGAAGTTGCTTTTGGAAAAGACACTTTAGGCCCGTAAGGACAATCGTACTCTCCCTGCTGCCATCGTTATTGACAGCGCGGAATTCGATTTCGCCGTTCAGTTCTTCCAGCACTGCGGGCTTTCAACTGGTCAGAGGGTTCCCCGTAATCTGGGAGATATCAACATACCTTATCTGGGAAAGGAATCCTACGCCGAACATTCGGCTCTGCCAACCCATCATGAATTGTCTTGACCTTTTTGGCATCAGAAGCCGTGTCTAGTTCAGAAGCCGTGCGCTTTGCGACGAGGCGATTCTGCCCGCAGTCGGCTGGAACTGACTGCGGCTCTCCCTCCATGTTCGTTGAGCATGGCCAAGCACCGGCCGACTTCAGCGGTCAGTTTGTATGAAGAACTAGTACATGTGGCCTCAATCTCTCTATGTCGGGATTGCTGGTCATATGTTGTAGAGATTACTCCCGTCACGTGCCTGGTCCAGGATCTATTTGGCGGGAACATGTACATACGCAGTATGAGGTATGCACCGGCCAATAGCGTCGTGGATTGTGGGTTGCGGATTGTGGTTGAATGTGGGAAATTCACACCGTTTTATTTACAGTAAATATACACCCAAGCAACAACAAATACTGGTAGCGGAAGATCTCTCTGTTTACCCCACTTCCTTGCTGGGGTAGGCTAATCATTATACCCATCCAAGGATACCTAGGTTAGTGTTCCCATCGTCTGTACGTAAGTAGTAGAACTAGCTAAACTACAGTATTTAGTGTTGATGTTCTGATTTTCGAGCAGGGTTTTTAGGCTATTGGCACTACCAGTATGGGATTATAGAAGGATATTGCGAAACAGCTAGACCAAAAATAATAACCTATGACAACTTGTAGTATTAAGTACCTGGTTAGGTACATACATATAGTGGACTGCGTACTGTATGGGTTGAAGATTGAACCTTACTACCTAGGTACTTTTTTTTTTTTTTTAGGTAGTTGCACTAGTGTGATAGCACCACGTTTCAATGCCTCGCAGTAGCTCCAGAAACCGGCATGGTGTCGTGATCCTTTCCTCTTCGCTCACCTTTCACCCAAGTTCCGGTATTTAATTCACCGTTTCACTACTACATATGGTTGGCTGCCGAACATCCCCGGCCCATCTATACTGCTACCTACTTATGTACTTACTTAGGTAGGTACTGATAGTGTATGCTCCATACCTACCTACATTAGCTACAGACTACCTAACCTCTAGACTATAGCTAGTAGATAATGTGCTTAATAATATGTACATGTTCGCTGATGTAGATACAGAAATGAGGTACTTATGGAGTATCAACATTCTGTACTATACACGTCTATGTCCTTTGTACCTAAGGTAAGGGAGCTGTAAATACATACCTATGCAACCCCCTCCACACGATGCGTGCCGACCTACGTATCTAAATTTCCGGCGCCAGTGGAGCTATCCAACCTGTGTAAGTACCTACCCAGGCATTCCTTGCTGTCCGATATGCCTTTGTGAGCGGGACCCTTCGTAGACCCTACTTCCCTACCTACCCACCTGCATACTTTGCTATCTGCTTAGGTAGTTTGGCACCGGCGGCTATCTACCTAATTGATTGCTGGCAATTGTGCAATTGTGATTCTGTGCCCGTGTCTGTGCCTTGAGCCTGCACCGGTGCGCCCGAGTCGGAACCCGTTCTGCACGGTCGCCAACACCAGACGCACACCACCCACGCACACCACGCACACCTAGGTAGCATACCGGTAAGCATTCATTCACAAGCTGGGACTGCAGACTACCTTAATCTATCCTGCTCCACCGTGTCTCTGCCTTTTTTGGGACTCCAGACACCAAATTCACAGCACCCAATGCTACGCTGGGTAATCTGATCTGATCGCTCTCCGGTGGTTCTGCCGCGCAAAATAACAACCGACCCTTCTTTGGACAGGCCTGGATCTTGTTGTTTGTGGGCTTGGTAGCTTCTCTTGTGAAGACACACAATCTGTATAACTCCATTCTCCTAGCCCTGTCATTGACGGCCTTAAAAACGCACGGGAACAAAAAACAACAACAGAAACACTTGAGATCCAGCTCTCCTGTTCACGATTTGAGCTACCTCGTCTCGCCTATCTAAAGGTTGTTCTACCTGCTCCCTGTCTCGTAACGTACCCTCTTGACCGCCCCGTCTCGCTTGATGGCGCCGTCATGACGTTGGCCCAATTATCTTCGATTGTAACGAAACGGTATCCGACCACAAAATGAATAGTGATGCCGGCCTGGTCGGTTCTCTGGTCGAAAGACTCACCACCAGGGTACTTCTGCCCCCCTCCACACATGATAGCTCGAGCCGCGCATTCTGGCGTGGCCTTTTGCTAGCTTCGACACTGCGAGTGTGATCTGCTGCTAATTGCTGCCTCGTAGCTCCCACACCGCACCGGCACGCACAGTTCAGAGCTCAAACATGACGATATCGCTACCATTACTCGTGAGAGCATAGTCAACCTTAGCCCAACCTTGATAGCCCACATTCTGCACTCCCTCGTATCGCTGCTCGATGAGGTATCGCAACCCTACAAGAACGTTTCAAACCACCCGTCCCACGTTCTCCAGTCCAAAATCTACATCATTACGCTTATTGCCGATTGTTGCACTGCCCACTGGCAGGCGCTTCGCGAACCAAGTTCAAGCGACTCTCCCAGCGTCCCGCCAAATTCCTCGGCTGGTCATATCCCGGTACTCCCTAAACCTCTGGACGATAAATTGGCGAGACGGGTGTTCGGCCATCTTGAGCTCTTCGTTGATCCCATCCCAGATGGCTACGTCATACCAGCGAAGGCGATACTGGAGGACGACTATGTACGTGAAATCTTAGACCCACGCTATGATGAGGCCGCGCGCAGTCTCGCCTCGTCCAGCGGTTCGGACTCCGCTCGGGATACAATTGGTTCGCGCGATAGCAACGACGAGACGGCGGCTACCGAGCCCTATGTCAAGGTGATTACCGAGTTCCTAAGCGCAGCAAATTGGTCAACATGCTTTGACTACCTGCGGTGTGCCATACGTAGCAAGAGGGCTACTGCTCCGGCTCAAGGGAACAGCGCCCAGAGCTCGACCATGTCCGAGGAAGACAGAACTCTTCTGGTTACCCTCAAATTCCTTTCGTACTTGTGGGTTGATGCCCAAAAACTCGGTCTCATCATGCAGGAGCTCAGCACTACGTTCCTCCACTTTCGGAGGATGTTCCAGAATACTGTGGCTCTTGTCGCGCCTCTACTTATATTCAGATGGATTGAACGCTTCCCCAGGGAGTTCGTGCGGTTGCATAGTCAGCGTAGAAAGCTTGATGGTGGGCCGGACACACTAGCTGATATGACCCATTCCCTTGGTGATAATGGTAGGAGGCGATCCTCCCTCTATCCGTTTCAAACGACTCTACTCATGCTCGTTCCCGAGGTGTTCGAAGTAGCAAGCAACCTCCGAGATGTCAAGGGCGGTAATATGGCGAAGAGAGTAGCGTTCCTCGAGGGACTCAGAAAGGGATTGCGCAACAAGAACGAAACAGCGGGTGTATGTCTTGTGATCCTGTTGCGGGCCGCTCGTCATTTCCCTTCGGATTCGGAGTCCGCCTTTTTGAGCTACGCGATGGATATTCAGGATGAGCTGAAGGATGCCGTATTTCGTCGTCATCATCCGGTCGGCGACGGCATCTTATTCGAGCAAGATTTAACCACTGCTGCACTTATCAGTCTCCTGCATATAAGCCTCGACGTCTACGTAGATCCTCTAGCGCAAGTTTGTGCACAAACTTCGGCCCCTCTATCCTTCAAGGTCGCCATCATACAGACGTGCTCGTACTTCGCTCGGAGACAAGATTCGGAAGACTATCACTGTCTCTATGTCTCCGTAGCTAGTTTTATCCAACACACGTTGAAGGTGGGTTGTATAATCCTCAAAAGTAAGCCCAGTATGGGTAGCTGACGAATCTAGGCTATGTCAACCGACCTCTACGGAGGCGTTCGTCGATCGCACCGTAACCCATCGGCAGGGGATGCAGGAACAGCTAACTGGATTGTAATATGTAACATCCTCAAGTTCCTCAATGAGTCTCCATTAAGCCTGTTTGAGAGCACGTCACTCGAAGCTAAGAGTACAGAATCATTTTACGAAGAAATATATGAATCATTTGTTTCGTGTCTGGCGACAGCGAACGACACCGTGAGGATCTTGTCTGGACCGCTGGCTCGGAGCATTCTACCGAGGAACGGCTTGCTCGCGTCTGTGCGTCAAGCAACCCCTCTTGACTCGAATAGTTTCAAGCTCAAATTTTGGAAGCTAACGTAGGCACCGTAGCGTCCCAAACTGTTGGTAACGGTCTTGGCTAATGGGTGTGCAGGTCTACTGTTCTATCGGATATGTGCGACAAGTGGTACCAACAAGAGGACCCTTCAATTTTAAAATCTATGCTTTCCTACCTACAGTCGGGATGGATGCTTTTCAGCTCATGCCGAGTAAGCCCCCTAGATATCGGCCTTTTCACTATAACCGTTCTAATACATTTCAGGAAATATGCAGGTTGGCCGAAGATTTTCCTGAACGTACAACCGCTGCCGTCAAGGCAGAGTCACTTCTGTTATTAGCACTCTGTTCACCAGAAATTGAGACTTGTCAGATTGTAACTTCTGCATTGGGACTTCTGAACGAAGAATGCCAGCTCTTGCTAGAAGAGAGTCAGGACGCGAACCTGTCAACTCTCCAGCTGCCCAATTACGACATAATCGCCGATATTGCATCACGTGCATTCAGGTTCACTGGCATGATGGCTTTTCAAAAGCGTACGCGAGCACTTTTGCGACGCATCACGTTTCCTGCGCCAAGTATACTTGACGCCTGGGAACACGCTTTTGAGAAGTGGATTCATTTGTCAAAGGATGTCTCTTCAATGCCCGTTGATGCTATTGATGAGAGAGCTTTTTCGGAATGGCGGAACCTGTCAGGATTTCTAGCCTCTCTGGGCGGCATTTGTACCGCAGAGCAAGCTTATGGTGTTCTAGAGGAGCCTGTTATTAGCGGGCTCAAATGGATTGATCGAGTAGTATCTGAAGATTCCGGGGACCCTATTCTCAACAGATACCTCAAGCAGAGTACGCAGCTTCTTGCATGCTCCAACGTCCGCGTGAGAGAAACAATAAGAGACGTCCTATCTACAGAGATATCATCAGCTTTATATCATCCACTCTTCAGAACTCTAGGGTTGGAGCTTAGTAATCTTTTCGAAGGGAAACTTAATTCTGTTAACGGCCAGGATGCAGCGATCATCTTTGCTGAACAAGCAGCTTCACTTCTCAGAACTCTGGTGGAAAAATTAGAGTCGCCCTCTGAACTTGGTGCTGCAGCATGCATGGATTTTAGTTCAGTTGGTCTTGATTTTGTCAAATTTCTTGACGGTGCGGCTGAGAATCCCTCAAGTCTACGAGTCAAAATCAAGGCCTGCCAACTGTGTGAGTCTATTACTAGAAGGAAAGAACATTTGAACTTCCGTGATGATATCAGGAAGCGGAACCAGTTATTAGAATACATTTTCAGCTGGATCGCCCGGCCTCGCTCTCCGAAGGCCGATGTGCCCCATGGAACAGCCCAACAAGATGAAATAACACGACTTCAAAGGGACCTAGACAAGGCTTGTTTCCGCTGTCTTGCTAGCCTCACCTATAAGCTCCCTCTTCAGCCAGGTGAGGGGCAAAGTGACGCGGGTACTAGCGAGCTAAAATCTCAAATGTTTCATACATATTTCAATCGATTTCTCTCACTTCTCAATCACGAGTCTGCCGAGAACACCAGAGGAGAAACATCGGCCCACGATGAGGCTGGGTCGACATCCGCGCTAGCCATTACTATTCTTTCGAACCTCTTAAGCGCAAATATCGATGTTGGGTTGAAACATTCTCTTAGTATTGGGTATCACGAAAACATCGAAATCCGCACTGCTTTTGTGAAAGTGCTCTGTAATATCTTAGTCCAGGGAACAGAATTCAGCACCCTTTCTGATAAGGCAGTCAATGAGAAGTATAATGCCCTGTTACAGGTAAAACTAGCCCCAACATTATGACTTGCCTATCTTACTAATCATAATTTCATAGCTGCTCACTCAAGATATGGGCCTTGTTACTGCTATTAGCACAGCATGTCCAAGCAGCGAGGTTGAGGAGCTAACAGTAGCTCTCTTAAACATATTTGAATTTCGCGGACTTGCGTTTGAGCTTATGGAGGCTCTAATCAAGCAAGAAATCGAGGATACAGGTGCGTCAAGCGTCTACACGTTAATATTAAATATTAATTCAGTTGGATTACAGAGAACGAAGCTGAGATTCTACGAAGAAATTGTGTTGCAACGAAGATGCTCTCCGTCTATGCAAAGTGGAAAGGCTCACACTATCTTAAAGCTACTTTGCAAAAGGTAGTCGAGAGATTGATGCTGACTTCAGAGGATCTCGATCTTGAGCTTGATCCTGCAAGATTATCATCCCCAGAAGAACTAGAAAGGAACGCTACGCAATTACGGATAGTTGCAAAGGTCTTTATAGATGACATTTGCGCCTCCTCCATAAACATACCGCCCTCGTTCAGGAAGATCTGCAATATTGTGAGTTGTCCCATGATTCAATAGCGTCAATAACTGACATATGTGAGATTTCTACTGCTGTGATGCCGAGATTCCAGGAAGCAAAGTACACCGCCGTTGGGGCATTCATCTTTCTTCGATTCTTCTGCCCGGCCATCGTCGCGCCGGAATCAGAGAAGCTTGTGAACGAGCCTCCTTCCAAAGAAATGCGGCGAGGTTTGCTCTTGATCGCCAAAGTTATTCAGAACTTGGCGAACAACGTCCTCTTTGGGGCCAAAGAGCAATATATGTACCCATTGAACGACTTCTTGACCCAGAATATATACAAAGTGACCACTTTTCTGAGGGAGATATCGGTAAGTATATGCTCCCCACTTTCAGCTAGCTGCTAATCACTTCGTAGGTGCCTCCTGATAATCTTGATACAGCGCAGTCTGAAGCCGAGTCATTTGACTTCGGATCTTGCGTTATCCTGCACCGTTTCCTGAATGAGCACTGGGATAACATAAGACAACGTCTTATGTCTCAAGGACGGAGAGAACAAATACGTACCCCCAATGAGCTCTCTCGTGGCTATACACCAGCTATCGAGCGACTTCGAACACTTATCACTACATTGGGTCCACCTTCATTAGCAATTACTTGGAATCGTCCACAGATATCAGCAAACAGCTTAACCACGTACTCCAGATTTCAAAACTTTATGCTCCGTAGCGCGTACCGTGACACCGGCTCTTATATGGCGTCTCGCACTATATACGAAGGTGGTGAAACTAAGGTTCGCGATAAAACCCTACCTTGCATATAGACTACTCACATCGACTATAGGACGGCCTTGCAGTAATCTGCATAATACTTCGTCACATTTCAGAGGAAACCGATCATGGCTCCTTGTTGTTTGCCTATCTAAAGGTTTGTCCCCAGCTCTCACTTTCCTATAGCCCCTACCTAACACTGTAAACCCGAAAACAAATCCCACCTCAAACTGATTATTAATGTTATATCATTTCTTAAACAGCTAGCGAGCCGTCTTTGGCATAAACCGTTTGGTATACTTGTTGATGCAACATGCGACCACGGAGCAATCGAGCACCACTATGACCTTGTTAGAAAGCTCGAGCTACTTATACCTTCGGAGATGACCAATCAAATAGCGAGGATGTATATCTACAATATGAACAGCAGTTATAGGTAAGGTCTCCGACAAATAATTGAAGCACATGCTCATACATATAGAAAAACATTTCGGCGGAATCTGCGTCTCGCTGGCAAACGCGAAACGAACTTGTCCATGCCAGCACATACGGAGATATTCCTTCTTGGGAGTGTTCATGATCTTCAGGCCCATTTTGTACTTCGACAAGTTCACTTACCCAAAGAAACTATCGATGTGGTGAAGGACACACGATATGTTTTTCAACCTGTTACCAGACTTTCAAAGACCAAAGGCAAGATTGAGGTTACTATTAAAGTTGGCAATCAATTTGTCCAAATTACAACAGTGAAAAAGCAGGAAATCTATCCTGGCTATCGCCTCAGTGCCATCATCAATGATATATTCCGTCTTAGCGATGTTGACGAAGCGCCAACGTCAATTCCCACGGAAGATGATTCCGCCTTTGGACTCCGAGCGGACAATGGCAAAGTTGTCATGTACTTCCAGAGTACTAAGAAGAATGAGATTCTCCAATCCATTCGAAGTGCCAAGGCAAAGTACGGAAAGGATGTCAGGAGTGTGAAGTCATTCGATAGGCTCGTCCGTCCACAGGACATACCGGGAACACTCTTAAATCTAGCACTAATGAACCTTGCAGCACCCGATCAGGCTCTCAGAATCGCGTCCTATAACCTTCTGGGTGCTCTGTGTCAAGCTTTCAAATTTAAAGCAGCATCGAAGTTTACGCGCATTAATGGTAAGCAATGATTGCGACCATTATCAAATCATTCGTCCAAGGCTACTGACACTCATCTAAGACGTACACATACCGATGGACCCTAATCAGTTCATTATCAATATGAGCAAGACCCTGGCCCTGGAAGAGCCACAATTAACGGCCGATTTTCTGAACGAATTCTTTGTTGGCTGGGAAAACTTCTCCGATGAACAAAAACCATTAAGCCTTGCATACATGGCGCCCTGGCTACCAGGCTTGCGGACATCGCTTCTTAACGATGAAAGTGATAGTGAAAGGGGCAGAGACAAGATAGCTACTATCTTCCAAAAGCTCATAGATACAGCAGCGGTAGACCCTTCTCTTTCCCTAATGCTTGAGCACACGGTGTTACCTGCGATTTATAAAGACGAGGTCCTCTTGGACATCTTTCTTGAGGAGATAATCAAGGCGGCTCTGGCGGCCGGCCCATATGATGATCACACAGAGGCTTTAACTTCGACGGTGGCAGCGATCGGCACCATAACACTTCGCGGGAAGGTAATTTCCCGCCTACGAAAAGCTTTGAATCGATCGGTTCTCCGACCCACGCGACACCTTCCTCAGAATGCAGTCTGGGACGAAATCTGTATTCTGCTACAATTTTGTCTCGCATTATCATTCGACTGTGGTGTCCAGTCCCAGCTCTATATGCCGGAAATATTTCACATCGTCACGATGCTTGCAAATACGGGCCCAGCCGATGTCCGCTCGTCTGTCCAGCGGTTGTTGATTAATTCTCTTCACGCAGCGTGTACCTCTTTCAAACTAGACGATCACAAGTCATCCAAGTTACGTGGCATTCTTGAGTTGGTTTCAGACCCTAAGAATGAAATATTTTCTATTCCTTCAGACTTGATACGGGATGGAACTTCCGTTGCCACAATTCATGATGGCTCCCAAGCACTCGCAGCCACGGAGCAGCTTGCTATCTTACTATTTGATACATGCACTATCGCTGCGCCTTCCGTTGATCTAGCAAATTCGTGGCGATCCAGGTGGATGAGCCTAATTGCTAGTACCGCGTTCCAGAACAACCCTGCAATTCAACCACGAGCTTTCACTGTGATGGGCTGTTTGGCACGGGAAGAAGTCGACGATGATTTACTTTACCAAGTCCTTGTAGCCCTTCGCCATAGCATAACTCGCTTTGGTGAGGATGGTTCTACCGACATGCTTATTGCCGTAGTAACATCCCTATCCAAGATGATAACCACACTAACTTCGGCATCTCGATACGGACTGCAACTTTTCTGGCTTTCCATGGCCCTGATTCGGCTTATGCCGACAGCCCGTCTCTTTAACTGCGCAACGCAGTTATTAGAGGCAGTATTAACAAACATTGGCATCTCGAGCGAGCTAAGGAGTGAGAAAACGGCATCATTTCTCCTACAAGGCCGTGGCACGCTGGAAGAGGCCACTCTCCCGCTAGACGACGTTTACGGCGTCCATTTTACACCAGACAATTTCCACCTTGCTGTCGGTGCTTGTTTAGTGCGCGGCCTTACTGATCCCATCACAAAGCCATCTACGCTACGAGTTGTATCGACGTTCCTAGAGTTGACGACGAGTTCCGTAACGACTAAAACACGCAACATGCCCAATTTCTTCTACCAGTCTCCATACATGGCCCTGTTAAAATCTAGAGTCATAAGCTCAGAAAGGATTAAAGAGTGCCTCTGGTCTGCTGGCTTCAACCCAGCTAGTGTTGCTAATCTCCCACTTGATGACGATATACATCATACAGCTCATATCACAGATAAAGACCTCATTCTTCATATTGCTATTCAGCTCGTAGATTTCCGAAATCTAGAGGATGATATCCAAGCACATATCATGACGTGGCTAAATGATCTAGCAGCAGAGAGACCAGCGGTTATCCTCCCGTTGTAAGTATTGACTGCGCTTTAACTTATGCCATCAGGGAACCTTGGCTAACAGTTCGATACTAGGTGTCCAACCATTACATCACTTCTTGGCGAGACCCTTCTTAACGCACAAAAACCAGCAGCGGTAAAAGCCGCGCATGGATTACTTCGGATAGTAACCTCTAACCCCAAGTTCGCGGCTGCCAAGGAGAGCCATGACACCCTTGCCGATATTCTAGAGGATATGGGATTTGAAGGACTGTGGCGTTCCAATTCTTTCACGCAGTCTCAAGAATTCGACAAGCAACTCATAGGGCTCACGGAGAAGCTGATTGAAGTAAGTGTCTAATGGCCTTTTCCAAAGGGGGTTGTTATATCTCTGGGCAGAAACTAATTTTTACGTAGCTTATTATTATGTGAAAGTCAACAAGGAACCCCAACTAAGAACGTTAGAGGCGTTTTGGGCCTATCAGACAAGGTTTTCCATATCGAGCAAGTCTGGAGGGATTTAATTGACTGACGACGTTGGATTTCGAGGAATATACTTAGTAGATGAATGGAGTGCCTCTCGAAAAAGGCAAGACAGAAGGAGAGATACGAGGAATGATAAGAACAACTCCATATTCCCGATTTGTGACTGGCCCATTGCAGCAGATAGGCGCCAAGATGCGTATCGCAATCGAGTTTAACGATAGCATACGTACATTAGGAAGAAAAACAAGAATATTGCCAATTATATATAATATGGGTGAGAGTGATTCAAATCGATCCCATAAGCTTTTAGCCAATGATACCTCACGATGTTCATATGTCATCCGATAGTATGGAGGTTGTTGCTAACTATAACTAAGTGTCCTTGTTAGGTCATTCAGGCGACATTACGCCTGAAAATCTCGAAAATAGTAATCGTTAACTTTTCACTGAACGCTGCAAGACAAAAGACAGCGCATATATATTCTAGAATGGAGAAATACCTGGAATTAGTTTTAACCGGAGGTGAAATTAACCAAAATACTCTCCCAGCCTACATCCTCACAGATGAATTTAGCAATGTCATCGATCTCATCAGGTATCTTATACCAATGCCCCAAACCACCATATAATTTCCATTCAACACTGTATCCAGCGGCACGCATAGTCCTAGCAGCCGCCTCGCCAAGTTCATACGGTTTCTTCTCATCCGCGTCCCCATGGCCCAAGAAAATCGGGGTCAAAGCCGCCGTCTGGTCTAGGGTGGCGTCCGGGAGCGCGTCGAGACAGAGGAGATCTCTCTCGAAATGAAAAGCCCTAAGCGCCGGCTCCTGCAGTGGTCTATTCTTATCATCGGGCCTCTCAAACAGATCATCTTCATCCGACGCCGCGAACACATCGTCTCCGTCTCCGCCTCCGCCCCATCCATCGCCCCCCGGCTCCTCTATCTCGCGCTCGACATCTTCCCGGAAAGGCAGATACCCGCACATGCCCACGTATCCGCCGAGCGGGTACTCCAGACTAAGCAGCACGGAAAGAGACGTCGCGCACCCCTGGCTGATGCCGCCGAGGATTATGTTCCCCGGCGCCACCTGCGCAGCCTCGCGGCAGAGCAGCGCGCGGATCGCCCCCGCCGACTCCGCTAGTCCCTCCAGCTGCGTCTCCTTCCGGTACGAAGGGTCCGCGAGCCGCGCGATGTCGAACCATTGCATCAGCTTCGTGCGCCCGAAGGCGCTGGACCGCCGCCGCTTCGCTGTCGGGAAGACGAAGCGCGCCCCCGGGAGCAGCTCCGCTAGGCTTGTCCCCGCTGACGTCCTCCCGGTCGCGAGGAGCTCTTGGCCGAATTTCGCGCCGTTCGAGCCCAGGCCGTGCAGCAGGATTATCGTGTGCGTGTGCTT
This sequence comes from Xylaria sp. FL1777, assembly GCA_022578965.1. Classification (NCBI taxonomy): domain Eukaryota; kingdom Fungi; phylum Ascomycota; class Sordariomycetes; order Xylariales; family Xylariaceae; genus Xylaria; species Xylaria sp. FL1777. The sequence goes on from MU400515.1 coordinate 280,082, forward strand.
TGTTGTCGGCTCTACGATGTACGTAGTAGTCTCTTGGCCGCCGGGTGGCTCTGACGCTGGGGTTGTTGTGTCTTTGTCTTCCATGTTTTTGTGCGGCTGTTAGACAGTGCAGTGATGATGATGCTCGGCTTGGAAGGATGTCTTCTTGGTAGTTCCTGGGAAGTTATTGAAGTCTTGTATAGGGCTGTGCCTGTTAATGCGTGTTGGTTTGGTGGTTGTTCTTTACTCCACAAGCTGGCTGTACCGAAACCAATTGGGATCGTGCTTTGAATGATCGTAATGCCGGGATTAGCTGGCTGCGTTGAGGCTTCGCCTTGGCGCTTGTTGTTGTTTCTGCTTATGTATACTGAGGAGCTAACACAGAATGCATACCTATTGTGAAACCTTCCTAGCCGAGCCGGCCTTAAGCCATAGACATACAAAAACAATGCTATGCTCTAATCTTATATACGCCAAGGTTAACCATACCGATACATCAAGGACAAGCCGCAGGTAGCTCTTCATTTTCCTCTTAATATTCTTAAACGATTTGATGAAAGAGAAATTGCTGTAGCAAGGTCTTGGGATGTGAGGACAAAGTTATGAAATCGTGGAGACATAACTAACTAGAGTACTACTGGCTTGATACGGGAAGAAGGAGTCGAATTGTGTGTCCAAGGAGACGTCTTCTTCGCAAAGCAAAGACACAGCGAGGGGTGGGTTATCGCAGAATGTTCCTAATGAGTTTACTCTAGCAATCTCAATTGCGAAATATCATAAACGACAATCTAGACTAGTAGTAGGCCTCCAAAAAATAAAAAAAATCCAAAAAATAAAAATAAACGCCAACGCAGTCTGAATCTAAGTTTATCATCTACCTCCCCAGCTGTCCTCAGAACCAATAGTTTAGCAATTTCCCGGCAGACCTTCAGATGATTAGAATCCAACAGAAGATAACGTAAGCTCATAGGGGGAAATGGGACGACAAAACCAACTGTTCAAAACAGCTAGAGCCACAGTCTCCCCCTTGTCCCCGTGCCCTCGCTCCTAGATGTTAAAAAAAAAAAAAAGTCATCAGAGACAGACCAGCTCTCAGAGTTCGCCAAGTGCCCGCCGGATGATCCGATCGAGGTACTGGCCTGGCATATCATTAGATGGATCGGTCCAGTGCGTGTAGTTCGAGTAAGTGGACCAGGGCTGGAGGACTTCAGAGGGGTTCTCCAGGATCCTGCCGGTATGAATGAACGAGGAGCCGGCGAGATACGGGGCGAAGATGTGCTCGTAGGGTCCGGTCTCGAGGTTCAGGACCGCCGTCCGGTTATACAGGGTGGCGATGGTCTCGATGAGCCTTCTGAAGGAAGGGAGGCAGACGTTCAGGAAAGGCTGCTCTAGGGAGACGAGGAAATAGGGGACATCTGAGAGGTGAGCGGGCGGAGTCTTAGTCTATCTGTCACGAAACTCGTGGAATGGGATATCGTTGGTAGGTAGACAGACACTTACTGAGAATGGGTTGGGAATGGTTGTCGTCCTCCCCGAGCGTCTCCGCTAGCTTGCCCAAGTAGTCAGATGGGAAAATCCAGCCGATTTCGGCTCTCGTGGCCTCCTGTCTCTCATTCTGGGACCAGGGGTCGTCGAACTCGGACGACACGATGTTGATCGCCACTGCGATATTTGTCATAGTTAACGGTCCGCGAGTATTTCGGGGGTGGGGCAGATGAAGCAAGCAAGCACCCGTGGAATAAGTCGATGAGTCTATGTAACAAGGCCTGATATCCAAGATATCCAAGAAAATGACAGGAATAGGGGGGGAAATGTGGCACCGAATGTGACTTACTGACTCCCTGGATTCTATTATTATATTCGATCTTGAATACGATCCCAGTCATCCTCCCGGGGACGCAGCAATCCATGATCGCCTTGATCGAAGCCTTGTATCTCTCTGTCATGAGCGCCCTCATGTGTTCCGGAGCGACTATTATCTCGGGGCAAACGAACTGCTTCATGGCCCAGGCGTAGTCGGTGCAGAAATCAGCGACATCGTTGAGGTCGTTGGGAGTGGCCACGCTCAGGCGGATACGGTGGTCGTCGTAGTGTGCTATGGTCGTGGGCCTCTGGCAAAATGGCCATGGGAAGGCTGGTTGTGCCATATCGATGCTGTTCTGTTCTGGAATCCTTTATCCCTTACTTCCGGATGTGCGTTTGTGATAGTCGTCAGGCTAAGTAGGAAGTTTGAGTTGAAGAGTATTTTCTCGCTCTGTTGCCTTGGAGGGAAGAGGGAAAGGTCGACGAAGCGGGCTCACCGTCCTGGCTGGCTGACGAAGGGACAAAATGGCCTGGGTGGTGACACAGCAAAACGACTCCTGATCGTTTCTATTGGCACGGAAATGGTCAACTACCAGTATGTGTTACGTCGTGAGGCCCTCTCTCTCTCTCTCACGGAGCGAGTAGGAATACAAGAACGAGAGTTCTGGTACCAGGAATTCTGGTTCTGTTCACCAGCTGATGTCGTGGCCGTGACACATGCCTAACCATCCATGGCGCTCGATATGGTCTGTCTGAAAAGGTTGAGTCCCGCCCAAATATCCGTGATACCGGATGGTTGCTCGAAACACCGAACACGTGAGCTCTTGGCCATGAGACCATCCTCTGTGCTCGAGCAGACGTGCCACCAAGTCGTATCGCACGCTGTTGACACTTAAGGGGCGAAGTATACGTCGCTGTGGAAGACTAACAGATAGCCTACATAGGCTGGAAGCTTTTGTCATTCACCATAGCGTTTCTGAATCGTCCTATCTTGTCCGCGGATCGAACAAGCGAAGGAAGCAAGCCCTCGTCAACCTTACGACGACGAAATAGAGGTTGAGAAGAGAGTTGTAAACGGATCTATCGGCTGTGCTACAGCGATAGCTATCCATAACAGACACCATCCAAGTTCAGATCCGAGGCCCCCCTCACAATGATAGCACGTGTGGGCTACTCTGGTGTCGGCCCGTCCTCCGGGCGAAAAAAGGTCGCACGTAAACGATAGGATACTCGTTCGTTGGAGTTACGCCCGGCCGCGTTATCATCGGTGTGACAAGAGTACGTCCAACATTCTGGAAGGACCCCGGCCATTCTACCTACCGCAGCAAGGGATAAACCCAACGCACAACTCATTTCATTTCTGAAAGAATCGACGCTCTTTACTAGTGTTAGGGAACAAGTCCTTTAGATCCAAATCGTATAGCCGACGGTATTATACCGGTAGCTGTGACTGGCTTTCTGTGGCTCACATGGCAGAGCAACCGTGTCGATTTCGGAGAAAAGATACGAGAGTGGTGTGTTACTTGAGATAAGTAAGTCTATTTAGTGAAACCTATCCTTTGCGTGTATTAGTCTTAAGATTCTAAGTATAAGACTGTAGAATTCCATGCACGGCTCATGCACCAAGAGACATCATCGTAGAGAGAAAATTGTGGTACGTGGTTTCGAACTCCGATTTAATTTAGCTACCGATTAAGTAGCCACTATATATCGCAAATGGGTATGAGGGTATAATTTTCAAATGAAAGAGAGAGGAAAAAACATCGACTCATCAACCTACATGTCAGATCAAGGGCAGAACATGTCCTGTAAAAAAATAAGAGATGTTGTACTCTGCTTTCAGAGACGATCTCCCTTCTTCAGAAGCAAGTCTTACGTCATATTTACCACCAGTGTATCATCAATCCATGTTACTCATCTTAAACATATACCATGTACCCGAGGCGCACGAAACGAGTAGAGGGAGAGCCCTGTCTCAGTTTCCAACTGTCTACTTATCACCAGCACTCGAAATATCGACACCCGTAGCCGTGCCAATAGCATCGCTATCATCTTTTTTATCGACAGAGGAGCTTCTAGCAGGCTCTGAGCGTACGGCGACGGGCGGGCTGTCGAAGCGGTAGAGCGGCTCGAGGGTAGCACTCCTCTGGAAGAGCACCCAGCGCTTGAACCACCAAGGCAGAGCCTTAGTGAACTGGTACTTGATGAAGAGCGTCGAGGGCACGGCAAAGACGTAGTCTAGCTCCTCTAGAGTGCGCTGCTTCGTCTCGGGCACCCACAGGAAGATTAGGACGAAACCCAAAACGTTGAAACCAGCATATAAGCCAAAGGCACCCTGCATTAAGCATTTACGTTAGTTTAAGTGTTTTTTTGTTTTTTTTTTTCACTCCATCAATTCCATGCTTAGTTCAACGGCTGGGAGAGGTTGAGACTTACGACGACGGTAAGCGATTTCAAAATCTGAGGGAACGTAATTCCTAATACGGCGGCCCAAAACAGGTTCGTTGCCACTGCAAACGCCATGCCAACTTCACGGTGCGAGAGCGGGAAGACCTCGGCACTGTAAGCGAACGGGACAGGCCCTTCGCCAGGCGAGTAGAATGCTGCAAATATGTAGATAAACACGGCCACAAGGGCGACATGTGCAGTCGATTTCTCGGGGAGGAGATTGAAAAGACCAGCCGCTAGCAACGACCATGCCATGTTGGGGAACGTGAAAAGGAGCAGGGCGCGGCGGCCGAAGGTATCGATCGTCCAGAAGGCTGGGAACGCGAATATGAAATTGATGGCACCGAAACCGAAGGAGGCGAGAAGCGCCTGGTAGTCATTGGCTCCAGCGGCACGGAACACTGTCGAAGAATAGAAAGCAATGATGTTGATACCTAGAAACTCAAGTCAGACACTACATTTCAAAAACCCCATATCGGACTTTTAGGATATTGTAACTAACCGCATAGCTGCTGCGCAATCATGACTACAAACGCGGCACCAGTCGCTCGTCGAAGGCGAGGGACCGTAAATATGTCGTAGAAGCGAGAAATGTACGTAGCTTTTCCGATAGCTAGAGACTCGATCTGGACCTGGGCGTGGATAGCGTAGAGGTCGCGAGCTGCCTGGATAGGATTATTGCGCAGCTTCAGTAGCGATGTCATAGCATCGGCATACCGACCCTTCTTGATGTACCAACGTGGACTTTCAGGGCAAAAGAGAATAAGACAGCATAAAGGTACGGCCGGAATAAAAGCCGAGCCGATTTGCACTAAATGTCGAGCAGCTGTTAACACACGATCTATAAAGCTTCTGCAGAGCTACTCACGTCGCCAGGCGATCGGCCCAACACGGCCAACAACCAGATTGGCAATTGTTCCGAGCCAGATACCAAACGCAGTCCACATCTGCCATGTCATCGTCAATGCTCCTCGAATGGATGCCGGACTGTTTTCGGCGGCGAAGATGGGTACAGTCGAGGCCTTGATACCCATACCAATACCGAGGAGCAATCTTGTAGCTAGGAGTTGCTGCCAATTTTGGGTAACGGCACCGCCAATCGGAGTAATCAGGCAGAAGATCGCTGAAATGAAGATGGTACCTGAATACATCAATATATGGAGTCATTGATACATTGTCTCGTCTTACGAACCTCGTCGGCCGAAGTAGTTGTTTAACGGGTCAGAGAACCAGCAACCCAATAAAGCTGAGCCAATATAAGGGGCCGAGTTGATCAGACCGACTAGGAAGGAATCGCGAGTCGATTCAGAGCCAATGCCGAACTGCTGGGGGAAAGTCAAGTTGGCGCCATTGCTGCCCTCCTGATCCCAACCTTGCACAGCCGCTCCGATAGAACAAGTAATAATGGTAAGATACAGTGTTCTAGGAGCACTCCACTTATGAGTAATCTCACGCTTGAGAGCATAAATCTCGGCCTCGTCAAGAGCCTCGGAGCCCTGGATGTCTTCAAAGCAGGTCGGGTCCTGCGCAACGAGAGCCCCCTTTCGGATGAGTGGTATGTAGTTTTCTAAGCCATTCTCACGGGCGAAGTCCTCTGCGTCGGCAAGCAACTGTTCACGTGGGATACCGGCAAGAGGGTTTCGGATCCTGCCCATCGTGGTAAGTCTAAGTGAGTGAAGATGACTATCGATTTACTGCTACGTACTTCGCGTCCAAGTTCTGGTTGATATCAATGTGGGCAATAGAGCCATGGCGGCCCTTCTCCGTATCGCCAACAGGCTCGGGACTGATTCGAGAGGTTAGAAGTGATGTTTATTTTGTTTTGTTAGAGCCACGAGACTGTTCCATGTGTACTCACGCCTGAGTTACCGAGTCCTGTTGAGCAGTTGGGCTGTGAAGACTATGTCAGCTTAAGTTTCTCGTCCCATTCAATGCAACAGAATGGTATTCTTTCAATTGGAGAAGAGACTTACGTTGACACAACCTCCTTCTCCGACATGGTCACTTGTCTTATGTCGATTCTTGGGTGCAACGAGGTGTAAATGGAAATTGTATAATTAGAGTGGAAAGGCTTAACCTATCCCTACGAATGGGGAAGAGAAAAAAGCGCCCTCCTTGCTCCAGTGGCAACAGACTCGAGCCAAGTGAATCGAGACAAAGAGGGTCAAGATCAAGACATGCGCCGAGATGCTGCAGGGCTTTTATTATCATTATGGCAGCCAGTAGCCGAGTGGTGTAGGAGGCGTACTAGTATACATTCATACATGCGCATATGAGTATGTAGGACAACTTCGACCCTACCTTCTACACTAAGTAGGTACACCATGTACTGCCAGGTACCTGCCCTGCGATGGCGGACACAGTACAGGCGGAAGTGCCCTAGACTGTCTTATTCCATGTCTACTGTATGGAGTACAGGGATACGAACACGGGTCTGTGGTAATTATTTTGGCGAATACCTAGACTTCTTTACCGAGTACTAGCTTCGAAAATGTCATATTCTGCCCTGTCGACTTACTCGTGACATAGTATAGTCGAGTAAGTCTAATATCAGAGCCATTCATCTCATACATTAGCATATGATTCTTTATTGCTTGTAAGACTTCCCTTACATATACTACAGTATTTATCATGTACCTAGACTTCATGTGAGTAGGCAGCCAGCCTACCGAGGAGGGGATGATGCAGCCAAGGTAGCTTTTGTCTTGTCTCGTTCCATAGAGACGGGTTTGAAGTACCTACTTGCATGCTTAGCGTCAACCGCGCAATGCAACGAATAATAACAATCCTGGAATAGGAATAGCAATGTGATGGCTTATTGGCGAATTCATACCTATCCCTACATGTATGAGTATGAGTAGGAATCTGTAATGTAGAGAGGTCTCACAGTACATGCGGGTATCCAAGCTTCGAGCTGACAAAGCAGACGAAAGAAACACAGACGTGACAGTCTAAAAAATCTCTGCTGCTCAGGTGAATTACCGGTAGTCCCTTACCTAGGCTATACTGGATATACTGGCGGAGACATGTCCATACAGTACGATGTTATTCCTAATGTAGGTGTGTCTTTTGTCGAGATACTCTTGGCCCTTCAGCCCTGCAAGTCACGAGAGCTGAAAGTCCTTTCGTATTTCGGACAACAATAACATGTCTAGTTCAAATTGTACATTTAATCGTTACTTGTTCGTAATGTAGCACTGATCAACCACGCCTGTTTCGCCTCAGCTACTACGCATGTACAGTACAGCTGTATGTAGGTAGCATGGCGTTCCTTGAAGAGCTGCCATCGTACATAAGCCGGCAGGTAGTGACTCCCTAACCGACCTAAGAGAATTCGTCCGTGCCACTAACCCACGTCCGGGGGAGGCTCTAGGAGATACAGTGGAGCGGGGTTACAGGGTTGGGGTGACAGGGGTGACATTCGAAGGATTGGATGGCAGGGTGACTTACATTTACCTCCACTCCACATTTGTACTGTACTGTACCTACCACGCCCTAGTGTGCGTGCTAAGTACCTGGTTGTACTGGGCTACCGGTACTCGACCGGTACTCAACCAAGCCGGAACTACGCGATGTTTGCTCCCCGCAGAATAAAGGAGCGCTAGAATCATGGCGGGAAGGGAGATGTTGTCTTGTGATGCGTAAAGAAACGGTGTAGTATAGTACACTAGTATACCCTAAGTACACTACATGTAAGTATGTTGCCTGACAAATACCACCATCAACCTTGTCCTTCGATTCCTACGGCCTCTGGCTTGACGGTGGCGTAGAGATACCGGTGATCGATTGGTACCAAGCAAGTACGGTGACGTTGTCGGTGGTTGTCTCGACAATGTGAACGCCCGAAGCAGAGCTAGATGGATGGATTGGGGGTTCTTTGTTCGGACCGATGTACCTATCTTGGAGTAGGTACTTAGGTAATTAGCATCCTATCGCCAGAAGCTCCTTAAGATGATGTTTTCTCAACGAGTCCGGATACTTGAATTTCTCGCTGCCTATCAATTACCAAGGCTGGCATTTGTATGTTCAATCAAGCTTTTAGATAACGTGGAGGTGGATTCAAAGAGCATTAAAAGCACCTGGTTACGTCCTTGAGCTACACTGGACGAACCCTGATCTACATACAATACTACTGATCTACACACGCACTGCGGTGAGACCCGCAAGCACTGGTGGAGCAATATGGAACGACAAAACGTTGCTTGATCAGAGTCAATCGTCGATATATTTTATAGCACTTACACGTAGTGGGTAAGCTAGCTAATATGGTCTATTTATACGACGGGATGAGTCGATTGATCGTATCTTGTAATACAAGTAAATGATGGTGTACACATCTGCAACCTGCCCAAAGACGGCTTCAAGTTACTCCATCTAGAATAGCTCGAGTGTTTGGCGCCGGTCTAATCTGGCCATATAACCCCCCCGGCCTCTGGAAGTGGTGGGCAGTTGGGAGGAAGACAATGCTTGCTGGATTTGCCTACTTCCTGCAGACTAGCTAGGCAGGTAGCTTCTCCGCATCCCATGGATTCAGTGCCGCAGAGTCTGCCCATGGGGGAGCTATCCATCCCCTCATTCGACTTAAAAGATGACCCGAGACAAAAACATGAAGCTACGGCCTTGCCGAAGGTACCCGTGGCTCATATTGTGTACATACACAGTAGTATACACGCTACATACATACACTTATTCAGTGGGTAGGATCGAACGGGTTAGGCAACACTGGTGGCATAGTATCCTGGCTTGAAGAACAAAAGGGCTGAAAAAACATAGAAGCGATTCGCCGGTATCAACGGACCTAGACGTGCCGATAATACGCAGTCAACGTTGTACAGACAGATGTCATCCTAATCCTAGTATACTGCGTACGCAGTATGCTACTTACTATGTTATCTCCCCTGTCAGCTGATCGGCAGTGATATTCTACGCATTTGCGCTCTTGCATACAGCGCAAGTGGTGTGCACGATAAAAGCTTCTGCAGAACTGGAACAATGAGGCGCTTTCCCGTGCGACGGACGGAGCCTTGCTGCTGCTGCTGCTGCTCATCATCAAGTATGATACTGTTAGCCTATTCGGTAACCATTTTTAGATATCGAAGAGTGCTTTTTGTTGCGACAACCTCTGATTGATGACTGCCTAGTAGTCTACATGTCTGCCTACCTAAACGAGGTCAGCAACAGTTCTCAGCGCCTCCGATGTCGCCTCGTCCCATTTGCTTATTATACAAATCCACACACCCACTACCTATCTCTTTTTCTTTGATTTCGATATGGTTTGATTGACAGATGGAAAGAATAGTCGAACAACGAGAGAGGTTGCATCAGGGTCTCCATCCAATGCTACTCTATCCGCCGGTCTGGGGTCCAGAACCTCCGATTCTTCTAAACCGGAGAGCGCTACTTTAGACACGCAAGCATGAAACGACCGCGGGATTTAAATAAGTAGGACTCTCAACAAGCCAATCTTAAAATCGCTTGTTAACGGACATCTACCTAACTTCGTGTAACCACTACCTACATAAACTAAGCAATTCGCAGAAACCTCCGATTTACGTGGCTCGCGAATACCTAGCTGTGACAGCTCCCTGCAACATTCAAGTAACGAGGTAGGAAGTTAGTAAGTCTCGTCCTAGATCGCGACATCATGCCATTCTCAGGTGCTTCGATGCGATATGGGGTGCATGCGCGACTCAGCACCTACACTAAGATGAACGGATGTAAGCTCATAAGGAGAGCACAGACATCTTGGAATTTATTGATAAAGGTCGGTCTAATATTATATCCGTATGACGACAAGTGATACAGAGTATCGAAGAACCGAGCATGGTGTTTAGCATTTCGTCATTTGACCCGTTACGAGGCAGGTTGGTCACCAGAAAGAGATTGAATACGGGACCTCGAATAAAAAAATATCAAGAGAGAATTACCTATGACAACGCAGACGATAACCTAAGAGCTACACAAGAAGAAGCGCTTGATGAATATGCATCTCTTTTTTTATAAGTAGTTACTCAACAATGTATCCGGAGTTCTCAATCTTCCAGACTTAAATATTTCCTCGCCTGCAATCTACATAGAGGTTAAAAGAATTTATCTAAACCCATCTTTTCCAGCGTCTATCAAATGTCGCCTCACCCTTCCCATGCGCCAGTAGCTGTCAAGACCGATTCAGACTCAGATGCAAATTATAGATACAAAATGGGAGAAAAAAATATACACAACAGCAACAACAACGCTTCAGCTTCAGCTTCATGAGCCATATTATATACCATGTTTCGTCTTTTTTTTAAAAAAATAGTAAAAAAAAAAGGCATCGAACCGAAATAAGAAAAGGGGTATCTAGAAGTCCACTGCTACAGTGTAAGGGGCGGCCACCATGTCCCGCATGGTAACTGCACAGGGCAGCACAACGCGCAGGCACGCCGACAACAACCGCACGTCAATGGAAAATGTCCGCAACTCAGAAAAGTCGGTGAGGATCCACATCAGGTGTTCCTTTCAAGAGATTCAATGCGTTGGCCTTAGCACTCGTTAAGTGGTTTAGTCGTCGTATAGACGTGACAGCCAGGTTCGCATACTGCTGTTGCCAGTATTCAGCCGCTGGTATGCCCTCGGTGGGCATCTGATCCTTTTCCAAGGGTTCGCCAGGGGTTTGGTGGCCTGGCTTCCATTTCGAATGCGGTACCGTCTGGGTGAGCGTGAAGGTGCCTCTGATAGCCCCGTAATGGAGATTCCACTTGCACAAATATTTGGTATAGTCAGACCCGATCTCGAGCCGGTGTACTTCTCTGTCGGGCTGTATCATAAAGTGTCCGCCGACGAGCGCAGCTAGGTTGATTAAGAATGCCTCTTTGGTGAGCGCTTGGTCCGCGATGCTACGGATCACTGACCTAACCAGCGCCACGACCTCTGCCACGGTAGGGCGAATACCAGGCTCTCCATTTGGGTCGAACCATTTGCATCCGGTCAACGTTACCACGAATACGCTCTCAACTTCGTCATGATTTGTTTTATCAGACCCGTCAAGATCAATTTTGTCGACTCGAGACGGATTTTCTGGATTCAAATACATGGCCGAAGTCCGGTCAAAGATTGTGTAGCCTAGCTGAGGACCATTATTGACATCAGTGGAGGGGCCAACATTCCCATTGGAACTTTCACTTCTATTCGCCGTATTCCGTCCGTTCACCATGACGATTGGAGGTGGGGGTGTCGCAAGTCGTACAGGGCCACTAGTTCTTTCAGGAACCTGCAGTGACAATCGACCTGGTCGAGGAGGACGGGAACTTTGTGCAGACGTGGGCTCCGATGTCTTCGTTATGCACTCAGATTCAGGCGGAGGCATATGCACAGGTGTTGGTGTGCTTTGGTGGGGAGAATTGTCGAACACCATGCTTGGTGGTGGTCCGCTTACGCTCCTATCGGAAGGGTAGGCTGAAAGAGGAGTCTCGGCATTGCGGCTCATAGGTGGCCGCCCTCTAGCCTTGCCGCTCGCAGAAACCCCAATGCTTCTCCAAGCAGAGGAGACCGCTTTGGCTCCATGGCGTCGGCCTAAAGGCTTGCTTTTAGGGCTCACGGCCGACCGAGGCTCTGCAGACTCGGGCCAAAAAGAGCCTCTTGTTGACGGCGTGACGGCAGAATGCGGGTAAGCTGACAGTGGCTCTCGAGGGATATCATGGTGCCACGGGTATGCAGAATCAGGTCCCGGTAGCACGCTGGATCTTGGATTAACCGGAGGAAAGACAAAAGCTTGCCTCGAATCGGGATGGGCTGTCCATGGATTGTGCCCATCGGGACGAGATGGGTTGTTGTCGCTATTGAAGGCTGGTGAATCAAGCCTCGGTCTCTGTGAGGGTGATTTACTCCAGCCGTCTTCCTCGGGACGCTTTCGACCACGACGAGGCCTTATGTGAGGTAAAAGGGAGCGCAACGCCATGTCATCTTCAGCGGCAACCCCATCGCGACCATCCTCGCAGACCGGATTATTATCCGTGGGTATCTGCGTCCAATACGGATGCGGATTGTCCAGCAAGTAATCAAAGAAGGCATTGACGTGCATCGAATGCATCCAGCGCTATATTACGTCAGTTGTGTCTGCATGGCGGGAGGGAGACAGATGACGTACTTTCAGTCGCACGGCATATTGTTGTATCTTCTGGGAGCTCTGCCCTTTCTCATGATCGGGCGGCTCAACGCCCAATCGGAGGGCCAGCTCAGCCCATGTCTTGATCTCCTTCTGATGAAGCTTTGCAATGAGCTCGAACAGCGCGAAGGTGCTGAAGCTCTTGCCCTCGCTCTTGGGCGGCGTCCGAAAGGCCTCTCTCAGGGAGGTTGTGTCTACGTCTAGGGGTACGGCAGGATTGCAGTGAAGAATGAAGCTTACGTATGCATCCTCAATGGTCCCGCTGGTCACCGACCGATTAGGTAGCATCGGTCGGACACCGGGGGATTTGGGAGTAGAATTGCCATTTGAAGAGGTGGGAGTGAGGTGGTTGACTCCTTTGACGCCGGGTTGTGGAGTGAACGCCATCTCCACACGGAAGGGACGTTATTCAGCTTCTCACAGCAAGGTGTCCATCCACGGTGGAGCGCTACGTGGTAAGCAACGGTGATTTGGATTCCAGAAGGGGGCAAAATTGCGATAGCCGCCGCGTCTACGTCGACAGCATATAACAGGCGGCCGTTGGTCGAAGTAGGGACCTCAATCCAGAGAACAACAATGAAACGTGCGATGCTCCGAGCTTTCGAAGATAGCGGTTTCTGGGCAAATTGGAGGCTGTGGCCCAGCACGGCAGGTCCACAAGGGACAAAATTTGGCCAGAAACAGTCGCGACAAGACAAGAGAAGGAAGCCAAGATGCCTCGCCGGCTAAACAGGGCGCGGGGGCATGGAGGGATTCGCCGAAGAACCGAATCAACGCGTGCACTGCGATTCTGACCTGCGTCCAGCTGAAGAGCTGGGCTTGGGTGCGTGACAGGAGTTACCGTGCTGGTGTCCCCTTCAAAACATTGGAAGGGCTTGGGGACGACACGGTACAGGCTCAGCAACGCTTTTCAGGGTGTCGGGTCAGATTTGGGCAAAGCAGGCCGCGTCTATTTTAAGAAACTCCAAGAATCACGTGAGGGGATCCCTGCTTGGGGCGGTTGCATTTGCTGCATCGTCGCTGCGCTGTCTGCTTCTCGAAGGAAGCTGTCGCCCCCACGACCTGGCTGGCTGCTTCGACGAGTGCTGGAGGCAATCTGGTCGACTCTGGTATGTTGAGGGGGGGAATAATGTGAGGTCTATATGATTATGTGTAAAAGAGGCGCTGCCCGTAGCTTAGCCCAAGACTGATTAATAAAAAGCAAACTTTATAGGTACCTGGGTACTAGGAGGTAACAGTTGACTCAGGCGCTCGGTGCCAGCTGTTATGCCGCCTAACGGATAACATCATAGACCTATTATAATCATAAATGCCATAATTGGATTATCCAGGCAGGTACCTGCTTCAATATATCTAATACATAGTATGTAGGAAGGAGCTCTCGGTAGTTACCATTACGCAGTACGCAGTAGGAAAATAACGCCTGCGTGCGTACCGTAGGTGGAACTTGGAAGCTACCTGGGTCTCCCTGGAGGTGTTAACCCACCAGTTTCATCAAGTTACCGGCATAAGTACCTAGTAAGGTATAGATCAAATGCAAATCACAAGCTTCAAAGTTCACTGGTAACTCCATCTGCGTGGACAAAACATCCAATTGGCTAATTCGCATGTGAAAATCGTTGGGTTACCTACATATTTCGGCACGGCATCGGGACAGCCACGGTTGGTCTTGGTGGAGAGAGGGTGCAGTGGGCGCGGGGGAACCACTAAGTACTTTAAGTTAGGTACCTAGAGCGAGGCTTATCAGCACTGTAATTACACCCAGGTACCGATATCTCTCACTCCTGACATGAGCGCCCTGCTCTCAGTGATGTAATCGGACCTCGGCTCAGCTTCGAGTCACGGCGCCGACTGACATTCATAGCGAAACTTTATGTTTTACACACCTACATATCTTCCAACTGGAACCTTTTTATCTAGGTATCTAGTCACTTGCTCATAAGATATGAGGTCTTATTATTCTTGCTTCCTACAAATCGGCAAATATACGCGTATACCTTGAGCACCCTCTCCCTCGGTAGTAGTCTCGACACCGACGAGTCTCACAAGATCCAAACCGAATCGAACCAAACCAAGACCAAATACCATGGCCTCGAAACCAGTTGTCCCTCAAAATGACAATGTTGCGCACGCGCTCGCCGGCGCTGGAGGAGGAGTCCTCTCCATGGTTTTGACGTATGTGCCGCGACCTACACCACCACGAATTCTCCGACCCTTGCGAGAAGCATCACTGACGAAGGACTCTACCCCAACAGATACCCCCTCATCACCCTCTCCACGCGCGCGCAGGTCGAGTCGAAGCGAGCCGAGACGGGCTTCCTAGCAGCCGTGAAGCGCATCGTGGCGCGCGAGGGCGTGCCCGGGCTGTACGCGGGGCTGGACAGCGCCGTGTTCGGGATCAGCGTGACCAACTTCGTGTACTACTACTGGTACGAGTGGACGCGGGCGTTCTTCGAGCAGGCGGCGGCGCGGGCCGGGCGGGCGTCGAAGAAGCTGACGACGGCGGAGGCGATGATGGCGGGCGCGCTGGCGGGGTCGGCGACGGTGATCCTCACGAACCCGATCTGGGTCGTCAACACGCGCATGACGACGCGGCGCGAGTCGCTCGAGGCGTCGCGGGAGCTCGTGGTCGAGGGCAGCGGCGCCACGGCTTCCGCACCGGGGAAGCAGAAGGCGCCCACCACCATCGGCACGCTGCTGGCGCTCCTGCGCGAGGAGGGGCCCCAGGCCCTCTTCCGCGGCGTCATCCCCGCCCTCGTCCTCGTCATCAACCCCATCCTACAGTACACCCTCTTCGAGCAGATGAAGAACATCTTCGAGGCCCGCCGCAAGCGCAACGCCACGCCCACCGTGGCCTTCTTCCTCGGCGCCCTCGGCAAGCTCTTCGCCACCTCCATCACCTACCCCTACATCACCGTTAAGAGCCAGATGCACGTCGCCGGTAACGGCCAGAAGGAGGGCATGACCCAGGCCATACGCCGCGTTATCAAGGAAGAGGGCTACGCGGGGTTGTACAAGGGTGAGTCTGCCATTCATTCTTCCCATTCATCACTTTCCCCTAGATATCTAAACAATCTGTACTATACGATCCCTGGTAATTACTCTGTATTTAGTGGCGAAGCGCCTGATGAATGTATGACTAACGAGACTTGTTCACGATAGGCATTGGCCCCAAGGTGACACAGAGCGTGCTCACCGCCGCCTTCCTCTTCGCCTTCAAGGACGTATTATACGAGCAGACCGTCAAGCTACGCAGCACCATGGCCCGTAAGGCCGTCAAGGCCTAAGACACATATACCTGGGTCCCGAGGGAGATAGGAGCATATAGCACACGGGAGAAGTCAGGGGCTGGGTATAAGCATATGTCGATGCGAGTGCAGAGACTACCTATCTACCTAATGTGCGCAGAGCACAAACTGGATCATTCAACTAGCACCTAAGGTTGTGCAGGGAGAAAAAGTAAAGAGTCATGTAATATCTAAGTTGTATTAAATATCATATCAGGATTGGGGTAGTGCTTCAAATATGTCTTCTGCGGGTACCACTTCAGCATCGCGTTCAGGCCGTAAAACTCAAATCAACTTGTCTTGATGCTAGTTTTGGATTACTTATAGGAGTAGAGCGGAAGAAGAAAATATCATAAACTCACTATAACTCTGCAATCGTTTCGAAATAATCACTGATTCAAAACATCCGCTCTCGTAATTTTATGATTCAAAACAACTCTACTCACACCCATTACCCATACACATGCTAGCTAGTCCGCCATCATGAGGACAGCGTGGGAGTGTTTCACCCTATACACGAATTCGTTCGTTCGTTGTGGACACCTACCTATATCCCATCCAACCAGCCTCCTCTACTATCTGTTCAACATCCGCTTCACACGCGCGTCAACTTAGGCACGATCCACCAATCATGATACCCATCGCCGGGCTCAGGAATCGTGACCTTCAGGCCCAGCAGATTCACATTATCTGCCGTTGCACGCTCATCGTCCTCCTTTCCTTCCGCTCCTCCGTCACCCAGGCGTTCGAGCATCTTCTCATGCGCGGACTTCAGCATCGAGACCGCAACGCCCGCCGCGATAGCGGCGCGAAGGCAATTCTTAGCGTTGTCTACCCAGCGCTTGTAGCTGGTGGTGTTGATGGTAAACACCTCCTGCTCGTCGAGGTGGACGCAGGCGTCGAAGCCGTTGCGGGCCGCAGCGACGGAGCTCTCGGCAATGAGCAAGATCTCTGCCGTGGACACGCTGGAGAGCTCCGCCTGCTGCTTGAACTCTTCGTGGGTCGGCAGCGGTGGATCCTCGATGTACGCGAAGGGCCGCATACGCAGTTCGTAGCGCAGCGCGTCGGTCCCGTACGGTCGGGGTGGCGGTTTCACGAGTCCAAGGCGCTGGAGCGCTAAGTACAGGAGGTGCAGTCCGGCCGCTAATTCCCATGTACACGCGGCGTCTAGCATCGTCGCGTGCTGGTACTGCTTTGAGAGGTCAAACTCTTCGGCGACAGCGGGGGGCAAGGGGTCGTTTTCTGGTGTTTTGAGATACTCCCGGGCTCGCTCTTCTCGGAGCGCCGTTGTCTGTTTCACGTCCTCGATTTTCCTCCCGCGCAGTGAGGTCAACGTCTTGAGATAATAATACATACCCGCAAGCTCGTCAGGTTGGTATACGCGAAGCTCGAATCCGAGTTGAACAATCCACTCCATCTGCCGTAGCTTGAAGAGGTAAGCCCATGTTGACAATGGAAAGTATGTGGGCTCTTCCTCCGGGTATGCCCCTCGCGACACGTCACTTATAGGTGCTTGTAAATGCCTTTCAATGTCCCCAACGTCTGTCTCTAGGGCTTCCCATATCTGGATATGGTGGCACAATGTTCTCCTAACTCGGCATCGGTTCTGGGAAAGAAGTCTCAACAGATCAAAGTAAGGGTCAGCCACTCGGTGGCGGAAAACTGTCATCGCAGCGGCAACTTTCTGTCGAGGATCTGACAGCACTTCTACGTCGTCAAATGATCGGTCAAAGTGCGGTCCGCACGGAAGAACACTAACACATAAGTCGTGGTCAAGTAGCTGGCGGACACTTAAACGGCCTAATACCACCATGTCCTTGAACAGGAGATTCTGAAGCATTGTCCTGATAAAAGCCAATGGCTGGGGCTTTTTGGCTTGGAACATGAGAATAAAATTCTGCAACAAGTCAGTACCTAAAGGCATAGAGAAGTATGAAAAGGCAACAGACCAGGAGACTTTGGGGATCGGTGTACTGGAGCACATCTATAACCTCATTGCCATCCTCGAAAAAGCGTTTGAAATGGGTGACGCATTCATCAAAGCGCAGATTCACCATGGGACGTGGTGGCATGGTACTTGCAAGCCTCCTTTGTAACTTGGTGCTAAACGCCGCTGGCATCGGCCGCCCCAGCACATGTTGATTTTCGATAGCGTCTATCAACTGTCTCATCCGCGTCCAAGGTAATTTTGGTAATTCTGAGATATCATTTCTTATAACAGGTAGATCGACAGCCTCAAGAAACGCGATGCGAAGTTCAAGACGAGACTCGAGAGCGGCGCATATCTCTTCAGGGAAGTCATCCTTCCGTGCGCGAAGCTTTGTTACGGCACTCTGTAACAATTCCTTAATGGCTAATATCGGTATATGACCTAATAAGCTTCTCTCGTAGGTATTTGTGACAAAGTCTTCTTCCTGTAGTATGTCAGACATGAACACAGGAGGTCAAGTAAGCAAAGTCGACGATTTACCTCGTAATATAACTCCTCTTTCATACACTCGTTTACAGAGAAGCATGCTCTCAATAAACCGGCACAGTACGCCCGTAATACGAATAGAAGTGACGAGTCTGGAGACGAATCAGAAGGCGCCCTCGTAAAATTTACCTCGTTTATAGTTGGAGGATAAGGATTCATGAGAGCCTCCACATAGACGCTCGTCAAAACGGTCTGCGACAAGGGATATCCAAGATGCCATGCCATCTGTGGACGGGGTTAGAATAGATTTCTCTTCGATAGGATTTGGTGTGGAATACGTACTTCAAGACAAAGGAGTTGATCGATGATGCCGAGAATCTCTTCTGGAAGCACACTACAAGTCACGTCGTACTCCTCATCAAGCGATTCCCCTTCATTCAGAACCCCGCTATCCATTTTACGGTCCATGATCTACTGTTCCATTAGCATTTCACAACGCTCAAATTGATGGCTGCGGCTACGCTTGAGACGCACCTCGAGAGCCGAGACCGACTCAAAAAGCGTGAAATGGTCATCTTTGATTACTTCGCCGGGAGACAAAGCTGATAAGAGAATGAATTAGCAAACGCCCGATTAAGCATGGATAAAAGCGACGTATTTCGTACGACGTACTCTTGACGGCAGAAGTAAACTTGGCAGTTATGTCAATGGCCATGATGCCTGGATGTGAAATGTTCGGAGGGGGTGGCATGGGGGGCTCGAAAGGCTGCATTGCGTCGGTCCAGATACTGATAGTGGAACAGAGCTGCTGTCTATCTAGAGGTACGTATAGATAGCTTATTAAACAATTCCCAAGTATGGATCGCTGGTTGCCGGAAAACCCAGGCAAGCGATAACAGGCCGGCTCTATAGGTAGGAGTAGAGCCTTTTCGTAAGCCTTGCAGGCGCCGGGAAATGTGGATCCAGACGGAGACGGTTGAAAGTTGACGATGTTAAATCAATACCTGAGCGAAATTGCATTGACCTATCAAGGTGCTATCCCAGCTGCCTACTAATGTAGCTACCGATAAATGAAGGGATGACCGCTGTATTTCTGTTAGTGGAGTGGGAAAAAGGTGGTTACAACCTAATAAATGGGAAAACTAAAACCACCAACTTTGTATCTACCTCCTAGTCTCTACGGCAGTGGAATCACAAGAGATGGTTGTAAAACGGCTGAATACATATCTAACCTAGACTAGATATTACCTAATGGGACACTTCGCAATCTTTAGACAGGTATGCAAAATCGGACTGTATTTATTGGCTTGTCGTAGGCAACAATAGCCGACCAAGCGCTGCGGACTGCCAATTTGTCACCTAACCTTTGACAGTGTACGAAAGAGCCTACCTCGTTCGCTGTTGTAATACCCGAGTTTGGGCAGGGCAGCATGTTGATCACCAGTACCACAATGGATCAATGAGGATGACGAACCATTCCGAGCTACAACGTCGTTACCGACTCCCATGAATTACGGAAATTTTGGCGAACGATGGAATGTCTGAATTGATGCAATTGCACCCCACGACCCATGACAGTCAATATCCTCACGGTGCAGTCCGGTCAACAATTGAGATAGAAAATGCCTTGTATGCGGTTTGTTTTGTACAGCTTTACATGAGGGCTGCTTCGATAGCCCTCCCTAATCCCAATCGCGAACCCTCCCCCATTCTATCATAGCCGATTCTGAGATCTAGTCACGAGCACCTCCGTCGGATTGTCTATTAGGTCGAGATGGCTGGACGCGGAGTCTATGAGGTGCCGCCTCTGTTAGCGGACTCGACGGCGGCAGCGGCGTTGGCATCGGCCAAGTTCTGAGGTTCGCCCATCCTGCCGTTCTGTTGATTGCAAGATAAATCGATCAGTACTGGCGTCCTGCATCCGGTCTGGTCTCCTTCCCCTTCACCCGAGGGGATGATCAACTCACCTCCCACTTGGAAAATCGCAGGTCCATTTCACCTCGGCGCTCGGCGGCCACACGCTTGTCGTCCTTCAGGCTTCGGCGCACGACACGGGAGGCGACGGCGAGGTAGCGGTTGTAGCTGTTCGGCCGGGTTGGCTAGGTCAGCAAAAGGCCGCACATGGCATCGTTCCTCGCATCTGCGGCGCATCGCGAGATGAAGGCTCTAGTTTTAGAGCATCTGAACTTACGTGAGGCCAGCGGCTTTCCACGCAAAAACCATTTTGACGGTGGCTTGGGGTATGTGTTCGGGTGATTATTTGGGCGGACTGTTGCGTTGCTCAATTGAAGCAAAATCGAAGCGGGAGCTTTATGGAGCAAGTTCCGGGTTTGACCGTGCTCATCCAATCAGGCTTAGCGCTACCGCTGCCGAGTGCTCAGGATCGCTCACCCCAATTCTACGTCAGGTGACCATTTATGTACAAACCTATGGAAAACCACTGTTCTTTAAACCGTGCATGCTGGATTTTTAACTTAAAATGTTAGATCTTAGAGTGAATTCGTTAATCACTCTGCTATATCATTTTTGTTTAATTTGGATTGATGTAGTTGGGTTTCCTACTCGTTAATTGAGAGAAACATTTTACCTTCGATACCTTTAATGCATATGGGCTCAAGTCGGCGTCCTCTTGCAATGCTTATAGTTAATATAGTTATTTCCTTTGGCTCATCTAACATGCCTATATAAATTAACAGTATTACCTATTTTGAAGCAACTTCGTAAGAGATTATAAGGTAAATGAATATAGACTTGAGAGCCTTCTTCTCCTTCTCCTTTTATCGGAGTACAAGGCATGATCATCTATGTATAACATACCAAAGGGTATGCCGTATTAATCACCTCAATACTTCTACAGTATAAACAATCTCATGGTCGCTTATCTGCTAATATTAGCACAACTTTTTCTAGAGTCAACCTTACAAAGACAGGGTCTCAACTCCGCTAGGCGACCATCCAAAGTGCAAAATCAGGCGGCATATAAGTGATGTTCTTCATAGATAAGAGTTACTACGCTGCATGAGGTATTATCCGCAGACAAGTTAATCATTGCTGAACAATATCCGTGCTCTTAGCCACCTCTTCCCAGTCGTCGCAGATCTTCATCATATTCTCACACTTGGCCCTTATCCTCCCCCAACCGTCGCTTCCGAGCGGTACACGAAGCGGTATCGTTTTGCCAGCAGCCACACCGGTTCCCTTGACCAAGTCAATCATGACAGCGACGGCCTTTTCCGCATCACCAGGCTCGTTACCCACGATGCCGGCCTCGAGGTCCCGTACAGCTGCGTTAAACTGAGCGTAGTCGGGCACGCGGGGCGGCACGTGGTTGATATTGCCAAAGGCGCGGGTTCGGAAGTACCCTGGCTCGACCATGAGCACTTTGATTCCCGGCGAGAACATGGCTAGTTCATGCGAGAGACATTCGACGGCACCTGAGTGGAAAGGGTTTAGCTTTCATCGTCTGATATTCACATAAATATGTAATGGTGAGCGGCCGCGGCTGGGCTTATGGAGCTTGGTTAATGGATATGTAGATTTGTAAAATACCTTCAAGAGCGAACTTGCTCGCGCAGTATCCCGACGCACCGGGATCGGCATGCCAGCCCGCTTGAGAGCTGATATACAGGAGTGTTCCTTGACCCTTAGCCCTGAGTTTAGGCAGTAAGGATCTGGTAATATTCATAGGCCCGTGGAAATTTGTCTTCATAACATCTTCGAGCTCTTGGGACCTAGATTGTATTTACGTGTGAGCGCCGGAATAAGCATCAAATCATGCTCACAGACGGGATGTCGGGTAGTTGAACAGGGCATGCTGGATCTGCTTACGTTAGCTCTTCCACAGCGCCGCTGAGGATGTAACCGGCATTGTTAACGACGACGTCGATGCCGTCCGGAAACAGACCCCAGGCCTCGGTCATCTTCGCCTCGATTTCGGAAGCCGGGGCCGAGACATCGAGATCCAATATAACGGCGCCGGTATCTTTTAGATGAGCGAGTTTGGTCTCGGAGTTACGACCCGTAGCGATGACATTATCTCCTAACTTGCGGAGCTGGCGCACAAAGAGCTCACCAAAGCCGCTGGAACAGCCGGTCACGAGCCAGGTCTGGGGCATGTTTTCCAGTTTTTACTCTACTTAATAAAATGAAGTTTTTTTTCCTCTTGTGAGTGAGTTGCCGATTAGGTGAGTTCAGATGATGTATGATTAAAACAAGTCATGAAGCTCCTTTTTCTGGTCGATTAAGGACACTGGAGGAGAATATGTATATAAATGGTTATAAGTATTTCCAAAAATATAGACCGCTTAGAGATTATATCATATGCGGAGCAACAAAAACGGAGACGGGTAGATTCAAACGGTGGCATGACGACGGCTCGCGCGGGATACGGTCCAGAAACGAAGGATTCAACGCTACTAGATAGTTCTTATACATAAAACCTAAAGACTTAATACGATTCCCCGACTATTTGAAGTTAGCGCACTACATTTCATTGTATTGTGGATTATTATACGAGTTGCCGTGTGCGTGGTAATTGAAACTATTCTCGGAGATCGGGCACGGAGAGGTGTAAACGTAATCATAGATTGTCCACTGTATCTTACAATAAATGGGCCGATACATCTTCACCAAATGGCACTTCACTTAAGGCAACTACTCCGTAGTGATAAAAGGAAAATGATGAAAACCAGAAAACACAATCAATTCCAACCTAGCTCACTAGAGGTCTAAATCTCTCTCCGCAAGCTCACGGATACTGTCCAGCGGTGCTACCGAGACACTCGCGAGAATCTCGGGCAGAACAATAACCCAAAGGTGGTTAGGACGGCTATACTCTCTATTGCGCTTAGTAGTCTCCGTAGACGAGCGGAGATTTCTCGCGTTTACACACTTTATCCCATACTTTATCGGCAAGATCCTGAACGTAGACTATTTTTAAATAATAGAGGCGGTCAACAGTAGCTAGTCCTTTTGCTCAGCGTATTCTTAAATTTGAGGTAAGCTGAATGATCTTATGCTGGATACACTCAACTTTGGACATGTGAACAAGATCGCAGCTACCTGACTTTGAAACACCCAAAGTACTATCTATGAACAATCTACTAGATTCAGCTTGTTTTACTATAATGACTACCTTTCACATGAAGGCAGTGTATAGGTGATTCTTCCTTCTGAACATATGATGTTGGGTTACATGCTATAATAAGCATTTATTGAATTCGTGACTAGCAATCTCACCGGATACCGGTCAAAGCCAACCATTCCGAGGACCGTTTCCCTATAATACGTAACTCGTATATAAATGAATACCGATTTAAATGTCGTACCTCAGCTCAACGGGGGCTGAGTAGCAACTGAAGTTAGACAGCCTGAACCGAGCCTGAATAAAAGTAGCAAATACGCCAAGCAACATATATACATATAATATTTGAAGCAATTGGAAATTATTTACAATTAACTATTGTCTATTAGATGCAAGTGATGTGTCAACGTTGGTGTTCTTGTTTCTATTGTCTCACTTTCGGTTCTCAGTTGGAAGATGGGAAACAAGAAAAGGAACTCTAATAAAGGGTGTTCACTATATGCACAAGATAGACTTGACTCTACTCATCTGTTGGTACATTTTTATTGCTGTCCACATCATCTACACTTTTAAGCCAAGCTCCTCAGCGTAGGGTAATACATGTAGATCACCAACCGCAACCACCGTAGCCTTACCATCGAGAAGAGCCTTCGCAGCCTAACACATAATTTTTAGTAAAGAACTAGTAGCAAAAAAAGGTAGGTATATGACTTACAGTCTTGAGCTTGTCGGCCGTGACGCCGTTGATTGACTCAACGGTCTCAGCAACCTGGAAAGGCTTGCCAGTTTGTACGATACCCGAACCAGCCGAGAGAAGCGTTGAGACACCTGACTGACTAGCGTCTAGTGCGTCGAATTTGGCCTTTGCTATCGCCTTGGTCAAATCCTCCTTAGTGACTGAGCCGGCGGCGATGCTCTTCAGTGCTTTAGCGGCTTCCTCGGCCGTCTTACGGACGGAAGAGGCAGGGCCGCTGATTTGAATAGTGAGAAGGCCAGCGTCTGAGTAAGTAAGGTTGGCGGCAGATGCGTTGACACCAGGAGCACCAGCAGCAGCCTTTGCCAGGACACTGAATCCGGGCGACCACTTGACATTAGGCTGTCCTCCGAGCAGTGCGCTGAGGACGGCGATCTCTGGCTTGAAGGCACCGAAGCTAGAACCGGGGAAGGCGAGGACCAGTGCATTTCCTGCCGTGTGAGTAGTACGATGCTCGCCACCATAGTAGGTTGAAGCCTTGGAGTCGAGTGTTACGCCACTTGTCGAAGACGAAGGAATACCCTTGAAGAACTTCCCGGCCCAGTCTTGTAGAGCTGGTGCCGCAGCACCATCGCCGATAAGGGCAATGTTTGACTTGTTGTAGACGGCTCCAGCATAGTCGGCAATCGCGTTTTCGTTTAGGTAACCCTGGAGGGGAGTGGATGGCGAGGGATACAAGGAAGCGCCGAGACCGTTGTGGAAGGCGACCGAGTGGGCGGCATCTAGAGCAAGAGTAGACACGTCGCTAGCAAGCTTAGCCTGTTTCAGGTGCAGAACTCTCTGGACATCCTCCTGGAACTCGTAGGCTAGATGTGAGCATGAGTAAGCTGGCCACACTCAATAGCTCATAGTCAACTCACTGGTGTACTTTGTTTGGGAGATGACCTCGGCAAGCAGCTCAGTGAAGTAGGGGATATCTTCGCGCAGGAAGTTGGCTTCGACGACCAAGGCCTCCCGGGTGTGGTATGCAGACAATTGACCCCCTAGGAGCTCGGCTTCTCGGACAATGCGCAGGGCGGACCGTGATATCGTGTTCTGCGGCGGTTGCATCTAATTAGCTCAACTCGGAAGCCTGTAGCCGCCACGCCAGCTCACCTTGAAAGCAAATTCCTCCAGCCCAACGGTGAGACCGGGAGCAGGCTCGTATCTCGTTCCGGCCTTGGCGACAACGGCGAGCTTCGTGGTAGGACCGTGGGAGTCTCGGGTAGCAACTTTGAGGCCAGCAACGTCGGCCGTCTCGTAGGCGAAGGCCGTCGGGATCGAGGAGCTTGCAGCGGCAGCATAGCCTCGGAGCTGCGAGCCGCCTTGCCTGCGGGCGGCAAGCTGGGCGCCCCTAGCAAGAGCCGTCCTAGAGAGCATGGTGAGGGTGATTTGCCGGGGATGGTTGGCAATTGGAGTCTGACGACAACGCTTTCTTCGGCCGGGTCGAGAGGTGAAAGCTAGGAGGAGCAAAAAGATGCTCAATTCCGGTAGATTTTCGGTAACAAGTCACAGCCTTGGCTCCGGCCGTGCGTGGGCGGGACTTAGCGTGTAGCTTGCACCTAGGCCAACGGATTGAGCCAATAGGAGGTCGCGCATTGCATAAAGCTGACCTCAATCCATATTTGAACAGCCCATCTGCCCGGTACTAGGTACCTAGCAAATACATAAGTAGGTACATCGTACGTAGCTTAAGTATCTACCCAGGTAGGTACTTGGCCCAGAAGCTTTTATGTGCGCTCAAAGTCTCGAGGTGAGTCGCTTTAGTAACAAAGCTAGAATAAAAAAATATATTCATGGTAATGTTAGGTCGAGTAGTGATTGTACACTTTCTAACCTATTAGCCTAGGTTGTGAGACGAGTTTATAATCCCGCTACTAACCGCACAAAGGGAACCTCAAGTAAACGTGCCAACATCCCTTGCAGCTGTTTAAGTTATCATTGTTGTAATAGTTTTAAGTAAGTTAATATTGTTGTCAAATTTCTCATACAATTTGCACACGAAAGAAGGCTGTGGCTTTGCAATAGCAATTCTTGTACAGTGGTAGAACGAACATCTACTAGACTGACTGGTCGAGACGACATGTTTTGTGGACATTGTCAAATGCGGTTAAATAAACCATAACTACTTACTTACTCAATATTAGTTATGGTTATCACGGTGAGATTGACCACCAAGGTGAATAGTGTCAGTGGATACCAGTATGGTCCCCAGGCTCCAAGTTATGGGTGTACTATTTAGAACTCCCTAATAGACACTATGAAGTAGCAATAGTAACAATAGTTACGCAGAATAATCCCTTTCCTTTTTTTACCGTAACCTCAGTTATAACAGTAACTTAATACAACAAACCTGTCATAGTAACTGACTTCTCTATATCCCTTTGAACCGGAATACCAATCAGAGTTTAGTTTTTAGAACATGGCACTTGTTATCCTGTTGAGTCACTCAGTGCTGACACCTCTTGCCTCATCGAAAAAAATCAGGGAGGGATATGGTATGATATTGAGGACTATAAAGGAGTTCTCTTGGATCTCCTGCGCTGTCGCCCACAAGAGCTTCAGCCCAGGGAGAGAATGAATCGTGATTGCGCTAGTATGAGTAGGAATAAATGCACAAATCTACTGGGGCATCATTAGTTAAAAAGGTAGATACTTATTTTAGGCAGGTTTTCTAGGTAGGTATCTTATGATATTCATTCATACTGCGAATAAAGCTCGGGTTGATTTATATAGAGTACCCCTCCATATACTTGAAATTAAGTAGATGGCTGCTTAGGTCGCGCCTTTTTCGCAAGACACCTACCGTTTTAGGTACCCACTACCCCCATAGCTTGGTGGGGGACGGTGTGTAGGTAGGTAGTATCGGTAGGTAGCTAACTAAAAGTTCCCCGCCCTCAAGAAAAAAAAAGTTCAGACCTGTTAACTCATAACTACCTCCCTACCTACCTAAGTACCCTTAGATTTATTTGATATCTACCTACCTGTTTGCAATACTGTGTTTTCTTCTTCGTTTTCATAAAACACGCAGCCCGGAACGCGTTGTGACCCTTTCAAACATTCCCTCATCACCCATGCTATCAATGAAGTCACGGTAGCAATCGTGGCTGCTCTAGAGATAGTGAGAGGATCTCTAGAAGCCTTCCCCTCAATCGCGCGCGCGCGCATCCAACCCCCGAGTCCTTCGTCGCACAGCCGTCATGTTGGTGGTGAGTCACCCATCGAGCGTTCAACTACACGGCGCGATGCGCGGGAAATAATACTGATCTGTTGTTCTATGACTCTGCAGACAAGAAACGCTGCAGAACTCTGCACTCTGCTTGTTAATGAGCTATATGGTCAACTTCCCTCGGTACGCCTCTCTCTGCACACTTGCTTGATGCACTCAATCCAACTTTGCGCTTACATTCTGGAACTATGCAGCGTATAGTAGCGGCTCTCATAGCCAGGGGCAGATCAAGCGTGAGGGACCTTGCGCTTCATACCTCACTGAATCTGAAGCAAGTTCGGCATGGTCTATCCCTCGTTATACAGCACAACCTAGTCTTCTATCAGACCGACCATGATACGGCCGCCACCACCTACGAGGCAAATCCTCGGGCCTCCTATCATCTTGTTCGCATTGGAAAGATTATCTCTATAATTGATAGGAAGTATGGAACAATGGCAAGGAATCTAGTCAGCGACGTTTTGATGCTAGGCCATGTTGAAGTTGCCGAGCTCGTCCGATATCATAGATTAAAACATGGTCGCAAAAAGGGGACGATTAATGGGGAACAAAACCACGATCACGATCTCGATCCCGACGCCGACCACGACCTCGAGAATGGCGACTCTGACGATCCCTTTGATGATGACTCACACTACGTCAATGGAAATGGGGTACCACACAAAGCGCCAGACGACGGAATGCCCGTCGGGGTTGATGATGTCTATGATACTCTGGCGCAACTTATTGCTGCTGGAGTCATTGAATCAGTGTCGAACACAATGTTTCAATCCCCTCAGGATCTCAGGGCTAGCGTCGAGCAAGAATGCATGAAAGAGTTTCCCAATGGTATCCGAGGCGCGAAAGCCACAACCGAATTTGGTACCATGGTAAAATCGCAAATTAAGGCGATAGGGGCCGAGCGTGCAACTACGAAGAGAAAATTACAGGAGAGCGCCCTGTACGAGCCGAGTAATATCAAACGCCGAAAACTTGCAAACGGCGGAATGTCTAACGGATTCGCTGGAGAGAGTGGAGGCTCCATACTGCGGGACGAGGTGAGTGTTGCGAGCTGATTTTACCTTGCGTGACTTTCCTAACACCTTCTTGAGCCCAACACGGTCGTTAGACTAAACTTCGACAAATGTCTGGTGGAGCTTCGAAACCAGAAGCTCACTGAACATGCCGAAGATTTTGTTGGTGAGACGACTGCGCAAGTTTTTTCAGCGCTATTAGCTTCTTTGTGCAAAAAGGTCTACAGATGCCAGCACGATCAGCATACGATTATGACGGAAGAAGAGGAAGAAACCTATTTCGCGGGCGTGCGCGTCACTACTGAAGAGATTTTTGATCATTTATCGCCCGGCGTTGACGTGTCCACCGGCATTGGAACGGCGTCGGAAGATGACATTGATATACGGTTCGCGGAGAAGATTCGAAAGTATCCACCTCAAATTCAGGGCTCGCATCTCCAAGGGACTCTCGATGAAGGGGACGAGATCCTTGGCTCTGATGATGAAGACTATGACTCCAGCGGAGAACGCCTCAAGGGGGCCCAAGTTAATGGACATCACGGCTGGGCTTCTCTGAATGGCACTAAACCCAGTGGGGATCATTCTGGAGAGAGCCAGTCATCTCGTACCGAGCAAATCCGCCAAATGCGCCAGCACTTACTCATACTTGCCGAAGCTAAGCAACAATTCGTCCGTCATTGTGGGCAGAATGAGTGGACAGTGGATTTTGGTCCCCTCATCCAGCAACTACGATATGTCGAATTGGATACGATGATAGAGGACAACTTTGGACGCCAAGGCCTAAGACTCACTCGAATACTCAGAGAGAAAGGCAAGCTCGATGACAAGACCCTCCCTGCTATGGCACTCATGAGAAAGCCCGACGTACATGTCAAAATGGCCGAAATGGAAATGGCAGGCTTTCTAGAGGTGCAAGAAGTGCCTCGTGACAACAATCGCGCCGCCAACCGGACCATGTTTTTCTGGTTCTTCGACGAAGCTAGAACGTTGAAGCGAGTCCTGGACAATGCGTACAAGTCCATGGTGCGGTGTTTGGAGCGGCTCGAGGTGGAGCGGCATAACAAGAAGAACGTATTATCAGTCGCTGATCGAAGGGATGTTCAAGGCAAGGAGGAAGATACGATGAGAAGTGACGTTTACGAGGAATATCTGGAATTTATTGACATTGAGAAAAAGCTTCTTAGCCAGGTATCAAGACTCGATGATCTTGTTTCCGTCTTCCAAGACTTCTGAGCTCGGTATTGAGCTAGAATGGCCTGCGAACTAGAAACAAAATAATTGCATGGCATTGCATTGCATGGCGGCGTTGGGGCAGGATGACTGATGAAGCACTAGCTTGTCAGTTTGTATCATATAGCTAATGCTTTTTACTGTGTAATTTACTGCGAGTGATGGTTGTTGGCTGAGAGCTTCTCGGCTGATGAGAGAACAGCAGCTTGTATCATCATACATACCTCTTTTGTCACTACCCACATACAGGTGTCTTCGATTTGCTATGATGATTCATTAGCTTGGTCTATAATTGTGCTAGGATATAGATAATTATCGAACATATAGATACCTAAAAGTACCTAGGTAAACAGCAAACGCAATTGTATGTCTCTGCTAAGAGCCAGGTTAGGTAGCTTGGTGCCTCCAAGATGGTACCTACCTACTTAGGTAGGTATACCTATACCTACTTTATCCATGGTGGGGTAATGCGAGAAGGGTCGGGCGTCGGGCTGCTTGTCTGGGTTATCCATCCAGCCTAATTGGCTCTAGCCGGCCTAGCTGCGATTTCGCTGGTGCGCATTCGCAACTTTGGGTAAAATTATCGATAGAATGCCCCAACACATTGAATTTTTGCTTCGCAATCATCCTCGATTTCGACTTCGCCCTCGTTCGTTTCCCTACCAAGCACTTGCTGATTGAGGTTCTGTATACCCGCCACTGGTTATTCGAGATCGTATATCTCCGAATTTCTAGTTTAATCAAATAGCGGCCGAAATACTACTATCTTCATACAAGCCCAATTACAATGGCGCCTATAGTAACTGGTAAAGAGAGGGAGTCGAACACAGCTCGGTTCCTGGGCTCCGGTATGTACCATAAACAGGAGCTTCTTAAACAATTTCTAACCTCGTCTTAGGGTCTGCCGGTATTGCCGAATTGGCCGTCTTTCATCCTGTGCGTATCGGCGAAAATCGAGGGTCAACGATTGACTAACTTGGTCCAAGGTCGACACAATTGCGAAACGGCTGATGAGCAACCAAACAAGGGTATGGGCAATCAATACAGTCTCTGAGCTGTCAAAGAAGAGGGATCGTTGCTAAAACTCGTCAAGATCGCAAGCGCTGCTGAATTGAACTCGGTCATTTTCAAGGACAAGGCTGCTGCTCCGTTCGCAAGGAAGTTCTTCTCTCTGTTCCCTGGTCTCGGATATGCTGCCGGATACAAGGTAGACCTCTCATATATCTAAACAGGCGATACCGTGAGGCTAACGATCACGTTAGGTCTCGCAAAGAATCTATAAGTACGGCGGTCAGCCGATTGCGCGTGACTATCTAGCTACTCACTTTGGTAAAGACTTTGAGAACGCCTTCGGAAAGAAGACAGGCAAGGCTATCATGCACTCAACGGCCGGAAGGTAGATTATTATTTTTTTTTTTTTTTGAATATGCCAATATTGGAGTCCGTTGCTGACATTGTGTAGTCTGATTGGCATTGGTGAGATCTTCCTCTTGCCGCTCGACGTCCTCAAGATCAAGCGCCAGACAAACCCCGAAGCGTTCCGTGGCCGTGGGATCGTCAAGATTATCTCCGACGAGGGTTTCGGTTTGTACAGGGGATGGGGATGGACAGCTGCGCGAAATGCACCTGGCTCTTTTGCGGTATGTGTGTTGGCGTCATGAGCGAGTTGTGGGGTTCTAATACGATATAGCTTTTCGGTGGCTCGGCGTTTACCAAGGAATATCTTTTCGGTCTCAGCGACTACAATAAGGCAACTTGGTTCCAAAACTTCATTGCCTCTATCGCCGGTGCCTCGGCGTCTCTTATCGTCTCCGCTCCGTTGGACGTTATCAAGACTCGTATCCAGAATAGGAACTTTGAGAACCCCGAGAGTGGATTCCGGATCTTGTCTAACATGGCAAAGAACGAAGGCTTATCCAGTTTCTTCAAGGGATTAGTCCCTAAGGTAGGTCAATCATCTCGAGTGTCCCCACACCCCCTTGCTAACGATTTCTCGTGCAGCTGCTCATGACAGGGCCCAAGCTTGTCTTCTCGTTCTGGCTCGCCCAGACCCTCATCCCTGCTTTCGATAGTATGTTGAAGTAAACGAGTAAAGACGACTTAGAGACGTGGGTAGAGAGAGCAAAACTATGGCTCTACTGCAAATGTATAAGTAAAGATCAAGGTATGAGGATTATAGAGTATGTATATAATAGGGAAGGCCGGCGTTTGTAGGAAAATGTCCTCTCAAGCGCTTAACTAGAGATTTTGTGTACAGGTCTCCGTATCTAGTCTAGAGATTAAGAAGCACTCGACTCTCAACTGTAATAGAGAAATTCTTAATATGAATATCTCATGAAAGCAGAGAATATTTCCTTTAAATGAGATACACGCCAATGCTGCAAATGTCGATACTTTTTGAGCTTATCTTGAAAAGCTATCAGTAAGTATTGTGAATACACCGTGATAGAAATGAGGTGCCCACGTTCGTTTACATAACAACAACATATTTTTATACTGTAGCTACTAGACAACCAACTTCCAGGGAAGTTGCTTCTCCTTGTTAAAATAACTACATAGAGGGTAAAGTATCTACGCTGACTCTAGCACACTTGGTGATGTTGATATTTAATTAGGAAGCAATAAAATTGTCAGTTTTTGGGATAGGATTCGAGGCTATCTACCCACCTAGGTAGGTACCTAGCCACAACATTTGGGCACGGACTCGATATGCCAATTGTCCAATCATTCATTACGGTGCCTTAACTTGCAGGGGTAGCAAAGCTGGGGGAGAGGTACAACCTAAATACCTATTGTAAACCGCTTAAACTCTACCATTTCAAAGGTTAACCATAAAGCCAACTAAAGAAATTAAGTTTGGATTAAAAGTTAGTCCTAAGAGTAATTCCATTCAGTTTTCATACGACCATTTATCTCGTCGTTGATGTGCTAGAATATAAGCGACTGCAGTATTTGAGGTATATCGTACTAGATAGCTCTCAGAAATTGTGGCCCAAGCTCCCGTTGCCTGGACAGCAGATTTGTGACGTTGCAGCGGCGCCGAGATTGGTGGGATTGGGCGGTTCTTAGTTTTTGTTTGTCCACATCGGGCAACAGCTATTGATGATACGGTCCCGCTGGCGCCAATCGAAGCGAGTCGAGCCATCACATATCGCCAAGGGCCCTCTTAGTGTAGCACACTCATATATACACTTGATCAACTGCCCCAATTCCCCGTCACTTCCAAGTTTATGAAAGATCATTGTCACTGCTTTTTGACTGACATCAATTCCATCAGTCCCCGTCCCGGGTGGCTCAGCCAGCCTCTCAAAACATAGACATTGAAACACGACAGCCTGCTTTGTTTTTTTCCAGACATTTGCATTCCAGTTCTCCCACATTGCGGAACAGCGTCTATCCTTCACACTTTGTTTTCCCGAGATGCCGTCATTCGAGCGTGAGACGCCGCCTGACCGGCATCTAAGACACCAACATACTGCGTCATCAAGCGCTCTTGTGCCCATGTAAGTTTGCCTGCTCGCGCGACGGGCTCCGTGTGGCGGTCGCAGCTATGTCGGTGTTCAGTCGACTGACCAAGAGGCACAGGTGGGACAGCTCGGACCCCGATCGTGCTCCTCCACCGCTCCCCTTAAACCCACAGTCGCCCTCCATCGGCACCTCGCGAAGTGGCACGTCATTGGCGATACAGTCTGCCCATGCCGCACTGACCGAGAAGGCGCGAGAGAATGCGCGGGAGAGTTCCCTTGTCCCTGTTCTACACAAGAGGAACACCGACTTCGTGCCAGAGCGAGGGCTCGTCCAACGAACAAGCCCCCACAAGCGAATGCAGTCGCTGCAGCCCGGAAGCGTTCGCGATCTAAGCCTCATGATCGAGGCATCTCGGGACTCGGGGAATACTACGCCTAGAGGATCACCTGAGAAAGAAAGATTTCCGAGACCGGCGACACCGGTACGGGGAAGAGAACCCGAGAGAGAGGTGAAGTCGATCGAGAAGGACATATCCGCCATCGGCTCAATCTCCATACCTGCAAACCTGACGCCCATCATGCGGCCTTCATCACGGTGGCCGCAACAGAGCATACTCGGCGAGAACACGCCGCCGCAATCTGCAACCATGCTGGCTTTGCAGAATATGTCGTCCCCACCGGCTCGTGAGGCCGAGTCGCCGCTTGCCACCGTCACGAACAATGCAACACCGCAACCCAAAACTGCAGCATCTCATGAACAGCTTTCGAACCAGCTAATAGCCCTTACGAATATAGCTACTTCACTGCAAAAGGAGATGGCGGCGCTAAGCAGAAGAAGTCGTGATAATGCGACCGATTTGATGAGCCTGAAGGAAGCCACACATGCGAGAGACGAGGATATCCGAAAGAGCTTGCGTGAGCTTTCTTCCAATGCGGATCATACTAGACACCACCGCGACACGTACAATGGAGGTCTCTACCTCGACAATAAAGCGTTCAACAGCTCTCCTGTATCAAAAACCGCTCGTCCATATGCTCTACCCCGTATACCATCGCCAAACAGCTTCGCTGCGTCTCTCGACAGGGAGTCAATTCTAAGCACGCCATCTCTGGTTGGGGGCGAGACCCCTGCTACAATGGCGTTACTAGAAAAGATCATCAGGGAAATGGGATCGAAGGATGGGCAAGATACGATGCTTGATCGCTTGGCCGAGCTAGCGGAGAGACTCACTGGTATGGCTTCTGCAAACAAAGTCGAAGAGCTCCTGAGCGACGTGAAGGCCATGAGGCAGGAACAAGCGATAATTCCTGTAACCGCAAATGGCATGAGAAGCCAAAGTTTCGACAGTTCTAGTGAGGGTTCAGTCAAGGGGATGGATTGGAACCAACACGGAGCCATAAGCCACAAAGTCGAACGGCTGATCGCAGATAAGGAGGGCCGCCGTGCCTCCTCTACTACTCGCCCAAATAATGTTCTCAACGATGATATCATTAAGATTATCCACTCTGTCAAAGACAGCGTTGCTCAAGGAGGGGGCCTAACCGCCGAGGTCAAGGCGCTTGTCCGCGAGTTGCGAGGTGAAGTTCTCGGCATGGGTAGAGAACTCAGCCGGAAACTTGAGGAATCTGGCGGCAAGAGCTCTCACAGTAAAAGCGAGACTGCGAGTAGCAGAGCAGAGCTTGCGAGGATTGTCGAGGAAAGCCTAGAACAAATGAAGCTTTATATGCAGCAGCGGCTTCGTGAGCACAGGCGTGAATCAACTGAGTCGACAAAATCGGTGATTGATTACCAGGAGATATACAACGCTATGAGAACGGCCATCAGTGATTCTCAAGAAAACAAACCCAAGGAGCCCCAACTTAGTCGAGATGATGTTCTTAATGCAGTCAAAGATGCTTGGGAAAACTACAAGCCCGAGATTGAAATACAACAGCTCGGCTTAGAGCGTGAAGAGGTTCTCGCTTGTATTAAGGAGGGCCTACAGGAATACGCCCCACAACCAGAGTTCCCGGAGGCTGCAACAAGAGAGGAGGTCTTCACCGCAGTTGTCGAAGGAATGAAGCATTTCGTTCCACCTAAGATTGAGACACCTGAGACTCTCTCTCGTGATGAGGTTCTCGAAGCCGTCAGAGAGTGCCTAGAGGAATTCGAATTCCCGGTCGCTCCATCCGCCATCGGGAATGAGCTGACACGCGAGGACATGCTCTATGCCGTCAAGCAAGGCCTCGATGAGTTCGATTTACCAAATCAAATCACTGCCCTAGTACCCCATGACACCGGAAACTCAGAGATAATAGAGAGGCTTCATGACATTATGCAATACATGCAAGATGAATTCAAAGCAGTCTCTGAGGAAGCAAGGCAGCGTGTTGCAGCAAATGGGCGGGACACTGAGGAGGTTCTAGTCGCAACCAACAATGGCTTTGAGGCATTGCGCGCGCAAATAGAAGAATATGCCGATAGAGCTTCTGAAAACAATAATGCCGCAGCGCAAGAAGAGCTCATGGCAAATCTTGTCAACAGCTTCGACAATTTCCGTGACGAGCTCACTGAGATGATTGCGAAATCATCTGATAGTTCTAGGGACCTAGTGAAACAAGAGATAGAGTCGCTTAGAGACGCTGTGAACTCCTCTCTCGTTCCCCATGTACCACCTCCCACCGACAACAGGGAAGCCCTCGAGGCCATTCGTGAAGGTCTTGATCGGGTTCGCAGCGACCTTCTGCGCCCTCATGCAGGCACGACGGACATCATGGATGCCCTACACGAAGGCTTCACCGAGATGCGGGCTTGTATTGAGAAGATGAACGACAAGCCAGTTGATTTGACAGCAAATGACGAGATTCTCGATGCTTTGAAGTCTGGTCTGGACGACGTTCGTGGCGATATCGAAACTCTCCGGGGAAGTAGTGATAACGACAAAGCCGTAGTAACAGTCAATCCGCAGCCCATGGATGCTCTCATCCCTGCTGATCTAGTCAGGCATGATGATATCAAGAATCTTGAAGTCATAATGTCTGACCTTCGGGTCAAGATGGAAGCTATAGAGCTAGCCCAACCCATGCCACCTCCCGCCCCTGAAGGTGGGTTGTCGAAAGAGGACTTACTTGCAATGGAAGAAATACTCAGAAACGGTCTGTCTAAAGAGGACCTTAATGAAATGGAAGAGAGGCTTCGAAATGGTGTGTCAAAAGAAGACCTAAATGAAATGGAGGAAAGGCTTCGAAACGGCGTGTCTAAGGAAGATCTCAGTAAAATGGAGGAGATGCTTCGAAATGGCGTGTCCAAAGATGATCTAAATCAAATGGAGGAGACCCTTCGAAGCATGCAGGAGTCAATGGCAGGAATGGCAAACACATCGACCAAGGACAAAGAAAAAGATAAAGACAACGAATCTCCCGTCAACCCAGAGGACGCGGCCACCAAGGAAGATGTGCAAGCCATCGAGACCATTCTCCGTAATACCAAGTCCAGGCTAGATGATCTTATCGACGGCGAGCAAGCAGTCAGGAAAGACCACGTTGACGCTGTTGAGGCCTTGGTTCTGGAGACAAAAGAGTCCTTTGGTTCCTTCGCGACTCAGCTTGAGACTGTCACTCGCAAAGAGGACCTCGTCACTATTGAATCCCTCGTAACACAAATTACAGCGGCTCTTGACGAGATGAAGGAACGTGCAGAAAAATCTCTTGAAGATCCAGAAAAGGTCACCAAGACTGATGTTGATGCCATCGAGGTAGCTGTGTCAGATATCAAGTCACTCGTCGAAAAGATTTCCAACACCGATATTGCAGAGCTGCCATCGAAAGACGATCTGAACAAAGTCGAAGAGGTCGTGAGAGAGATTAAAGACTACAGCACTACGGAATTACCCACAAAAGAAGACCTCAAGGCCGTTGAAGATGTTGTCAGAAACATCAAGGACCACAACACGGAAGTTTTACCATCGAAGGACGACCTCAAACTTATCGAGGACGTTGTGAAGGAGATCAAGGACCACAATACTACAGTGTTACCATCCAAGGATGACCTCAAAACCGTTGAGGATATCGTCAGGGAAATCAAAGATCACAACACCGCCCAAGAGGAGGCCAATTCCACTGCTTTGGCAAATAGGCAAGCTGAAGTCCTCAGTGTCAACGAGAGAGTCGCCGAGGTCAAAGCTTTCTTGGAAGATTTCCAGTCTATGGCCAAGGAGAGGCTCGAAGCTGGTGGCACCGGTGTAGAGACATTAGGCCGGATGCTGGAAGGCCTAGGTGAAACCATCAACCAGAATTCCAGCGTTGGAAGCGATCTAAAAGCGATGTTTGAGCAAATGAAATCGGAGTTTGAGGAGTCCAGGGCCGGCGTGGTGGGTGCCAAGCTTGACAGCGACGAGAAGCTAAAAGAGATTGCCGACATGCTTAACGAAAAGTTTAATGAGAAGATTGGTGAACTAGTAACAAAATACGACGAGTTCCAATTAGTGTTAGAAGACAGGACAAAAGCCGGAGAGGCTCGAGACGTCGAGATGGAAGCTGCAGTTGTTGGCAACAAGGCCGTTACCGAGGAGCTCAAAGTGCTCATCGATACTCTTGGTGCCACTGTCACCGACTCACTGGAGAAGATGGAAGAAGCATCCAAGACCGTCTTCGAGAAAGTCGAGATGCTTTACAGCAAGGCTGAGGATAACCATGCTGAAGGCAAGACTGAACACGAGATGACGCGCGAAAAACTTAAGGAAGCTCTTGGTGTGGTGGAGGGTCTGCAGGGCCACGTTTCTGATTACCAGCCGAGGATCCTTGAAGCAGTTAAGGATGTCCTTCTTATTGTTGGACAACATTATGAACACTCAAAAATCTCAGTAACCGACATTCAGCGATATATCGAAGATGCCAAGCCACCACCACTCAAAGAACTGCTACCGCCTGTTGAGAAGTACGATGATACAGGAGTACATACGAAATTAGATAAGCTCGTAGATCACACCCACGCAGCTGGTAAGGCCTACGCCCAGCTCAACACTTTGGACAAGGTACATCAACAGGTTGTTCAAACAGCTGCTGATATCAACGAATTTCTGTCTTCGCAAAAACAGCGAATTGAGAACGAGCATGAAGACCGTGAGAAGACACTTCAGGAGACCACAATTTCTCTTGAACGCCAAAGAGCCGAACAAGAGGTTGTTACGGTCAATTTGGCTATGCTGAGGGAGGAAGAATCACAGCTCCGAGAGAGTATTCTTACTCTGCGGACTGAACAGGAATTCCTCACACGACAGAAAACAAGACTCACGGCCGACCTCTCTTCTCTCGAGACTGCGCTTCATTTACGCCGAGAAGAGCTTCACGCTATGGACGTCCGCGCCGAAGGCCTAGAGCGCAGAATCCTAGAGGGTGTTCTCGACCATTCTCGAGCTCTCTTGATGACCAAATCTAGCGCCAAGGGCCACGACGCTATGAGCCGGAAGCGTGTTGCTCGTTCTAGCTTAGGAGTTAGTGAGCCATCCAAGGCGGGTGCCAAACAACCTACTAAATCCCGCGCCGCTGTCAATATGGCTGTCAATGGAAATCGAGCAAGTCTCATTCAACCGAACCCGGCAGGCGCCAGCCGTAGAATTCTAAGTTTGAGTCAGATAACGAACAACGTGCCCACGGGTGGACTCGCGAGGAGCCAAAGTGTTCGCACGCCAGCTGGTTCTGGCATGCGGAAGAGAAGCTGGGCCCCCGATCGAGCTGGAGCTGGTAAAAGCTATGGCGACCTTGACAAAGAGAACGTGGATTCCGTCCGCGAAACCGACGAGGAGGGGCGCGATGATTCCCATCTCGAAGCCGACGACATAGCCTCTGGGGAAGTTGTAGATGACGACATCGGTGACATTACGCCTACTGGGCTCGATATTCCTACACCAGTAGGTGAGGAGGACGAATCAGGAGCAGATATCATTAGCGATCCTGAAGACGATGAACAGCACGCCGACTTCAGAGACGGGGACGAAGATATCGACGAAGAGGACTCCAGTGAGTCTGGTACCCTCCGCCGTACGAGCCTCGGCACTACGGTCATCACGGGCACCGAAACAGAAAGTGGGTACAGCGACGACCAGTCTCACGACTCCGATCACGAGCAGTACTCCGACCGCGAGTGGACGGAGAGCGCTGTGAGCGGCAGCACCGGTGACGATAGTATCGTCTCCGAAAGCATTGATGATACCGAGAGTCTCGCCGGGGAAGGCGAGGTGCTCGTTCACGCTACATGAGACTAGAACGATGCTCCTTAGCCAGGCTTGAAACTCATGAAGCAAATGTATGGATATCTGTTCCCGTTCAGGCCCCTGGTTGAACAGCCTGGACTGGAGTAAAGCACATACACACTTGCCTGTTTATGCGTTTTCTTCCCCGTTTGACTAGTTTCGCGATAAGCCTCGGGGCTACGGTAACGTTAGGAATTGAATGAAATGTATGGAATAGGACGGATGGATGAATGAATGGGATGGATGGGACTTGGCGTGGGGATTGATTGATTGATTGAAGCACTTTTTTCCTTGACTTTTTGTCCTTTCTGGCATGCGTAGCTTGTTTTGATATTTTTTTGTCTGATAAAACTACCTACCTACTTGCTTGCTTACTCACTTACTTAGTTACTGAGTATCGTGTTCTGGTCCGTTGACTCGGACTGATTCATAGCAAAAGAGAAAACAAAACCGGCATACCACTGCTGTTTGTTACTTAGGTGGGCTGTTTGGGCTTCGTGTCCTTCTTCCATCCTATGCCTGTTGATATGATGTACATACAATACATAGATACAAATTACGAGTTTGATGACTTTCATCGTCTTGACTCTTATAGCGAATTATGCGATGTAATGCAATGTTCTGATTCTGATTCTGACTGCAGGCTTCCATGTGATTATCAATTGATTGACTGATTGACTGATTGATTGATTAATGAGTATACAGAGATAATACAGACAATGCTACAAGGTCAATTCTCCTCCATCTGCCGAAGAAAACTCGGCGTACGTAGCAATGGTTCCCCCTATTATATACCCCCTTTTGCGCAAAGTGAGCGAGACTATTTAGTAACTAGACACGTAGCATAATATTACACACAAATCCCGAATTCCCCCCCTCCCTATGTAGTCAGCTATCATTATCATGACGCCAACCCAGCGTTGCATTACATTCTAGCTCAGACGATGCGCCTTCATCTCGATCTTCTCCTTGCCGTCCATCCACGGCTGCAAGCACTCGGGGATGGTGACCGCCATCTGGGCCTCGTCCCACCCGTTCTCGAGGATGGCGGCCAGGACCCGCGGGACGGCCAGCGCGGTGCCGTTGACAGTATACGGATACGCCAGCTTGCCCCCGGAGGAAGAGGAGGAGCTGCTACTGCTGCTGCCGTCGCCGCGCAGACGCGTGGCGAGTCGACGGGTCTGGTAGTCGGTGCAGATGCTGGCGCTCGTGACCTCGCCCCAGCCGTCGTTGAGGCCCTGGGCGGCGCGCGAGGGGAAGAAGGCCTCGATGTCGACCTTGCGGGTGGCCGAGGCGCCGAGGTCGGCGGTCGGCATCTCAAGCACGCGGCAGTGCAGGCCGAGGGAGGCGAGGATGTCGGTCTGCGCATCGACCATCTCGTCGAAGGTATCGAGCGCCGCGACGTCCGTGGGGGGCGTCCACGCGAACAGCTCGACCTTGGTGAACTCGTGCACGCGGTACAGGCCCTTGGTGTCGGCGCCGCGCGCGCCCGCCTCGGCGCGGTAGCACCTCGACACGCCGACGCGCTTGGCCGGCAGCTCGGCGGCCTCGAGCACGCTGTCGGCGCGCATGCCCGCCAGCGGGATCTCGGCCGTGCCCGCGAGGCTCAGCTCGGGCCTGCCACGCGCCGCATCCGAGGCGGACTGCGCCAGCGCGTAGACCTGCGTCTCGCCGTTCTGGTCGCGCGGCTGGAACCCGCAGGCCGCGGCGATGTGGCTGTACACGATGCTCGGGGGCGCGACCTGCCGCCAGCCCGGGATGCGCGTGACGCTCGCCAGCGCGTACGAGATCAGGGCCTGCTCCAGCTGCGCGCCCTCGTCGAGCAGGTAGTACCACCCCCACCCGGAGGTCGTGGCGGCGCCGGCGAAGTCGAGGATGCCCAGCTCGGAGCCGATGTGCACGTGCGAGCGCCAGACGCGGTCCGAGGACGGCGGGGCGGAGGCGAAGGGGTGCGGCTCGTTGATGTAGCTGAGCACGCGCGGCTCGTCGCCTCGCGGGGTCGTCTCGGACGTCAGGTTCGGGATGGCGAGGGCCAGATCCGTCATCTCGGTCGAGAGCCGGGCCTCGTCCTCTTCGATGGCCGACAGGGACTGTTTGAGCAGACGGGCCTCCTCCAGCAGCTCGTCTTTGGTCATTGTCCTGACGTCTCTCCTACGTCCGTCGCCGGGCGGATGTGACGCAGTGTCGCTCCCTTGCAATTCACCTTGCTGTGATCCTGCCGCGCCGCCGTTCTCGGCCTCGTCCTCGTGCTGGATGGTGGCCGGGTTCGCGATTTGTCGGCGCAGGGCGTTGCCGCGCTCGCGCAGGCTCCGGCCGTCCTTCTGGCGGGCTTGCCATTGGGCGAAGAGCGCGTTGATGCGCGATGGATAGGTGGATTGGATCTTATAGTTGCGCTCGAGGCAGTTCTTCTCGTAGAGCTCGGGGTTCTGGCGGATGTGCTTGATGTCGATGTTGGGCCGGGGCGCTATCGTGGGCCGTTGGTGCAGCTGCTGTGCTTGTTGATGACGTTGGTTCTGGCTAGCTTCGGCATGGGAACTAGCGCTCGAGCTCGGGCTTGAGCTTGAGCTTGAGTGGGAGTTGGAATTGGAATTGGAGTCGGAGTCGGAGTACAATCGAGTGCGAGTGGTTGAGCGGGGAATCAATGGTAATAGTCTTGTCGCTCTCGGCCGGGCTAGTCGGCATTGCAGACATATAAACGATGTTCTCGCAGCTTTCATGGTGTCATTGGAGAGCTGTTTCTGACGTTGCACGTGGTGACCAGGTGAGTGCTTTGTATGGGAAGACTGGATGTTATCTGGAATTGAGATGGCCAGACGTGGAGGTCGACTCTTTTGGGTGCAGCTCAGAACCCAGTCTACCGTTATATTTAGCTACGATACCCCGCAGCGTACAGGGGTAGCTTGCAGTGTACAGTAGGTACTTACTATGTACATAGTGATGTAAGAGAGCCAACGTTACCGTAGATGTTAGACAGGGTAGTAATAAAAGGTAGACAGCTTGGCTATCTATCAGTAATTAAAGCTGTGGAAGTGTCATTCACTATCTGAAGACAAGGGAAGTATTAAACATAACTTATTTTCATGTCAGAACAAGCTTGTCATCGAGTGAGGGCATCCAAATTCATCATCAACGTAATGCGCGGGAAAGGGTATCTATGAACAAGAAATGAACGGCCACTCTTCAAAACGGAGACATATTGCTAAAACAGTGTTCCCCAGACACCCAGTGTCCAGTTGTTTGGCTGAGCTGCTTGACCTCGCATCAGCCCGCTAGGCCCCATGCTCTGTCTCTGCGGTC
The DNA here is from genome assembly GCA_022578965.1 of Xylaria sp. FL1777. Taxonomy (NCBI): domain Eukaryota; kingdom Fungi; phylum Ascomycota; class Sordariomycetes; order Xylariales; family Xylariaceae; genus Xylaria; species Xylaria sp. FL1777. The sequence goes on from MU400515.1 coordinate 322,440, forward strand.
CTGTCTTGATGTCCACTTCACTTGGCCGAGATGCCCCGTTGACGCCCTGTTGCAGCCATATATCGCGATCTATTGTTGCCAGGGCCGGAATCTTCATCTGTGCAGCTAAGCTTCCTCCGCACCACGGCCCAAGGGAGTCGATGGCCCGGAGGAGACCTTGGACCGTAGGTTTATAGTTTCGTTCCCTTTGTATGAAGTTTTCCACCTGGTCAACTTCTTGGGGTATGTGTGCAGCCTTCACTTGTGGTTCTGTGGCTTCTCCATCGCCGCTCGTTGTGTCTGGTTGTACGACGGTGGGTATGACACCGTTGCTCGCCGGACGGGTGCTATCACGGCTGAGCTTTGAGTTCGTTTTATACTGCTCAGCTCCTTTGCCTCTCACAGGATCCCAACCCTGTTCTTCCGCCAGAATAGAGACTTCATCGAAGATCCGACCTTTGAGTCCGAAGATATGTGAACATCCTCCCGTGAAAATGATTCGCGACATACAAATAGCACGCACGTCTAGAGGCAGCTGGAGCAACGCTCGATAGACGAGAAGATGTACCGGAAGCTCGTGGTCGTCGAAGCATGATGGGGACAGCCGAGTCTCGAAGAAGGTAGTTTCACACGGTTCGGCTAATTGCGAAAATGGTATTTCTACTGTTTTCGGAGGCTTACACGAGTCAAGCGTAATAGCCAAGGGAGAGTGGTCTTCAGTCGGTGGTATCTCCTCCTCCACCTCCTCTTCGTGCTCGTGGACCGTTGGTAGGCCTTCTTCGGTCGTCTTCCGGTATGGCTGTCTTGCTGCTTTCCTACACCACAACATGCGAGTAGCAACCTCCTCACACTCTTCGAAGCTAAGAGCCTCATCCCGGAGCCTGTCTTCGTCTCTAGTTCGTTCGGTGCGTTCCGTGGCCGGACCTCCTTTGGCGGCTTGTAACAAGAACTCATATGTCTCTTCTACAAGGAGCTTACCAGCTCGGATGGTCCTCCAACTCTGCACCTCGCGGTATTCGTATACTGCAGTAACGGTGGTTTCATGCCAGCCAAGATCTATGACCAAGGCGGACCGAGTGCCAGCGGAGAATGTGGTCATGACAGGCGACGAGAGTAGGGATACGGCAGGAGCTTGAAAATGGTGGAATATGGTGTCGAGGGTCGACGATAGTAAAGGGATAGGCAATGTTGGAGGTAGAACCAATGTCACCTTTCTCGGTTTTGAATCAACAAGCAAGTATCTAGGGAAATAAGTATGATGTTAGCAATGGTATCGTCGCGGAAGACCAGAAATGCGGCCACATACTTGAAGAAAGCATCTCTCAGCTCCCGTTCCAGCTTGTCGCCAACCAGGGCAAGGTCTTGCTCTCGAATGTCCAGCCTCCATAACTCATGGTCAGCGCCCCAAGGCTTTCCTGAAGCCCTATTGCGCCATCCACTCGCAAAGTCAGGCTCCCACACTCGAAAGTCGCCGGTGCGTCTCTGCTGGTCCGGGCTAAATGCGACAATCCTCTTGGGAGCGGCGTCGCCAGCAAAGCCGAGACGTAGCTTCCGGGAACCAAGCTCTATAACAATCGGATCGTCATCGACTCGAGAGCTGCTGGAAGGAGAGCCGAAAGTCGAAGGGATAGCCCGTGCCGGCGTTTGAGGAGGGCCAGGTGTGGTAGTTGAATGGGCTCCAGCACGGATGCTCGATACCGTCCGATGTGGGAGCGAGGCCAGGCCCGTGTTAGACGACATGATTATGATGGGTTAGAACTAGACTGTTTGCTTCCTCGCATACTGGCCAAGAAGAACAAACAATGAAAATACATAAAAAACGGTTAGGTACTTGGGTATGTGTAAAAAGTTGGAAGTCTAGGTAGATTCTACTTATTGCTCCTACCACCTTAAGTACTTACACACGGAATTTATGAGGCCGAGCCCAATCATTTGTTGCCAGTGCTAAAAATGCAGTAAAAATGCAGTGAAACCACCCGCTATACGTTTGTATTTGGCGCTGTTACAGCTAGATGGGCCTAATGCATAATCCCTGCAAGTGCATGCATGGTTGCCAGTGGATACCGGAAAGCTCATTCACGACCGAAAGTCAATATTGCCTACATACCTACGTAGTGCTTCATGCAAAATTGCCACTGACGAACATGATCACAGAATTTCAATGAATATTTGACGTGTTGCTTGAAAGAACCTCGACTATACATATTCAATGAATATGTTTTGATTAAACAATCAATACGGTTCATAGCTAATTATTGCTATTTACACCGCTTCCAGATGACTTACCTCATATAGCTTAAGGACCTTGGGCAGTGCGCATCATCAGGATGGGGATTAAAGGGTAAGTAATATCACACAAGCCATGATGACAACTCTTGCTCATAATTATCGTAGCATCTACAAGGAGATCGGCCCGGGAAAGCGCATATCCCTGACGAAGCTCGCTGTTGAGAAGCTCGAGGAGTTAGGCCGGCCGTTGCGTATTGCTATAGATATCTCCATATGGCAATATCAAGTCCAAGCCGCGAAAGGTAAGGCAATTAAATCAACACTCATGAACCTTCATGCCTGGTCGGCATATTGACACCACATAGGTGGCTCGAATCCTGCCATTCGCACTCTCTTCTACAGATTGCTACGACTCCTTGGCTCGTCCATCCAGCCCATTTTCGTCTTCGATGGCCCCAATAAACCCACCTTCAAGCGGAACAAGCGCTCCGGACGAGGAGATGGCGTGGCAACGGCTATGGCCAAGCGGTTGATCAAACTATTCGGCTTCCTAGTCCACGATGCTCCTGGCGAGGCTGAAGCCGAATGCGCACTGCTACAACTGAATGGCATTGTAGATGCAGTGCTAAGCGAAGACGTCGACACCATCATGTTTGGCTGCACTCGGACTCTGCGAAATTGGTCCTCGGAGGGAACGAAGGGGAACAAAACCCCCACACATGTTTCCATGTACGATAGCCGAGAGCTAAGTCAAGGTGCCTCTGGCCTGGACCGCGAAGGTATGGTTCTCGTGGCCCTGATGAGCGGTGGCGATTATCTTCCAGAGGGGATACCTGGTGCTGGTGTCAAACTGGCTTGCGAGGCGGCCAGAGCTGGATTTGGCAAGATGCTTTGCCAGCTGAAGCGGTCCAATACCTCCGAATTAGCCAGTTGGAAAGAGTGGCTAACGTACGAATTGCGGCATAACGAAAGTGGTTTTTTCAGAACCAGGCACAAAGCTTTGACAATCCCCGATGATTTCCCCAATATGGAGATTCTGAGATATTACACTCATCCCGTGGTATCTCCGGCAACGACCCTAGACAGATTGAAACAGCAGACTTGGGATCGGCAGATTGATGTTCAGGGTCTTCGCGAGTTTGTACGCGAAACCTTCGACTGGAGTTATCGAATAGGAGCGATCAAGTTTATTAAAGTCCTAGCACCGTGTCTTTTAGTACGCAAAATCATGCAACACAAAGTTGACCCGGTCGGTGCGCCTAGGGGAATGAGTGCGGTCGAAAAGGAGACACCCGAGTTAGTCAGATCTATCACGACCCAACGAGCTCACTTCAGCACAGATGCCACACCAGAGCTACGTATATCGTTTGTACCGTCTACGGTCGTCGGCTATGACTTCCAGGAGGAGCCTGACGAAGTGATAGACTTCGGACGTGATGGCCTGGCACTCAATAGCGACGACGAAATAGAGGATGCAGCTGAGGATGTAGGAGATGCTAATTCTACAGCAAAATCAGGGGCAAGGAAACCGTTCAGTCCCACTGAACCAGACCTACTATGGGTACCGGAAACAATAGCCAGGGTTGGCATACGTTCGATGGTTGAAGACTGGGAGGAAGCACAGCGTGCAAAGGCAGTAGCTCGTTCTAGGCCCAAGACTTCGAAGCAGAAGATCAAACCCGGGGTGATGGCGGTAGGTTCTCTAGATAAATTTGTCAGGGTCACGAAGAATGTGCCGCAAACCACGGAGTCCAAGAAGGCAACTCGTCAGCCGGCAAGCCTGGAATTATCGCCTGTTGAGGTCCGCACACCTTTGAATGTCCTCCCGGCGTCTTCACAGAGGAACCAACCCTTACTCCCATCCAGTCAGGATTCGCAGAAATGCCGACCCGTAAGACCTAGTAAGTCTAAGCCGTCGCAATCCGGAAGGAAACCTCTAGGAGGACCCAAGGCAGACGCCAACACCAACCCCTGGACTATCGCCGGCTCACAAGGTAGTCCCAGGGTTACCAAATCTGCAGCATCTACCAAGACTTCGGAGCCAATTCTTATATCCTCTAGCCCGCTTTCGTCGCCTTCCAAGGGCATTTTTCCCTCTATGAACCATACCAGGGATAGCTTTAACCAGAGCGAATTGGATCCATTCACAAGACAACCAACCAGCCCAAGGAAAAGACGCTCGTTGACCCCACTAAGACCTACAATCAGCGAAACAGATATCGCTAGTTATAGGAGTGTCAGAGAATCAAGTCCCACGCCAGCTCCCACCGTGTACCCCCAGCGCAAACTGGCCCGAACAGAATCATTGCCTGTTGAGTCGAGTCCCCGTCGTCCGGAGCGGCGGCAAACAAGAGGCTTAGCACGAGCACAAACCGTCGCAGTCGAGACAATAGCACTCGATTCCGACGAGGATGACGAGGACGACGGTAAGGACGACGATGAGGACTTCGAGCTCCCGCCTCTAAGTAGCCTCGTAAACAAACTCCCCAAAGACAAGAAGACAGCACCTTCGTCTTCGACCCCGAAAAGCCCAGAAACCGCACAGAAGCAGCAGCAGCAGAAGGAGAAGAAGCTCAGACAAACGACGCTGAAACAGACGCTCGGCGCCACGAGGATGACGAAGCTCTACATGCCCCGCAAGAGCGAGCCGGGCTTCTTCCGGGAAATCGACGTCGCCGTCGACGAAGCCGACGCTCTAAAGGCGGAGTTCGCCGCTTCTACCGCTGCTGCTGGTGGTGGTGGTGGTGGGAGGCGAGTGGGCGTTTGGAGACGGAGCGACGTCTCCTGCATCGATCTGACGGGCGAGGACTGATGAGGGTTCGCAAGTGAGATGAGATGGAGGGGTAGGTATACCTAGATTGGTAACATGGATTGTTCAACGTCCTGTATTTTGCAGAGGGAGGAGGATGGGGGGCTGGCTATCTTTGCATTTATAGAAACTAGAAAGTTGTTCTTGGAATTTGCATTTGCATTGCTTATTATGGTAGGGAGGAAGGGCATAGGCCAAAGGTGTTTAGGGGATATACTATATATATATGGTACATGCATTCGGTGATGAACCGCGTTGAAATATACATACATACCTAGTAAAATAAACAGTGAATTAATTACCTATCCATGCTCCCATATCTATTCCGCCTTGTGATAGCTGAATTGACCGGGGCTAAGTAGGTACCGTACTCTTCGCCTCATGGGATTGCGTTAAGAAAAGTCGGCATTGAGTAAGTAGGTAAGGTAATCGAAGTATCGACACAAAGGCTTACTAAACGAAAAAAAAAAAAAAGAAAAAGAAAAATTGTGCAAATATATGGTTACACTCACTCACTTGACTTCCTATTTCTCATTGCAAGGCCGCGAATTAAGCGAAGAAAGCACATAACAATCCACGGAATCCATCGGCACGATTCTCCTCGCATTTGTCCTAGTCACATAGAACTCGTATTTGGTTGGTATCTGACATTCCTGACATAAAAAAGGTATATGATGGTAATAATAAAAAGGGTATCGTATCCAAGCAAACCAACCAGTTAGTCATCACCCACGCCCACAGGGGTAGGGGAAAAGGAAAGGGGGATAACAGTGGGAAAAGACAAAAAAAAAGAGCTTATTTATGCCTCCCACTTGCCATCCATCATCCATCATGGCCGCATTTTTCTCCGAATCAAGGAGCAGGACAAGACTGAGGAATTCTTCATCGTCGCAAGACGTAGGTACAGAGCAAGAAAAATGAAATGAGGATACAGCACGCCGCGTCCGACATCGCAATCCCTATGCAGAATTCTATACGAATATAGAGCGGCAAGCGAAATGTCGGAGCTTCCTCCCCCCCCCCTGAACATAGCATTCATATATGAGGATATCATCGTCGTCTCGTCTCAGATCGTCAACCCAACAGTCATCAGTCGTTGCACAGTTAATCGTCCTATTCACATCCCTGAACTGTACTTTCAGTCGTGTGAACTGCTTACTCTCCCTATTCCTCAGCGTTCCAAGGTAAGTCTCTAACCAACACCTCGATACAAGTGAGGTAGTTTGTTGTTCCCGCAGCAGGTCCGGCCGTGCCGTTTACGGCCCTATCGAGTTCAAGCTCTAACTGGGTTCCCATGAGGGGGCGAACAATTTCTCGTGCCGCCCCCTTCAATTCATCAATCCGCTTCTCGAACCGTCTCAAATTATCCCGCGTATACAGCTCTGAAGTAAGCTTGAGAAAACGCTTACACTCGTCATGGCCTAGGTACCCAGCACCCGTTGCCGATCCTAGCGTGCGGTACGTGCGACCAACAGCCTCGAGTGTGGGGACAACGGCTCCCGATAGAACCGTGTTAGCCGGTGCCAGTGGTGCAGGCCTACCCACGGCGTCGCGGGGAAGTTGACCTGAAGCGTGATGTCTTGAACTAAAAGACGAGGAAGAGTGTGGCACGGGCGGAGGACGCAGGGGAGGCGGACTCGTGCTATCGGCTAGCCACTGCCGGAATAAGGAAACGGCAAGCCAGTCAAGGTACGAATTCTGCGGGTTTACGCGTTCTCCGCGGGCGTTTGTGAGGGTGAGCCTGAACAGTTGACCCTCGGTACGGCTAACGATTTCCTCGAGTTCCTCTACTTTGTCCTCAATGATGTCCAATACGATTTCGGGGAACGAGTTACGGATGGTGTGCTCGTTCGCCGGCCATTGGCCCACGATGTGAATCAGCGCCTCTTGGAATATGACCTTGCTTCGGCTCAGATACCCCAGCCGCAGATAGCTGACGGGGTATTTGGCAATCTGCTTCCAAAGTCGGCCCTGGAACTGCAGGAGGTGATGGTCGACACGGGGCCCCACAACAGCGAGAGCATCATACTGGTCTGCAAGCCTTAGCAGTGACTTGCACTGGACATAGGCATCGGGGATGCTGATGCCGTCGAGCACTGGTGGGTAATTGTAAAAGATACGGAAGAGGTTATCGTAATCGCGCAATAGGTCAGCATCATCTTGCGAGAGGGGTGGCGGTGGAGGAGGATTGTCTGTTTTCGGTGCCGAGAGTGACAGGTTTGCGACGGACCGGAAGAACGAGTTCGTCGAGTGTGTGCGCGAGTGGTCTCCTTTGCTTCGTAACACGTTCGCATCAGACGTACTGTTCCCACCACCGAAGAGCGAGGTCGCGGTCGTCGATGGCTTCTGATTATTCGTATGATTGCTTGCATTAGCGTCCCTCTGTATTAACATTGGTATGTCGTCTCTATCCACGCCTAAGTCCAGCTCATAGTGCCATCGCCTCCTCGGTATAGGAGATGTCGCGCCTGGTCTAAGAGCTACCTCGCTCTCGTTGGTGCTACTTGTCTCCTCTCCTATTTTTGACAGCTCCCTAGACGGCGGCTCTGGGAGTGGTGGCAGCACACCGGCCTTGGACCATTCCTGGCTGGTGCTCGCCTCAAAAAAGCCCGAGCATCTCGTCAGGGTATGCCTATGCAGCAAATATCTGTTCTCCCGGCCGCCAACAGCTATTATAATTTCAACATCACCGGAGTGGCTGAAGACGGGGAACTCGTTCTGCGGGACGTAGGAGGTACCACCGGCGTGGGAGCGGTTATACCGCTTGCTGCGGGACGATGCATGTGGTCGGGAGGCCGAGCGAGCAGAGACAACCGAGGACGGCCCGCGAAGGGCGAGGGAAGAGTGACTGTACTCGGGTTGTGAGACCATGAATACGGAGTATTAGTAATATTGTCGGGTGAGGTTGAGGACGGATCAGAGATGGATGATCGAGGACCAAGCTGAAGCTGTTTTGTCGTGATATCAGCGTATGAAGCGAGGACTCTTGAGGGTTCTTGGCCAGGATCTAGAATAAATATTGACAAGACTTGATTCGCACCAAGCTGCACATATACCACATATACCACATATACCACATACAACACATATACAAAGTTTTGACGGCTTTTGATGGAGGAACGCGAGCAAGAACGGGAACGAACAAGAAGAACGGGGGGGAGGTCGGGCTGGCGGTGGTTGCAGTGTCGACACCGTCGCGTGCACGACCAGCGTGGTAAAGCAGATTGTTTGAATGGATTGGTTGTCAGTGTGCCTCTCACGCCGGCATCCCTGTCGCTCTAGTGTTTCCAGTAGATGTTCCGATGGCGAGCCGATGATGAGCGAAGCAGTGTGAGGGGAGGGGCAGCCTTCACTGGGCGAGCTTGTTCGAGTCAGCAGGCTGTGGCTTATGTAGGTACCGACAGACCTACATCAGTAAGTATGTACCTATATGTTAGGTATGTAGATATGCTAGATACTTGCCTACCTAAGTAATGTGCTAGGTACTTAAGTATGTAAGGTATGTAAGGTAGAAGTAAGGAAACAGATTGAAAACACAACTTTCAGCAATCATCTCAAAGGCTTGAAGAGAGCTTCCGTGTATGTACAGAATGTACAGATATTGACGGAGCCTTATTAAGTTCAAGCTTTTCTCTTACACTCGCTTTCTTCTCCCTCCCGTCGTATTTGGGCCGCGGTGAGAGCCTGGTTGGGAGCTGGTTGCTGCAGCTTGACTCTTGCAGGTTGCAGGGTCCCAGTGAGGCTATGCTCGCGGCCTTCGCCACAGTTTCTTTTGTTTCTTTTAGCCTTTTAGGTGTATCCAGATGTCCCTGCCGCGAACAAATTAGGTTTAGCGCAAGTGCCGCTTTTGCTCGGGCTTGGCTCACCCTGTTCTCAGTTCGGCCACTAAGCAGCAGCATTTGTGCAAATTTATGCAAAACCATTACTTAGAACCTTGGAACGGTTATTAAAACGGTTCGTTTTATCTACCTAGCCTCTAAGTAGAAAGGGCGATGACAGGATAGGTATATTTACTACAGTCAAGAGGTCATCTTCACTAGTCTGGTATAGTCGGCTTATTAAGAGGACGTAAGGTCGAATATCTATACGCAGTAATTCTAAGACACAGGCTTCGCTGAAACGGAGGAAGGAGGATGTGGCGTAACGAATACCTTCAAGGCCACTGACTGTCTACGGACGAGAGAGAGAGGTTCGTAATGCCTGCCCCGTGCCGCAAGGGAAGCTCAGATACGCGTTAAGGAAAAATAATAAAACAAACAAACAATACTATTGATTACAAGACAAGACGAGACAGCTTGCTACGTAAGGGCTCCATATGAACAGTGGTTGGAATAGCCACATAACCCGCCATACGTCTGAACTATGATATAGCTATTCAATTACAATCAAGATCGTTATCATTGCAGACATACATTGTCCCGGTCCTTCATTTAAGTGGATAGCCAGTCGTATCATTCAAGCATGCCTTCAAATAGGATGCCAGCCAAGAGGGTTTAGGACATTGCTCCGCAAGTTCACAGAAAAGTACTTTACCAATCCGAGGTCCTGGGGCCCTGTTACACTCCTTTCGTATCTCGGAAAGGGAGTCGTATGAAAGCTGGAGAAACAGCTAAATACCAACCGATTTGAGGAATAGCACACTATCGTATACTCCGACGGCTCCAATTTAAACGGAAAGGCCTAGTACGAACATGTAATCTACGGAGGCGGTGAGTGCGTGAGAAGCAGGAGCGGCTGGCTTCGTGGCGGTCAGGTAGATTTTCTAATCAACATGACCAGATTTCGATAAGCCTTCTCATAATTGGGAAACACAACTTCGGAATATTCGTTCTCGATCATTTTTTTCACTCTCGGGCTATGCCTATAACGTTATATTAAAGATTAATAACATGAAGGAAAGCATACCATGAGGTTAGTTATGGGAATATGGTTTCGAACTTACCTCAAAGACCTTATATCAGGGACTTCCTTATTCCATATAATAATTCCCGGGCGACATGTATCTACAACAATATCCTTCACTGGAAGCCCGGGACTAATAGTCAGGAGGATGCTAGACTCGTCCAATTCCAACAACGCTTGCGGATCCTCTAGAACCGTCAAGCCGGCTGAGTATAGGATATCCTTATCTCGTTGAGTGTATATAGGGTCTTGTACAAATGGCTTTGACGATATCGAGAATTTTTGGCGGAGGACGGAAACTAGGGCATGCTGAAAGACGCAGCGCTCAAACACTCGCGACTTGAGCACGAGAGGGCCTAATCCGAGGCCGATAGCCTTAGTAAGGGTGGAAGGTATCTCGACTGAAGCAAGTACTTCTTGGACCTGCTCGAAATGTTGGCTTGTCTTCCATTGTTGCTCAATGGCCTGGTACAGGTTGAAATCTTCTTCTGGTGGCGTAGGCGGGTTTTCGAATTCGAGCCCTTCAACTTTCCTAATAGGGGCGTAAATCCACATCGGGAGGTACGCCTTCTGGAAACCTGAGACTTCTATGTGCAAGCCACTAGTTAGAGACATGAACGAATTATAACAAATTACCCTATCATTCAGTTTAGCACAAAAAGTGATGTAAGGGGAGGCACTGAGAATGTGGCGTTATCTTACCACGTGGCACCTCCGACATGTTCATTCTCTCTCCTTTCGGAGAATGGAGGATTGACGAATACTTCGTAATCGACTCCGTTAATCCCCTTCAACATAATCTTTGCACCATTGTTGCGCTCCCCGTTCTGAAAGCGTTCAAGTTCTTCGCCGACTTTCCGTATGCTGCCCTTTGTGAAGACTGGAGTTCCAGCATCGTAAATGGCCTGAATCTCTCGACAAATCGAGTTTATCTGAGAACGTGTATCATAGACTAGTCCAGTTTGAAGTTCCATGGTGTGGCTTGCTGAGTATCTAGGCAAGAATAGATAGGGCGATGGTTGCCGGGTTACTTAATAGCTGTTAATTATTCATTAATAGATTCTTACTCGATTTGGGTCGTACTTCTCTATCTATCTGTAATCACGCCTAGTTGAGTTACGAGCTTCAAGGGCGCTTTCAAGGTGACTGAATGGGGTGGCCACGGATTTCGTGGCCAACAACAACTTTCCTACGAAATCGGTTCAAAGCAACAAAAACGTTTATTTATGGAAATAAGTCATTATTAGACTGTATATATTTATTGCATCATACCTAGTACATATGTAGTCCAGGCTACGGGGGCGGAAAGTTGGCATCGCGCCGGTAAAGCACCTAACTACCCGTGAAGTAGATAAGATTTACCACGCCGCCTTTAAACTTATGCATTATTCCAGACCGTAAGCAACAGAGACTAGCTATACTTATAATTGGCATGAAGGTTAAGTCCGTTTTCTTTTTAACTATTAAAAACGGCTTTTTTGGTCACAGTCATAACCGACTTTACGCGTAAAGTTTGTCCAATGATTACCTACTATTGATATAGGTACATAGAGATGTCTGTGTTTGCTTGCGCATCTATTCAGCTCATGCATCCCATGCATAGGATACAACTATTCATACTCCTTACTATATGACGCCACTGCAAATCGCATCTACCCACACAGTTAACAACTGGCTAAGACTACCGTGGATTGTGTGGTAGATTCATACGGTAGCCAACATTCGACGGGGTTGAGCCAAGAACAGCCATCATCAAGACTTGATAGGGTGGTGGTTCTTGGTTTGCTATGAGCCAATCGTTGAATCGGGAAATCCTTGTCTGTTTTGGGATAGTAAACCAGATCAGCTACTGTACTACTGTATACCTGTATAGTCTCTTCCATCACGATCCAATGCATGTGATCGAGAACGCGTCAACGCGCAACGCCCGGACATTTCATCGCGGCCATCAATGTCAGAGCGTGTCGGCAAGGGGTAGAGTCACTTTGTGGTGTGTAAGATGATCAGGGTAGTAAGATGAACTTGTGTCCAATCGTGCGTGTCTGATTAATGCCCTCCATAGAAACGAGATGCCCTTGCCCAAGACTGCGAGAGGAAATAATTCGGGACGAATGCTTTGCAGTAGTCTCTAGCTATGGCAGCCCACTCTCACTCTGAATACAGGTTGAAGGTGAATTTCATTTATTAATGGCGGCTTCAGTTTCTCGGTGTCTAACTCAGCGATCTACTGCTTGCACTGCCTGGTAATACATCATGATAGCGACTTACGATATAACAGAAGTCCGTGTAGGTGGACGAAATCGACGGACCAGGCTTACCCTAGGAATTGGACACAATAGAAGGCGAGGGCCTTTCCTATGCCCAGACTCTTCAAGTGTCGACTAACTCTCGTCGTGTTCGACAATCGGACTGCACCTCATGAAGCGCGTTTACCCAATTCTCATCCATATACAGTGCACACTATTGACAAGGTGGATTAAAGTCTAGATCCATCCAACGACCGATACGGTAAACTCCTCAAAATTGAAGAGCTTAGGCACAAAGACTACATATTCACCAAGTTCCCCAAATCATTGCCGAGAAGACGATCATCCCCGTGCCCGGTTCTTCGAGGAGGGATACGATGCCGAAGGACGCTACTACGTGACGATGGAGCGCGTCGACGTTGTGCCTCTTCTCGAGATTGGTGAAGAGTGTCGGCTGGGCGGTGATAACACCGCTGGGCACGCGGCGTCGGGCTAATGCACCACATGTCAGGAGATACCTGAGCGCAACGCCGATACCTTTATTCGCACCGTTTTGCTCCCCCAGCTCTAGTCGTTACAGTCCGACCAGACGGGCTCGGAAGGCTTCGTCCTCCCACCGCGTATTGTCCCGGCCAAGACAGTTGACCCAAGCAGTGTTAGTTTTGTCCACGGAGACCTGGTACGTCACAACATCATGGCGAAATTAGGTCCCGTTGATCCCCTCCAAGTCAGACATATCTTCGGCTGGGAGCAAGCAAGATATCTGCATCGTGAGACGGAGCGGGAGTTGTGGTGTGCGCCCGGGGCGAACACCATGGGATATTATGCTTATTTCGGAGACAAGGAGTTGATAGAGTATGAAATTGGATTGATCATGCCGTAGACTAACTAACTAGAAGGCGCGCAAGTGCTTCATAACCCAGCTAGGCAGGTTTGAGCTAATAACCTACACGTAAACAGCTGGTAAGTTATAGACAAATGCTATGCCGTGGCCGGGGCCAGACAAGACGATGAGAAAACTACGCGCAGCACGTGCCCTATCCCTATCACCCCTTGCTATCTCTAGCTCCCGATTCAATGTGCCGCACCTTGGACAAAAGTGTCACCGTGCTACTCCCTCACGACGGCGACCCACCTTCCACGAGCTACGGCTCCTCGGTTGGCAGTCTGTTGCACGCATTCCCGAGAGAACAGGAGAAGGTGGGAGGAGGAAGAGGAGGCGGCGGTGGGGCGAACAGCCGGAGCAATGGCTTTTTCATACATGTAGTTTGAGGGGGGATCGGCAAACTTGCAACTAGGTATGCAGCAGCAAGGGGAGACAATACAGGTTCTTATCCTTAAGAACGGGGTAATGTCCAGGTTATAGTTATGAGAAACCTACCTAGTGTTCGCCGTCTAGTATACATCAGGCTTGGTGGGGTCGATTTCGCCCTACACTATTAGCTGGCCGTCGGGTCAGCGGCCGCTACTCGTACAGAGGCTAACTAACCTGCCTAGGTAGTCCACTGCGTGCGATGATGGCTGCGGCACGAAGATGGCAATCGGTAAGGGGGGAAGGGCTTTATGTCCCTTATACGACCCGGATTCTTCATTGTGGAGGGTCGTGTTGTTGCCACACTGCCTATTTGTAGAACGAAACAGAACGTCTCGCGGTCAGATTATCACTGCAAGTGCTACTAAAACATCATGCTGCACACTTGTCGGCGACCAATCAATTTTAGATCAGTGGCGTGACTGCGCTTCAAGTTGCTGGGGGCGTCTGCTCGTTGCGCCCTCATCATACCTCTCACCTATTAATATGTAGTAGTACTGTTATGTGATCAGAGGCGTGATTGACTGTAACCGGTCCATTGGATAGGATACAATCTACTGTACCTATCTTGCTTAAATGGTGGAGACTAACCACCCTGCTCATAGTGTGGCCCAATTGTTGCCTAACTTAACATAAAAGGCACCCATGCCCGGTTAATCCAACCTTGGCTGAGAGTGCTCGGGGAGCTCTGGTACGAATGATGGAAAAAAATAATTGATTTCATCGGGATAGATTACCTATATCGTACAAGCTAAATCCCTAAGACCGATGAGTAAACCCCAGACTCCCGACCCATTTTGATTGTTCCGATTCCCACCTGCGATAAAAATATTGTAGAAGACAAGTTGGTAAGAAAAAAGAAATGTCGGAAAAATCGATACGCGCTCACATGCGCCTCCAAATAACCCCCCGGGGCAACGTTGTCATAACCTCACCGAAACACACCTAAGTCAATTGCGTCGCTCATCTAGCTCATGTCCATCTCAACTGAGGCTGGTTCTTGAGTCGAAGACATTTCAATGGGTCGTGGAGATTCTGTAGCCGTCATCACTTCAAGGCCCTCAAAGACTGGAGGTTTCGACTTTAGATTGGTGAGAGCTTGGTCAACGTTCCTACTAACAAGCTGGCCCTGCCGCAAATTCTCGGCAAATAAGAAAAAGCCCTCGGAAGCCTCGACAAGGTATGACTGTAGGCCTTTACTTTCTAATCGAATACGAGCGTCGGTTATAGGGAAGTGGTTTTCGATATAGCGCGACCAGCCACGAGCAGCAGCCTGAATATGTTCATCTTCGCTGATGCGACTCCAGCCAATACCAAGATGAAGCGTGAAAATGTCGACGATGGGTTGGCTGCTGACGTCGGTAGAGAGTCCCGGCGTAGAGGCCGCAGGAGCCATGTCGCGAACGGGGCTAACCCGGCTCGCCTGGGTCTCAGCGCCAGGTAGCGTTACGACGTTCATATCCAACCGTTGAGATTTGTGACTACGAAGAGATGGTCGTGCTTGTTGATTGATAGCTCGGGCCGCTTCATTCTTGCGTTTCTCATCTGCGGCAGCTTTCTCTTCGAGCCAGGTTCCGGATTGACTGCCGGCGCTTGCAACGTACGACGCTGGCGACTTGATAAGTACCATGCCTTCGCCGTAAACCCACTCATCTTCTGGCTCCTTGACTGGCTCGATTGTTTCGAGTTTGGCTTCCTCAACATCAAGGTTGACGCCAGCTTCATCTCTGGAACGTTTACGGCCCGCCGCCATTGACAGGTTGCCGATATTGTGGGACAGACGTGATGAGGCTCCCAAGGAGTGGACACGGCTAAATGGAGAGGACTGGTGTGCAAAGGAAGGCATGGCAAACGCACCCTGGGGTGCACTTGGGGCCATGGTGAGAACAGGAGAAGAGGTGCGTTCGAAGAATGACATTGTGATCTGTTAGCGCTAGATTCAGGTGAGATATCAACAACTATGTTAGATGGTTAGGGGGTGGGTGTGTGGATAATGGGGAAGTATGCTGTGAGAAAGGATGTCAATTATGCTGGTTGAGGTCAAAGATGACAATGGCTGGAGATAGGTATCGACGGAGGGTAGGCAGAACCAATTGATACGGGATAAGCGAGTAGAGGATATCGTGAGATCTGCCTCGACGACGGCGAGTGAGGGTGCCGAAGGCTGGGTGCAAGACCGCAGAGTAGCAATGGTTGCTGGTGTAGGAAGGAATGGAGAGGCTGGACGGCAGTGTAGAAAGTGACGGGTGTAAGTCAAGATGAGGCAGAGAAGAAGTATGGGAGTATGGAGAGCTGGGAGGTATGGGAAGTATGGAAGTACAAGGAGGGTTGGAAGGAGGAAAGATGGGAAGACGGTGTGGGAGCAGTTAATAATAAAGGCGAGGATGGGATAGAACTGTGGATGGGCAGGTCAGGTAGGATGTGGTGGATGGGGGCATGTTGTGTGTGAGAGATGGGAGAACGCAGCGAGAGGCGGAAGTCGAGCAGGCATAGCAAGCAGCCGTAGGAACTTCGCATGTGCATATGGCGCGCGAAGACGGGACGACCAGGATCGCCTACGTTGGAAGAAGGCACAAAGCGGATGGGCCACAGCCCTCGAGATGGCAAGCACAGCAGAACAGTGCGCAGAAGGCTAGGACAGGTGGGAAACAGCCAGACACACTGTAAATGACTCGTCCCACACCCTCGCCGTGGTTGTATTAAGCCAGACAGGCTCCATACCACCTTTTCCCAAAGAAGCCTAGTCCATTCTGTGAGACCCGGCTGGCTGAGAGAGTCTGAGACTGGCAAAATGGAAGACCGTGCAGTAACCACCCACATCCTACGTCGGTACTACGCTACATACAGATATAGATATGCCTACGTAAGTAGTGTACAGTACGTAAACTTGAGAGTGCAACTCTCATCAATACTGTCATCTCACACAGCGTGGCATCGCTCCTCTCATTATCAGTCTTAATCAGGATTGTAATTCACATACTGGACTACGATGATATACCTAGCTTGTTATCTCTACCTAGCTATTTACAGTGTACACCAGAGTACAATACACTATAAGTATGCGTATGTAGTATATGTATGTGTGTGTACGCAGTCTGTGTTCAGTAAAGTGTTCCCTGTATGGGAGTAAGTAAGAAGGTCACAGACCACCTTAAGACAGCTACTTTGCAAAGGCAAAGGCTACCTGAATCTATTACTGTCAGTAATACACATCCATGTACCTAGCGTAGCGTAATGTACCGTCAGCACTGCGAAACGAACGAATCAAAGGTGAGTTGGGGGTTATGCAGAGCATTCTTATGGCGACATACTGCAGCCAACGAAATCGTTGCCTTTTCCAAGACATGATTGGCTCTAGAGACTAATAGTCAAGATAAGAGAGAGGTCCCCGGTCCCTCGCCTTGGCAAAATCTGGGGCCAAGGAAAAAAGCATACGATTGGTGGTAGTGAACGGACCGGGAAAATCCGATAGCAGATCATCTCTCTTAGTGTATCCTCTTTAAGTATCCCCCAGTCAACGCGATACCATCATCCACTATGCTTTATTAAGAAACTGCTGACTAACATTAGGGCCCACCGATCGGGATGGAACTCCAAGTCGGGAACTCGGAAGAACTTTGGTTCCTGTGTGGGGACAAGACTGTACTGTGGCCGGATATGACGGGAGGAGCAATAGACATCCTTTCAGCGTAAGTGTTTCCGATCATGTTATATGACTCTGAGCAAAGAAATGTAGTAGTCACAGTTATGCTAGTCTCAGTCATCGTGGCACTCTTTGATTGTTTCCGACACAAATCCTTATTCACCGACTAATGTTTGCCCATTATGAAGTGTCAATCGACTTGATAGTGAATACTTACACGTGAAACTAAGAGCTGCTATAGGACTACCTACGGCATCAAATTGACGCTCACTGGGATGATTAAGATAGGCAGACCGGATGGGAAATTTTCATGTTTGGTTCGAACGTCGTCCATTATCATCTCGTCCTCGGGAATCGTCATGATACAGCTGGGATGTATTATGCTCAAGCCTCATATCATCCGAGTTCTCCACACCTCCGTAGAGGCCTTGGAACCCAGGTGTCATGAAGCCTGATGGACTATCGCCGCCCTGCTGTCTAAATTGACTGGCAGTAATGCGTTGGGCAGGACGTCTCGTCCCCACAGGCCGTGCGGGGACCGTGTAGAATCTATAAAGACGACTCTGGTGGCGTGCTTCCGGTAAATTCAGCGGTGTCTGTGGCTGCATGGAAGCTGGAAGAGAGTCGTCATAAACACTGAATCTGGGAGTATCCGCCGCTGTTGTAGCACTTCCGAACTGGTCGCTTCTTGGTTGCGAGGTAGATTCCATAGCCGTTCGTCGTGTAGACGGTGTCGGGGAACTGTACCTAGGGAAGCGAACGATTGATTCGACAAACCTTGCAGCAGAGCTGAAAATTCGTGCTCCCGTACCCCTGGACTATTGGGATTTAGTTGTGTTTATGCGAGGCCATAGATGGATATGAACTGACTTGGGGTGTTTCCTCTGGAGGTGACTGAGCCGACTCCGTTAAGTACGGCCGTCTTGTTGGAGTAACTGGCAGCTCCTGTGTGATTCTCTCCTGTGGTGCCTCTATCTGAATACCTACGTGCATCTACTCGGCCATCCTTGTTAGTATCGTGCAGTCGGTGGAACGTGACGCAGACTCACTGATGGAAGAGATTGCACATCGGAGACCACGCGCCTCTCCAGTGAAAAGGGCGGAGGCAGAGAGATCGGCATGCTAACATCCTCCGCTAAGTATAACCCAACCGAATAATTTGACGCCTGGCTCTGTGAGGAGCTTGACTCATTCGGATTAATGCTTCCTACGGACTCTCTATTCTTTGGAGGCCGGCGTGGAGGGCAGGACAGCAGCTTCAAGCCTTCGCTGTCCTCTGCTATCTTGGAAGGTTTGGGGGTGATTACTTGGCGTGTCTGCTCGAGTGCACATTTCTCTGACTCATGGCCATTCTGCGCAGGAGGAGGTTGAGGTTTTAGTCGAACTGGAAGCTGCCCAAAAGCATCCTCTTTGGCAAGATAATTCTTGAAACGACGGCGCCGCTCAAACTCTTTCACCTCTGTTATGGTGAGGGAGATGGTGGTTGGCGGTAACCGCAGCATCTCGCAAAAACAGCCTGGCAGTTCCGAAACCGGTGATACAACTATTCACGTTGGGAAGCCTGCCTCAAGGAGGGAGTAGGAAGAAGTCCAAAAGATGTTGAGATTGAGATAAATCATCCACTTGGATCTGGTAATGAGCTCAGTCTAAAGATATCTAGAACGAGAGCTACTGAGGTGAATGCTCCGTAGGCTTTTCGTAGCAAAGGCATGGTTTCCCTGAGCACATCCCTTGCGTCAATTTGAAATTGTATAAGATAGAGAACTGGAAGTCTGACCGTGATATACATGTATAGTTCCTTCGAAAAACTACCTACCTACCTAGTAGGTAGGATGATTATAGAAGCCGGGTACGTGCCTACCTACCTGTCATAAGAGGTAGGTAACTAAACATAAATGTTTCTTCGGTATCTACTCGGTAGCCATTTACCTACCTAGGTATCTCCTACCTCAAAATCCATGATGACATGCTTTGGCGGTACTGCTCCGCATACTCAAAACAATTCGTTAGACTACCGGTAGGTATTTAACTCTGGCAGTTATCATTCGAGATCAGTAGGTATTCGAGCATTTCTACGGAGCCGCTACGGTTTATCTCTGTCACTATTATTCTCCGTCAGCTCGAATTTATGCGGTACAACCCATCCAGACAACTTCTGGATCCCAGTGAAACGGAGGGATGCAACAGGTAGGAACGTGAGCAATGACGTCGGCACATGGTTTCAGAAGCGCGAGGAGTTGCTCAATAGGTAGGTATTGAGATATATGTACCAGATAGGAGACATGCAAAACTATTATGTCTGGGTGGGTATAGTCTCAAGGTTTGCCAACTACAAGTACTGCTAGAGGTCAAAATAAGACCATCACAATTTGGAAAGGAAAGTACCTCAATATGGTGGTGATTTTCTTTGCTGTAGATCACATTTTGGTTCTGACCTTGTCCTCGTCTCTTGTGGGTCTTAACAGGAGCCGCAACTTGGTGTACCTACAGTAGGTAGCTGTTAGGATGATAATCTACCTCGCCTATCCAGCACAGATACCTTACCTTATAGGGTTTAGAGATAACTTGCCTAGATGAGTAGGAACTTGTACATGTATTATCTACCTCCTCTAAGCGCTGTCTGTGTCCATTTAAAAGTCCATTAAGCTCGCCCGACAGAGCTTTACAGTAGGTATGTACACTACCTACCTCACGCATAGTAACCTAGCATATACCGTACCTACCTAACCTACCTAGGTAGCATGCGTTGAAAGACTGCAGGCCGACAGACTTAGTATTATTTTAGCAGCCTCTATGTAGGTAGTAGCTACCTACATACACTCACATGTAGTACAGTAATAAGGTTAGGCTGTGGTACATGGGCTCTCCGGTTGTTTTCTTGAACATTGCTTTTATGCCATCGCTCAGCTTTTTAATCTCGCTGTGCAAATAAATAGCCGTCGTCCATTGCACTATTACACCAGGACCACACCAGATCCAGTCATATCGACCGACGGGAGGTACCACTGAACAGGCTACTGACAGGCTACTAACAGACTACTACCTACCTAGTGTAGGTACCAGGTAGGGAGTCGACAGGCCGTCTTGCTTCGTGCCTCTCCATGGATGGACGCGTGTAAGTCCAATAAGCGAAACCCCAATATTACGAAGGGTCGGATACGGGCTGGATATACGTATTTCTTACTCTTCTCTTTTGCTCCCTTATACCGTATACCAGGCAGGCAGTAGACATCCAGAGTGCTTGCTTGCTTGCATGCTTGCATTGCGGCTTGCTGCTTTGATTACGGCTGCTGTGCCGTGTCGAAATTACTTGCGGACCAGACGAGCACTACCTTGTCTGCGTCCGAATTACATGTACCCGGTACCACCGATCTTAGGTACAACCACCACCTGATGCCATCGATACCTTTCCCTTTTCTCCCAACCAGGTCCAACGAGCAACTCTGCCTTGGTGGCATGGCCCTGCAGTCCATCTTTTGCCTAGTTTACCGAAGCACATTGCGTTGACCACTCGTTGTTGCGCGCCGCCCTCGCTTTCATCGCCGCCGTTGCGACCTCCGTATCCTGGTGCCTGGGCCGGAGATATTAGTCTTGGACTTCCCTCGACAACCTGACCTCCGCCAGTGGACTCCCTTTGCCTTGCAGTCGTTCGCCGACTGCCCTTGCCAGTCGCCATTGATCAATCGCTTGCAGCCGTGGGAGAACACTGCAGCATAGATTGCCTGGCATATGCATCTGGATTTGTCCGAAGGTCCTTGTCTCTGTAGCCATCCCACAGCTTCACGACCTCCACGTCCGAGTACGACCAGAAACGGAGTACCGTTATCGACAGCCTCGACTACATCCGACGAACTCCTCCCACGCCACTATGAACAACGACCTGAGCCTCTCGAGGGCTCTGGGTGGCCTGCGCATCGCAAACCCGGACGATGCCACCCCGAACCCCCCACAATCACATCCTACCGACTCCGAATCGCCCACCCCAGCCCAACCAACCACCGACGCTTTCACCCCCGACCCTCAGCTCCAGAAGGTGCAGAGTATACCACAAACCACTGAATCACCAAGAACAGGTATGGTTTCCGTGGAGCCAGAGGCCTCGAACCAGTCTACCTACACCCAGAACGGTACCCTTCCATACTCCAATATGTCCTCACGTCCAGCGTCCGCTCTATACAATGCTGCTCCAACAGCCACTGTGCGCGATCAGGCCGCAAACTCTTATCATCTTCTAAGAACCGATCCGTCTCGGGCACCTGCTCCCAGCGAGTCGGGAAGGATAGCTCCTGAATACTCACCCAGCATCCCCTCTCGAGAATCCAGCCACAGAGATCGCTTATATAATCAGATTCACCAGACCCATCCAACAAGTGGCAACGGACCCTTGCCTCCTAGGAGGAGCTCAAAAGGACTGGCTGCTGGATACACCTCTATCGCTGGTGTACCGGTAGTACCCGAACCTCGCGGTCATGGACCCGATATACCTGGCTCGACGGGCAGCGAAGAGTGGAAAGACCGAGGGGCTGCCGTAGGGATGCGGAAAGAGGTCGATGCGAATGGCAAGACAATAATGAAACCAGTGAAAAAGGGAGTTCGTGACTTTTCGTTTGGCAGAGTGCTAGGGGAAGGATCCTACAGCAGCGTCTACCTTGCGACAGACCGACAAACACTTAAGGAGTATGCAGTCAAGGTGCTCGAAAAGAGGCACATCATCAAAGAGAGGAAGATCAAATACGTCAACATTGAAAAAGACACTCTTAATCGTCTAACAGAACATCCTGGCATCGTTCGACTTTACTATACCTTCCAAGACGAGAACTCGTTATACTACGTGCTAGACATCTGTAGTGGAGGCGAGCTTCTCGGAGTATTAAAGAAAACGGGGACATTCGATGTCGAGTGCACAAGGTTCTTTGGGGCCCAGATCTTAGATGCCATTGAGTATATGCATTCTCGCGGTGTGATACACCGAGATCTTAAGCCCGAAAACGTCCTCTTAGACGACCAACTACACGTCAAGATTACTGATTTTGGCACTGCGAGGTTACTAAGCGACCCGAGAGCACCACAGGCCCCGCCGAGACTGGAGGATACGGGCACGAGCTCTAAAGGCAAAGAACAGGATGATAATAGAGCAGCCTCTTTTGTTGGCACGGCTGAGTATGTTAGTCCTGAGTTGCTCACCAACAAGAATGCTTGCAAGGCTAGTGATCTTTGGGCTTTTGGATGTATCATCTATCAAATGTTAGCTGGCCGACCACCCTTCAAGGGCGCCTCGGAGTACTTGACATTTCAGAAGATTGTCAACCTCGAATATGAGTTTCCTCCCGGCTTCCCCCCTGCCGCACGCGATCTGGTCGAACGTTGCCTGGTTTTGGAACCCGCCCGAAGACTTACGATTGAACACATCAAGAACCATGAATTTTTCGACGGTCAGCAGTTTGGCAAGATGCTATGGAAGGCGAAAGCGCCGCGGCTACGCCCTTATGTGCCTCCATCTCAGGAACCTAAAATCATTCAGCTAAATGGCATGTCAAGTGTTCAGCAGCCGAACTCGGGGACTAGGCCACACACTGGCGGCAATGGAATGAATGGCGGTACACGTACACCAGGACGCTTGATCACCGATATACCGCCGCCCTCTCAACTCGACATCGAATGGTCACCAGTACTGACAAAGCCAAACGAGAGGATACTACGGCTTGGGGATTTCTTGGTCATGTCATCTGCGATACCGAATAGTCCGTACAGCAAGGGTGAAGATGGCCACCGGAAGTTCACCCGATTCTTTGGTGGTAGCACCACAAAAAAGAGACAGCGGCTTGTTATGATCACCTCTAGTGGAAGAATCATCATAGCACCCGCGGGTGGCGAAGAGAAGAAAGCAAAGCAGGATATATCGCTCCTCGCCCCCGACTGCTCTTGGAAAACTCAAATCGATGCTAAAGGACAGGTGGTCTGGTGTGTCGATTCGGTATGTATTGTGCCCTGTTACTACTACTATACTCGCATGCTTATATAAACTAGACCGGCTATCACTGGACGTTTGAGGATATAAAAGCACCTTCATCTCTCGACCCGTCCGGGCCCACTCCAGATGACTGGATCGAGACGTTACAGCAAGCTAAAGATATCGCGGTTTCGACGAATATGTCTGGTTCGTACGCCAGCGACAACGCGTTTGGCGAGATATCGTCGTCCATGTCAAGCCCTGCGAGTACATTTGGTCCTGAAAGCTACAACGTAAGCGATCGATCTCATCGCAACCCGCTAACTCGCAGCCAAGCAAGTTTAGAGGATACCACAACTACCAAACGGAATCGTTTCAGTAAACGACAATCCAAGCAAGGGCTAGGCTCAGCATTCTAGAACCGTGCTTGCAGGGGGGGCTTTAGCCTCGACGCATATAGCACGTTTATCTATTTCAACCACATCAACATACAGTGTTGCAATTCAATTCTCCATGAGTTTTCTTTCCGGATGTTATAGCGCGGCGTCGGCTCAGGTACGTTGGAGTGATCTTGGAGGAGATTCAGTTGTGAGACAAAATGCATACTTGGCAAGGATCTTGTCCCTTTACTACACAGCATTTGCAAGGCACTCAAAAGTGCATTGTAGTCCTTGTTGCCGCTTTCTAGACGGATTAGAAGGATTATACTGCATGCAAGGATATCATATTACAGTTCATAATACCTGCCTACTACCTACCTCCTAGGTACATATTGATTATAGGTTATTTGTAGCTTATTAGAGCGTGTTATTTCATGGCACGCACATACAAATGCATATGCTGCGTGTTTGTCAGGTGTCGCAGCTTGATTTTCTCGCTCTTCACTCTAAGGCTTGGAGGTACTTTGACTAGAAAAGTTCCTGCTAAAAGGATATAGAATGGATGAGGAGAGGAAGAGGAAAAAGGAAACAGGAAACAGAGAGTGCTGTACTATATTAAAAAGTAAAAAAAGTTCTGATACCTAGAGAGTTACCTCACCAACATTGAATCATTGAATACCTAAAGTATTGATGCTTAGCAACATTGAAGTGACATCGACACGGAATAGAGGTACTGCTGCAGGTACTGTACACGGCAGTACAGGTGTGGAGCCACGACCCAAAGTGCGTAAATTAGAAAGGTGAGGGGGGACGAGGAGCACCAGCCACTTTTCTCGACTGGATAACCAGGTACCACTCGCCAGTTACATATTACCGGTAATTTTTATGCCGTATGTACGCTAGCTCAGTTGTTTTATCCAGTTCAAGTTGCTGCCAGTGCTCCACAAACCAAGATCCTACGGCAACCCATTTGGATTCCGAGTGAGCGCGCGACGAGGCCGACGCGATTTGACGACACGACACAAATTTCCGACAAAGTAGTCTCACGCTAGACAACTCTGTAGCCGAACCCTAGTTCGATCCGTCTACGCCAGTGGACACGCCATCCGCGATCCCAATCTTCCGTCGCTGGCGTTGGTGTCTGGCGTCGCACACCGTCATCGCCCCCAGCAATCAGCGTCTCACAAGTACGTCGCAGGGCCGTAGAGTCGCAGAGAGCACCGGGACCATTAGTCGCCCAGGCAGTCATGATGCAGCCGGGCTACCGTCCATACCCGCAGCAGCAACAAATGTTGGTGGCGCCACCACCGCAGCAGCAGCAACAACAACAGCAGCAGCAGCAGCAGCAGCAGCAACAGCAGCGGATATCTCAACCTGGAGGCCCGCGAAGGGGTGGCATTGGTATGTGCGATTCATTTAATAGATTGCGCCGTGATTACATTTCGTAATGATGACGATGCCGATGACGATGACGCTGGCCATGATGGCCATGGTGAAGAAAAACAGGAAGAGAGAAGGGAGAAAGCGCAAGGAGCAAGAGGCAGACGGAGACGGATGGCATGGATTGGGCGCTACCGCTGCATCGTGACTCGCAAGCAACGGCCCGCGCTTGTGATGTGCAAACCCCACAACGCGAGGAACTTGCAGCTCCACTGGCCCTTGGCTCCGGCTCTGGCTCTTGCTCTTTTGTCGGCCCTGGTAGATTGCTGTCCTGTCTCGCTTGTTCGTCGATGTCCACGTATCATACCGCAGATCCGGCGCTTTCTCTGTTCCGTCACCGTTCCTTGTCGCGCTGTGTGTCATTCCCGACCCTGCCGTCGCATCGTGTCCGCTTTTTGTGCCACTTCCCGGCGCCTCCCAACCTTTCTTCACCCCCAATTCATCCCTAGTTTCATCACCTCTGCCTCCCATTCTACCACCCTTCGAGCTTCCTTCTCTGATCATCTGTAATGCAGGTCCCATGATGTCGTCCGGTCCACATCACCAGCTCCCTGTCAGCCAAGCTCAGGCGGCAGTACAGCAACAAGTAGCTGCGGCACAGTTTGAGACGGCCAAGCGTCGAAGTCGTAAGCCGACAGATAAAAACCTTCCTGATGGAATTGATGACTGTATTATCGGCGACGTAGCGCAAAGATACCGAGAATTGAGAGACTTCGAGCGAAGACTCGATGCTACTATGACAAGGAAGCGTCTCGACATCGTCGACGCCGTAACTCGCAGTGTCAAGGTTTGTAAAACACAGGCGTGCTAGTGTATTTGTTCCCTTGGTTAACAATTGGCCTTGTAGCGGTGGAAGACGCTTCGAATATGGATCACCAATACGGCCGAAAATCAGATCTGGCAAGGCAATGGCATTAATGTGGATACCTTTGATTTTAACTCGAATCTGGAACCTACCTATCGCGTCAAGATTGAAGCTCGCCTCCTGGATGACGACGATGACGACCTCGATGACGATGACCCCGAGGACACAAAGACTGGTGCTCACGACCCAGACCAGATGGAAGAAGATGGCCCAGACGATCCAAAGTCAAGGACTACCAAATCACCCAGATACCGATTCTCGCATTTCTTCAAGGCCCTCCACGTAGACTTCCCTCCCAGTAGTGGAGGTGCTGAGCGAAGTGTTGAATGGAAGAAACCAGAGCGAGTGGGTGGGTCTCCAAACCTACCCGCTGCTGCCGACTTCGACGAATTGACCTTTAAGCGGAATGGAGATGAAAATCTCAACATCACCATCAATCTTATTAGGCACGAGGAGCCTGAACGCTATGCCCTCAGCCCCGAACTCGAGGATATTGTCGATATGCACGAGGCGACAAGACAAGAGATTGTCATGGGAGTCTGGGAGTATATCAAGATGATGGGCTTACAAGAGGACGAGGAAAAAAGACAATTCCGCTGCGACGAGCTTCTGCGAAGCGTAAGTCGCCTTTATTATTACTATTCTACTGGAAGGGCACATGTGCCGTGGGCTAACAGTTGGACAGGCTTTCGGTATTGAGACGGGAGCCATTCCTAAACTCACAGACTACATTTCTCCCCATCTCCGACCCCTTCCTCCCGTACAGCTCCCTTACACTATCCGACTTGATGAGCAATTCCAGAAAGATCCCCAGCCCACCGTTTACGACGTACGAGTAGCAGTAGATGATCCGTTGCGGGAACAGATGACTACGTTCTTGAATAACGCAGGGTATGCAGGGATGTTGAGAGAAGTTGCGTCACTAGACGAGAAATTGGCCATTATCATCCAAGCTGTTCATGTGTCCAAGGCGAAGCATGACTTCCTCAGCTCGTTGAGTGAGGATCCAGCCATATTCGTGCGGAATTGGCTTAGCTCCCAAAAACGAGATCTCGAGGTGATCCTAGGTGAAGCAGTGAGGGGCGGCGGCGAAGATGCAAATGGAGATGAGTGGCGCAAGGGCGGGAAAGACAGCATTTGGGGCACAATCAATGCTCGTGAAAGTGTTAATTCCCTACTCTCTAGAATGCCCTCCCAGCCGCAGCAGCGGTGACCGACCAGGAACTAGGTACTCGTCATGCCTTCGTCTATATTAGGCGATGTGTCATGGAGTATGGCGAAGCGGTTGCTTGTTTGGAAGATACTATTGTTCCGGGTTTCGGGACCAGGAGATGGGTGGCGTTTTAGGAAGGCTCCATTGCGTGTTTTTTTGTAAATGTATTGGAAAAGATATCCCTTATTCCGAGCGGGGAGGGTGCCATGTATCTTGCAACAGGGTGTACCCTTTGTCGGCCAAGCCATTGTGTTTAGTGGAGAGACAGACGATGCGTGGATAGGACGGTGTCGGAGGGTCAACTGTCGTGTTACGTGTGCAGATAACTTCTAAAATCCTAACCCCGACTCCAACTCGACTTGGTATTCATTGACCATAAGAGCAGCCGGAGCCACTGGACTGAAGAGGAGACGAGTCGTAGAAAGTAACAAAGATTTTTTGGCGGGTGGGCTGCAGTATATCCATCCCTTGCTACCAATTTGTTTTAGTTTTGTTCTACCATTGTACCTTACAATATATACTTGTGGCGGCGGGGTTTCAACTTCTTCACATACTACTTATGACCAGCTAGCCAGAGGCGTGTGTGAGCAAGACTACTCCTACATTTAAGTGTCACTAAATTGGCGCAAGATGGCTACAGTCTACTCTCGTCTGAACACAGCCGTCATTACAGGCGGCGCGTCGGGCATCGGCCTTGCACTCACGAAGAAGTGTGTTGGCTATGGCATGCGCGTGCTCGTCGCCGACTGGAACGAGAATAGTCTCGACGCTGCCAAGTCGGCCTTTGGCGACAAAGTCAGCGCCATCAAGGTCGATGTTGGCAAGGCTGAAGACTGGAAGATATTGAAGGAGAAGGTCGTGAATGACTTTGGAGGTTTGTTTTGTATTTCTTTGCTTCTTTGGTTGTTCCTATGAGATGCTGTTCCTGATCCCTCATCACCCCCTCTTTATACAACTTGAGTCCACTCTAAGGTGTATGTGTATACCACATCACGCCCTCACATCGTCCATATGATTCTCAACGTCAAGCAGGAAAAAAAGAACCTCTTCTATCCCTACTTAGTAAACCCCTATCTATTTCAACCAAGCGATGACTAACCCAACCCCCCCTTCGCCCCCAAAACAGGAAAGATAAACCTCCTCGCGCTCAACGCAGGCACGCAGGTGCGCACGAGTTTCGAAGACGCAGATACCTCGGGGTTCGAGAAGGTGCTGCAGACGAACCTGCTGGGCGTGGTAAACGGGATCACGAGCCTGCTGCCGCTGATCAAGGCGAGCGCGTCGGCCGCCTCGCCCGCCGCGGTCGTCATCACCGGCAGCAAGCAAGGGATCACCAACCCGCCGGGCAACCCGGCGTACAACGCCAGCAAGGCCGCCGTCAAGGCCGTCGCCGAGCAGCTCTCGTACGACCTCGCCGCCTCCCACCCCGCCGTCGTCTCCGTCCATCTGCTCGTCCCCGGCTGGACCTGGACCCAGCTTGCGGGCGCCGCTAGCGGGCGCGAGAAGCCTGCTGCTGCTGTACGTGTTCTCTGTTTATCGGGCTATGACTGCCTTTGCTCTCTCTCCACTCCTCTTCTTTGTCTGTTCATATTTGCTATTATCCGTGTTTATCTATCATTCATTTCCCGGCTATATCCCAAGAGAACGAAACAACTCCCACCCGGGCTAAAATCATGTCTGTCCGTCTTGTCTGTCCGTCTTGTCTGTCCGTCTTGTCTGTCCGTCTTGTCTGTCCGTCTGTTATATATGGAAGGAGTTTCACATGCCCCACCCCGTCCTATCCATGACCACGATCGTCTAGCTAATCCTTGGGTACAAATCACAGTGGACGCCCGAGCAAGTGGCCGATTACCTGGAGAAGAAGATGGCCGAGGGCCAGTTCTGGGTCCTGTGCCCCGACAACGACGTCACGGAGGACATGGACAAGCGGCGGATGCTGTGGAACACGAACGACGCCATCCTTGGCCGGCCGCCGCTGAGTCGCTGGCGAGAGGAGTACAAGGATGAATTCAAGGGGTGGATGGAGAAGAAATAGGGTGTGGCTCGCTGATAGGAAAGCAGTAACTTGGGATATGCGTCAGAGGATCAAAATCAGGGGTCTCGGGTGTCAAGGTCATTGAAAAAAAAGAAAGAAGAAACGGGAGAGAAAAGTTCGCTCATTGAACTGAGATCAACGTATTATATGCACTGCTGAACAAGTCAGCTGAGAGCAGCTAGCTAACTATGCGCCATGACAAATGCTTTTGCATCTTTACCGTGACTGCAAAACCCCCCCTTTAAACGCCTAACTGCATGCATGTACCTAATCTCTGTCATGAAGACAACCCCTACCTCTATGTCTCTTGGGTCTTTCTCACATGGTATCTACTACTCGGTACTCGTTGCTTACATGAGGATATCCTGGTTGGTTTTCCATTATAAGGTTTACCGCCAAATTTCACATACACAACGCTATTAGCCTATTATGGTCAAACAGGTTGAGGCTGCCGTGTCGGGGGTACTGGATTCGGGGGCATATTCTTGATTTGTTTGATGAGGAACTCCCGCTCGTCGATGAACTGCTCGTCGTCTGTGCGGTCCTCCAAAAAATGCGATAAGAAGCTGAGGAGTTTATCCCGATTCATAAGCAGGATCTTCTGGACAGCAATCGACTTGTGAGGGTTGGCAACAAAGACTTTAAACACGTGGAAGCCCTCGTACTGCACCATCTTGCGGTCGCTCCGTAGCAGGTTCATGCAAATCTTTAGGTGCTCGCCTCGGTCGACATAAGCGGTCATGACGTTATAGTTCGAACGGTCGAGCAAGATCTCGCCGAGCAGCTTGATTGACTGCCGTTTAGTAACATAGCTGTTAGACTGTACTAGGATGCTGTTATACTTGTCGAAGAATAGTTCGAAATTGACGGCTAGGTACCGCGGTACAAGCTCTTTATGCTTAGTCAAGAGCTCCTATTCAGCTGTGATTAGTGCCTACGCCCAGAAAAGACAGGGTGGCCGAAAGGACTGTACCCGAAACGTGGTAAATGCATCCGCGGCGACTTCAAATGAGCTCTTGTCGATCCAATCAAAGAACCTCCAAAAGACACCACTTCCAGTCTGCGGTCGCTCCCTATCAATGGCTGTGACGCCTTTCAAGCTGGATCCCGGTTGTTCCCCGTCATCGTAGAGGATTATAGCCGCTGCTGCCTCGCTCTTCAGCACTTCCCGCAAGACGGAACCGGCCGGCGTTGCGCTCTCCTTGTGCTCGTAGCCTCGACACAGCTCTAGCAGGACCTCGGGTCGGTTGTTTACCACGAAGCTTAATGCGACTGGGTCTGTTTTCGGCGAAGCTGTCGGCGGCCGGAATCGAAAGACGTATGAGAGGATGACCTGGGTGTCTTTGCGGGCTTCGAAGGGGAGGCGGTGCAGGTTTTGGGCGAGTAAGAACAGGAGGTCCTCCTCTATCAGACCAGTGACTAGTGAATACACCTGCTCTGGTGTGCTCTCATAATCTGCCCGTCGTCGCGACTGTCAGCTTACAGGCCGAGTCTAACCTTGGCTGCACATATTCGTACCTGGTACTCCCTGCAGGAGCAGTTTCATCTGATTCAGGACCTTGGCCAATTCTTCGGCCTACTCAGGAAAAGGGCACTGTCAGTGCTCGACGTCAAGGCACAACCAAAGTCTCGCAATGTGGTTCTAGTCACCTTCGCAGGGCCACCGGGGCCGTCCAGCCTGATCACATAGTCCTTGGCCTGTTTAGACAGGTCGATGGTGTTTGTCCGACTCCTGCCCCTCCCAAAAAGGAATGCCATGGTTCCTTGCGGCTGCGGCTGCGGTTGCGATTGCGGTCGGGAGGTCGATTATCGGGCCAACCAACAAAGTCAGATGCGACGAGCGTCGCCGGCCAAAGTATACAGTGTAGGGAGATTTGCGAACGGCCACGGGGCCAACGGGTCGGCCCTAATCTTGAGTAAGACGGAGGTCGCTTGACCGCCAATTGTCATTGCTGCGTAAAATAGGTGTGTATAGGGAGTCTCTATGAGGATTCCTCTAGAGGTTGCACGTCATTGCTCTCGATAAGAGACAAAGAGAGCTTGAGTTCTTAGAGAATTAGAAAGTCCCAAAGCATCACAGGGGAATCCGGCTATCACCGTCTCTTATGTTGCATCAACTAAGCTTCGGTTCCCATCAATGGGACCTGGGTAATTGCCAAGGGGCTTGCTTCAGGAGGGCCCAACGGTCGTAATGTTGTTTATTTACAGCCAGGTAAGGGGACTACCTATTTGCTCTTGTTCAGCCGCTAACTCGACCCCTAACACGTTGCCACGAGCTATGGCAAGCCCCGCCTGCCGCCTGCCTGCCTGTCCTGGCTTGGCGGCAACTTGGAATGATAAGATTATTGGTTATAAGCCACACTTGAGTTCGCCCTGTATGTCAGGTACCACTATGTATAACAGCTTGATATAACTTCCAAACGAACCAGTATGTTATACAAACCTCTTCAAGAGACTCATTGAATCAAACTGGCATGATTAAACCTTTTCGGAGAATAGTAAAGATGAGAATTGTTTAGGTTAGGTAATAGGTATGTATGTACGTAGGTACATATGTACTCATACATAATGCATACTACTGCATACTTTAGTCAGCTAGCTACATGTATACTACAAGTGACCTTCTAATAATTGACCTGTGATATCGGCTAGCCTTAGGTTAGTCTTGATTGGGTAACACGCGGGGTGGTTTAAATATTATTTCTAAACAGAGCACAGGCACAGGCCCAGACCCCGCGATTAGTGCCTCCGACAAAAAGTGCCCCGCGGTCGGATTTATTCACGTCGCATTTCGTATGACACCCTTGGGCTGTGACTCAACTTCAGGGCGATTTATGAATTTGTGACATTATCTGACTTCCGACTTCTGGCCCTGCCAAACACACGGGAAAGTCACTTGTTCAGTTGATTTCAACAACCCTTAGTGGCATCTTTCACAATGTCCATCGACTTTCCCAAGGCCGAGGTCGCCGTCATTGAAAAATGGCGGGAGATCAAGGCCTTCGAGCGCCAGGTCAGTGCCTACACATGTCTAGGCATTCTGAAGATGCGTGACTTGAACTTCACTGACACGCGTGTGACGTCTAGGTCGAGTTGTCCAAAGACAAGCCTCGGTACACTTTCTATGATGGCCCACCATTCGCCACGGGTCTGCCGCACTACGGCCATCTCCTTGCGTCTACTATAAAGGACATCATTCCTCGGTACTGGTCTATGAAGGGCCACCATGTCGAGAGACGGTTCGGCTGGGACACACATGGAATCCCCATCGAGCACGAAATCGACAAAAAGTTTGGCCTTTCCGGCAAGGAAGCTGTCGAGAAGTTTGGCCTGGCTAATTACAACCATGAATGCCGCTCTATTGTCATGAGGTATCGTGAGGAATGGCGTCACACAATTGAGAGGCTTGGTCGATGGATAGATTTTGACAACGATTACAAGGTTAGCTTGCCAGTCGGCTCACATGATAGATGAGGTTCTATACTAACGTTAGCCAAGACAATGGACCCCAACTTCATGGAGACCGAATGGTGGATTTTTAAGCAATTGTTTGATAAAGGGATGGTTTACCAAGGGCACAGAGTCATGCCGTACTCGACAGGAATGACAACTGCCTTAAGTAATTTCGAGGCCAATCAGAATTACCAAGACGTGACCGACCCAGCTGTCGTTGTCAGCTTTCCTTTGGTGTCTCACCCGAAGACCCATCTTCTGGCTTGGACGACGACTCCGTGGACCTTGCCCACCAACCTTGCACTTGCAGCTCATCCCGAGTTCGAATACATCAAGATATTTGATGAGAAATCTGGGAACAACTATATCCTACTAGAGAAATTACTGACAACGCTCTACAAGGATCCCAAGAAAGCGAAGTACAAGGTAGTATCGAAACTGAAGGGGAAGGAGATGGAGGGTTGGAAATACGAACCACTCTTTGACTACTTCTACGACGAGTTCAAGGATGTTGGCTTCAAAGTTTTGAATGCAACCTACGTTACCGACGATTCTGGTACCGGAATTGTCCACCAGGCCCCAGCCTATGGTGAAGACGATTATAGTGTTGCCGTTGAGGCCGGCGTCATCGACAAGACTCGTGCACCTCCAGATCCTATCAATGACCTTGGTATTTATAATGATCAAGTTCGTGACTTTTCGGGAATGTATATCAAAGAAGCCGGCAGGTCCATCATCAAACACCTCAAGGAAAAGGGTCGCCTCGTTGTTGACTCCCAACTGAGGCATTCATACCCTATGTGCCCGCGAACGGACACGCCACTTATATATCGCGCTGTACCCTCTTGGTTTATCCGTATTCCTGAAATTGTTCCGCAGATGTTGAAGAATATCGAAGGGATGCACTGGACGCCAAGCGCCGTCAAAGAAAATCGATTTGGCAATTGGATCGCAAATGCGCGCGATTGGAATGTATCAAGGAACCGGTACTGGGGCACTCCAATTCCATTATGGGTTAGCGATGACTTGAGCGAGAGAGTGTGCATTGGCTCTGTTCAGGAGTTGAAGGAACTCAGTGGATATGAGGGCGAGTTGACCGACCTTCACCGAGACAAGGTGGACCACATCACCATCCCAAGTAAAACTGGCAAAGGCGTACTCAGACGTGTGGAGGAGGTTTTCGACTGTTGGTTCGAATCAGGCAGTATGCCGTATTCTAGTCAACATTACCCGTTCGAGAATAAAGATAAGTTTGCAGAGAGCTTCCCTGGAGATTTCATTGCCGAAGGTTTAGAGTAAGTCGCCTCAGTACTTCATTTAGTCATCCAAGCGACTAACTTAGTACGACAGTCAAACACGAGGATGGTTTTACACCTTACTCGTTCTAGGAACACACCTCTTTGGTATCTCGCCATTCAAGAATTGTGTGGTGAATGGCATAGTTTTAGCAGAGGACGGAAAGAAGATGTCCAAGCGGCTAAAGAACTATCCTGACCCCGGCATCATCATGGAGAAGTATGGCTCAGATGCTCTTCGACTCTACATGATCAACTCGCCGGTCGTTCGCGCCGAGCCCTTGCGTTTTAAGGAATCTGGAGTTAAGGAAGTAGTTCAAAAGGTTCTACTCCCCCTCTGGAATAGCTACAAGTTTTTTGAGGGGCAAGTGACATTACTTAAAAAGGTCGAAGACAAGGATTATGTCTTCGATCCCACGATGGAAAGTTCAAACACAAATGTCATGGACCGTTGGATCCTTGCTAGTTGTCAGAGTCTGCTACAATTTGTCAACGAGGAAATGGCGGGCTACCGTTTGTATACTGTCGTCCCAAGATTATTGGGGCTCATCGACAATACAACAAACTGGTACATTCGATTCAATAGAAAAAGGCTCAAGGGCGAATACGGCCTCGACGATACCATCCACGCACTCAATACCCTGTTTGAGGTTCTTTTCACACTGTGCAAGGGTTTAGCACCCTTCACACCATTCATCACGGAGACAATCTACTCGAAATTGCTGCCTCATATCCCACAGAATCTGCAGGCCGAAGATCCTCGAAGTGTTCACTTCCTCCCCTATCCTAATGTGCGGCAGGAGCTGTTCGATACTGAGGTTGAACGCCGAGTTGCCCGCATGCAAAAAGTTATCGAGCTTGCTAGAGTATCTCGAGAGCGCCGTACTATCGGCCTTAAACAACCTTTGAAGACTCTAGTGGTGATTCACTCTGACCCGGAATATTTGGCAGATGTTAAATCCTTGGAAACCTACATCACGGAAGAACTGAACATCAGAGATCTAGTGTTAACATCGGATGAGGCAAAGTATAATGTACAATACTCGGTGGTAGCTGACTGGCCGGTTCTCGGCAAGAAGCTCAGAAAGGACTTGGCAAGAGTCAAGAAAGCTCTGCCCAACGTCACAAGTGATGAGGTGAAGGAATACACCAAGTCGAAAGTCATCATAGTTGATGGAATTCGACTTGAAGAGGGTGATCTGCGGGTGAAACGTGAACTGAAGCAAGATGAGTCACAAACACTCGAGCCTAATACGGATGACGATGTTCTCACTATTATCGATGCTGCTATCTACCCGGAGCTAGCGGAGGAAGGGTTAGCACGGGAAATCATCAACCGTGTGCAGCGCCTCCGAAAGAAAGCCGGCCTCCAGCCTACGGACGATGTGAAGATGGAATACAAGGTTCTTTCAGACCCCGAAGACATTGGCTTGTCAAAGATATTCAATAGTCAGGCCCAGGCGTTTGTAAAAGCTCTGCGGAGACCGATAGATAAACATGAGATTACGCAAGTGAAGGGCGAAATTCCCAATGAGAAAGAGGAGGGTGTCATTACGGAAGAGGAGCAAGAAGTACAGAAAGCGACATTCTTGCTCCGGCTGCTGAAGCTATAGAGTAGCTGTCATCAGGAGACCTAGTCTAATGTTATAGAGATTCGCCATTGAAAGAAACACATCAGACGCAGGTGGATATCAGGTCTCCCATGTAGTTGCCGTCGTGTATTTCCCCTTAAACAAACATAGATTATGTTCCGTTTCGAACTCAAGACTTTCGGTGCCTACCAGTTTTAGCAGCGAGCATATACTCCTCTCCTTCGAATTTCTACAAGTTTCGTAGTATTTGTCTGATTTTTTTTGATTGGTAATATGCAAGACTGTCACCGGGCTTTCTTGGCGTGCTTCTAATAATGAGATGTGAGTGTCTCTCTACACATTATATAGCACATTTATTGGTGTTCCCTACTAAGTAGCAGTCCTTGAGTTTCATGAACTCATTGGCACATTTGTCCTTATGGACCGAGTTGTAATCAACAACGATGCATTTCCCGTATACTGAGGCCTATATATATCATTGATCATGATTAATTAACTGTTCACGTTTACGAGGATGCGAGGTGGCCACATACCTCGGCGGAGCACTGTGAAACTGCGGCGGCGAACTTTTGAATTGGGCGGGTACGCGGCTGCATTTCTGGCACCTATGTATTTATTTCCGGCGAATTATATGAGATAATTGAAATGGGATGATTGCTCGTATACTCTAATATTTAATGAGGTTTTGATGTTGATGATTTGGGGAGGGCGGATGACTTTGGGGGCTTTCGTCATCCAATCATTTCTGACGAGGAAGTAGTTGACAGTGAAGAACATTGTAGGTACGGAATGATGCAAGCAATTAAACAGCTGATAGTGTAGATTAGGGTTAGACTGTGATGGTTAAGTGGGTCACCTATTGTAGATGGATGTATGGTCCTAATGCGGGCCGGGCTATTTAGGTAGATTAACCGCGACGTAGACGCGCCTCGTGTTAAAGACATCATCCCTTGTCTCTCCAACTACATGTATCCAAATCACGAATTGTTCGTACCACAAGCACACACACTTATTGAAATTTTGAATTGATTGATTGACTACACACCTTGCGCCTCTTGGTTCTTCTTGAATAAAGCTCAATTGACGCAATCCACAATGCGCCTTCCGCCCTTCTTTCTGACGACCGGTTCTGCTTGCGACTAGAATCCGCAGCAGTTCCTCACTCTTGCAGACAACGACTCCCGGGAATGCTCCTTCACGCGTACCTCGTCCCTTAGCTTATTCTCATGTGACGCTGTCTCCATTACTATGAATGAATTCCCCGGACAGGAGCAGCCCACCAGCGATAGCCTCGATTTCTCTGACGATGAGGCTCTCCAACCACAGTTTCAACCCGGACTGACTCGCCATGGCAGTGTCTTTTCGACCGTCGGCTCGTCCGACATGGCTCATATTGCCCACATCGATCGCAATGAATACTCCGACGAAGACATCAAGATTGTGTACGAGATAGTCGTCCGAGCCGAGACCATTTTAGCTGAAGAGCTCACCCCATCTTCCCGCCTTCCAACACACGCTCTTTTCCTTGCCTACGATGAGATCCTCGCCGAAAATGGCCTTGACCCCGGTGAACGCCATATTAGTAAGCTGGTGTTCATGGTGGGAGGGGTCAAAGGCCAAAAGTCCATAATGGACAAATTCAAAGCTGTCATGGCTCGAATGAACATAACTTTGGCGATCGAGGAACCGCAAGCCTCTGGGAGCGAACATGAATACCGCGAAGGTCATCCTGTTGGTAGCGACATCGAGGATGCTTGTACTGTTGATGACGAGTATACGTCCAATGCTCATATGAGTGAAGCTGGATTTAATAGACACGGGTTTGACTCTAACTATGAACCGAGCCTCTCGAAAGAGTCGCTGGACGTGACAAAAGAGAAACATCTCGCTGATAAGGCTGAGGCCTTTCGGAAGAAGCACCATACCCAATTTTTGGCTGTGGCTACTCTTCGCCGATGGCATAATACAGCCCACTATGTTAACTACCTACGCACCCAGTCGGACGCAACACGTGAGGCAGAGTCGAGAGCAACGTTCGAAGACAAATTCCATACCTGGAGGGCTCTCGCCGCCGAGGCTGCGCAGGCAGCACCTAACAATGTCCCCCCAAACGCATATTCTAAGCGTACAGAGAGAATTGCGATTAGGGCGCATGATATCTTGGCAACGAAGAAAGCTTTGATAAAGTGGCGGCAATCAGCCCAAGAGGAGTACCGGAAAAACCAAGGCGCTAAACTACTGGCGCACCAGTTGGTTGGGCAAGAGTATGAGGATGAGGATTTTAAGGAAAATCCTGAACTCGCTCGTCTTGCGCAAAGAGCCCATAGAAATCTGGTTTTATCCAAGGCTTTCACAGCATGGTCAAACAGAGTTGAGGAAGAAGATGCCAAAGCTGAAGTTGCTAATAAAGCCTACGAAATGAGCTTAAAAGTAAAGGCCCTCGGTTTTGCTAGAAAGAGCTCAGCTATCGATGGCATGAGACAGCTGCTAGCCAGCAGAATCAGTGGTGCCGCTGATTCTTCCGCCACCCAAGCAGTTGTTCCTGATACTAAACAGTCAGAATCGCTGGCCCCAGCTATCGCGAAATCTACTTCTGCTGCACCTATTCCTTCTAGACCCCGTCTTCCGTTCGAACGTCCGTTATCCTCTATAGATATCGCCACTCGGCTCCAAACTAGAAGCCTTGCTGAAAACCGACCTACTTCCTCGAACGTGCGGCCATCTACTGCTATTCCTATTCATACTGTACCGTCCACCACTACATCGGGCGGTGGTGTAGGTGTCGGGGCCAATTCTGCTTCACCAGTGGAACCTGTACCTGCCAATAAGCTTTCTACGGACGCTGATACTTCTGATAACGACCAGCCGGATGAGCGAACCATGTTAGCTCGAAGACACATCTTACGTATGAGATACTTTGGTGCCTGGGAGAGGTACACAAGTGACAATATTGCGAAAGTCGAGCAATTTGGGCAGGAAAGTCAGGATCAACGGATTACGCGGTCAGTCCTAACGTGGCGTAACGAAACTGCTTCTCGACAACAGCGAGCTGTCGAGCGCAACATCGAGTTCCAAGAGACCAGGGCCTACCAAAAGGTAGCAGAAATAATTCCTAAATGGAGGGGAAAGGCCGGTCGAAAGGTGCACCACCGAGAAAAGATACTCGAGTACTATGCTGAAAGAGCTGAATATTATCAAAAAACTACGAAAGCGCTCCCCGTTTTGAGAGGGAGGACAGAACAAGCTGCGCAGAGAGAGAAGCTGCTGCGGTGCTACGCGGAGCGTACCAACTACTACTTGAGGACTACACAAGCTTTATCACTTTGGCGAGAGAAAGCCCAGGATGTTTCTCAGAAACGTCAGCTCGAGGAGCATTACGGAGAACGCGCCGATTATTACTATAGAACTCGAAGTACTCTTTCTGCGTGGCAGCAGAGGACTAGGCAGAAGCGAAAGGAGAGACTGAAGGAAGCACATTTAGAGACACGCCGCATGGTAAAGAGGAATATGGGTGAGCGTTGCGTCAAAGAATGGCGCAGTAAACTGGAACCGAGCTATCAACGCCACGAAATCATGAATGTGGCCTTAGTAGATGCCCTTGAGGATCGTGAATGGAAACAGACATCGCAGGCATTCGATACAT
This sequence comes from Xylaria sp. FL1777, assembly GCA_022578965.1. Taxonomy (NCBI): domain Eukaryota; kingdom Fungi; phylum Ascomycota; class Sordariomycetes; order Xylariales; family Xylariaceae; genus Xylaria; species Xylaria sp. FL1777. The sequence goes on from MU400515.1 coordinate 361,426, forward strand.
GGCGACATCGGGCACAGGAACGGACTGAAGCGGCAGCCACAGGCGATGCCATGCTCAAGCAGAAAGCTATGGGACAATGGCGAGAAAAGGCGACATTGCATAGAGACTTGGGAATAGAGGCCGAGGAGCATTGGGAAATAAAGGCGAAGTCCCGAGCGCTTAAAAATTGGAACCTTAGCTCCCTTCAAGGTGCGAACCGACCAGAGATGGTGGCCAACGCGCTAGACAAGAAGGACAGAAGATTATTACGACAAGGATTTGAGACATGGTATGGCCGAACGGCAGACAAGCTCGTCCCTGTCAAGCTGCCTGACGGAACCTACAGAAACGTGGACCAGGTGGTTGAAGGTGCCCAACAGCAGGCTATCAAGCACAAGGCCCGAGGGCTTCTTCGTACATGGAAAGCAGCAGCAGCAACAGCAGCAGCAGAGAGCAGAGCGAATCAAGTGCAAGATGAGGTGTATGCACCGACACCTGGGCGACCACGACTCTTTCTTGGATCTTATGGTGGAAGGGGGACTACGACGCCACTAGCACCCGTGCCGAGTCATACTCGTTGGCAGGCTCGGGATTCGGCGATGGGTCGGTCGGAATTTGGAGCAAGAGTTAGTCGCTCTGAGCGCACAAAGAACCCCAAGAACCTTAGAGTTTCCTGGGCGGCTTAGGTTATATATAGATGAATTGGATTCAATTAATTTAAATTGAATTAAACAAAATGCTACTGCAATGGCTAATGAAATGTTAATAGCAAACCTATATTTTACATGTAGGAAGCTTCTTGCTACCTACCTGAGTATACTTCCTATGGTTGTATACCCCCACGTCATGTTGCAGTTCTATCTATTTAGTGAGGGTTTCAGCAACACTACCTTTTGACCCATTTTTCTGACCCACAAATTTCTACTAACATGAGTGACTTTATCTGTATGCCATATAACCAAACCTTCAATCCTTTGACACTTCTTTGCTATTCAGTTAAAACAACAGCTTCAATTAAAGTAAATACATTTATAAAATGTGTGTGTTAAGATGTAAATGCAGGTTAATTTCTACCTCGAAATTTCGTGGAATAACAGGGTTTAAACAAGGTATAGCTGCTAGAAGTGTAATGTAGCACTTTGTAACAATAGTTATTGTAGTGACATCTGGCATAGGCAAAATTAGGTGGAACTAGGAGTACCTTTAACTTCAATAGTTTTGATTGGCTGTTATACCCCTGCTTTGTGGTCTTGGCAGGTAGTGTTGCTGAAACCCTCACTAAATAGATACTACCTAGGTAGGTAGCTCTAAGGTAAACTTAGCAGCACATGCACTGGTTGGCACTAAACAAGTCATCCGCGGGACTTACCTAACCTGTAGAGTCTACCTAGGTTCTATAGTACGTCAGCTTCTAGATTACTACCTACTTAATCTACATTATACTCTGTACTTGACGAACGATATCGACTCCGAAATGATATTTACTTAATAATTGAGCGAGATTTTCATGGATGTTCGATGGCCATTTTCTTACATCAAGCTCAATAAACAAGAACCCAAAGTCCGAAATCGCAAAACGAGCTAGCAACTTCAGCCGAACCTTTGCGATACTACGCTGCCCCGATTAGCATCTCGTGTCGCAACACGCGCCTCTCTTTCCAACAACCTTGCGCCCTTCGACCATATCCCATATCTAGTGACTCGATCGCCTAGCAATGCTACACACGAACGAAACGCGCCGATAGTATGAAGGGCGTCCTTCCAGGCAAGCCAGAAGCTCGTCTTCAAGCTGTCTCAACCGGATATTGGGACGGTAGGCGGGTCATTGTATACATTACTGGAAATGCCCTCTCCATCCTCTCCGATCCCGCCACCGTCCTGCAGACCATCTACGACGATGACAGCCGCAAGCTCGAGGCCGTGGCCTTTGACGAATTCTCAGGGAAGATAGCCGCATGCACAGATGGAACGGTCAGGGTATACCGACCCTTGGATCATACACACGACTCCCTCAAGGTTAGCCCTCCTCGGCCGAAATGTCGCTCTACCACACAGCTAATTAATGTCCATAGTGGGCGTTACAAGCTACCTTCGACGTCGAAAATAGCCCCACGCCCGCTTCGCTCTCATGGGGTAGCTCCGAGGAGCTTCTCATCGGGCGATCTTCTCTCTGGCTCTACGACACCGCGTCAACACCTCCCGCCTGTCGCTGGAAACGAGAGCTGGCAAGTCCGGCCAAATCCGCACTCCTCTCATACGACTCGTCCTACATTGCGTCTATCGGCTACCATGACCGTCTCGTCAAGATATGGCGGAGACTGAACTTCGGCTCTGAGGAGGTCCATTTTGACTATGGGTATTTACCTCACCCGCGCGCCATTACGAGCATACAGTGGCGGAAACCATTTCACGTTGACCAGACCATCGAGAATGTTTTGTATAGCTTCTGCGCCGATAATACACTGCGAGTATGGACCAGCGCAGATGGGATCGGTAGCCACACACTCCAGCTTTGGGGCAAGCTGGATCTTGGAGGGGCGATTCCACGAGATCCTAGTAGCCGCTACCAAGATGTAAGGTGGGCTTTCATAATTAGCCAGCGAGACCTCGCGAATGCAGCAGAAAAAGTTGTTCAAGAGCAAGGAAACGGCCAAGAAAAAGAGGACGTGGCGCTTCAGTATCTGTTATCTATTGCTAACAGAGACACGGAAATATGTGTTGTCTTTGATGGCAATGGGAGCATGTCTGCCTGGGCGTTGGAGAACATCAGTAGCAAGCCAAGGGGAGCTAATAATATTGACAACGTCGCATTCGTCAAGTCGAAGGACTTCGAGTTTCTTAATCCCTCTTCCACAACACTGCATGTTGAGATTTTGAGCTATTGCAATAAGTGTTCGGGACATCTCCACATCCTCTTTCATCACTTTGATGGAAAGATCGAGGCATTCGAGAGCAATATTGCAGACCTGCTCGACCCGACTTCAAGAACTGGCCGGTTAGCTCACCGAGCTACGTGGTCTGGACATTCTGGAGCGATCAAGAAGATAGTCAGAAACTTCAGTGGAAGTGCCATCGTCTCACGGACTGAGAAGGGTGAGACCATTGTTTGGAATCATCAACGAAGCAGGCTGCTCCGGCACAACATCATATCAGAAAAACGGCATATTCATAGAATATGTCTATTAAGGGGCGGCCGATTTGTTGTTTTTCTTCACCATGACACACTCTCGGTATGGGATTGTAGAACCCCTGTCAACAAGCCCCTCGGCGAGTGCAAGTACAACGTTCAAGGCAAGCCACTTTGTATTTTGGTCCTCCCTCGGAAAAATGCCGACGATTTTTCAGTCGCTCATGTTGCAACTATCACGTCGGAACAACGAGGTATAGTCTGGGAAATATGCCTCCCCTTCGACCCCGACAATGGCAATGGAGCACAAAAGAATGGATATAAAAACCCCCTTCGTGAGTTCTGCACTTTCGAATTAGAAGGTGCAGGGGACCTTGCGTACGTCTTGCCTGTCGACCCAGCTGGATCAAAGCCTGTGATATCTGGATTTCTAGATGTGTTTGCTCGTGATGTGGCGGTGTCCTATACTCATAGTGGACGCGTCGAATTTTGGACGGCCAGGGTCGATGACACGCGAAACCGGGTTGAATGGCTTTCCACGTCGTCAATGGAAACGGGAGTCACGGAACCTGCTCTGGTCGGTGGTAGCACGATGAAGAAGGCTGCGCTTGTGAACCAGAACAGATCAGCAGTAACAATATGGGACATTCGAGGAGCACGATTGGAGTATGAACAAGACTTTGAAAGTCATAATACGGTCCAAGACCTTGATTGGACCTCTACGCCTGATTTGCAGTCTATTCTTGCGGTAGGATTTCCGTACCGAGTTGTATTACTTTCACAAATGCGTTTCGACTATCTAAACAAGGGCCCAGCCTGGGCTCCGATCCGAGAAATCAGTATTCGAGAATTTACGCCACACCCTATAGGAGACTCGACGTGGTTAAGCGATGGCAACCTCATAATAGGCGCTGGTAACCAGTTATTCCTGTACGACAGGAACTTCGGAGAAACGAGTGCCATTATAACAAATGTGCGGACGACACATCATAAACCCAAAGATCAAGACTTATTCGAAGTGGTACAAAAATTAAATGGACCACTACCAGTATTCCATCCACAGTTCCTCAGTCAGTGCATTCTGGCTGGGAAACACAAAGTCGTGAAACGAATCCTCTTGGCTCTCAATCATACGTTGAAATATCACGTTGAGGGCGATACAATCGATGCCTATCTTGGCCTTGACATAGCCGAAATTTACAGTGATGGATTTGTAAGTGATCCGATCCGCCTCTTGGATGCTTCGCTAACAGGACAGTCTGCTGGCACCAACACCACCGATTCCTCATATATAACACGACGGACATCATTTGACGAAAACGACGAGACTTTCACAGAGGAACTCGCGTTAAGCATATGCGAGAAACTTCAGAGTATACCCTTACCACAACTCTCTGGCCATGAGCAAATTCAATTAGTCGATATTGTCGAGTGTTCTGGTGTCGTGGAAAAGCATCGGAGGTCTCTCGACGAAAACGGAGCTAGGTTTATGGTTTTCTTTCGGCAGCACGCTTTACGTAAAGGTAGGGTCAACGAGATACACATGTCCTGGAGAGAAATCAATTGGGCATATCATTCAACTAGCCAAGACATTCTGATGGATTTCGTGTCTCGCAATTACCATGGGACTATGCTATGGGAAAACGCGAGAGAGAGTGGCATATTCATGTGGCTGAGTGATGCCAATGCTGTGGTAAGTTGTCAACCTCGGTACAGCTTTTGACGAGGAACTAAGGATTATTGCAGAGGGCACAATTTGAAGTCATTGCACGCAATGAGTATACGAAAAGCGAGATGAAAAACCCTGTTGATTGCAGTCTATTTTACTTTGCCCTAAAGAAGAAAACTGTTCTTCAGGGCCTCTGGCGTATGGCTAGCTGGAACAGGGAGCAAGTCATGACACAACGACTTTTGGCAAACAACTTTGAGGATCCTAAATGGAAGACGACGGCCCTGAAGAACGCCTATGCTCTGCTTAGTAAACGTCGCTTTGGTAAGTCTGCCGTTCTCATATCAGCATGCTTGCTAACACCAAATACAGAATATGCAGCTGCCTTCTTCCTTCTAGCTGATCATTTGCAAGATGCGGTCAATGTCTGTTTGAACCAAATTAAGGATCTACAGCTTGCTATTGCCATTGCTCGAGTCTACGAGGGCGACACGGGTATAGTTCTTAAAAGGTTACTAGAAAATGAAGTATTGGCAGTAGCCTCACAAGAAGGGAATCGATGGCTTGCTTCCTGGGCATTTTGGATGCTGAAGAGGAGGGATATGGCTGTCCGAGCGCTTATAGTAAATCAACCCCTTCTAGAAATATTCCGTGATCGCAAACTAATTATGCTTAGACTCCCGTCTTTACGCTTCTGGATACGCCTGCGTCTCGAGATCTCAAGTCGAAGCTATTCCTTACCGATGACCCAGCCCTAATTATTTTGTATTCGCAACTACGGCAACAGAGTCTGCAGACCCTCCGCGGAGCATCAAAAGTCACGCCTCGGATAGAATGGGACTTTGTAATCCATAATGCAGGGCTCTATGATCGCATGGGCTGTGATCTGCTTGGTCTCGATCTCGGTAAGTTTCGTGTAGGAGCTCTAGTTTGCATCGTGTCTGCACCTTCTCTCCCTCCCTCTCTTCGTATCACGCCATTGACTAATCTTGTAGTCCGGAATTGGGAATTCCTTCGCCTCCCCACGCCGGCACAAAAGGGCTTCGGCGGCGACATCGTCGATCCCACCAAACTGCTCCGTCGCCGCAGCTCGCTTATCGTCCAGGATATTCCCCTTACTCCAGCCATCCCCGGAGATATGAAGACTGGCGGTCATGGCGTCAAGCCACCGCCAACCGTGTTCCAGGAACCCGACGCAAACTCCTTACTCGATTCGTTTGGATTCTAATATGGAATGGTGGTGAGATGATGTGCTGCTGACTGCCGATGTAAGAAGCCGAGTAGTGAGATAGTGGCGTTCTGTATGATATTCCTCCTTTGCCGTTTTCTCGGCTTTGGTCTGTAGTACCTAGGATTTGGGGGCAGAAGTGTTGGGTCTGTCTCAACCCTGTCTGTATTAATAGTAATAATGTCTATGTCTTGGCTGAGGGCTGGGTAGATAGCATGGGTCTGGAACAGAGTAGTGAAAACTGGATGGAATCATTTTCCCTTGATCCGTCGGCGGCTGTTATATGCAGGATAATAATCATGACTGATAGGTTACTACTACTCACAACACCCACTTAGACACACACGCCGCACGCACGTTCGAGACCGCCTGAGTTAATGCCGTTTCGGTAATAGTAAATATATTGATATTCGAGGCGCGGTACATTCAAGGACATTTCGCGGTGGCTGCATGTCAATGTCTCCGTCCGCGGGGTTCGTGTTAGTCGCAACGCCGGGATTGGCGGCTTTTACTCCGATGCGGCTCGGATATTGAGGTTGACCCCCTTTTTACCGCCAATTCGCCTTAGTATTTTCGCCTCTTACCTACATATCGTCCTATCTGATTTCGATCTGTAATTTTTGTAATTGGATGACCTAGACACCTAGATAGTCGCGGTAGGGATTCGGCTGCTGGTTGTTGGTTGTTGGTACGTTCTTGACCACCGTTTGCCCGGGATTGAGAGCTGATGCCAAGTTTCATGGATCCAGGGACTAGGAAGACGATGGTTCGGATTCATGTGTATGTATAGGGGCGAATAGATAGAATAAGTATATATGTAGTTGGCTATCCTCGTTATTGGGAATGGACTTGAGAGTTGAAGTATCAGACAGACAGAGAAACGTCTACAACTACTGCATTCTTCCGAGCTCTACCTGGGCTTTTGGTTTAGATTTGGGCTCCTCGCAATATCCATATAGCACAATAATACGGGCGATTGATCGTATTATATACCTCACTAACCCTGACATTCGCATCCCCATCCCAGACCAATCAACAGACAAGCTAAAACCATGTCGTCCTCATCATCATCCACATCATCCTACCCATTCCCAGACCTACCCGTAAGCGGCATCACCTTTCCCCACTCGCCAATCACGACCGCCGCCTTCGCGTACACGAAGGAGCACACGACGGAAGCCGTGTACAACCACTGCGCGCGCGGCGCGTGCTTCGCGTTGATCCTGGCGAAGAAGCTGGCGCCGCTGGCGGCCGCGGACGCCGAGACCGTCGTTCTCGGGTGCGTGCTGCACGACATGGGCTGGTCGTTCGACAAGGAGCTCCTGTCGCCCTACAAGCGCTTCGAGGTCGACGGCGCCGACATCGCGCGGAGGTTCATCCAAGGGTATCGGGGGGAGGACAGGGAGAAGTGGGACGAGGCGCGGGTTCAGAAGGTTTGGGATATTATTGCGCGTGAGTCTCTCTCTCTCTCTCTCTCTCTCTCTCTCTCGCACATACACACACACACACACACACACACACACATATATATACATATAGGCACATGCATATATATATTGACTTACAGACTTACTGACTCCACCCATCTCTATTACCCACAGTCCACGCAACCCCCTCCATCGCAACCTTCAGCTCAGCAGAGGTAGCAGCGGCGTCCCTGGGGATCTACGTGGATTTCGCCGGGCCGCTGTTCCCGGCAGACCCCTTCGGCGACCCGGCCGCCGCCTCGCCGAACCCCACGCCCGGCGCCGTGATCACGGTGGCCGAGTTCAGGGAGGTGCACGCGGCGTTCCCGTACGCCGGGTTCGACGAGGACGCGGCCAAGAACATCTTCTGCGGCCTGTGCCGCGACAAGCCCGCGTCGACGTACGACAACTTCGTCAGCGCGTTCGGGCGCGAGTTCGGCCTCGATGGCAAGGGGGCTGGTAAGGAGGAGTATACTAAGGCGTGGGAGAAGGGGGCTGGGACTAGTGTCCTTTTGGGGGGTTTTCCTTATTTGAGGGGGTTGTTGGAGGAGAAGGAGGATTAGGTAGGTAGTTTAGCGGGTGGAATTGGATGTCGGTGGTTGAGGGTTGGGTGAGGCTGTAGAACAATTACCTAGTGTGATAGATAATATCCAACAATAACTCCGGCTCGTGTTAACTAGACACTTTGCATGAAGTTTCCGATATGACTTTACACTGGGCCGGCAAGATGGTGTGTTCGATGATCCATTTTGTTGTTGTGTTGTCGGTTGTTTTCGTTGGTTGTTTTCGTTATATTCTAGAAAGTTTGCAGCATTAAGCTTTCTAAGTTTACTCTTCGAGTTATCATAGTTACAACGGCGAGTGACTACTGTACTTAACCTTGCTGTTGGTAATATTTCCTATCGTGTTTAATTTATTTGGATAGAAGTGGCTTGGTTGCCTGTTGGTTTTACTATCACAACTTAGGTACTTTATACCTAGCCTTAGAGCTGTATCCTGGTGCTTATTAATTCGCGTTCATGTTGATAGTGATTATGTAAGAGTAACCCCAGATATCTTGGCATACTATACCCATTGAGGTATGCATGTGGAGTCTTTAATCCCGACCATGGCCTATCGGGAAGTACCCTTTCACCCCATGACTATTCCCTCCCTCCCTTCTTTCTTTATATCCTATTTCATCATAACACTTTAAATTTTGAAGCAAGTTATCTTGGTTTCTATAACAATTTCATTATCTACAACATACCGTCGAGTCACCCTCGCGTGACACCGCGGCAGTCATCATGGCTCCCGACAGAGGATTAACTGTATTAGAACCTACGCCGGAAGATGACGTCGAAGTCGAAGCCGAGGCCGAGCAGATGAGTCCGCCAACGTCCCCCGGTGAAGGCGATCCCCCGGTCAAGTTCCTTCCCGAGGGCCGTCACTTTACTTTTCGCGGCGTGGTGGTTGGCTTGCTCGTCGGCCTCGTCATCGTCTTCTCTAACATGTACTTCGGTCTGCAGACTGGCTGGGTTAGCATGATGACTATGCCTGCGAGTCTGCTGGGTTTCGGCATCTTCCGTACCCTCTCGCGCCGCTTAAGCTTCCCATTCACGCCTGTTGAGAATGTGTTGGTGCAATCTGTTGCCGGCGGTATGGCTATCATGCCACTGGGTTGCGGGTTTGTCGGCGTAGTAAGTCCAGTTTCCCTATTGTCATGTCGGTGGTGGACGTGAAGGGCATTTACAAGAGGGGCCGATGTTGATGAGGATCTATATTTGATTATACATAAATGAGTGGTGGTACTAACTTATACCTATTATAGCTGCCAGCCATGGAATACTTGTTGAAGCCATCTGAACAAGGGCCCATCCACCTCAACATGGGAAAACTCATCATCTGGTCTCTTGGCCTATGCTACTTTGGAGTCGTCTTTGCCGTCCCGTTGTAAGTTGATCTATTTATACAGTACTGCGACAGCTCATACTCACTCTTCATCATAGACGACGGCAAGTCATCATAAGAGAGCAATTAAAGTTTCCAAGTGGCTTTAGCACGGCAGTGCTAATTGGTGTTCTCCACGGCAAGGGGAGCACCCAAAACAGCGGAGCTTTAGACCCGTCCAAAGCTGCCACATTTGGAAGCCTAGCCCTAGAAAACCAACCCCTTTTCGAGTCTGAGGATGCACATGATGAAGAGGATCGTACCTCTTCCGCTAAGAAGCAGACCTGGGCCGCTAATATCAGGCTATTGCTGATTACGTTCGGTATCTCGGGTATCTATACTCTGTGCACATACTTCTTTCCCATCCTACGTAACCTACCTATATTCGGTACTGTTGCGGCCGAAACTTGGCTATGGACTCTGAACCCGAGTTTCGCGTACGTTGGCCAAGGTATCATTATGGGACCAGCTACGACCATACACATGCTTTTGGGCGCGATAATCGGATGGGGTGTCTTATCGCCCCTAGCGAAGTATCGAGGCTGGGCACCTGGTCCGATCAACGACTGGGAGTCTGGTAGCAAAGGATGGATTGTCTGGACATCACTCGCCATCATGCTGGCAGATGCGGTGATTAGCCTTGGTCATGTCGCCTTACGACCTGTGGTCGAATACGGACCAGTGCTATTCATGAAATTCAAGCAAAGATACGACCGGGGCGGCTTCCAGGCTCTTTTTCGACGCCACCCTACGGGATATAGCACTGTGGCTGGCGATGAAACTGTAACGAGCCGACATTCTACATCCAGTGCGGATGGACTCAACAGTCTGTCGAACCCAGGCGATGAAAACGGAGGTCGAAGGGTATGGGACCACGATGATGCTCCTCCAGAGCAGCTTGTGGGTACTAAGACGGTTAGCATAGGTCTGGTCCTCTCAATTGTTTTCTGTATCGTCAGTATTCATATCACTTTCGGAGAGCTTGTGCCCTTATACGGCACCATAATTGCCGTTTTCATGGCTATGGTACTCAGTATCATGGGCGTACGTGCGCTGGGTGAAACAGACTTGAATCCGGTATCAGGAATTAGCAAGATTGCGCAGCTTTTCTTCGCGCTCATCATCCCCCAGACAAACAAGGCCAGCGTGCTCATCAATCTCATCGCCGGCGCTGTCTCCGAGGCTGGCGCTCTACAAGCCGGAGATCTAATGCAGGACCTCAAGACGGGGCATCTACTGGGCGCCGCGCCCAAAGCCCAATTCTGGGGCCAGATCATCGGTGCTACGGTCGGGGCTGTGGTCAGCGCATGGATCTATAGACTTTATACGTCCGTCTATGAAGTCCCGGGCGACTTATTCCAGGTCCCAACGGCCTTTGTATGGATCTTCACTGCAAGACTTGTCACGGGCAAGGGATTACCGTACATGGCTCGAGAATTTGCGATAGGCGCTGCTGTCATATTCGCCGTTTTTACGGTTTTAAGGACAAAAGGCATGGGGAAGAAGTGGCATGCCTACATTCCCGGAGGTATTGCCGTTGCAGTTGGTAAGTGAATTGATTTGAAATCTTGCTTGAGCTATCCCCAAACTGATCGACATGTTAGGCATGTACAATGTGCCGTCGTTTACTCTAGCGAGAACCATTGGCGGGTTGATGAATTGGTATTGGAGGGTGCGTCTTCGAAAGGATGACACACCCCTCATTGTGCTGGCATCTGTAAGTTATCCTCGATTACGTTACGATAGTGTGGGTGTGCTAACAGTCACTACAGGGGTTCATCCTAGGTGAAGGTTTCTTAAGCATTGTCAATCTGATATTGCAGAGCTCGCAGGTACCTCACTTATGAGGAACTACTTGACGTTTGCTGGTTTTGTCGAGAGGTATCGAATAATGAATGCTATAGGCCGGTTCAAGATAGAAGGATAGGTAGAACAATGCGATGGCATAATATGCTTCTCCTTTCATGTGTCTCATTCATGTGTCTCGGAACTCTCTCCATGGAGCTTCTCCTACCGAAGCCCCTTAGACAGCCCCATAATTGTCCCCCTCTCAACCCCTCACACCCTCATTTTTACAGTGGGAGAATCGTACCACTTATGGTGGGGTAAAACCCGAGGGAGTCCTGCCCAAAGAATCCATTGAGACCTATCTAGGTAGGTACGCATACCGCATACTCATATATGCTGTGTACTCGGCCTAGACGACTCTTATCCCTTTATTTACCCCCTCACTGCTAACCTCGTAGACTGAAGTTTATTAAGCCAGGGAAACCAATTCAAGATGCTTGTTAGCGAAAGCCATACCGATATCCAGACGACGGTGGATGGGAAAGAGACGACTATGAGTATGCCATGCTCGCTCGAATTCGACCCGAGAACACGGCTAATGTGCAGCATAGGATTATTCGTCTTTCACCCAACCATCCAGCAATATCCAAATGCGTAAATACTCTAAACAAGCTCTTCCTAACTGGAGAGATTCGCGCGGCCACTGATACGAAGCACCACAGTCGATTCCCGGGTGTTGTATTGTTCAGCGAGATTTATCAAGGTGCGCTAGCGCTGAGCATCCCTTTTCATCGATGATTCAATTCAATTCAATTCAATTCCCGGTCTGGACGGTCAGAATCACTTTGCTAACAGCACGATAACAAGTGACTGGACCGGTCGCGCGATTTGCTCGCCAGATAGCTGGGCAAGGTTACATCGTTGCGGCGCCTTCATCCTACCACGATTTCGTCGGCCCCGAAGCTTTAGCTTACGACGGAGTACGACACCCCAAATATTGTATTATGTGTTTCTAGCTAAGTGTTGGTCTTGTGTAGCCTGGTACAGATCTTGGAAACGAGTTGAAAATCAAAAAAGTAAGGCCGGCTGTTCTGCGTCGCCCCACGCACAATTGGGACACCTGTTCGCTTACTTGTACTTGTTCTTACATTGTGACAGACGCTCCAATCATACGACCAGGACTCCTCCAAAGCCGTCGATTACTTGCTCAGTCTGCCGACATGCTCGGGGCGGATAGGCACCACAGGCATGTGCCTCGGCGGACACCTCGCCTTACGCGCTAGTGTAAGGTTTCCATCCTCGACAGTTTATTGCACAGTCATTGTACACCTTGCCCGTCACGTAGCCTTACTAACTATATTTCACTATAGCTTGACAGCAGAATTACTGCCGCCGTTCCATTCTTCGGAACAGATATTCACAGCAGAACTTTAGGCCCATACACTGCAGCCAACACGTCACTAGAGGCGCCACCGGATAGCAACCATACGCTCGACAAACTCTCACAGATCAAAGGAGAAGTTGCAATGATATTTGGTATTAAGGATACGCATATCCCTGACGCTGGACGTGATCTGATCCGGCAGAAGTTGCGTGAGGCCGGCGTCGTGTTCAGCTTCTACGAATTTGCATGGGCACAGCACGCCTTCATCCGTGACGAGCTCAGCAAGGGCCGCTACGATCCGGCCATTACCAAAATCTGCTTCGAGGTGCTGGTCGAACTCTTTGGAAGAATCCTAAAGTCGGATTTGGGACCGCGTGACGCGACACCCGAGAAGCTTGAGCATGTTTGCTAGATTATATGTAGCTCGTAGCTTGGTCTAATTTTCTCGTATATTCCAAAATATTAGAGAGCATTCTACCCATGTAACCAAGTTAAACTTGCGCAGAGCTATAAAACAAAGGATACTAATATCATGTCTCAGTTGAGTGTCGAATCGAGGTTCTTCTGGGGTATCCTAGAACGTTCCATCTTGTATCCTTTTACGGCACCAGTGGAACCTACCTACCTAATCTTAATGTCTGTACAATGGGATATGCAATAGCTTAATCTAAAGGAACTATGTTACATACACACATAATTCTTGATAATTAGAATATGTATATTGGGTGGGATATAGTACCTAAGCAAAAGCGGTTGAGTTAGGTTTTACTGTCCTGAATCAGAATGCGAATGAGACATGCCGCTTTTAGGTTGAGCCTGGGCTGGCTAGACTCGCTTTAACACAAGCTAAAATGAAATAACTCCTAAAACACAAACTCATTGCTGAGTTTATTTTTTCAGCATTTAGGATGAGCGGCTGGAATAAGTCATCCTATTCGCCACACACCATCGAGCTCGTGTTGAGGCACAATGTTTCTCGCGCAATTTCATCGAACGCCCTGCTTTTGATCTCAACTTTTCTCTGTCATGGCTAGCAAAAGTCATTGACTGAGTGGCTTGTTGGGTTGTTAGAGAACGCCGAAACCACTTGAGCCCCGCGTCTTCCCAATGCTAGGCTTTAAAATCATAAACGCATCTAAAAGCATCGAAGAAGAAGGCATGTCCATTTACAAGCCCGAGATATTTTATCCCGTTCCGTCTCGGAGATGTCTTTCAGAATAGGTACTAGGTGGTTGCCAAACTTGCATTTGGCTCTAGCTCAACCATTTGGTTGGGTCATGGTCTTTGATATGTCCTCTTGCTACTACCTCTTGTACTTATTCTAACTGAGTTCTTCTGGGAAGAAGGTCCACATCAACGCCAGCTAGAATAATCATGAACTTAAAATCTACAAACACATCAATAAGCACAAAACCTACCGAGGCCCGCATAGCATCCGCTCAATCTGGGGATCCTTCAAATTCAAGGGACCACATGGCAACCATGACGTTATCGTGCAAATCCCTCTTTCGATAGCCATGGCTAATCTCTAGGGTATGATGCCTGGTGAAGTTTTCGAACCTATCCTTGACCAACGTGATTGCATTGCTCGGCCCCTGTTAGATTATCTCAAACGGAGCGAGACGTACCTTCAGTTCTAGAATAAGCGTGGTAAGTCGAGTGCAATTAAGTAGCAGAGACGAGGACCAACTGATGATTCATTTAGGTAATTGGAGAGGGATTGTTCCTATACCCCGTAAAAGGGCTCTCGGGTCTCTCTCGGGGTCGTTAAAGGGCGAGGAACGGGCGAGGTTCTTGGACTTCATTAGGGATTTGCTTGGTTGGGTCCCAGAAAAGCGGCTTACAGCAAAATAGACTTTATCATATCCGAGGTTTACCGCCCCTGACGAATGATTCATTCCGAGGACTTTAAAACACCAATAAATGGTTCCTCCTGATTATCCGACTTCGGCACACATAACATCCTAATCGACGAAGGCTTTGAAGCTACCGCTGTCATCAACTGGGATTTTGTGTTGCGCACTAAAGCTGGAAGGAGAGTAGAGGAGATCTGCCTGAGCATATAGAATAATGTACTGTTTGGCTTTGCAAAAGTTATACATAAATGTAGCTAGCCCCTTACCTGTCACCCAACTCACAAGGGAGGCGAGCCAAACCTGAGCAAAGGCAGCAAATGCGCTACGAATTTGGTAAAACCTACCTGAACCTTGTAATCAGGGCAGGGAGGGTAGCAAACAGAAAAAAGAATTCAAGCTCGAAGTGAAGTGAAGAGGACTCTAGATATTGCGTGTAGTGGAATGCCTGCATGTGAGCAGTCGCTAGGCCAATGACACGCCACAGATGCATACGAAGCCCTAAATCTTGATAGCACTACTAACGGGGCATAATAAAACAAGATAACCGCAAACAAAACCTAGATAGTGGTTGTACATGACATGGCACAGAACAATGCGGTGCAGTCATTCGTCATTCTACCTGAATATAAATATTGGCAGGAACAAATTCAATAGTAGACTCTCTATAATAATAATTGGAGGTTTACTTGTGTGCCCTGTCCAGGGCAAGGCATACAGGTACTTGCTGCCAGGTGACTTAGTTTGTACAAGCCAGGGTAAGAAAAAAAAAGCTGAAAAAAAAAAAAAAACTAGTCTACTGCTGCTCCGCCAACCTCTGACAAGTACCCCGGTACTTGCTTCCTCAGACTCAGTCTAGCGTCACTCAACTGTCTATACTACATGTAGGTTAGCTTGCTCGCAAACAGCGTGGGAATCTGGAAGTGGGGCTCTCCTGTGGATCCAAGGGTTGCCTTGCAGTTACCAGGCAGCCAAAATTTTCTGCCCAAAAGCTTGGGCCATTAGGTTCTTGCCCACCGCTTAAGGCATGAGTGAGCTACCTATGTACCTGGAGATCTATGGCGGGGTTCACAGTAGTGACGTTATCCCCCACCACAGCATCCGCAACAGAACCGTAGAAAGACGCAGAATCACCAGCAAAAAGGGAATTTGGTGAGGGCATGTTGAAATAAAAAATTCATCCTTGGATTCTACGCATACTAAACCTGCTGTGGCGAATTTTTGGCTGTGATTTCTGCCAGACAGTGCTGGAAAAGGCGGGAAACTACGTTGCGCCTTGGGAGGGTTCATTCCAGAAGCTTCCGAACAAGTGCGGATCCACCTGAGTACCTCACCACGGATAATATAAGGCTTTCGACTCTCACAAACTTCGACCAGCCCTCGTTCTTTTCTCTACATCAACACATCTTCCCACGCTTCACCCGCTTTCCTGAGATACCCCCAATTCCCAACTCACAGCAACGCGCATACACATTGCATACACTCTCTCTATCCGTTTTCTTCATCGTCTTCCATCACATTTTCGCCCACAATGGTCGCTGCCGTAGGTATTGACTTGGGCACGACCTACTCGTGCGTCGGTGTCTACCGAGATGACCGAATTGAGATCATTGCCAACGACCAGGGTAACCGGACAACACCTTCATTCGTTGCCTTCACAGATACCGAGCGTCTGATCGGAGATGCCGCCAAGAACCAGGTCGCCATGAACCCGGCTAACACAGTCTTCGACGCCAAGCGTCTAATTGGCCGCAAGTTCGCCGACCCAGAGGTTCAGGCCGACATGAAGCACTTCCCCTTCAAGATTATCGACAAGGGCGGAAAGCCCATCGTCGAGGTCGAGTACAAGGGCGAGACCAAGACTTTCACACCCGAGGAAATCTCTTCCATGGTCCTCACTAAGATGCGTGAGACCGCTGAGGCATACCTGGGTGGCACCGTCAACAACGCTGTCATCACCGTGCCTGCCTACTTCAACGACGCCCAGCGTCAAGCCACCAAGGATGCCGGTCTCATTGCCGGTCTCAACGTTCTCCGAATCATCAACGAGCCTACCGCCGCTGCCATTGCTTATGGTCTTGACAAGAAGGTCGAGGGCGAGCGCAACGTTCTGATCTTCGATCTCGGTGGTGGCACATTCGATGTTTCTCTCCTTACCATCGAGGAGGGTATCTTCGAGGTCAAGTCTACCGCTGGTGACACTCACTTGGGTGGTGAGGATTTCGACAACCGCCTTGTCAACCACTTCGTAACTGAATTCAAGCGCAAGCATAAGAAAGGTAAGAATGCATTTCCCTTCAGTGGTGATTTTGATGTTTATAACGATAGTATGCTAACCTGCCCAATAGATCTGTCTTCCAACGCTCGTGCCCTCCGACGTCTTCGTACTGCCTGCGAGCGTGCCAAGCGTACCCTGTCTTCGTCTGCCCAGACCTCCATTGAGATCGACTCGCTTTTCGAGGGTATCGACTTTTACACAGCTATTACCCGTGCCAGATTCGAAGAGCTTTGCCAGGATCTCTTCCGATCTACCATCCAGCCTGTCGACCGCGTTCTGGCTGACGCTAAGATCGACAAGTCTCAAGTCCACGAGATTGTCCTCGTCGGTGGTTCTACCCGTATTCCCCGTGTCCAGAAGCTCATCACCGACTACTTCAACGGCAAGGAGCCCAACAAGTCCATCAACCCTGATGAGGCTGTTGCCTACGGTGCTGCTGTCCAGGCTGCTATCTTGTCTGGTGACACCAGCTCTAAGTCCACTAACGAGATCTTGCTTCTCGATGTTGCTGCCCTCTCTCTCGGTATCGAGACTGCCGGCGGTATGATGACCAAGCTTATTCCCCGCAACACGACGATCCCCACCAAGAAGTCTGAGGTCTTCTCCACCTTCTCCGACAACCAGCCTGGTGTGCTCATCCAGGTCTACGAGGGTGAGCGTCAACGCACCAAGGACAACAACTTACTCGGCAAGTTCGAGCTTACCGGTATCCCCCCTGCTCCTCGTGGTGTTCCCCAGATCGAGGTTACCTTCGATCTCGATGCCAACGGAATCATGAACGTTTCCGCCGTTGAGAAGGGTACTGGCAAGTCTAACAAGATCACTATCACCAACGACAAGGGCCGCTTGTCTAAGGAGGATATTGAGCGCATGTTGGCCGAGGCCGAGAAGTACAAGGAGGAGGATGAGGCTGAGGGTCGCCGTATCGGTGCCAAGAACGGCCTCGAGTCTTACGCCTACTCTCTCCGCAACACCCTCGGCGACTCCAAGGTCGACGAGAAGCTTGATGCTGCCGACAAGGAGAAGCTCAAGACCGAGATCGACTCCGTCGTCTCATGGCTTGATGAGAACCAGCAGGCTACCCGTGAAGAGTACGAAGAGAAGCAGAAGGAACTTGAGGGTATTGCCAACCCCATCATGATGAAGTTCTACGGTGGTGCTGGCGGCGCTGGCGGCATGCCCGGTGGCATGCCCGGTGGTCCTGGTGGTTTCCCTGGCGCCGGTGGTGCCCCGGGTGCCGGTGGCGATGACGGCCCTACCGTCGAGGAGGTTGACTAAATTTCTGCGACTCTTCATTGACTTGTTTGATATTTTTTTCTACGGCGTTATCTGGTGTCCACGGCATCACGAATGGCGGTATGGGTAATGCGGTTCTACCTAGAATTTTCTGCGGTAATGATACAGGAACAAAAGTTGTGATTTCACGACTCGCATGGATGTAACTTAGCATCGATTCTTCACCGATGAAGTAAATTAAATAATTCTGATAAAAAATGGGTCTTTTCTATTTTGAATGTGACATTGATGATGAACATGCTTACCATAATAATGCTGCTCATGCGGTTTAGATATATCTAATGGTATTTAATCACCTATTTCTCGATTGTAGTTTTAACATGGTAACTAGAGAAAGAAGGTTGGTTCGAATTGATTATGCAATGCCAAGTCCTATCACTATCACGACGACGCAGTCCTCCTCCTACTCTCCTCCTCTTCCTCCTCCTCCCTCAACCTACGCTGTATCATCCTCCTCCGCTCGATCTCCAGCCTCCGCCACTCCTCGTCACTGATATCAGGCCTGCGGTAGCCGCCGCGGAAGGCGTCGCCGGGGGCGAGCCTCTCAACGCGCGCCTCCCAGACGTCGGTGCTGCTGGGCATGCCGGGCCCGTAGCGCGCCAGCTCGCGGCGGCGGTAGTGCTCGCGGATGGCCTCCTCCTTGACCGCGCCCGAGTACGCGCGCGTGCGCATGCAGAACCAGAAGTCGTCCCACTGCTCGCTGCACGACCGCATCCCGCCCGAGCGGTACACCGACGTCCACTGCCCGCCCACGCTGTTGCAGTGGAAGGCGTGGTCGAAGGCTTGTCGGCAGGACATGCTTGTTGGGAGAAGGGACTCCGAGAGAGGGTCTAGGCGGGGGGTTTCTGTGGGGGGGGAGGCGGGGGATTGGGATTGTTGCGGAAGGCTTTGGAAGGAGGGGGAGGGTTGTTGTGAGGTTTGGGACCATGATGGCCACCATGATGATGATGAGGAGGAGGATGAGGATGAGGGAGGTGGCTGGGAGACTGATGATGGGCTTGGGCTTGCTGCTTTTGACTCGGCGACGGCGGGTTTCGAGGTGTTGGTGGCGCTATTATTGCTGCTGCCGAATTCTGCCTGTAGCTGCGCTAGGAACTTGGCGATCTCTGGGTCGCTGGATATGGGCTCGGGGGTCCTGGACGGGATGGACTGGTTCTCGGCGGTGGTGGTCGCTGTTGGCGTTGGCAATGTGTCGATGGTGCTGCCTTTTGGCGCGGCGCCTGATGACCACATCCAACCCATCTTGCTCTTCCTTTATTGCTTCTTTGTTTTCGTGCGGTGGTTTCGATATGGGGGGTTTCTGAGCCTGGTTTTAACTAAGGCGTCGGGATGTTCGAGTTATACCCTTCGTCTTCTTTGTGAAAAATAGATATCCTTAGGAACACGAGAGGCAAACGAAGGCTACCTAGGAAGGTGAAGTAAGGTGAGGTGTTGGTTGTGCGGGGGTTGTGGACGCGGGGTTTGTTGGTCGATATGGTATGGTATGGTATGTATATGCGGCGTGTTGCCTCGGTTTGGAGATGTAGGTATTTGTGTAGCTATCTTCTTGTCACGTAAGGGTCGTACGATGATCCTTAGAAATACCTTGACCAATAAATAGCTACCGTAGTCGATGATTACATGTAAGTAGACACGCCACGTCTACCTGGCAATTTGCACGGATAGAGCGCTTCATTGACGATTAGTTGCTAAGGGCGATTTACAGCTCTCAATTGATTCTTTGCGCATGGTGATGTAAATACATACATATCCAGCATAGTCAAATGCAGAGACGAACTATTGTGGCTTGACTCTATCTGTGGCTTCCTTTTCGTGAAATTTTAATTACATAATGAGATAGCTGATAGGTACGCATATGTATGTACTGTATGTACTCTAGGGCTAGGAAAGTGGTACCTATTTATGCCGTAGCTCGGGACTTGGCAATGCGGCCCATGATATCATCGCCAATTGGTGCGTATTCAACTTACCTAGCCATGGATTTGTGCGAATAAATAACATGAGCTACATGTGGCTCACTTTGGTCAGGGTCGCAAGACACAGCTCCGTTCCCCTGTGAATTGCCTTCAGACTCTGCACAGGGCATGGAGAAGAGCTGGCTTCACTATAGGGGCCTTGGACAATGCTTGCTACAAGACAAATCGGATCCGGGTTCCGGTCCTTGCCTGGCTGGAGATGTCGAGCTGCCTTGAACCACGCACACCGCACTCCCAGACTACAGCCAGCATGGACGTCGCCGACACAGGTCACCCGAAGGGCCTGGAATAGCACTACAGCTATAGAGGATGAAAAGGATGGCCATATAGAAACCGCCCCTAACGAGTCGATTCTCTGGGTTGACAGTAAGGACCGAATGCCCTGCTTATCGACGTTTTGTTTTTTTTCCTGGCCTTGTGTTGCTGACGCTTTGGCGATGGATGACAGACTTATTCCCACTCAGGATGGCTAGTTTACATTTGCCGTGGCGAAATCCTGAATCTGACATACCGGAACTCATGAAGCGCTTTGAAAACTCCGGCTTGGGCGTCATGGACCCGGCTAACATAGTAAAGCGCGCTCTACCTGGCGACGTCTCCCTGAAGATCACTGAGATCCACCCGAGAATCAAGGATGGCGGTGCCTTTGTCAAGTTCGTCCACCCCTCGGGCGTGACACCGAAAGAAGTAGAGGCCAAGGTCTCGAAGTCGCTAGCCGAGAAACCCATCAAGCGGTTCTTTAGTCCGCTTCGTGGCGTCCAGGCCGGGTTAGTAAAAGGAGTCCCCTGGCTTGAAGACCTGCAGAGATTTCCCAAGGTTCGGCTGCGTATCGAGTTTGTTCCCAAGAATCCCGGGGAGGAAGCGGTCGAACTATCCCAGGAGACTCTGTATAGCATGTTCCGTCGGTATGGCTCCATTTCCGACATCATTTCCCAGCCTTGGGATTCCAAGGTCATCCCCAAGTACGCCTACGTCGACTTCTCCTTTGTGAGAGACGCCATCATGGCCCGGAACTGCCTTCACGGTTTTGTTGTCCCCGAGGAGCTAGGCGGGGGGAAGCTCGGCACCAAGTTCCGCATCTCCTATGAGCGACGCACCAAACCTCACCGTATCTGGGATTGGATTACGAATCACCCCCGAATCGTCATACCCGTCCTCGTAGCTTTGCTCACGGGCATCACAGTCGTCGTCTTTGATCCAATACGATCATTCTTTGTTAGAGCTCACGTTTCGCGCAAATACCGTCTGAGTAATAACAAGTTATACCGATGGCTCCGACAACAGACATCCGATATCTTTGCTTTTAGGCGAGGGGGAGCCGAACAGGCTGGCTTAAATGCAGTTTGGTCTCATCGAAAGGACATAATAGAGCAAATCCAGGCATGGCTGATGGAAACGTCGGAGACCTTTATTGTGATCCAGGGTCCTCGTGGCTCGGGGAAGAAGGAGCTCGTCCTCGAGCAAGCTCTCAAAGACAGAGAAAACGTTCTGGTGATTGACTGCAAGCAGATTGTCGAAGCTAGAGGCGAATCAACAATCATCAAGAAGATGGCGTCGGAAGTCGGGTATCGACCTATCTTTTCATGGGCGAATAGCATGAGCAGCATGATCGACCTCGCCATCCAAAGCACCACTGGTGTGAAGGCAGGATTCTCAGAGACACTAGACTCGCAACTGCAGAAAATCCTACAGACGGCAGCCGGGGCTCTACAAACTCTCGGCTTAGAAAATCGATCTAAAGGCGACGGGGGTGCCTCTCTTCCAGCAGATGCTTACTTAGAGACGCACCCCGAGAAAAGAGCCGTGGTTGTAATCGATAACTTCGTATATAGGAGCGAGGATAACACTCTCGTCTATGATAGGATCGCTGAGTGGGCTGCGGCACTCGTACAGTCTGACGTTGCTCATGTCATTTTCCTCACCAACGACTCGTCGCACACCAAAGTCTTATCAAAATCCCTCCCGGATCGCGTCTTCCATCATGTCGCATTAGGCGATATATCGCCAGACGTAGCGAAGTGGTTCATTCTCGGCCACGTCAACGCAGGCCAAAAGACAGACGATTCGAGCGATGATAATTCGGCGGAAAAACAAAGGGTCGCAGATG
Source organism: Xylaria sp. FL1777 (assembly GCA_022578965.1). Classification (NCBI taxonomy): domain Eukaryota; kingdom Fungi; phylum Ascomycota; class Sordariomycetes; order Xylariales; family Xylariaceae; genus Xylaria; species Xylaria sp. FL1777. Next base: position 383,506 of record MU400515.1, read on the forward strand.
CGCCGGATCTTACGGAGCTGGACGACTGCATCGGTATACTCGGCGGGCGTCTCACGGATCTCGAATACCTCGCCCGCCGCATAAAGGCCGGTCAATCGCCTAAACAGGCCGTCGCGGAGATCACGGAACAAGCCGCCTCCGAGATCCTGAAGATGTTCCTGTTGCCTAGTAAGGTGGCCAGTGACGGCGAGAACAAGTGGTCGATGGAGCAAGCCTGGTACCTCGTGAACCAACTCTCCCAGCACGACACATTGCGGTACAACGAAGTGCTCCTCTCAGACACGTTCGCATCGTCCCTGACGGCCCCCAATGGCGAGTCGGCGCTCGAAGGCCTCTCTAACGCGGAGCTCATCACGGTGCGCTCCCACGCGGGCCGGCCGCGCAGCATCGTCGTCGGTAAACCCGTGTACCAGGCCGTGTTCCGCCAGCTCGTGGCCGACGGGGTCCTGACGGCGAAGATGGAGCTCGCGAGGCTGAAGGAGCTCGCCAAGATCGAGGGCGCCAACATCGATAAGGTTGAGAAGGAGCTCGTGGTCCTCGGTTCCCTGCCGAACCAGCCCTCGGCCGCCCGCGAGCGCGTCCAGTACCTCCTGGGCAAGATCGAGGGCGCGCAGAAGAAGATCTCGGGATACGAGCTTGAGATGGGCAAGTTGAAAAAGGTACTTTCTACTGAGTATTAAAGGCGTATGATGTTAGCTAGAAAAGAACCGGTGCATTATAGTGTATGTATGTATGATGTCGTGGACAACATTAAAGTCCTTGGAGATTACGAGATAGTCTTGGGAGTAAAACAGACGGGGAGCATGCATGCATTATATGGTGGTAAGGTATGGCATGGTTAGATACCCATCTCATTTTTTTGCGTCCTGATAAACCCTTTTTATGACGAGCGGAATTCTGAAGAATAAAACGCCTCTACTCCAAACAAACAGTGACGTATAATTATAACATAAATTAGAGCTGGGAGGGCGATGTTTTAAGGGACGTTCCTTAACCCCCTTTTCCAGTCTATTCAACTTGTTATCTCGGTCGATACTATCTATCTATGTAGACGGAGTTACATTGCTGGACAAGATATGGCCCTCGGTAAGTGTACAATCAACAAGCAAAGGGAGCTGGCTAGCTGCCTTGCTACTACTAGTTGAATCGATACAAAGACGTTTCCATTGAAAAGGAAAAGGTTCACATCTATTTGGTCCGTTCTACGCAGATCAAAAAGTTCTCTGTCATGAATGATTCTTGGATGCCATCTATAATAACTTCATATCCACGAGAGACCGAGTGCCAGGATCACAGTGCAAATTCTTCGTCAAAGGTAAGAACAGACAGAATTCTAGATTGGTTGGTTGGTTGGTATCAAGTATCATGAACAAAAGCAGGATACTGCTACAATGACTAACCACGCCCCAGTAGCGAAAAGTCGAGGCAAAAACATAAGGAATATACCGACATTCCTCCCCCCGCCTCCCCCTTTTCAACGTATCCGTTTATACCGCCGTCAATAACACCAGGTCCAAACAAATAGAGGCATAACCAGCCACTCCGTCTCCGAATATTCATTACCGCGAACGCCAGGGACCTAGGTAGAGATATGTACCGGTATTAAAGGAGGAAAAAGAAGGAAGGGATGCGTTAATAAATTGCCCGAGACGACTTGTAGATTAGGTAGGCGAAGGAAGCACTGCCGTGTTCGCCAAAAGGGATGCGCGAGAGAGGGTATGAATGAAAGATTAGGATTGAGACGCGGCTATGGTATCAGCAAGGGCCTAACCTCGTTGCCTTGTGTATATCTGTATGCTTGACCAACTTTTCGCAGAGTGGAAAATATCATCTTCCAGCTCTACCTATTTCGTGTAAACCATACCAAATGCTTGGCCTATGCGGCGAGACAACTTCATTTTTCTTTCAAACATGGTGTCAAAGCGGCCTTGTACAGACTTGTACAGATGAGCATAGATGAAGCTCTCGGAGCTATGTGTTCGCAGATTTTTATTCCTGAGCCTCGTCTACGAGTGGAGCGGCCATCTCACAGCCTTGGGCGAAGAAAACCCGCGCTGGCCTATCAGTGTCATTCAAAATACTGTACATGTTTCCTAGATAGGTTTCTCGTTAGCTTTCTTCTTTATACCGACTAAACGCAACGCGCAGAGTATAGATAGATGGATTCCGACGAACCTCTTGGGACGAAGAACATGCCGCCCTTGGCGATCGTAAACTCGGTCTGCGCAATAGTCACCTGGACGTTACCAGTGTGCACGAAGAAGACAAGGTGCCTCATGCGGGAGTTCTTAGTCCGTTTCTCGGCGCCTGGGGGTAGGTCCACGACACCGGCGCCGAAGAATGGCAGCGTGAGCGTCTTGGCGAACTTGAATGTGGCGTCCTTGATGTCTTTAAGGTGAATCGCGTTTTCTGAGATGGCCAATTCCTCGTGAATGATCTCAACCTCGTCATCATCCCCCGGAGGATCAAATTCATGCTCTGGTTGCCAGCAGAGCACATCGCCCGTCACGCGGCCCAGGTCGTATTCCCAGTCATCACGTTCTACTTCTGCCTCTTCTACAATAGTTGATGGCGGTCGTCCTGGCTTCCGTCCGGCTGGATGGCGACCACGGCGTCTAGGTACCGACTCATTCTCTTCTGTGCGAACGATACCCTTCACTGTAGGCATCTTGAAATGCCGTTTGCCGGAATCTGCGAAAATGTTCTCCTGCTCTTCATCATATTCAACGTGCTCACCCTTCCACCATTCCAGTGGCTTGAATGAAGCCCGACCAGACCTTGTCGTCTTCATGGCAGTGGTTTCTTCTCTTCGCACGGTTACGAGGCCACGACTTTTGGGGAGCGGCGGGCCACGTTGAATCATCGGTGAATCTACACCAACACCTGAAGATTTTCTTTTTCGTCCCGGTTTACCCTTTTCTTTTGTCGGTGCTGACTTTGACGCAGTGCTCTGCTCCGCTTTGTTGGCCGTTGGCGAGGTCCTCTGGCGCTTTGTGCCTCTTGACTCAGCATTGCTTTCTTCAACGTCACCTGGAGAGGTCTTTGCCTGTCTCCCACGTTTCGAGACTTTAGGTGGGGGTGTAGGATCAGCAGGGGGGAACGGCTCTTTTTCTGGCTTTGTAGCAGCCTTTGGTCGTCCTTTTCGCTTCTTTACAGGCTCTTCAGCTTCTACATTTTCTCCCACAGATACGCTGCCCGATGAGGTGTCCACCGGATCATCGTGCTCTTCTTCGGTAATCGCTTTAGGTTTACGACCTCTGCGCCCAGGAGGTTTTGATTTGTTCGTCGACTTATGTGCTTGGACAATAGGCGCCTCCTCTTCTACTTCGTCATCAAGCTCTCCGGGGAATTCATCTTCAACATCACCTCCATCGACCGCTCCAGCATCAATCAACTCCAGTGGTTCATCTTCTTCTTCCTGCTCTTCTTCTTCCTCATGCTGATCAGGAGGAGCAGAAGAGTCAGAAGAAAGGATAGGCTGCTGATTAAGGCGGGCGGGCTGGGAATAGCCGTTTGTCAATGGTCTATGGAGGCCTCTGGAGGTGCTGGCACTGGCCTTAGCATGCCGACTAACCGCCATTGTTTGGTCTTGTGAACTCTTTGAGAAATCTAGTTTGCGCGTCACCTCCGGCCTGGGGCTCCGTTCACGAGCGGTGACAACTGTTCCCCTGGCCGGTGAAGAGGTAGGTGGTATATGAGGGTTCAGGCGCGCAGGCGATTTCAGGTTTGTCTTGATGGGTGATCGGGCCCGCGGGAGAGATGGCCGGCTTTGCTGAAGCTTTCGCGTCGTTGCTGGACCGAGTTCGGAACCTAAACCGCCAGCCACCAGGTCAGTGATGTGAACTCCCTGGTATCCGACCCCGATGCGATTCACTACCTACCATCGTCAATCTCCATGTCCTGCTCATCCTGCTCGTCTTCCGACACTGTGCGATGCCGACCATTAGTCGCGGCTATCAGCTCCCTGTCGGGCGAAGAGAATAAGTTGTCTAGGTCTTCAAAGCCATGTTCATCGCGTCGGCCATTGTCTGGTATCGTGAGGCCCGTTTTCCTAATTCACATCCGTCAACAACTGTAGCTCGTGGGGTCGGCGCATGCAGTTCAAATACCTCCCGACTTTGCCCAGAGCAAAGACATGTTCATTTTGCGACTGGGTCTGCCGCCGCTGGACTGAGCCGCGAGGCGCCATGCTTGTTTGTTTGCGCTAGACACTGGATTCGCTTGTTCGGTCGCAAAGTGAACGCTTCGATGTTGGATGTCCAGAAACCAGTCTCATGCAGACGTCTCAACGTCTCAATATCTCAAGAGCGAGCAAGGGAAAGGGGGAAACAATGGGATAGGGCGCGGTTAGATGTGGCCTACAATGCTACAATGGCGAAACCTGGACGGGAATGGTCGCTAGTGGGGATAATGATCAATACTGCGTGCAGGTGATGCACAGAGAGCTTGTTTACTGGAATCCCGTTTCGGGCTGTTAATTGGCCTGGTAACTCCAGTGGGACGCTACGGCTATGTTTGGCAGTTTCAAAGACGCGCTTACGATTTGGGGGACGCGCCCGCTAAAACTGCCCGCTAGATTACCGACAGCAGGTGGGTCTGTCTACCTACCAGCAATATCATCAACCTACAATCCACAGCATAAACGAAGATAATGTCCAACGCTTTCTTTTTACATGACTAACTGGATTTGTTAATCCAGATATTTGCATTATAGAACTGAAACCCCGTTTTCTCAATTGGCAAAAATAGAGTCAAATTGAACTGTCTACCGAAAAGAATCATCCTCCTCATCGCCTACTCCCAGCCCCCCGCCAGGGCAATAATACCAAGCCACAGACGAACTCCATGGAAGACACACAGATGGACGAGGGCAACGTCGCCCTCGAGACGCCCGTAGCCGGCGTATTCGTGCCGCCATCCGTCCACCACGACGAGACCATCCGCGGCGAGTCGTACACGCACTTCTCGCCCGTACCGCCGTCCCTCGCCGCGAACGAATCCGACCCGTCAACAGGCGTGCCCTGCGTGCTCGGCGTCGACGAGGCCGGCCGCGGCCCCGTGCTGGGGCCCATGGTCTACGGCGTCTTCTACCTGCCGATCCCGGACTCGGAGCCGCTGCTGAAGGCGACGCACCACTTCGACGACTCGAAAGTCCTGACGCCGGCGGTGCGGTCGTCGCTGATGGAGGCGCTCTGCACGGCGGACACGGACCTGCACGCGGCCTGCGGCTGGGCCGTCTCGAGCCTGTCGGCGCGCGACATCGGCGCCAACATGATGCGGCCCGGCGGCGCCACCTACAACCTCAACGCGCAGGCCATGGACGCCACGGCGGCCCTGATCCAGGGCGTCATGGCCCGCGGCGTCAACGTCCGCGAGATCTACGTCGACACCATCGGCCAGCCCGCCACCTACCAGAGGCGCCTCGAGGGCATCTTCCCCACCGTCAAGATCACCGTCGCCAAGAAGGCCGATAGTCTGTACCCCTGTGTGAGCGCCGCCAGTGTCTGTGCCAAAGTCACGCGTGACGCGGCGCTCGAGGTCCTTTACGAGGATTGGGTGCGGAACGGCGGACAGCACCGTGCGGAAGGAGGGGACGGGGGAGAGGTTCTATCCTGGGGGTCTGGATATCCTTCTGATGCGCGGTGTGTAGCTTGGCTGAGGCAGAATATGCATCCGATATTTGGCTGGGGGGCTGAGTGCAGGTTCAGTTGGGGTACGGCGAAGGATATGCTGGAAACAAAAGGTGGTATCAAGGTGGAATGGCCGGCCGACGACGACGAGTCCACAAGTCGCTTGACCGATTACTTCGCCGCCAGCGGTGATAGGGAACAGGACGCCAACGAGCTTGGGACATGGTTCGGGACTCCAGCTGGGCTGGAAGCATTTTGATTTGTACATAATCTTTGCATTATCATGGCGTTTGGACATACGGTACGGGTCTGGCATTAAGGACGGTCTTGAAATTCAAGCGGTCGTCCCTGACATCAACATGACATGTGTATACTATAATCCTGTATCATATCCTCGTACGCAATTCCGAACCCACGTGGGCACTCGTGCTCTAATTAAATATCGTCATCATCATCCGTGACCCGGCGGGCCTTCTTGCCACGGCTGTCCAGTGTGTCCAGGCTGATGGAGTCGCTATCCCGAGAAGGCATGGCGATGGCCTGGCGGGCCGTCTCATTGTTTTCCAAGAACTCCCGGAGTCGCTGCTTTCCAATTTCAATAGCCTGGTTCCAAGCCGCAGTGCTCATCTGCATCATCGGACCCAGCAGATTCAGATTATAGGCAACATAGGTTCCACCGGCTATGATGATAAGGAGCAAGAAGAGTATGGGGTTGCGCAAGACTAGACAACGTTAGTAAAGGGAATGGTGTGCTTCATTTTCGGCGACTCCAACTTACCGGTCAGGAGCTCGTTCCATCCCAGGGCCAACAGTATTCCGTAGAAATACAGTGGCACTTGGGTAACTCCACCAATAGCGCTTCGCTTCGCCTCGACATATACGCCATCAGCCATCTTCTTGAACCGTACGACTAAATCCTGCCGTTTGCCTTCACTCAAAACCGTCATCTCTTCTTCAAGGCTCTTGCCATCCTCTTCATCAACACCGCCAATAGGCGTCAAGTCGTCCTCATCTTCAGGTTCCGTCCCAGCAGGCTGATGACCGACAAAGGTAGGTAGATCCGGTGGGGCATAGGTAGTGGAGAGGCGGAATCTGGAAAGGAGGGGAATCAGAGTAAGGGTTGACTCCCGTGCGCGAGTATAAATACCCTCAATGTCGTCCGCAGGTCGCCATATCCGCGGTACTCCAGCTTCATCATATCTGAACTTATCCTCGAAGTTCTCGCGGAGCTTAAGCAGAATATTTCCCTCCATAACCTCTTCATCAACCTTTTCTCTCAAAGCAACCCAACTCTTACGTCTAAGGCGCCACAGTCCGACCTCCACCTCAGCCTCACTTGCCTCAAAGCTCTTCGCCCGGTCGGTAAAGCGGCTTTCAGCTTCCTTGACGATGGAGACGAATACATTCCAGATGCGATCCCATAGGTCCTTCTCTGTAGGTGGTTTGTCTCCTTCCTCTGGTGCGCCTGATCCACCTCTCCCAGACCCAAGCTTGTTGAACTCAAGACCTACGGCATCACCCAGCCGCGATTTAACCCATCGCTCAACGCGTGTAGCAAGTCTCCGCATCTCTTCTTTTCGCAAGCGAGCGCTAACCTCATCAAGTTCCTTTTCGAAAAGAGCAAGTTGTGGGTTAAAGTTGGTCCACGCAACGCCTGGGATGGTCAAATTCTGGACCTCGGTCTTGAACTGATCCAAGCACTTCTTCTTTTCTGCAGCAACGATCTCCGCAAATTCATAGGCCGCTCCTGATTTCTGACCAGATTTTACAGCACCGGAGACAGCATCACTAAAGGAAACTACGCCAGATTTGTGAGCTGCCGTGAGCTGCCCTTGATAAAGGGCCTTGAGTCGTTGATCAATCTTGCCTTCCAGTTCTGTGCGTTTTCGCGCATAAACCGCTTTATGATACCTACTAGCTTGTATTTCGAACGCCTTGATGCATTTTTCCCTAGTTTGTTTTCCGGTCTCGCCAAGGTCTGCCAGAACAAGTGGCTTGCCGATGCGGGAAGCTTCGGCTTGTTGTTCCTCAAGCGGCCCGACAGCAGCGTCAAACGAAATAAGGACTTCACGAGAAATCTCATCACACCGGAACTGCGCGAGAAGTTCCTGCTGCGTGGGAAGATCGAGGTCTTTGTTGTTGACAATCTGGTCCCAAACACCCTCGGCATATACAGAGAAACCATCGGCCGGAATTCTTCTGTGATACTCAGGTAGGAAGACTCCTCCTTCAAGTTCTTGTTCCCCATGCTCTAGCTGCGTTTTGGAGTTGCGGCTGCCAGGAACGAACCGTTTGCCTAAATTCCTCACCTCATCTACGAACTTCTCAGGTTGTAGAATTTTGTGCGGTAGGGCAGCGAAAGCAAAATCGAAATAATCTTCAATGCGGGCCTTTTCTAAACCTTGCGGCTTCGATATGGAGGACCAGATTTTTGTAAGATCTTGGACCAGGGTATTTCGAAGGTTGGCTAGGGGTGTGTTACCGATGTGGTCACGGATTACGAAAAATAAAAGGGACCTCGGTGTAGACCTGGATAATGTATCAGCGCCCAGATCCTACATCCTTCCCATTCTTCTACAACGTACTGCCTATCTTTAAGGAATAGCTGTAGATTGACCTCAAATACGGTCTTCAGTAAACCCATGTTAGCACCTTGGTACAGGCCGACCTGGTGTTCCCAAATGTTGACAATTAGGACCTCGCTAGTTGCCAGGGCGAACAAGGCGCTTTTTCTCTCAAAGTCTTGGTCCTCGCCGCGTTCGCGTCCATCGGTACCCTCGACATCCATGACGAGGATGTTAGCAGTCATGGAAGCGGTCTTATTCTTAGACATCCATATTCCCTTGGTGGTCTGACGGCGCTCCGTCTCGGACATGACATTGAAATCGGTTCCGAACAGGTTGTTTAGCAGGGTGGACTTCCCGGTAGACTGGGACCCGAAGACAGATATGAGGTGGTAGTTGAAGCCGGCGTCGGCAACATCGGTAGCTTGTAAATATGAACTTAGGTGGGAGCTAATGAATTGTGGCACACAGGATCAGCAGAGGAACAGACGACGAGGGACATGGACGACAGCGTACTTGAACTCCTTGTCCTCGTCAATGACTTGGACGCCATGTTCATATTGCGCCTTGGTGGGCGCATCGCCGACTGCCGCAAAGTGGCCGTTCATTTTCGCGGCGGGTCAAGCAAGAGCAGCAGTTCGAGGTGAGGTCGGTGAAACTCAAAGAGTAAAAAGAGCAACAGTTGCCATTGCAGAAACAGTGTCGGAGGCGCAAGCTTAGGGTGCAGCAAAGCTCCCAAGGGTAGACAAGCTTAGGGTAATTGTACAGGGTCTGAGAGGGACAGATCAACTACTTGTACTGTAATATGTAATATTGGCCCAATCGAGAAGGGAATGCACAACGGCAAGCGAGGTGAGGTAAGGACATTCCCTGTTGGCGTTATGAACTAGGGGGCGCACTGTGGTCCATTACTGTACTGCCGAGTAGACGTGCTTTGTATACGGACATTAATTACTAGTATGTACCTACTTTAACTATTCTCGAACTAGTGCCCTTGATTTATGCGTATGAGCCTACCTAGTACCTACTTAGTGTGAAGGCCTACCGCACAGTCAGACAGCTGCCATGTCACTCGCGACGGGTGCCATCGTCACATGTCACTTTCATATGATGTCACCTGGCGACCCAATGCCTTCAACCCACGTACCTCATGATGTACACATGTGTCTTTCTTTACTTCGAACATGCTAGCGCTTCTAAACCAACAGCCAAAAATGGAGAGGGCAAAAGATGTACAGCAGTGGGGTAGGCTACCTAACTCAGCCTTATGGCGAAGACACCCAGAGCTAAGTGGCACGACCTAGGTCTTCATCATGTCTGTTAGGTAGCAATATGAAGTATATATGAGGTACCAAGACCTCCAAAGTAAGCACTTACAGCATAGATTATTACGCAGTATACCAGCAACTCCTTACGCTTCTAAACCCTTTGGTTTTCTGGGGCTATCATTTTCCCCCCTTTTGTAAATGAAGCACCATGGACGTACTCATTGACATAGCCGTAGAGTCTTGGGCAGCTCACAGCTCGTAGCATAGCCTTAATTGGTTTCATGGTTTCCAAACAGCCACAGCCTTCCGATGTGAGTTCACTGAGGAGTCGCCGCAGAAGACAGAAAAGCAAAGGCCGAGTGAAGAGAGAGATAAATACACTATTATAAGAAAATTAGCTCAGATATCACGGACCTTCGGGGTTAAGAGGCACCTCTAGCAAATCTAGGTTCTGAAGGTGCTTCTTAATGAAAGTCGTTACTTGTTGAGTATAGCTCCAAGTCAAGGTAGAGACCAAGAAAGTCTGCGAAAATTAGCATCATATTAGTTACGTAGAAGAAACTAGTGCCTTACACTATCTGCCGCTCACATCTGTAGTGAAGCCAGAAGGTCTGCTGGCTAACAGGCTGCGTATTTTAGACGAGCTATGAATCCCATGTTCGTCATGGCGAGGTCTGTCACCTTAAGTAGTGTTCCCACTGATAAGCATAGTGCTAGGAACTTCAGGTAGTAGTCCTCGTGGAGCGAGATGCCAGCTTGTGACCTCGTTAGTCAGTCAGCGAAACGCGCCTTTGTCTAGTAAAAGTAGCATTGTCATCTTGCGAGGAGATGGATTGTCGCTTTAGTTTCGTCAAGATATCTACCTAGCTAACAAACCCATCAGAAATCGCTGTAAAGAATCCAGTGGCAGCCGTTGAAGAAGTTATTCCAACAAGACTATATATACTATGCAGCGAAAGTTTAGAGTAGATAGTAATAAGAGTAAAGTTGTACTATGCAAAAGCTAGTCCTTTACCTAGATTAAGAATAGTCAATTCGGTTACGTGTAACAAACAGAGCGACAACGCCCCTCAGGAGAACAATGAGTGATGAGATACGAGAACGATCGTCTAGAAATGAAAACCTTCCATTCATCTAATTCAAGCACTCATTCTTGATGATGCCGGATGCACGTACTACAAGGCTGTGGCCCACTACACCTGACTCTCAACGTTCTTTACACGCGTATCTCGTTCAAAGTTTATTAGCTAGGATATATCGGGCACTTTAACATAGTCAGGTATCACAATGACACTACATTCCCTAGGACACTGATAAGACAGGCATATAGTAACTGAGAATCTGGGGGCACGCTGAAGTATACGCAGTAGTGTCGAACCGTCCCTACATTGAGACAATTTCTAAGTCCATTGTATTCAGCTATATTTGAGCACTCTGTGGGTGATGGCAAAGGTGGCAATCATTAAGCCGCCTAAACCTAAATTAGTACATTCAGTGTGCATCGCATATTGAACGGACGCGCTCATCTTCATAATTGCAAAGGCCATCTCAAACGCCAGACTCCTACGCAATGCAGCGGCTATTATTGCCGTTCTTGTAGCCCTTCCCACCATAGGATAGGTCGCCCTATCAAAACCTTCAAGCCTAACCCCTTTGTATCCCATGGTATCTTTACTCAAAGCACTGACGCCACATCACTATTCTAGTAGTATACATTGATTCGCAGCCCTGCTTAGTAAAGGAATGTCGATCAAAAACATGGGTCTCTTATTTAAGCGTGACGGTCGACCGTTTTCTGAGGTCTGTAATTCTGAATCTCGTCGAACCATTCCGCCTCCTCGTTGTACTTATATGCGTGGAATTCGATGCCATAGGGCTTTGGCTCTATGACGTAGATCACTCCAAGAGGCATATCGAGGTCTGCGATATCATCTCTGGTGAGATCCATGAAGTACGCCATGAGCACTCGACAGACCGATCGATGGCCGATGATGACAAGGTGATCTTTGATTCGCTCAATTTCACGGACCATATCTCTGAGTCGGCTGATCACCTGCAGGTATCCTTCTCCTCCGACTCCAGGATAGACATAATGAAGCTTGTCCATTTGCCGCTTCGTATATTCATCGCTATGATCACGGGCAATCTCGTCGTAAGTCAAGCCCTCGAACTTTCCTGCGTTTAGCTCGTTGAGCATTTCCCAATTCTTCACATCGTAATCCTCATCAGCCTCGAAATGCTGTGCCGTTTGTATGCTGCGTGTCAACATTGACGTCCATACGCAAGTATTCTTATCAAGTTCCTCGTTAATTTCTGGGTAAGGCGGTGATTGATCGCCCGGAAGAGGAGGGAAAGACGACTGCGCGATTTTATTATTCTGGTCAATCAACCAGTCTTTCCGCTTTTGAGTGATGAAATTGTATAGGACATGACTGTAAGCGTGGCCACGGTGCGTCAAGTCCGAGTTGCCTCCAATTTTCCCGAGATGATTATCCACGGATTGACCGTGACGTGTAATCCATATCTGCCTGGGTGACAAATTGAAAGACGATAGATATGAAGCGATTCCGGTGCTAAGGAAACCCTCCAATCCGAAGTGTGTGAGTTTCTTGCCAACGTCGATCATCTGCTTTGCTGTCAGTCACTGGTGTAGCATAGCGGGAAAGGGGCTGCGACTCTCTTACCTTGATGTACTGCATCCCGTGATCTTCTTCATAGTCACCCAGAGGAACATATGCACTTTCGTATGCTTTGACCCGCTCTCTGAAATCTGCCAAAGACTTGACTGGATCTTTGTCTTTGTAGTCGGGACCAGACAATTTAAGACGCATATTCGCCTCTAGAAGCTATAATTTGTCAGTATGTCACGGCATCAGTCATATACGGAGCTCGGTTCCTACCTCAGGATTCTTACAAACGCTCTCAATGAATAAGATCCCAAGCTTTGGCTCGCGAGCCTTAATATGGTCAAATACGTGCTGTCGGCGTTCGATAGTACTATTTGTTGCGTCTAGAATACCGATTGATCCGCCACCACAAAGCAGGTAGTCCAATAACTCGTCCAGGGTATCAATGGCCATTTCTTCGCGAAGCTTGAAGGCCTCTGAATTTTTGGGATCGAAGAATTTGGCAGAGTGATCGACATGAGCTGGGTTTTCTTGGCTTGATGGCGAAGGATTATTAGCTGTAGAAGAATCGAATTGTGCCCCATTCAAAAGGACGGTTGCAGCTTCTCTTGGTGTATTTATTGAGTTCTGTGTTACAGGCTTGGTTGAGGACAGCATATTTGCCTGGATGCGGCGACGATTGCCAACGTTGAATATCTTAGTGTTGTGTTGCTGCCAAGAGAGATATCTTCGGAGCTTCTTGGTGATGTACGATTTGCCTCGAGCTGGGAGGCCTACCATGACTATCACCAACTTCGCAGCGACATCCCGGTCGGCAATTCTGCCGTCAGGCGAGACGAGCGACCGGGTCATACCTGGGATGTTAAGAGTGGTTGCGTGTGGGCGTACTCGTGGCGTTGCCGAGCCAGAATTTTGTCGAATAGGTGGTCTGCAGCACTTAGTGTTAGTGACTAGCCCAAGGCAAAGAGGAATGTCGAGTTTTGGAGCTAAAACCACTCACATCCTAGGCGAGGCAGGGGCTGTCGATGATATGCTCTTGGTGTAGGGTGAGTCCTCCGTAGAAGAGGGCCGTCGCACGGGAAGGTTAACTTTATTAGATGTATCGTTGATGGCGCGGAGGGCGTTGGCGAGAGATGAGGGATGCGCCGAGGGGCCATAATTGACATGGGACAGAGCGGGAGGGGGCATGACGTTGAGATCGAGAAATGGAAATTGCGAGGCCGTCACACTGCCGCCGTTCAAGGAGACCGGCGTAGGTGGCGATGCGCTGCCATCTTTGGATTTGGCGGTGCCAATCTCGGGGCTGCCCGTAGCTTGTGGTCGGGCCTGTGCTGGCACAGATCGCGGGCTTGTAGATGGATCGACATTGGAAGTTGCGACGAGTCGCCGATTCGTCATTGCCACTATGGCGAGAGTTGATAGGCGCGACTGTTTACGGGCGATGCGGAATTCTGTTATTGGGATTGCAGGGGCTTCAGTCAACACTTGGTCGGAAATGGTGAAGTGCCGATATTCGGGAGGGGACGAATGTTGAGACAAAGGCCGTTGAACGGTGCTGCAGTGATTGATTGCAAATTGTCGGGAGCTGGGGGGAGCAGGGGATCGCATGAAATAGTCAAGTGAGGAGGGGAGGAAATGGACTGAGCATGTCCGTAGAAGTTTTCGGGATTAAGAGTTCGGAGAGGGAAATGCGAGGGAAAAAAAGATTCTAGGTTGAAGCAATGAACCATAAAAACTCACCAGCTTTGATTGTTGTAGTAGTTGGAGCGCGGTGTGTGCTGCCGGCAGGCCCTGCAAGTGGTAGAGCCGGTTGCGCAACAAGTGGACCGGAAACTGCTTTGGGACGAGGAGTCATGGCTTCCAGGGGTCTCGACATCATGACATTAGTGTACACTAGGTACCCAGGTAGCTACCACGGTACCTATGGGGGCGACCAACTGCAGGAAGGTATGGCTATGGCTGGAGGAGGTACAGTAGGCACCTTGCTTGGTACGGGCAGCTACTCCTAGTCAGAACTAGTCAAGCGACTGTGGAGTGCAGACATGCGCTGCATTAGGGGTGGGGGTTGTACATCGGAGTCCACTTATCCAGAAGGTATGTGCCTAACCGTGTCCAGACCCTGTACTGCGTAGCTAGCAGCGGGATGGCTTGATATAGGTACTACTACAGTAGGCACCGTGTGGTGTGAACCTAGATAGGTAGGCCAGCCCTGGCAAGCAGTTCCACTTAAGGAACCTAGCACTGCACTGCACGAGGTCCTGCAGAAACTACCTATCTTAGCTGCTTCCAGTAGTGTAGAGGATGTCCTGCGCGACAGCCGATCCGACGGAACGCCGGGCTATTCTAGGTACTATGTGTACAGAGTCGCACGGCCCTGGCGAAGTGCAGGACTTCCACTTTAATAGATCCGTTCAGAGTCCGTTCGATTGGAATCAGACGGAAAACACGAGGCGAGGCGAGGCGAGGCCGCTGGGCGACTGGTAGAAGCTTTTATCTAGACACGAGCACAGCACTAAGCAATAACAGACGGCCTAACACGCAGGGTTCATCCCAAGGCTGCGTGCGTGATATGTAGGTACCACCATCAGCAAACTAATTTTGGGCCTATGTCGTGTCTCGAGGCTGTGCTAGGGCGATTGTGTCGAATGCTGTTCACGTCATCTCTGTCCACTTTGCCGGTTCGTTCGCTTCACAATCGATTTGGAGTGAATTCCAAACAGGCGCCGACGTCAGTCGACTGTTGAGTGGGCTGTTTGTTTGCTGTATGTGGGCTCACGGTCATCTAGCGGTAATTTGCACGAGGATCAATACTCCGCTGGACTAAGCTTCGTATGAAGTACATACTTACTTATATGCGTAGGTATATCAGATCACGTTGGTGGGCCGCCGTGGTGAGGCCCCGTCAGTGGTCTGGCGTTGGAATCCGTACTGATGAGCGACGTGTATCAGAACCTCGGGAGCCTCAGGGGTCTCGCGCGTGGACTTGGTGATCTTATATGTATCTGAATAATAACTGAGAGCCGACCGGTGAAGTGCTAGCCTAATAATAGCCAAGGGAAACATGCAATGCGGGAAGACTCGAAACGAAGCGCACAGTCGATGGAGATGTCCAGAGGTGTCTTGGTTTAATATACCGTAGCAAAGCCAGAACAAAGTCGCAAGCTCTTGGCCCGAGATCTGTTTCGGCTAGACAGGCAGTTGAGGCAATCCCGGCGCCAGCAGATGACCGTGGCTAGGTACAGTTTAGCTACGGTCTAGCTAGATGCAAATGTAGCAAATGTAACAACAGGAGAACAGTGCCCAGGCGACAAGCAACTTGGCAGGCGACCCAAGACTCGGACAGCGAAGCGAAACCTCAGACATAAATATATGTGCTCGGTACATGATATGTGAACAGCCTGTGAGATGAGGCTTTTCTTTTGAAAAAGCCCGCAGCATCACTCGCGGGACCCCAGATCGGGGGTGTATTGGACGCGCCTGAGATAGGTATCGATGGATCGATGGTTTTACAAGGGCGAGTAAGCGTTTGATGCGTGAAGCTCTCCTCCCAGCGCGCGCACCTTCGTCTGCACATCTCTGCACATCCCCGCGTCCCACCAATGACTTTTACGGCTACTTTCCCCCCATCCCGCTTCTACACCCTTGGATTAAGGAATGATGCTACGCAGCGTGCCTTGGGGGCGGGTCGCTGTAGAATTCTGTACACCTGGTTATGCAGCGCGCAGGGCGACTTGTTCCCTCGAGATATCTGATCGGACCACTCGGTCTTATTTCTTGCTTGGCTGTGTTGCCCCTGTGTGTCTTATTTTGCCTACACATAGTACACAAGCTTCGCTGCAGCGCCGAGCCGGTGCGGTTGGAGCCGACGAGGCTGCACAAGGGTTTCGCAAATCAGTCTTGGCTTCACAATGACAGATGTGCAGGATTGTCCCAAACTCCCCGATACCTGAGGCTGGGGGCTGGGAGGTGCGTCATCGGTGATACCTGGCCCATCTCCTCCCATCTCCCCCTCCGCATCCGGCGGTCTTCTCCAAACCAACCGCCCAGGCTCACCTCTGGAGTCGCGATCTGAGGTCAGCGCATACGCGAGAGATTTTTACTGCAAGATAAGCCGGCCTTCAATCCTCGGAACCCATCTCATCTTATCACTGAGCCTTAGCCAACGAGGTGTAAGTTGGTATCTTTCTGATTCGTTGCTAGTACTAGTGTACTGTGCAACTTATGAATTGATAACAACCTACAGTGGGATATTTATAAGCTGCTAAATTTACGATTACGCAATGAAAACATACCGTATTCGGCACTTAGTGGAAGGTAGATCGCCCTAAGGCACGGCCCAAGATGTGGAATCTGGGGAGATACTACTACGTATGTTATGACCTCAAAATCAAGTTTGCTCATTCAAGACCGTGAGACGAGTGTGCTCCGCCGATGGTAGGACGAACGAAGGCCACCCAATAGCCAAGTGTTGGCACACGTGGGTTCGCTCAACAGCAACATTCGTTCCAACTGAAACAGAGGCATAGAAGGGCTCCGTGAGGGATTTCTAGGCGCTTATAGAATGCGACCCGAGATGGTGTATAGATGTACAGTATTGAAAGCCGTTTTGCGGGTATGTAATGCTGCTGCTGCAGGCTATGATAAGCTTTTGTTGATATTACCAAGTCCCGTTTGATATGCCCTGCTGATAAGTCTGGGCGCCGTCACATCCTAATGTTTGCCGAAGCTGAGCTAATCGTTTGAAGGGCGACGACGAGCACCACGAATCGGATGCCCATCCATCCAATGTTGGCCTTGAGGGATTTCCCACTCTCTTGGTCCGTACATGCATGGGCTATGCTCTCCCAGTTGAGTTTCGGGCTTGGCAGGGGTGTCTTTTATGGCTAAGCTTGGCTGTTGATTGCCTCTTCTCTGGGATACGAAAAGCCACGCCTTGTGCCAAGCAAAGCCAAGCTCAAACCAATACCGATATACCGGTAGTGGAGGTACTGCGCGTAACCTACTACGTAAGTAAGCAGAGCTGTTTCTATAATTGTAAATAAAATATGCTTACTACTATATTTCGATTCCATGGAACGTGATAGTAACCTCTTCGTAGAGTTTAGGTACTAGTTTATGTAATACAGGCAACCTGAAATAGATTTCATGTCACCTAGTATCTCTCTTCTAAGTTCAGATCTTGAGTTTAAGATTGAGTATGAGTAAGAGACTAGTGAAAACTTCATCTCTACAAGCTCCGGTTGAAACTTTGATCAGATAATGTTCCTTCAACATAAAATATATATAGGTATCTTGAACCAAGGGAGTTTAGCAGGGAGCCAATAAGTCTAGGTATAATTCAGCGCTTGTTGTTGTTCATAGATAACTCGCCTGATACAATACGACGTAGGTAGGTCATCAATAGCCACTTTTGATATCATAGAAGTTGTGATTGCTGTTTAAGAGAACATGCTGAGCCACGGAAGCTAGACATATACTAGGTACTTACATATATACCAAGTAAGTTACCATTGAAAATTATCTAAACTACCTGAGCTAGCATCTGATACTACCTGCGTCGGATGAATTTCCATTGGAAGATACCTACATACCTCCGATGTCTGTAGGGAGCTAGTGCATATATTCACCTTGGCTTAGGTTAGGTAAGTTAAGTACCTAGTAGGTGCCTATTAACCTAAGTACATACATACATGCAGGTTGGCATGCTGTCAATTAATTCCACACTCCTGTTGGGCATGGAATATGTACCGTGCTATAAGTACAGTACCTACATGTACCTACATAAGGTAAGGTCTACATGTATACGTCCTTTTTACTTTTAGAAGAGTCCCTTTCCAAAGTTTATACACCTGGGAGGAATTGGGGCAGTTACAGTTGAGGGGTATTCATGAGGAGGAACTTGGAAGTTTATAGGGCACACACAGTAAGTACTATTTAGCTGGCTCCCTGACGGCCCCCGCATTTCAAACTATATCCAAAATAACCTCCCCTCCAGTACTTACCTACATACATGTAGGTATGTACCTACCTCTGTGTCTAAGTTGATCAATGTGGGGAAATACCTACAGGGAAAGGGGAAGCTGAATGGAAACTTCTTATCGATATGCCCCTCCCTTGAGTGAGCACAGATTTACAGCGAGGATAGCTTTGTTTACAAGGAAGCAGTCAACCTTACCTACAGTCATTCATGCTCTCGTGAGGCTCTCGGCTGTTAGGCTGAGTTTCTGTCTGCCTACCTTACCTTCTAATTGTACCTCATTCACTTCCTTCTGGAAGTCACATGTGACCTCGAAACTCTGTTCGCCCACACAGCTCTGCCGTAGCAACTGCCATGGAAATCTTCGACTGGTACCCTAGCAACCACTGGTTGCTCTTTTATTAAGACCATCTGCAGGCCTCTGGCTGTGCCTAATGCCTATCGCCCCCATCACCAACACACCAGTGCTTGGGAGGTAGTCTTCACTTCCCACGATCTCCTACAACCTCCTGCAGCCTTCCACAGCCTCCCATACGCTGTATGTACCTTCCCTCCACCAGCAACAAATCGACCATCTTCGTCCGAGGTTCCATGTAAGCACAACACCTACTTCTTCTCTCTCTCAAAAAACCTTCTACTATCAAGCCTTCCGCCACTCACCTCTGCACCGAAACAACATGTTTGGAACACCTGGTCTTGATAGAAAACATTCGACGCCTTGTTCTGTTCTCTTCTGTCTGCTCTGCATCGCCAATTTGCACCTCCTACGATTTGTCTTTGCCCGGTGCTGCTCTAGACCGTCCCACCCCGTTCAATTGCCATATTCTTGGCCCTATAACTGTAGACTCTTGTCACATCTCTCCTCTTCTGACTTCACGCCTTGTGTGCTTGCTGCAGGTATCCGCTATGAGCGATTCCATGAAGGAAGTCGTCGAGACGCTCGACCCCGTCTCGAGACGGCTCATTCCTACGAATATTGATTCTGGAACTCTGGTACCTCTCAAAACTACCCTCGAGCTACGAGACAATCTTACTCTCGGCCTCGCTTACATCACCCGGGCTCCTACTCGCTATACCAATGATATTGTGACGTGAGTTCTTCATGTATACATCTGGCCTATGTCCTGCTGGACGCACACTAACCTCCCCGTTTCCCCAGGATTGCCCGAGCCCTGGCCGGTGATGATGCGGCTAAGAACCTTCCTCACCTCCGCCGGTGCTCGAAGCCTGTTGATCTCCCCCCTCACCTCAAGTCGCAATTCATGAATGAGGGCAATGGAAGAACCATCCATACTGGGAAGTCCAATTGGCTGTACATCCTGCTGGGTCCAAAAGATGAACTGCCTTATGACGAACTCCTGAGAGGTCTTGCTTCCGTTGATGGCATTAGAGATGACATCTTCATCGGCATCATTCCGGTTCCTCTGCTGGCCCCGACATCCCAGGTCCAGGCAAATTTATGGTCGCAGCAGTTTTGGCAGACTGTCTACAGAAAGAACAATCCCCTCGGTCCTCATCCAAGTAATATATGTCGAACTACTTCCGTTGTCTCTCGCGATGCGTCTGTTTGGATGACTTTGGCACACCAGGTGGCAAGGAAGTGTCGTGATGATGGGTTAGGAGAACCGATTGGTGCGGTTATAATCAAACGCACTATTCCTGGAAAGTTTGACACTGTCAAACCTGCGCCGTTAAAGTCTGAGCGCTCAAACTCGAATATAACTCAGGGCAGCCAGACTGCCATAGAACCCATTCCCGGTGGTATGCCTGAGAAGGCGATAAGCCATGAGTCTCGTGACCTTGGGAACAACGACGTCATTGAAGATGCTATAGGCTCAGAGGCTTCTGGACCTGAACTTGAAGAGAAGGAAACTACCCAGATTGTTGCCCTCGCTGGAGATGCTCGCTGGTATCAACAGGAGAAAGTTGGCCGCACTGGAAATCCCATGGGACACGCAGCTCTTCGAGCTATCAGCATGGTGGCACAGAAACTAGTCAGAACTGAGAACCGAGCCGAGAGCAAGCCAACTATCATGGAATTTGAGGCTTTCCAGGATGGGCCCTTGCTTGATGATGAGCAAGTCGTCTTTGATGCTGAACATCCATGTCCTGATGGATACCTCTGCCACGATCTCGAGCTCTATCTTACGCATGAGCCTTGCGTCATGTGTGCCATGGCTATCCTACACTCTCGTATGGGCCGCATTGTCTTCCGTCATCGTATGCCACTTACTGGTGGCATGAGCTCGGAGGATCGTGGCTACGATGCTTGCGGTAATCCTCTCGGGTGTGAGAATGGGCCGTGTGGTGGTGGCCGCGGGCTTGGTTTACACTGGCGCAAGGAGTTGAACTGGAGTATGTTAGGATGGGAGTGGGAGACAGACACTGTTGAGCGTCTCACTGTTGATCCTCATCTGCATGCATAATCAGGTATCTTCTATATCACTATTACACAAGGGAGACCTGCAGAAACTTTGGGTTGAGGCAAGCACAGGAATTAGGTAGTCCTCTTGTCTGACATTTGCATCATGAAATACATAATATAATGAATCCGCGAAACTGGAGTCAGAATGAAGGTGCTTGATTTACCTACAATATCCTAGGCAGGTAGTGTCCTACCCCTCGTGTTATTTGAATCTTATAGATCGGGAAGTGCGGGGGATCCAAGAGCCGTTCTGCCCGTAATGAAATTTTTTCAAGATTGGCACTCATGTTTATGAATAGGCCAACGAGCATCATAGCAAAGAAATTGTTGGATTAAAAGAGTAAAATCGGTCCTTGGAGTCTATCACGTGTTATTATGACAACCTGTGGCTAGCCTATGGCTGGAGCTGTGGCGTAGCGAGTCTGCCAGCAAGGGCTTTGACAACTTGTCTCTCTCTCTTGTGTCTAAAGATGTACAGAGCAATTCCTCTTTCTTTTCACCTCTAAGTAACGTAGATTATTTTCTCGGAATATGGGGGATAGTTCGGCTTTGAACCAAGCTACTAGTATTGCTGCTATCACATTTCTGTAGGTCCCCCTCCTACCAAAAAAAAGTGCAACATAGAAATCCTCCTAGGCTGTGTGGGCAAGAATGAGACTTGAATTTATGGAGTAGATAGATTCCAACTTAGCCATTAGTAGTACGCCAAATCACGGGGTGTGTCTTTATGGGATGTAAGCACTGTCTCCTATACTATGATGCGTGGTATTATTATAGCTCTCATATGCTACTATGCCTCAACTCAGAATTCTAAAGCGAATTACCGAAGTCGAATACTGGGACGATAACCTTAGGGGTCCGTTTTATTTCTTGATAAAGGCATTCATCGTACCTTTCGAAAAAAGTGTCCGGGTTTTGATTTTACCCACATTCAGTCCCCGTCCGTGTTTGCGATACCTGAGAACGGGGAGGAAGGGTGATTTGCGGTCAAATCTGAGAGAAAATATTACCACAGTGGAGTATCCTTTATAAGGAGAACCTTGAGACCCTGGGAGTTTCGTACAGGATTTTCAAAGTCTTCACATGCCTCGCCTTCGAAAGGAGAGTATCATTAATGAAGAAGAGTCGTTGCGATATATCTGTCATCACAACAATATTCCAGTCCCTCTTGTGCAAGGTGAGTTTGAGGATAATGATGCTTATTACTCGGTGACGGAATATGTCGCAAGTACGAACATTCTGTAGCTAACAGATGATCAGAAGGCCGTTGTCTAGAGTGAGCTCCAGGGTCATCTCGCAACGCTCTCACGTTTAATCGACTTGATGGACCATCCGGGATTGTGGTCCCCCCGTATCTAGTTCTACGGCGTACGAAGCTAGACTATTGGCACTAGAAACTCTCGGATCGCGACGAATATGTATTCTGCCACAGCGATTTATCTCGGCCAAATGCCATTATTGACGACGCTATCATATGTCGGGCGCTAAAGAATTTCCTGTCACAGCGAAGCTATTAGGAACGAGTAAGAGCTGGGCTTCAACCGACTTTTATGAGGTTTTTGTTGGCCAAATAGTGCGCTGGTGTTAGAGCCTTGGAGATTGAACGACCACAATCTTATCAGCCAAGATAAGTCATAATTGTCTCGGCGAATAGTAACAAGGAAGTTGGGTTCCCCGGGACTGCCACGGGACTTTGATGTCATCTAACCTGCCGCAGCCTGCCTGAATAATTAGAACACATGCCGCCGCCGTGGAGGGGAGGTAGGGCAACACGTGGACAAGCGTGGCTGGTTGACCAAAGCCCGGCTGTAACTGCTCGGGAATTGATACTCATCTGGGGACGTATTACTTAAGTGTCGTTGTATCCCTAACATGCCTCTCGTGACTCTCATTGACACATTCCTAGACCTGACGGCATCCTTGGTTCAACTTTAGACGAACTATTCACGAACCCTTGCACCAGCAAAACGATATGTCCATTCTTTTTCCTCGCAAATGGCTACTGCGCCAACCCAAGTTGACCGAATGATATAACCTCCTTACAACAAAATGAAGAGCTCATTGCCACATTAGTCGCTTGTAGCCATGCCATGCAATGTAACCGTTGTGGCAGCTGTTCTTTCGACTTCAATGTGGGATCCCCGTTACAGGTATCCTTACAGGGGTCCTTGCGAGAATACCTATGTAGGCAGGACTTGGGGTCCGGATCAATCTCCCTATCCGTGTCCTTGCTCCTTTCCCTGCCGCCGCCGCCGAGATATATGCCTCAGCCTCCAAACATAGAGCTAAATATCGAGATAGAGATTTAATTATCATTAAAATGTTCAATGAATGTTAAAGAAGCTCTTAGATGATTATGAAACATTAATCAACTTCTCCGAGTTAATTATAAAGTTGTTTAAATGTTAGAGGGTATAAGTACTTGAGCAGAAGTTTACCTGGATGCACTGCCTACATATTATTGCTTACGGGCGAGTCCTTTAAACCCTTATTCGGAAACGATCCGTGTAATCTACATGATTATGGAAGAGCTGAATTCGCGACCCATGCAGCGCAACATAGTTACGATTACTCTGCACATTATTTCGGCTTGTTATACCTTAAAGCTCTATCGCCTATCATGCTGCCCGAATGAAAAGGGGCATCTCGCAGCACCAATGACGGCTCAGTTCGTGCATTTCTGTCCTCCTTTAGTCAATTAAGAACATATGTGTTTCTATATTCTGATTGCCTTCTCTCAGTTGGCTCATATCTTCTTAGATGCTATACTTGTTTTAGCCTTTAAGCCAGACCTAGTACTTATATAAACCACATTGTTCTACACTCTATTATACAGATCGTCATATACCTAAGTAGTTGGAACCGAAGAACTTCCTATTGCAATTCCATCGAGAGGCAAGATGACTGACACCTCAAGCTGTCCCGAAAATATCAATTCTACAGATTGTCTCCTCCGGCTCGTATTGCAGAGACTTGACGACCACTATGCGGAGTACAACTGGGATCCTTTAACTTTTGGCTTCACCGCGCCAGTCGGTATCCTAGCTGCTCTTTTCGCAGCTTTCACAATATACCAGGCCGTCATAGCTGCTAGTCAAGGGTCTCGCAAAGCGAATAGGAGGGCTATCGGCCAGTGGTCAACTAAAACGACCAAAGGATGGGATTGGCATGACTTATCCCGGATTTCCACTACCCAAACCCCAATTCTCACGATCTCTAATCTCATAGAGAAGTCTTCACTTAAAGCCCTGCGCCCGGACTACGAGGATAGCTCACAGGCATCTCTCAACTACACGCTATCTACCAACGAGTTACTAGCAGCAGCTCGTATAACACAAGCGAGACAAAACATATTGAGAAGTTGGCTGTCTAGGATTATGGATAGGTTCCCCCAAAGGCACAAGGCAACTATACAAGAGTCACAGACAACGTTGTCACGCGATCCATCAGTAGCGTCATGGCTGGGGTTTCTAGATGAGTTAGGCCTGGCTTATTCAGACCTACAAGATATCCCGCTAAAAAAGCAAATCGCGGATTATCTCCCCGCCGATCTTCTTGCGGTCCCTGCATACGGCGAAGTAGGCTTCCTTGTTACGGCAGCTGCGGCAGCTGGAGCTTATTCTTGGAAAACTGATACACGATCAGGGTTTCCCACGGTTCTAAGTCGTAGCTTGCAGTTCGAATTCCGACAACATCAGACATTTGGTACGGTGGGCGCCTTCGTCAAGTATGACTACAGTGACGGCGCTCCACGTGCACCTACAAAAGAGCAGTTGATGACCGCCCTCCTACATTCTAGAGGAGATGTGGAAATCAATCGGTTTTTCAGAAGGAACTATAGAAGCATTTATGATGCTGCCGAAGGGTCTGATGTTGATTCTTCTGATCATCGGCTCTTCAATGCCCTCGGTGATTCTGGCAAATTTTTCATGGACATTCTTCAATTATCCTATCCCCCTCCTAATCACGACCGGAGAAGTTGTCTTTGCAAATACAACAACTTGTTCAGCGCCGACAGGAGAGACAAACATCATTTAACATGGCTTTTCATGGTAAACACACCACTTCGGCCCCCAGTTATTTTCCCCTCGCGGTTCTTGAAGAGTCCGGATATCTTCACATTTCTTGCTTTGCATAGCAGGTTCTGGGCAAGCCTCGAAACAAAGCGACGATTTTCTTCAGTAAACGAAAAGTCTGTACTACCTAACTTAAACCCGGGGCTCGAGCGATGGCATAGACGGGCTCTTCCAACGCGACCAAAACACAGCGACTTGGATAGAATTCTCCATTTCCTGGACAAGCAGACAGGCGAGAAAAGCGAAACGCCAGAGCCACAGAACTTTTCGGCATTTGGTCTCGATAGCAATGAGCTGAAAAATTCAGAGGACATGTTCATATTTGGGGTTGTTCTTGAAGGGAGCATAAAATTTCTCTACAGCATCGATGACTTCAATCATTGGTTCAAGACGTTGCAGCAAATACAGCAGCAGTACTTTCGAGTACTTATTCTACTGCAACTCCTACAAATTGAAAAACCATTAGCCACATATGAGGACGCGGAGCTGATATGTGAGATATACTCTCTCCGGACAACCACATTGGTTCTACTTGATGTGAAAGTCGGCCTGGAAGAGAAATCCTTTGGATTCTCAGCTCCACCAGAGAAGCAGAATACATCATGGGACCAAAGCATCCAAACTCATATCCCAGAAGATGATATTTCAGCTCGTCACGTTGCAACTTTAAAGATATTGAGCCAGTTAATCGACGAATTCAATGAAGTCGGGTTGCAGGAGATAGAGCAAAACTCTATAATTTGTCCTGACACCGGCAAACCCGCAGGGGAATTGTCAGCCACGGAGCGAGAGAAAAGCATGTTGATGAAAGAAATGCTCGCTAGGCACACTACTCCCTTAAGCCGCCTAACATGTGTCCGTCCAACTAAATTCCTATTCTGGTATTTCTATACGGAGACTAAGCTGTTTCTTCTAGTTTTATTAGAACTCCTAAAGAAGTGTCATGAAAATATCTCTTCCAACAAGGTCCTTATGGAAGTCGAACAACAACTGGGAGAATATGGATTGGAGAACCCGTCTCCACAGCCTCAAACTTCGAGCACAGCTGCAGATGACCGAGGAACATCAATGCCAGACGAAGAGAGCCCCAGGGACCATAATGCGAGGGGAGAAAATATACGCGATATCTTGATTTGGAAATATATCCTCCTGGGGATGCTTTTCTCAACCGCACCGGATAATAGCGATTTGCTATCGTCTGGAGTGTGGGAACATGTCGTACCTATCATATAATGTACTTGGACATCATTTGTGTGGGATATGAAGGATAAGTTATGAGGTCTTTTATTTTCAGGGGTTCGTTATATTCTTCTTCTAAGCTATGTAATGTTTAATATTAACACGATTGCGCAACTTATTTAGTAATGAAACAGAAAACTTAACGTTGAGATAAATTAAAAAGGTTCTGTTTAGCCACAGACCTAGCCACTCATACAAACATACCTAAGGTACCTCATAAGGTCAGCTTACCCCACCCCAGAGTGGCTGGAGTCAATCTTATCTTATCGCATGGCGGGCGTCGAGGCCCTGACGCAAGCTCCCTGTTCCCTGTTAGACGTCTTCTTTATCGCATTGATTCGTAGGGGAAAGGGAGTAGCAAATGGACGCGACCGGAACCTGCCTTTGATCTGCTTCTTTAGTCCATCCTCAGTGGGATGTTCCAAAATGACCTTTCTTTGAATCCTTGGGCCCATTATCCTGCGCACCTCCATCCCCCGTCTTCATTGGAGCATCTCCCTTGCCAACAAAGCCCCGTGTTTCGAACAAGTACCAGTGCTCGCCCCGAGCGGGAGCTGCAGGCTGATATGGACTAGCGAGTTGATAGTAAATGTTACCAAACGCGTATTAAGGATAATCATGCCTACGATTGCAACCAAGAAGGAACGGGCTTCCCAGCCGGGCGCAAAGTCGACCCCTAGTACGGCCGCCAAAGCGAGCAAGAAACGAAAGATGGATGCCAACCTTCAGAAATACTACGCTGTACGCGCTGGAAACCAACCTGGAGTCTATCTTACCTGGGCCGAATGTCAGGAACAAACCGCTGGTTTTCGGGGCGCATCATGTACGTTTTGGAAGCAGCCATTGGGCATCTCTCTTGGCTAACCATGGATATTCTCAGACAAAAGCTTCACGAGTCGGGACGATGCCGAGGCCTTCGTGGCTGGGAGGAAAACCTCGGCAGCGGCCGATGCCGAGGAAAAATTCTATGCCGTAGCCGTCGGCAGAGTGCCCGGGATCTATACGGATTGGGATGAAGCAGCTGTTGCGATTAAGGGTTGGAAGGCCCCAAAGTACAAGAAGTTCATGGCTCGTGCCGAGGCTATCGAGTTCATCCGTGCTCACGGCAACGAAGAGGCGCAAGCGTGGCTCGTGAGCGAGGGTGTTGAACCACCGAGCAAGAAAACTAAGAAGTCTGACGGCGATATTCTTGAAGACGAGCCGGGCGTGCTGCGAATCTTCACGGATGGCAGCAGCCTTGCCAATGGTCGCACCGGAGCAACAGCAGGCGTAGGTGTCTTCTTTGGAGAGGGTGATAAACGGTAAGCACCTGGCAATCCCTGGTTCATGTGTTTCTTTGCTCATCCGCCTATTAGGAACGTCTCAGAGCGTCTCGAGGGCGAACATCAAACGAACCAACGGGCTGAACTTACTGCCTTGCTCCGCGCTCTAGAGTTATCAAAACGCGAAGCGAAGATCAGAATTTTTACTGACAGCAAATATACTATCGACTGCGCGGATAGTTGGTATAAGTCTTGGGCGAAGAATAACTGGAAAAAATCCAATGGCGACGATGTATTGAACCAGGACCTCGTCAAACAAATACGAGTCTTGATTGATAAACGAGAGAAGGCGGGCTATACGACGTTGTTTCAATGGGTCAAGGGTCACTCAACCAGCGTTGGAAACATCGCCGCCGACAGACTTGCCGTGGCGGGTGCTAAGAAGACGTGACGCGCCAAATTAGGAGGGCGTCACAATGAACTTCAGAGAACACTGCGCGAACACCGGGTGTAAGCGCCGTTAGTGAATTAAGGGTGTCCTTTTTTTTGATTGCAGTTTTGCGATACCCAAGTATATAGTTGATTGATTGAATCACTCATGGCCACGTAACCATCACCCCCAAGCTCATGTACTTCGAGATTGTACAGAAATTATACATTATTCACAAGTTGTTCTTTTGATGACTTGAATATCTCGCAGTACCAACATGATCAGCGGGTGAATGGATCCATAATATGCTTAGGATTGTCACATTGAATCAATGGACTCGGAGGCGGGTATACTTCCTGGGCAGTGATGTGGGTTCCATCTTAGCCTACCTAGTCAGCACCCTACAACAAATGCAAGTACCGGCCGATCAGCATCCGACTTCAACCCTACATGTATACAATAGATATGGGCTATCGGGCTATCTAGCAGCGACAGTAAACCGATCGACTTCGTGGAAGCTGTCGCCATTGCGAGAAATACACTAGAACGACCCTTGTCCAATCCCGTCCTTCTCTATCAGCAGTAGCACCCGCAAGAAATATAGCCGCAGGTCAATCACACAATATATAATCTTATCTTCGAGAGTCCTGTTGCCTTGTCTATAGATACCGGGACTGAATTCTCCTCACAAGATCCTCTATTGCAGCTGAGTATATGGATTGCAGCCTGGCATAAACGGGTTGTATTTTGATTACGACAAAGGCCACTAGATCATTATTCGTGGTCCATCGAGAATTGATTGAACTTTGGCGGTCATGAATATATGTGTTTTGCTGGTGTTATTAGCCGCTATTAATAATTGGATAACAATGACATACTTCGAAAGCATAGCGGGATGGTTTATGTGAGTCATTCTCCATCTCATTACTCCTAGTACAGTTACATTTTATCTAGGTATCAGAGCTTTGGCTTAAATCCGGCCTTCTCCTAGATATATTTCTTACCTATCCCAGCTCTCAGATGCACCGCTATAGTTCGATCGTGCAAAGAAAAATCTACCTGGTTGCACTAACCAACTCCTCTCCCCCTCCTCTCTTCCCCCCTTTCCCTCTTTCCCCAATACTTTGTTCAGTTGAGCTTGATGCGTTGTGTCTGCTCTGTCCAACAACCGTTAAAAGTGAAAAGTAGTGCCAGTTGACTATCCACGGACTCTATCCGCTGGGAACTGGCTGGATTTTTGTATTGCCTATATGAGTAGCTCTATCGGGACTTTTGTATACTCCGTGTGAAGACCATACTAATTTGACATCATCGACCTGCAATTCGATTGCATCTTCTGTTCGTCGTGCCGGATGCACCGGCAGAAAAGGTAGGACGGGGCCGAGAAAGACACTCCCACACAACTGCTTTCTGGTCATCGAGTGCAGCAGCCCCGTGGTTGTTACCGGGTAACCGTTTATGCCTTTTGGCAAGCCGTCAGAAAAACCGAACCTCGGTGCTTTGAACTGATCCCACCCTCGAACCTCTTCCGGATCGAGATGCTCGTTCCCTCTTGCACTGAGAGTATATTCCTTCAGCCTCAGGAGCATCCTAGCCGAGTCAACCATTGTGCTGAAGTGCGACAAACTACTCGTAAGAGCGAAAATCCCCGTAGTTACGGAAAGTAGCAGAGCGTAAGATCCTAGTTGGGCGCTGGTAGCATCCACAGATATTATTGATGTGAAGGGAGAGAGGCCAGTGGCTAAACAAACCCCCAAAAGAACAGCGATGCTCGCCAGCGTACGTTCAAGGCTCGCCTCCGCTGCCTTTTCGAAAACCTTCACCTCGGATTCCAGCACAGGTTTGATTTTCTTTTCCAACATACTCTCGATAACCTCTGGGCTATCAAAGAAGGATTTCACTGATTCGCGGTTGCCAGCATTCAGTAAGCTCTCCACATGGTGGGAGAGGTGCGACGGTTTTAGCGGCAACGCTACGATGTTGACATCCGAACTCAGGATATCGGCTTGCTTGTGCATGAGTTCCTTGGCTTTTGTCTCTCCCATCAGGATGCCCTCGAAAGTTACGGCTTGGCCATCCTTCTCCCAGGCTGGGCTATACCTCACAACAGAAAAAGTCCTCGTTAGAACTTCCCAGGTCGCTTGAAACACCAAAGATGTCAAGATCTGGTAAATACTGAAATGTGTGACATAGAGAGCATGTCCTACTACCGCGCCGGCATATATGGACACTAAGATCAGTCGCAATACCATGTCTGGGGTGTTATCGCCTGTTAGAAAACCGTTGTAAGTCAACGTATTCACAAGCGCGATGAGTGCTAGCCAAACTGCCACCCACTCCCAGATCGACGCCTGAACGATGGATTTCATAGCCGGCGATCCAGCTGGAACTGCTAGGAGGTCTTGCTCACGCATTAGTTGGACGGAGTCTGGCTGTGGTGGCAGACTCGAAGTCTTTAGAAATCTTCGAACTGGATTTCTGAGCTTCTTCCATTGACATCTTCCTCCGACTTGTTCCCAGCTTGGGTCTCCCGGAGTACCTCGCGTATACAGTTCACATAAACTGTCTCTTGCACGCAACTCGTAGATAACTCCATCCCTCTCCGTTTTGCCTAGTTGCTGTAGCACCCTGTTCATGTTCCCCCTAAGGAATTTGGTGGGGATAACCACCTGGTTAGACAACCGAGCTGAGTATTTGAGGAGCAGCCAATATGTGACGGCCGTCAAGACGAAGGAAAAGATTGCTAAAGTTAGGGTTATAGCTTGGACTATCGTCGAAGTCTGGAATGCTGTCGAAGATTCACTACCACTCGGGGTTGACACCAGTAGAGTTGCCTGGGGTTGAGCAAGGGTGAGAGTTACAGTATCGCGGGCAGCTAAAGGCAGATTGTTCATCTGAGAATGCTTGACATGGAAATAATGGTGGGCGGTGACTAGCTGTAGAGGAAATGAGATAAGGCAGGCGAAATAAAAGCATTTGAACGGAAATATAAAGGCATCGCGGCCGACAGAATGCCTAAGTGGGAATAACATTAACGGTAAGATTCGTTTCAGACGGTTTAACTCTATCGATATAGTCCCTTATTCAAATGTAACTACCTAAATTCAGAGGTGATATGAAAAGAAAGCAAGACCGTCCTAAGGCCTCTTTAGGGCAGCCTTTTTAAGTCTACAGGTCAGTGTTGTATTAGCTGACAAGCTGCCTCGCTTCATTAACAATCGGTCCAATTAAATACCTAGTACAAACGCATCGAGTCGCTTAGATCGCATACATACCCAGCTGCATTGCCAGCTCTCTGGAAGGGAACTTGGGCATTATGCTAAGTTCCTATCGTCATTAGTTTTCGTACCGACTTGACTAGATTCAAATCTACTTACGTGGCACCTTCAGTAAGCTCTCTGTACCCCTTTTACCTAGATGACATGTGCTATCTTTTAACAGGTGACTAAGCCAGTCCAAAGGAGGGTTGAAAAGTGGCAGAAGAAATATCCAACAGGAATTTGCCGAGAGGAGAGTTGGGCACTGGTTAAGGCATTACTAAGTATAGACGCTGAGGATGACCGAACGTAAGGAAAGTAGGGCTGAATAGGGACTCGATTGGTGACTATGGAAGATCTAATCTCGCGAGTCTTTGGGTTAACCCTCCATATTAGAGGTATCAATGACGAAAATACCTAGATTCTGTCCTCGAGTAGCGTGCATGAGTATAGTAGGCAAGCTGCGAACAGAGATTATGCGGCAATTCAGTGTGTCCATCTCGTTAATGTAGGGATAGCTGTCGTTATGTGGTTTTCTGTAACATGTATTCGAATCCCATTACCCCGTAAAGGAAATAAAATCATGCAATGTATCAAGAACTCTGTGAGAATCTTACCAAGTACGTGGGGTTTCAAAATGAGGGACAGTCTACTAGAATCACGATTTGTCGAGACCCAACAACCCTGAATGCTTGAAAGATGAGGACCTTTACTTTGCATAACTTATGCATAGACCCAGCCATTCAGTCACATAATTGACGACAGTGTAAGCTGAACCTGGGGCATGTTGTGTGACACAGAGTAGTATTGGTGCTTGACTTGATGGTACCTCACTGATGATTCATGGGTATCCTTTTAGCCGCTTCGGCTCCGGTCTTAATCAATCGCATCCCATGTAGAGAGGTATAAAGTTGGCCCAAAACAGATGGGTTTCGAGCTTGCCAATCCAACTATCTTGTAATTAATATATAGTTTCGTATAAAACATTCAGATTGGCAATAATGTCATCACTAGACCCTACCAATCCATATGCCGAGGTCCATGCCGATCCGCAAGGCGAAGGCGATGGGCGGCCAACAGCAATACAGATCATCAACGATGAAGGTCTTATCAATCGCTTAGAAGGGAAGATAATTCTTGTGACGGGAACTACATCGGGTATTGGCATAGAAACTGTTCGAGCCCTCCATTTGACTGGAGCAGATGTGTATATGCAGGCTCGAGACCATGCCAAAGCAGAGAAAGTTCGAAGCGAGATCCTCGCTACGAGCGAGGGGAAGGGGAAGTTGGAGATCGTGTTGATGGACTTGACTTCCCTCGAGTCTGTTCGAGCGGGAGCAAAAGAGTTCCTGGCCAAAAGCCAGAAGTTGAACGTTTTGCTCAACAACGCGGGTATGTTACCAGACGTAACATGATCCCACATCGATGGAGATATTAACAACCGGCAGGAATACGCAATACTCCAGAGGACCGCACGGTCGACGGTTTCGAGACGCAGTTTGCCGTGAACCATCTTGCCCATTTCCTGCTATTCCAGCTTCTGCGGCCGACGCTCCTGTCTTCGAGCACGCCGTCGTTCAACTCGCGCGTCATCAACGTGACCTCGGGCGCACACAGGGGCAGCGCTATCAACCTGGACAATCTCAATCTCGAAGGCATCTACACGCCTCGACTCGGCTATCAGCACAGCAAGACGGCGAACATCTTGATGACCAACAGGATCGAGAGTCTCTACGGGCCGGTAGGCATCCACGGCTTGTCCGTCCACCCCGGCTGCATCATCACGGGACTCCAGCGACACGAGTTCCACAGTGAGGAAGAGCGTAACGCGTTCTTGTCTAGTAACCCGCAGCTGAAGAAAGTGCTCAAAACTACGGCGCAGGGCGCTGCTACTCAGGTCTGGGCCGCGGTGGGCAAAGTCTGGGAGGGAAAAGGAGGGGTGTATCTTGAGGAATGCAGAAAGGGGCACGAGAGCGAGGAGCCTGATCTCGTGAATGGAGGTTATAAGGCATATGTTTTTGACGACGAGGCGGCACGTAAGCTGTGGGATATTAGTTGCAAGATGGTTGGTGTTAGTGAATGAGACTGTGATATGTCTATCTACCTACATAGTAAGTACTCAGCACACATGTAGTCACATACATCGGTAGTTAAATAATGCATAACATAAGCAATTAGGCACCTACCTAGGCACTTGATCGTGGGACTGATATCAAAATGACGGTAATACGGGCCGTGATGCTATTGTTGACTAGCTCGAGAACTATTCGCTTTATACCTCCCTACTGAGAGTATGTGCTTGAAGTGAGTGAGATTAGGGGCGGGCTTGAGCATGTAAATAACATTGACCCCTATACTTCAAAGTTATTGGTTCCTATCGCAGGGATGCTACTTACAGGTCGAGGTAATTAAAAAGTAGACAGGTATTATTCCTCTGGCGTTAGAACCCTAGCCCATAGACTTGAGTTAGCCGACCGCGGCCCCGAGACAATAGGAATACCCGAAACCGTTATATTTGCCCAGCTGTCGCAGTCTTCACGCAGGTCAAAAATGCAAAATCAGGTCGGGGTAGAAAGAAACGGTCATTCCAGACGACGTAAGATCGTCGGCGCCTGTTAAGCCAAAACCTTGCTCCTTAAATTCCCTGTCTCACCTGAAGACTGTCCAAAGAGGGAGTACACAGCCATCTTGCTTCACCTTCACACACCTAGCCCCTTGCCTCTACGACTCACAATGGGTAAACCCTTCTCCCCAAGCATCAACGAGACAGTGTCGGCGGCCTACGACAGCACGACGCTCCGCTTGACCTTTCCGGAAGCTACAGTTACTAAGGCGGGCACCAACCTGACCACCGAGGAAGCCAAGCCGACCCCGACGCTGTCCATCGCCGTCGCAGCATTGAAGGCAGCACCCGATACCAAATATCTCGTCACCGCACTCGACCTGGATGCGCCATTTCCGTCTTTCAACTTCATGAGTCCTATTCTACATGGCTTGCATGCTGGTCTGGTTCCGGGAGTCGCTGGCGACGATGGCTTTGCCCCGCTCGAGGGTGGTATCGAGTGGATGGTACCGTATGTAGGACCCGGTCCTCCGAAACCCAGCTCACCACATCGCTACCTATTCATGATCTTTGAGCAACCCGAGGGCTTGGATGCTGCCAAGATCAGAAGCCTGCTTGGCTTCGGCGAGGAGGTGGGCATCTGGCCTAGAATTCGATGGAACGAGGAGGCTTTTGAGAAGAAGCTGGGCCTTGGCAAAGTGCTAGCTGCGACTTACTATCTGACCCGTGCTTAAAGGACCTATGACAGTTGGCCGAAGGGGTAATCGAGTTTTCTATCCTCCAGTTTTGATGATGATTGATACCCGAATCAAACTCTGCACGAAAATGTATTCCCAGTCATGATTATGATATGACACCAAATTGAACTCAGATTCTTGATTGCCGAACAAATGCTTTGCCGCTTTTCGCGAGACAGACGACTTGTTATGAGAGTTCCGATAACTCCCTTAGTCTCCCTCCCACTTACCAGACCTGCAACGTCTACCCACAGTCAAGCATGCAACCCGCCTTGTAAGTGCATACTGCTGAAAATATGGCTGATCCCGCAAGTCATATGTGCTATGTATGGAAGGTCTCTGCGACAAGCGATCGAATTGACATAGAACGATCACTCGGCACGACCAATGATCGATGCTTAGCTGGGCTATCGGAGATTTCGTGCGACCAAGAGTGAATAACAATCTATCGCATTTGCTCCTGTCATGGCGGGTGTAAGTGAAGCGGCGAACGTGACCAGCACTGCAGTAACTCGGCCACCTTTTAATAAATGTTATTAATGTCAATATATTACCTAGGTAGTTATCTGTTACTCAATTGCTTTTATACTTATTTACTCAATTGCTTTTATACTTATTTACTTCCGGCTCTACCAAATTGTAAATTGTTAGATATACTGCGTAGGTCGCACCTCGGTATCCGCCTGCTTTAGATTCGCTCCGTGTTGCCGAACAATAACCTTCTTTTCGGGGTTTCCCTACAGGCTTGGCGCCCTAAGGTACAGAAGTAGTAATAGATACCTAGGTAGATAGCAGGTACGGACTTTAAGAGTTGTTCCAGCGATAAGGCCGCCGCCTATATAAATCGTAAAGGCAGTGCAACTTGACCTCGCCATGCACAACATTCCTCGCAGTATCCAGGCAGTGTACTGCTGCAAACGGTTGGACCACTTGGATCCACAGGCTTAAGATCGACATACTATCCAATCTAGCTTCGCTTTGTTTAGGTAGCACAGCTGCGTTACTTGAGAGCGTTCCGCCCAGCTTGAGCCAGTCATCTCGAACCACCGCCCACCGCCAACTGCAGGACCTGGCACTGCATCCGGTCTTATCATAACGTCGCAGTAGCTTCGTTTTCTTCCCCAGCACGTCGTGTCTTCATTCGCCGTTTGCGATTCTTTCGATCACTGGGTACGCGTGACATAGTCTTCACCCACGGTTTTCATCTATTCACTGCACCAATACACTGCATCGGCGCACTCAACGACAGAGCCCCCCCGTGACACCGACCGAACTCATCTTGGACCTCGCGTTTCGTCAAAGTGGCGGGCCTTAATCCAGCTCTTATATGTTTGTCGTCAACACGCTCAAATGATACAATAACATCAACCTCCCACTCGCCCGCCTATCACTGTTTCCGGGCACTGCGGGCATCGGTAGACGATTCAGGAGTTACTTGATAAATTGCCATTGCCAGTGGTAGAAGAAACCTCAGCACGATTCCAGTACGTTCACGATGCCATCCTTAGACATAACCAACTTCAACATTGTTGTCAGCATCCTAGGGGGTTGGATCTCACTGTTCGGCTTGGTATCGTACCTGCTCAAGGAAAACTTTTACCTCTCTGAGGCTCGTAGGTCCCCTAACACCACTTCCCAACCCTTATCCTAAGTCATGATCACCATACCTGCTTTTGCTAACAACCTGACCTTCCTCCTTAGTTATTTCTCTCTTAGCGGGGATTACATTTGGACCACAGGCCCTCAATTGGGTGCGACCTATAGAGTATGCCGGATCCGCAAGGAACTTGGAAGATGTAACTCTGTTCTTCACCCGGCTGGTCCTTGGCGTCCAACTTGTCCTCGCCGGTGTTCAGCTTCCGAGCCGTTATCTGAAGAAAGAGTGGAAACCCCTCTCTCTGCTTCTTGGGCCCATCATGACCTTGATGTGGTTGTCGACAGCCTTACTGGTTTGGGCACTCATCCCGCGGCTCCCTTTCCTGCATGCACTGGCCATAGGAGCTTGCGTGACGCCTACTGACCCAGTCCTATCCAACGTCATTGTCAAGGGCAAGTTCGCGGACCACAATGTCCCCAAAGGTCTCCAGAAAATTATTATTGCGGAATCCGGAGCCAATGATGGCCTTGGGTACCCGTTCCTTTTTCTCGCTCTCTACCTCATCAAGTACGTTGGCGATGGGGCCGTCTCCGAGTCCGGTGGTGGAGGTCTCGCCATTGGTCTTTGGTTTGGAGAAACGTGGGGGTATACCATCATCCTTAGTACCATTTATGGAGCAGTAATTGGATGGGTTGCTAAGCAATTGCTCCATTACTGCGAGGAACACAGATTTGTTGACCGAGAGAGTTTTCTGGTGTTTGCATTGTCATTGGCTTTATTCATAACGGGCACCTGTGGTCTGATTGGCAGTGATGACATTCTTGCCTGTTTCATTGCTGGAAATGTTTTCACGTGGGATGATTGGTTTCGGCTAGCAACCCTTGATGAGGTCTGTAGTCGTGTGCGGTCCCCAGATGTCGCTTATATCACATACTAACTGTTGTAGTACGCTTCCCACCAAACCGACCGAACCTGGATCTACCTTGCTGACATTAATATCTGACTCTAGCTCGCTTCAACCAACTATTGATATGCTCCTTAACGTGGTCATATTTATGTGGTATGGAGCTGTTTGTCCCTGGCAAAGCTTCGTAAACAACAACGTCATCCCGATCAGTCGTCTAATACCGCTCGGCCTACTTATCCTGATACTTAGACGACCGCCATTCATTTTGGGCTTATATAAAAAGATCCCACAGATTGATGGTATTAGACAGGCTACTTTCATGGGATTCTTCGGCCCTATCGGCTGCTCTGCTATTTTCTACCTCTACGTCACTGTCGAGTTCATCGGGAAGTTGAATCCTGGGGGTGGAGATGAACCGAGACATGATGTCGAGAATCTCGCAGAGGCTGTCAGGGTAATCGTCTGGTTTATGGTTATAGTTAGTGTTGTGAGTTATTGCATATTCCTGGACCGTCACCATAGCTCACTGTTATGAAAGGTTGTACACGGGTTAAGCATTCCCTTGGGGAAACTCGGCTTCTATCTGCCTCGAACCATTTCGAGAAGCCTGAGTACGCCCGGGAGCATCGAGCGGCCTTCTTTTCAGGCGAGTAATAGTAAGTAGAATTTCCTTCTGGTTATGTTCAAGTGCCAAAGATTTCTGCTCGGTCTGGAATCATACCTTAAGGATCTCTATACCCCGGAAACACTGAAGTATGGTTATTAACTCGTAATTTTTAGTAATAAGTGACGTATTATTCCCGGGAGTTCGCGTAAGGAACGGCACGAGTGGAAATGCTTCAGAGGCACGAATTACGCCTGTAGGAAGAGCATTCAAAATTGGTGGTTCCCTGATTGTATCACCGGAGCCGGCCCAAGAATCACAACCGCCGTTCCCCGAAGACGGTCTTCAACGTGAAGAGAGGGTCGGTGTAGCTCTCCCATTAACCATAAATGAGTCTCAGGCGGTTCCGCAGCCATCCGTTCCTCCTGGTCGGACAGTTCGGTTTCCAGATGAAGCAGCCCCCGATCCGAATCAGCGGCAGTCTGAGGCATCCCCAAGTCGTGGGTTAACACAACTTACAACCGAACGGGAAACGTCTCCTGTTTAATGGTGCAGCTGAATCAGAACCGATATCACCTAGTATTCAAATTGCAGAACAGGCTTGAGAGGACTCGCATGTTTACCCTACGGATTACGATTTGGGGTTCTGGCGGATGACAAACTCCTACCCTTCGACATACCTGGCTCAGTTTACTTACTTAAATTTACAGTATATCGTCATGCTTAAAAGCAGTGTGCTGGCTATCTAGTTGTGGAGTGAGATAGTATTCCTACAATATACAACAGATGTGTTTGAAGTGAAGTACTCAGCTACCTACTGGCCTTTACCCGTCTTCTGGGATTCAAATTTCCTGCCCCTGAGACGTCTATACTCATAACAAGCATAAACGAGTGCATTCATCTTATATAAGGTCCTTTAGTGTATTTGAGGAGTTCATGTTAATGGTCCCGTCCGCGCTCTCGACGGGGCTGTACAAATACGGTCCAAGTTCCCAACATAAGCACTTGCGCCTTGCGTGCCGAAGGACGTAGGTAATGACTTGGACAGTCGCTCGGAACCGTTCAATACTCCCGCTAGCGGCAGTGTTACTTATGTTAGACTGCGAATCTTTCGTAGCTCTTGCTAAGCGTGTTTAATATGAGATTGCGACAAAACAATGGTAATCTTTATATCAGCATTTGTTATGCCAGAGAAATAATCTGGTTGGCGCAACCACCAAATCTCTGATTTTTTGAATGACCAAGTGTTACTGTTTAATTCTTCTACGAAGGATACTACGTTCCTCATCCATTTGCTAAGGGGGCTAAGCTCTTCGGGTATCTGAAAGGCTATTATACGCCGTATCATACCTCGTCAAGGATCTTCTCATGCAATGAAAAGAATCGGCTATCCCTTCTGCATCTATTAGGCGTCTAGCGGCTTCCTAGGATCTCGACAGCTGACGTGTCTCCTCATTAGACCGCAACATATAGAGGGAGCCTACGATAGTCTTGGGCTACCCGCCGCAGCTCAGACCGCGGCGGCTGCTGCTGTTAGGTATCGTACCGTTCAGGTGCCGGCGCCGAAAGCATAGAAGTGGCATCTACGGTATCAGCGCTGGCGCGGCTGCAGTGCTTACTAGGTAAGTTTGCTAGACTAAATAGCTGTTGTATAGGCTTCATCCTCGGGGCACGTAGCCAGGCTGAAACATACCGTCCACGCCGTGTGGGGAGAATCGTCTACCTATTTTCCTTTCCAGGCATCCAACCAGCCAGCTCGGCATGCGCGGCGCTCCGTAGCTCGTTCTTACGTAATCTGTGAGGCTGCAAGGGCACGCAATTCATCTGCCACTGGAGGCATCATTTTTCTCGATGCTCATCTAGACTAAGTCCCTGCACATATATGCGCTTGCGCCGAGGCATCTTCTCGTACTGCGTAGGCGCTGCGAGAGTGGGGATAGAGCGGTCCCCGCCAGTTGGGATGATCTAGGTATCTACAGTATGTAGGACCTTCCTCCAGTAGGATGAGAGCATCTCGAATTAGTATAGTCCGTGACTACATACGTCAGCAGCTTGAGGAGAAAGACTCTAGCAGCTCGCTCATGCCGTGGTAAGAGATGATAGACGGTAGCTACCTAAGGTAGGTAAGTAATATTACACACTACACGGGTTCTTTAGTGGTGTAGATAGGGCGTCCTAAGAATTGAAGACTGTTTTGATTTGTTAATTGAATGTTTGCAGAAACGAAGTCCGTGTATAGATAGGGAGGTGGAAGCCTTAGGTAGTGCTATCATAGCTTTAACTTTGTCGCTTAGATATCTGTCTTCATATTGAGAGGTAAGCTGGGTTGCCTACCTTAGCAGTCTGCTTAACCAATGGCAATGGCGGGGAATTGAGGATCCTATTAGACAAGGTATACCTAGAC
This sequence comes from Xylaria sp. FL1777, assembly GCA_022578965.1. Lineage (NCBI taxonomy): Eukaryota > Fungi > Ascomycota > Sordariomycetes > Xylariales > Xylariaceae > Xylaria > Xylaria sp. FL1777. The sequence goes on from MU400515.1 coordinate 423,073, forward strand.
CTGTAAGGAGAGAGCAGCGTCTCTTAGCTAAGACCATACCTAGGTAGTGTATGTGCTGTGTAGTTCAGTCGAGTCTACGAGTTTTGGCGATACAATGCTAACAGAAATATGTGAAAAATAGTAGCAAACGCTGCTAAGCTGGTAGCAGGGCTGTAACTGGAGCCTTAGGCTAGTAGGTAAGACCTTGTGTGAACGGGCCCGCAACAGTCTCGACTGGTCCTTATGAAGTAGGTACACTACAGTGTAATGTACAGCACACTAGACACTAAGACCGGCGCAGTTTTGCCGAAATGTTAGTAGTTTCTCGAATAGTGGCCGACTTGACTGACTCTCTTTAGACTCTGGTTCCTGCTCCTCGGGCTGTCTGTCTAGGTGTCCGGATTGTCTATTGTCTGTGGAAAAGTGACGGTACCACATTCTTGGATAACAACCCTTTTCTTTAGTTTACCCAAGTACCAACGGTAGCGATCTGCGTATCTCCACTCCACTCCTTGTCTGCTTCTTGTCCTATTGGTGCTGTGCCGACCGAGTTGTTTTGGACCTGTGTGCGACATTACTTACCTACGCTTTACTTACGCTCCCCAACCAAAAAGTTGGTCCCCGTCTGCTGCCATCCGAGCCGCCACGATAACCTCGCCTTTTTCCTCTGCCACCCGACCAGCCACGACACGGCTGCTGCGAGGCGGTCGCTTCTACCAACAGCCCTCCTGTCCACCCAGAACCCCTCAACCGCCTGGTTCCGCCCCCTCTCGGCTAGCTGTAGTCTTCTGCTGCTATTCCACGTCCCCCGGCACTGGTCCCTACACCGATTGCGGGCCCGAGATAGCGTCAGACCCAGACCTAGACGCAAGACGCAAGGCGCCTCTCCTGTTTTTTCATCGACACACGACAGATTACCACGACCTTCCACACCAGTCGCCGCCTGTGAAACGATAATTGGCGAGCCGATACCTCCATCAGTCTATGTTCCACCAGCTAATCATCTCCCCACCCCCGACGGCGATTGTGAACTCCCGCTACACCCAACACCGGCATTCCTTGACCTGGGAAGGTATCGCCATGCTGGCTTAGAACGAACTATACGGCAACACCACTCGCGTCCGCTTCTTGTGCCCCGGTATCTCCCCCCACAACCGCCTTATCATACGCATGCGATTGGCCTCAGCCCATTCGTGCGTCTATAACACGGAACCCTTCTTCGTTGGACAGATAGCTGGTAAACTGTAGCTAAGTAAAGCGTCATAACACGTCACGGCGAGTAGGCAGAGCTGAAGCTCCATGGCCGACGCTATGCCTACCTCCGAGTCTTTTGCTTTTCCTGAAGAGGATCACCTGCCAGACATGTTTTCCTTCGACTTCGATCCCAGGTTTGACTTTGATGCTGCCTCTAATAACAATTCATTGATGAAGGATGCTAGTTTTATGGAGCTCCAAACAGGCGACGGGGGCGGTTCTTCGATATATGGGAGTTCTACGTATGGTTTCTCTCAGCAGTCTAACCAGGTTGCTCCTGCTACAGTTAAACTAAATCCTCACTCACCCTCACACCGGGGCTCAACTTCTTCTTCGTCATCGTTGAGAAGCACCGGGTCGAGCTCGCCGCACACATCAATAGATGCAACGCCAATGGATGCCTCTCCTAGCGAATGGCTTGAAGATATTGGAGGCAGCGAGGATGCCTTCAACATGGAATCTTCTGTTGATATTTCCCAATACGTCACCCTGCCAGCCGACTCGAGTAGCCCTGCTCCCTCAGGGGCAAACGAGCCACCGCCAGGGTTTCACACCTCTAGCGAAACTCTGCCTCAAGGGCGCGCTGTTAAGAGACGTAAAGCCCAGCCGAAGCAACGCACAGTTAGTTTCTCATCCGGTTAGAGTGTTTTGTAATTAGTTCTTATAATACCTAGGGACAGTCATCGAGCCGGTCGACGAACAAAACTCGAATCAAGAATTCAAGCGAGTTCTCGCATAGCTCAGCACACATTCCAAGCAGCGAGTCGTCGCCAACTACTATGTATACCGAGAACCTACCTTCACCCGATGGTAATTTTAATAACTTTGGCAACGCCCTCGGTAGCGTGGGCATGCCTACAAATTGGCCACCCCCGGCCAATGGTCAAATTAACAATCCAATGTTCCCGCTTTCGAGATCCGATTCAACTTATATACCACCTGCTAGCCATGACCTGCCAAACGGTAGCTCGCCAGCATCCCTATCACACTCCCTATTACCTCGATTAGTCATACATCCGATGCCAATGAAATCACGGGTCGAAACACAAATTCCACTCAAGATCACTTTGCATAACCTTCCAAAAGGGATCAAGAGAGTGCATCTCCCGACTCACACCATAGCTAAACCAAAGCTGCTTCAAAAGCCTTCCACAGGACCAAATCCTGACATGCTGGAATTGACAACTATGCTAGTCTGTACGAGTGCCATGACCGACGAAACGAGACTGAAGCGGGCATTCGGACGTGCCGCCGGAAAGCCTAGCATCAGTGAATTGAACAGCCCCACAGACGGCTTTGAAGACGAAGAAAACAAGCCACAGAATGGAGGCGAGGTACGTATATGCTTAGGGTGTATCACACGGGAAAGGAAGCGCGCTGGCAGGAAAAAGCACAAAAAGCCGGAGGAAGAGGAGCTATGGGATCGATATGAACGAGAGCGTGCCATCGTATTCAATACCCTCGAAGTCAAGGAATGGCAAACTGTCACACCAGTCATGGCCGACCCAACCGGAGCTGGTTTAATCAACAATGTCATTCCTGAAGGAACCGTACAAGTTGACGCACCCATGCGTATTGCCTGTTACTGCCGGCATCATGGCGAGAAGCTTGGTTTTCAGGTCATTATTACACTTAAGGATTATGTCGGTAATGTTATCGCCCAGGGGATCTCATCGTCGATCATGATAACCGATGATCACAAAACTCCTACACACGCTGGCCCTACACCCACACCCCAACCGCCTTCTCAACTTCAACATTCGCCTCAGCCTCTGGTTACCAATGGACCACCGATGTCGTCGCAGGCAGGCATTCCTCAGCCAGCCCCGACACAGGCAACCCCAATTCAGCCCAGGGGAGTACAACCATTAACATCATTCCAGCCAAGTTCTGGAGACGTCTCTTCACTGCCTTTCCGTCAGAATCATTCCACATCTGACCTGCAAGCCCAGGGACAGAATCCTCCGTTGGGCATTTTCACTGATCCGCAGGGTAGCAATTTACAATCTGCGTCAACGGCAGTAACACCACGTACTCTCTCTCGTCAAACGACACCAGCTAGCCCTTTGAGTGCGGGGACTAGGAAAAGAAAAGCCAGCATGGCTGGCAAGGTACCTGCCGGCCTTGCTATGACGAAGATTGAGCCGAATCAACCATTACTATCAATGCCACCTAACGTTCCGAATGACTCGGCTGCCATATCTGCAGGAAATTCGCCATTTTCAGCAACTATGACACATGTACCACAAAACGGAGATCTTTCAAACCAGGGACAACAGCACATGCTCAATCATGTATCACAGTCGCTTGGTGCTGGGCCAGCAACACCAAATAATAGTGGGACTGAGCCATTCATGTTCACCGGAATGAACAACAGGGTTATGAGCATAGAACGGCCCATGAACCAATTGTTCTCCGCTCCAGTGTCTGCACATCCCAGTCGTGCCCCCAGTCCAAGTCAGCTTAGACCCGACCCCCAAAGCATACAACATTCCCAACGATCTCAGGATGTACTGTCCGGACCTCTACTGCCATTGCCCGCTATTCTTAGGATTATCCCTAACGAGGGGTCGAAATGTGGAGGAGCCGAGATCACCGTTCTTGGCAGTAATTTTACAAATGATGGCCTGGAGGTCTATTTTGGGTCGCATAGAGCAATAACCACGACATATTGGGGACCGACATCCCTCGTATGCATGCTCCCACCATCTCCAGTATCAGGACCTGTTCCAGTGACAATAAAACATCCAGGAAGACGGCAGGGCGTTCAACAACCTGCTATCTTCAAATACAAGGATGACGACGAAGACCAACTCATCCGTACTGCACTCAGAGTATTGGCAGGTCAGTACGGGACAATAGTAGCAGACCCTGTGGGTTTTGCAAGAAGTATCTTAATTGCACAAACTTCTGCGCCCGGTTCAAGCAATCAACCCCCTCATGGTAATGGTAATGGCAACAATACCTTCGCTCACTTAAGCATGGAGTCCGGGGAGGCTGTTGAATCCAGTCTTCTTCGGATTCTTGAGATGATGAATCTAGATGACGAGGGTCCTAACAAAGCTCGAATTAATCTCAGAAGATCTAGTGGACAGACTATGCTACACCTAGCATGCTCTCTTGGTTTTGTCCGTTTTGTTGCTGGTCTACTGTCACGTGGTGCCAATGTACATATTAGGGACAAGGGGGGTTTTACTCCGCTTCATATGGCAGCGATGAATGATCACCCCGAAATTGTACGCCGACTGATTGCCAAAGGGGCTGATCGGAATGCGCGATCTTATTCTGGCCTTATGCCTACGGATGTCGCTAGGTCCCTACCTGTCCGTCGAAGTCTGCAACATATCGAAGGCCGTTCTAGGAGTGTCGACTCACGGCCTAGCCGAGCCAGTAGTCGAAGCTCTGTGCGATCCCTATGGGAACCCTCCACAATGACACCAATGCATCGCCAAGAATTCCTGTCCGGTAACTTTGATACAGTGACGGCAGTCGATGGAGATGATTCAACTGAAGAGGCTACCATCGAGGAGGGTACGGATTGGCTTGATTTCAGAGGACGCAGCCTTTCTGGGCTACGTCGTCGGTCTACCGTGGAAACACATCTAGCAGATGAGACAGAAGAAGGTCCAGCTTCTCCGAGTGTCACAATGGCAGCAATTCGGGAGCAAGTCGCCACCCAGCTGCAGCAGTTTCAGCATACCATGGCGATGCATCTTCAAAATCTACCCCAATTCCAGATGCCCAATATCCCGCAAATGCCGAACCTTCCACCCATGCCCGTATTGCCCGGGTACCAGGCTTATCTGCAGTCAGCTCCAGTCATGCAACGAATCACTTCGCTTGTTCCTAATATACGTGGCCAACGACAAGAACCGGCAGGGGATCACACGAGCAATCCGAGTGAAAATAAATGGGGAGTCTTCCCATTTTTTGGAAATAAAGACTCTCCTCCTGCCTACGAAGATATCTACCCGCAAAAGGATCTCGACGTAAAACAGTCATCAGCTGCTCAGGCCGCAGCGGAGTTTGAAGCCGATGCCAAATGTGCTGCCCTATTTGATCAAGATTTAGCAGAAGGCTCTCGAACCCAAGAAGTTCCCGCCCTCCTTCAAATTGGACGCAAGCATCTTATCACCAAAGAGCAACAAGAGACACTCCAACGAGCACACGCCCAGAGACTTAAGGCGGGTAGTAGTGATAAGATGCTATGGTTTGTCTGGGTAAGTACTAAGAGATACTACAAGCAGTAGACCCGAGGCTAATGATAGCATAGATCCCGATTTTAGTACTCGTTCTTGGAGCTATGCTCTGGAACGGTGCTCCTTCGTTAGTTTCTGGCACAGCTAGCGTAGCAAAAGTGCTCAAAGCGCTCGGTGGTCTCGTTGTAAACCCTCGAGATATTAGTAATCGCGTCTACAATATTGTCCAAGAACTAGCTTAGTAGCTTACCACCTCTAAAGGTACCTCAACTGTCTTTTAGGCAATCTCATATTATATCTTTCCTTGCGATGTTGCTCATGCAATATGAATTCCTGCAACTTATGACCTTATATAACTTTATATTCGGCGACTCAAGCCATTACAGTTCCTTCCTATCTTTTCTTATTTTAGCCCTTTCTTGTTAGACCTATGTATAGTTATATATGATGGAAATGATAGGTGGCTGGGAAGGAAGTATTACTCTTGTTCATCATGGCGAGGAGAGATTGCTACGGAGAATTAGCGGCAGCGCAGATAAGTACGATAAGGTGGGCGTCCAGGAGTTATAGAGCAGAGGGATGAACTCGAATTATGTATATTTGCATTGTGTCCTAGTGGATAGGCTGATTGGAAGAAGCCTGCCTCGGCGGGTTTTGGTAGTTTCTGTCATTGACTCTGAACGACTATATAAGTCAACCGACGTTAGAACAGGCAGGGAGAAATTCAATAACAAGAATTGACGAAAATCTAATTGTGCCGATTCAAACATGAACTTTTCACTTGGAGTAGAGTGGCCCTTTGACTGTAGATAGATAGAGGCTCTCTATAGCGACCCAACAATCTCACGGTATAGTCTGAGCTACGCATAATTGCGAGACATATACTAAGACCGAAGTAGACAGTGGCTTCCTATTTTTAAAAGGGTTTCTATATACACTGGGTTCTTTTCCATCATGATCATGAGCAGCCGAGCGGCGAAGAACGAAAAAAAATGGGGACCAAATAAACCACCAAACGTCCATGCAAAAGTCAATATGAGAATGCATCAGGGGTTATCTTTTTGGGGTTGCTTTTCATCTCAAAAAGACAAGGACGCCAACAAAAGTTCCTCAAGGGGAAAAAAAACCAAAAACAGTGCAAACAATATGTTAGTCCAATCAATTCATTTCCGTTCGTTCTATACTAGTCGACCAATTAACAAAACTAATTAACTAATCAGTCCGTCAATCAGCCAAGCAAGCAAGCATATAGATTTTTTTTCTTTCGTGATCTCATTCATTGCCCGCCCAGTCCCATTCATCATCATGATTCGTCAAAAGAGAGAAACAACAGAAAAAGACAAAAACCAAAACATCACAAAAAACAAAGATATTCTTTTCCGCCTTCCTTTCCTCAGTCTCCTCAGGGGTGTGGTGTGATGTGGTTGGGATACCGGATTGAACGTTCCGAGATGCGATCATTTGCCGGTGAGGAACGGATGGATGGGAGAAGAGGAAGAGGAAGTTAGCAAGAAAGCCTAGGTGCGAAATCAGGAAACGCCGAACACCCTGTCCGTATCCTCCCGTCGAATTCATGTGATGTTTGTCCGTCTGTCCGTAAAGGGAAAAAATCAAAATCAAACCAAACCAAGCCGATCCGTTCCGGTCCGGTCCATTCTTAGTACCATATCCATGCCATCCAGAGCTCTTCTCGCCTTTGAATGCTACCATAGCAGGGAGGGAGAGAGGTGGAGAGGGGAGAAGGGGTAGAGGACGTCGTAAAACGTATGTAGCTAGGTAGGTGAGATAGAATCAGTATACACAGCCTGCAGAAAGCTCTCGATCGATCGATCGAGTCTTTCTAAGTATAGGGGGGGAGGTCTGTAGAGAGCAGGTAAGCAAGCAATCAACACGACCAAACACCAGACATCCTTCTCCCTCAGTGTCCCGCTCACAAGGCATTTCCTATAAACCATTGCGGCTGGTTCTCCTGCTGTCCCTGCTGCTGCTGCTGCTGCTGCTGTCCGTAAAGCGTCGTATCCCGCAGCCCTCGGCCCCGCGTCTCGTAAACGAGGACATCGACGTCCCCATCAGCGTCAGCACGGCGCCAGTCGGTGTCAGCGTCATCACCACCGTTCTCCTTCCCGTAGTATTGTCTCCTCCCCTCAGTAGCACTGGCCTTGCGGCCGTCTTCGGAACGACGCACCGCGAGATCGGGCCGTGAGCCGCGATCCTTCAGGTGGTACGCCTTACCCGTGCCGTGCCAGCGCTCGGGGGCCTTGGACGCGGTCCGCCCGCTACCGCTGCGGCGGTTCGCGTCCGACATCGTCTGCAGAGGGGAGTGCGTCGTCTTCCGCGCTCCGGCGCGCGTCCACTCATCAGCTCGCTCATTTTCCCTTTCGCTTTCTCCCCAGCCCCGCGCACTATCCATCGAGTCCCGGTGGATCATCGTGTCCTCGAGTGATACGCGCTGCCATTGTCCCAGCGGGTTCTGAGGCTGTGGCGTGCTGCGTTTCGACGAGGTCCTGGTCTTGCTATCCGGCCGCGCGGATGAGGAACCACGCCTCTGGACCCGGTACACGTCACGTTCGCGGCCGCGAGATTCGCGCTCCCGCTCCACGGTCCTGGTTCGGCCGCGGGCTGGTTCCGTCAGGGTGTACGAGAAGGTCTGGCGCGGCCGTCTCGTTCCCGACGGGGCCCGTTCACGGCTTGCTGGTAGTGGTCGTTCACGCCTTCTCTCGTTCTCGTCGCCCGTCGTGATAGTGGTCGTCATCATCACTTCCGGCGACGGCGAACGCAGGCGGATGGGGCGCTCGTTGGGGTGCACGGATCCGCCGAACGAGATGGACGGCACAAGTCGCACGACCCCGTCCGCTGCTGCTGTGGTGGCCTGGCGGCTCGACTTCCGAGGTGGGAGGGCGGCGTGCTTGATCATGTTGCTGGCTTCACTGGAGAGCTGTGAGGACGATGAGGGCATCTCCCGCAGTTTCCTCGCTACCTTCTTAAGCGGCTGTGCGAAATACCCAGCTGAACTCGTCGCCGTAGAAGAATGCTGTAGCTGTGGCTCTGGTGTGGGCGTCTCGTTATCGCGGGTGCGCTTGCGGCCTCGCAGCGTGTACCACGAGTCTTTAGTGTGCAGGTCTGGGATCGACGGCCGGAATAGCGATGATAGAGAAGACCGCGGTGCTGCTGGCGCTGCCATCGTGGCGGTTGCGTATTCCCTGCTATTCCGGCTGAAGGGGTTTGGACTTGGCAATGGCCTCGGCATCGGCGATACGGAGCCAGAACGAGTGGTTGTAGAGATAGATGATGGTATGCGTAGCGGCGGGCGAGGTGCAGCCTGGTGATCCATGGGTAAGACGGGCGTCTGCCGTCCGCCGGATGCTGCTGCTGGGGCAGCATGTCGTGTGGATTGGATCGCGTGGGACTGGAAGAAGCCCGAGGCCACTAGTTGATTGTACGAGGCCATGACGTCCTCTCGCGACGGCCGGTCTGCCCCCCCTCTGGGATTCGGGAACATCTGGGCAATGTTCACTTCGGACTGCGTCCGTCCCATGTGATAATCCGGTCGTGGCGGCGGCGGTGGGAGTGGATGCTGCAGCGGCTCCTGCAGACTGCTGTGCTTCCTACGCAATTCCTGCTGCTTCGAGGTATGGCCATGCTGGCCTCCTCCTCCCCTGTGAAATAGAGCATCGCGAACACGACCGAAGAAGCTCGTTGATTTCTTGTGTGTCATGGGAGGCCGCTGTCGGTTCTGGTGGTGTTCGTGTAGCTGCGGCTCTTCCACGCTGGCGTGCTGATATACAGCAGCAGCCGAGAAAGGCCGTGGTCTGCGGGCTTCGCGCGGTAGTGGGCCTTCAGCGTAGAACTGATTCTCGTACTCCTTGAGCTGCTCGGGGCCCATAAACTGGGCGGGCGGTGCGGCGCTGGTTCTGTCGTTCATAGAGCCTTCTTGGAACCGCGATGTAGGCGGTCGAGAGCCGCTGCCCGTTCGTGTGGGCGGTCGTACGAGCTCCGACGCCATTGAAGATGCTTGAACTGAGGCGAGAAGGGGCTTCGTTGCGTTACTTTATGCTTGCTTGCTTATTTAGAGTTCTGAATTGAGTTAGGGATGAGAGTTATGGGTGTGTGAGCATGTGAGCATGTGCGTGGGTGTGTAGATGTCTGCATGTGTGGATGCTGGATGCATTCAAACTCAGGACAGAACCTACAACTACATGTAGACATGGAGGCAAGTAGGGAAGTCACCGTCGTGTTAGCAATCCTTCCGATGGTAAGTTCAATTTGTCTCGGTGGGCCAGGGGCACGAATGTGTTTTGGTTGATCGGGCGCAAATGAAATTGTGGTTGGGGGGGCAACCACGAGCCAACACCAACACCAACACCAACACCAGCACCGCACCGCCTCCGAGGTAGCCTGGGTGTGATTAAATCCTACGCATCCAATACGATACGTACTTGTACATATCGTATGACTTTATTTCCGTTGGTGTTATTGTTATCTACTATACGCAGTATATATAGTAAGTATCTATGCCCAATCTGGCTACATACCAGTGGCGTGGATATTAAATAGATTATAGATTGCACACAACGACATCAGTATCTACACGGTATGTCAATCGTCTGGAAATCCTGCACCATGTGCGAATGATGGGTACCACTAGTCAATTGTGTTGGTGCACTGCCTGTTATAACAGAAATGAAGCTATCAATACAGACTATATTGCACCTCTCGACTCTAACTAGCCCTTGGTATCATGTTTTTGATTCACTCCGCCAACCCAACCACAACTCATCGCTCGACAAAAGATAATTATGTGGATGCTGCAACCGATGATAAATCAACGCTGTCTAGAACGCACCTACAACTCGTTCTCATGACGCATGTGTATCCATTCATTCATCGTCTTCATGCGTTGCATGCGCAAGATGAGACCAACCCAACGTGAATGGTCACCCTCACCCTCACCCTTCCCCTTCCCCCGTGTAGTGAGTATCCAGTTGGCTTGGTCCGGCTTCTCGGAGCGGACCTGGACTAAGAAAGCCATCCAATGTTTGGACCTGTCCTGTTTATAAATAACCCCGAGTCCGCCGATGGAGTCAAGCTTGTGAGAAATGAAATGAAGGTAAAACCGTCTTGGTATGTACACATGAGTCGTCCAGGGCCTCACCAACCCACCAGAACGCCGATGAACCCTTTGCCCAGACTTGAGCCCATGTATGATCCGCCCACTTGCGAGAAACCGTAAGATAAGAAAGGGAAAATAGATATATGCATCCGAAGGTGTCTATGGTAACCAGAGGTGTTGAGGAGCAAACACTTTCTTGCCATCCGCTCTCATGTAGCTCGATGTTAATGGATATATAGGTTGATGCATCGGTAAACGTTCACCCCGAACATCGCGCATCTGTTGCTGATGCGACGAGAACGATTCATCAGCTGGCCGTTTAATTTGACGAGTTTCTGGTTCTGGATAAAGCCCGCCCTTTAGCTGATATGCACTATATTCAGAGTACGCCGAGTCAGCTGGACTGGGGAGGCTTATGGACGGAAGAATAGGACGTGGAGTATTCTCCACGGATGCGTTAGAGCTGATGGACGACCTCGGCTCAGCAGCCCTGGGCGGCTTAGCGGAAATGTGAGTATAAGAGGTGGAGAGCCTTTTATTTTCAGCTTCAGGCTGCTCGTAAGGTGGATAGGTAGGGCCGGAATAATTCGGTGATGGAGGAGGTAAGTTTACACTTTGGCCTTGAGGGAAGGCGGTTTGTGCAGGGGATACCGGAGTAGATTGCGGGTTCGAGGCACTTATAGGCCCATATGATGGCTGCGCAAAACTATTTGTCGATTGTCCAAAGTTGAGCATAGCGCCTGAAGATTTGCTCGCCTGGTATGTCGGTGGAGGCGGTGCAGTAGCATATTCAACGTTAGAAGGCCGTCTATCAGGAAAAGCCGTTCGATCCATACTCGAATTGCTCATAGAACGAGCCCGGTATCCCTCAGGTGTCTGTGTTCCCCGACGTTTCGCATACTCTTCCTCGGCGTTGTTGTTATACTCATCGCCGCCAGAAGGTTTCGTGTTCGTCTCACGTCTTCTCATACGGACATCACGCCTAATACGTACACGACAACCCTGTTCGGCGACAGTCCGACTAAGAGTAGTACTCTCAGTAAGACCTGGGAACTTTTTGGCACTAAACACTGTGAAGTCGGCCGATCTCAGGTCCATCCTATGACAAGCATCCGTCGGAAGCTGCACGGTACCTGCCTCAGGTTCCGGAGCGTCCCTATCGAGGTCTCCTTCATTTTTTATCAACTCATAAAGGCTGAACACCAAACGATATCGGCCCTCGTGCCGGACGGAGAGATCTGGGAACAGGAAATAGCCGGCAGGATCAGGTCGGTCGAGATAGCAGCATCCAGAAACCGGGAATCCTGTCAAAACGGGAGGCGACGTGGCTGCAGGGGTTTGTACCCTTCCATGAGCCATCGGACGTGCGTGTTCGAGGGAGGCATAACAGAAAAAATCCACGTTATAGTCGAAGGTAATGTCCCTGGCTCCTTCAAAGTTCTCTCCTTCCAGTACCCTTAAGATAACGACCGGGGGAGGATCCACGGGACGACGATCGGCAGAGGCTACAACACATGTTAAAACTCATATGCAGTTTTCAATCGGGAGGGAAACTACAAACATTTGGGCCCTGAACCACAGGCTCGAGCACGCTCGGGTTGCTGGAGAACCTCGAGCTGATACCATAATTGCCTCCCATCCTTAGTAATCCGGCGTTCGCGAGCAAATGGCTGCGATTTGCCCAGCCGCGATTCTGGGGCAGCCATCATGCTGGCTAAATTAGAGTCGGGCTGTAATGGTAGAGGTATTGTTAACTTGAGGTTCCTGCTTCTCGGATACAAATCATCACGATAGAAAGTATGGGGGGAGTATGTTGCCGCCATCCTGACATGGACCCGCCTGCTTGGACTTCAAGTATGCATATACGTATCTCCGCCCCAAAAAAAGGAAATGTGTGGCATATATGGCCTCAGTGAACAAAGTGAATCCTTACTTGTATAGAGAGCATGTTGATTGTCTTTTAAGAATTACAGAGAATTACAACCAAGCTGTCGTCGCGTTGCAGATCCCACCAGGTTGGACTTGGGGGTCTGGGTACAGGAGTCCAAGTCGGCGGGACAGGGAAGAATTGAGCTGCGAGATGATAAAAGATGAGACGGTGAAAGGCAAATTGAAGAAACAAGCAGGCACTCCTCTCAAGAGGACACCGTTGCGTTGGGTCGGAGTCGAAGTTTGTTCGGTGGCGGGCACCCAGAAGGCCGGCTTTTGGCGTTGGAGAGCTGACTCGGTGCAGTTGACGCGATTCGCAGCTAGGCAACCTTAACACATTCCCGGGTCGAGGGAAGATACATCAGACGAAGTGAAACCAGAAGCGAACGTTCAAGGACTCGACGAGTTGGGCATTGAGGGACAGGCGCAGTGCCGTGCAAAGGAATGGTGAAAACGAGCCGGAGGCGGAACAAGACAGCCAGACAGCCACAAAAGCCTCAGACCATTTGCGAAAAGGGCGAAAGGACGGAAGTGAAGTTATGAGACGAGACACCAGCGTGAGCGAGAGGATGAGGGAGGGGACAAGAGAGTCCTTAGTCGCAGCAAAAGCGGGCTGGGACGCACATGGATGGGCCTGATTGATTGATGACTCTGGTTTCTGGAACAAGTAGTCCGCGCTAGCAGCAGTCGAGCGCATACTGTACGCTACACCACGCTACTGCGTACACCACACTACACCACACTACACCACACTACTGGAGCGGACATTATAGCGGACTGCACTACTGCGTAGGCAAGTTAGACATTCATTAGCGCTAGTACCATAGTGGCGTAGCGTATTTGGCCTCTGGCAGGGGTGGAAGCACTCCCGGGGCCATAGCTCAGCAAGCAAATGGCAAAATGGAATAATTAACGCAGCTCGCTTAACACCAACATATTTATATCCTTACGCAGTATAACACTCATTACGGCAAGGGAAAACACTAAAGAAAGCAATAAAAGACAATGTAAAAGGTATCCTTCTAGCTCACCTCTCTCTTACCCACAATCCGGATATCTTCTCTGAGAAGCTCGAGGTAAGACATCGTGTTGCAGTGGGCTACTGTCACCTACCTATCGCTGGTATGTAGTATAGCTACGTAGTAGTGTATATACTTACTTACACATACCTACCTCGACTCCAGCTATCTTAGCTATCTTACCTCACCCCAGTGGACCCAGCTAGACGTCCTTGGGGCACTCTGGGGGAGGGTGGATGCGACAGTGCGAAGGAAAAACACAGCGTCGGTAGCCTGTCAACCCTGTCCGCGTATGTACCTACTGCTGCACTAAATGAGATAAGCATGATTGGTCGCATAGGCCAACGCGGGCGGAGCCTTACTGTGGGACTCGTTAGTACCGTCTTCTTCACAACGATTCGGTCCTGTTTGCCTGGTGTCTGGTCTTCGCCACTTTCCAGTGGTAATTGACCCGCTCTCTCGCATTTCTTAGCAAGCTTAATCTCCTTGGCATCTTGGGTCGCCTCCCATGTCATAATGGGCCAGAGCTGGCGAGCGAGGTACCACCCTGTACAGTGTACCCGACCCGAGGGCGGCTTGCACTGTGGTAGCGCAATGGAATGGCGTCCCTCCATGTACATTCCCAGTGGAACTACATGTAACACATGGCTGCTGTACAAGGGCTCACAGGAAGGGAACCCCCCGACTGGGCGGTTCAGAGTGTGATCCCACCGACGTGGATTCAGGGCATCGGTCCAAGCTCGCTGTTCCAGTCAACAGGTGCCTTGCCTCCTTGCTGCGTATTCGACTACCTACACCACAGTACCGGTATCTCGGTGCCGCCTCCTACTGATTGATTGTGCGTGTATTACATGTACCTACCTACAAATAGATACGCACGCATCTTTACTTACGCAGTATCAATGGAATCACCACATCACTATGTAGGACAGTATCAAAAGCAAACCTAGGCTGTCAATTAGTACATACACCGTCACTTCATATTGCGACTGTGGCAATCATGGTGGTAGTGCCGATAAGCGATACTGAAAAAAGCATCATTTGTTCCTCATAATGTTGTAGGAATCGAAAGCATCTAGTGTAAACCTACTACGTGATAGTGTGGAAGTGGCTATCACACTACTAGTATAGTATACTTTAGTAAGTACAGTGGAACAGTACCTACAGATGAAAAAATGGGGGTAAATTAGCTCGGATTCCAGTTTTCTGCTGTCCGTTTCTGTCCTCGCCCACCGAGAGTTCGAACCACATAAAAACACGCTTGCCATGGGGCCCTTGACGGGTAGAACCGAGTCTTCGGGGCGCGTCATTTACCCAGCATTTCTATTTAGGTGTTGCCCCCGTCTCTGCCCCGTCGTACACTACGCTCGCTGTCTGGCCACTACCGGTACTGTGCCCCCATTACCCGTTATTTCGTTCATCCTCCTTTTCATAATCAGGTTCTCTCAACTGGACTGTGGTGATCTAGTCTCCTTTGCTGTTAGTGCATGCTACGTTGCTATGCACCATGCACCTGTGCAAACAACAATCGAAATAGCGGAAGCAGGGAATCCTTCTCACAATGATGAATACATATTTTGCCCCAAGTTTCGTCATTATCTATTACGCTAGGTACCGGTATCCCAACTGTTCGCAAGTTGCCACAGGAATGCATGCACCGCCTCATCCAGCTTCTCGGGGGCTTCATTATAATTAGGTAGTTGCAAATAAAAATGGCCCTCGACCCGACCTGTCGGGTGTGCCATACAATCCATTCCACTCCTGTAGCTACACTGCACTCACTCATTTCCACCGCTGTTTGAAAACAAATGACCTCTCCCCTTGGGTGGCTTGTACAATCTGGCCACGTTAGTAGAGACTGAGCAATCAATACGGGGCGACAAACATCAGGCCACAATAATAAAGTTTATTCACTAATACTCCAATTGGGGAGGGGGGAACCGTTGAACTACCGGTGTTAGAGGGGTGGCATTTTGCTGTGCCATACACTAGTGTGGTGGTGTACGCAGGATAATAGGTGGTGTATGTAGGTATTCGCATTAGGTACGGTATTCGCATATTCGCATCAAAGGCCGGAATCAAAGCACGAGCAACATCGCTCCGATTCGGTAATCTCTTGGACCCCCCAGCGCCCGACCCCGGTCCCTCATCGGTCTGACAGTGATAGATCTCACAGATCCCAACGGGCAATATTTGTGCAATACCTTACACTGCAGTCCAGTACAGTACAATACAGTACATTGTGGTGTAGCGTAAGCAAGCTACGCAGTACACACACACAGGGCAAGGTGGGCAAAGCATGCAGACGCAGGCAAAACGGGCAAAATCGAGAAGCAGGCTTCGTATGGAAGAACCCCTGTATGTACAGATTGTCGTCAAGGGGGGGTGTAAGAACTTTTTTTTACTTTCCTGTTCGAGGTCTGTACCTGATAGGGGGATTCAGCGAGCCAATCCGCCCGCGCCCACCCACATTCGTCCGCTCGGAACGAAGTGGCCAGTGATGGGCGAGCCCATGAGTATGGAAGCACCGTGTTGTCACAGTGTCATGCATGATGCAACCAGTACGACCATCCCATGATCCGACTGCGCTTTCTCGAATGCTGGTTCTCACTATTTCCCGTCAAATCATCCAGATCTGCTAGGTCACTCGGCAGTCGGGTCAGAGCCCAGGTGGTGGTCATACGCAGTATATTGTCTCGCCCTCCTCACAAACAAAATGCCACAGGTGTGTCTAACACAGTCACGTCAGCGTGTCATGCCTCGCCTGGTCTCTCAATTTCATGAATAGCCACACCGATGGTGGATGACTGATGGCTGATGACTGATGATGGCCAGAGGGACTGTATGTGTCACCCGATATACGCCGCCAGAAGGATTGGCTGGCGCTTCCAACATGTGTAATACGTGCATGCTAACATAACAACCTGGCAGCACGGTCCTTTTCACTCCCGAAACCTGGTAATTGTAACACGCCTCGGCTGAATTATCTTGTTGCCTAGGTACGTACAGTACTTATTGTGCTCCCGCAAGTGGGCGCTTGAGCCAGACTCAGGCTCTGACACTAACACGTAGTCCCAACCCATCGGATCCCTCACATCAATTTATTCATTCCCTGGGGCATGGGGTCAGACATCTACTATACAGATTCGACTGCCGCATGGGTACTAAGCAGTAGATTAGCGCCCCCATTCAACATCACGAGCCCTCACCCGAGCCCTTGGCGTTCGCAATGAAATCTACTATCTTAGTCTATCCTCATATACTAAAACTACGGGTAGCTGTGTCCGTTTCCCATGTGTGTGCACTAGTGTACTCTACCTATTTTACCCGTCTCACGTTGAATGAAGGGCAATTAGAATCCACCTCTACTTAATCTATTAGAACGCTAAATACCTCTCATCCTCCAAGTATAAGCTTATTTACCCTATTGCTCCACGTCCCTCAGGAATGAGCTAGCTACTTAGCGAACTCCATGTAGCGCTGGCAGGAATCGCACCCAACTCACTACGCATATACCTACGTGTACTACTCCGTACTAGTAGTGTAGAAAGCTCACTTCCAATATCTACTTCGTAGGTAATCTCTAATGCACTTGACAAATTGACTTCAATTGTAGTGTAAACCGCTTTAGCTCTGCCATTTATATTTGCCCAGTAACGTGTCTATTCCTGGCTAGTCATCAATCAATCAATCAAGATACGATCTATCAGATCAACATACTGTGCTCAGTTACGAATTTCTTGATATGGAGAATATCAGGTTTGCGCTGTCATTCTATAACACCACTACTGAGTACCCAAAGTGGATACTGAGATGCACCATTGCTGGAACTACACTAGCTGTCTAATGCGGCGCCCGTGCGTTCTTCCCTGGGGAATGAAATTGTACCCGTTCCAGTCTTAGCGTCTAGATAGATAGTTTACTAAGACAGAATTCCACGTCACCTCATGAGACCATTGCGATCAAAGTCCCTAAATCCTCATCTAGGAAACGTGACTAGAAGCTATCTATGAAATGTGTTAGCCTCCCTTTTTTTGAAGCTCGCGGATTGCGATGTCTATCGACACAATGTCTCAAGCATGGCAATGCCAGGAATAATAGTCTTCGCCAACGTGGCACGGCAAGCCCTACGAGCAAATAAGGTCCTTGCCTGGATGGTATGATATGGTCGGTCCATGGTTCATGCTGGTATCGCACGTAAGGAAGTCGTTTGCCGAACTTGACCGTAGAAGCGACCAGTTGATGCGATCGATGCTCACAATGTATACTAGATACTCGATGAGGTCGCAGACGTCTCGGATCGTGACTCTCATTCCCTAGTCCCTATGCATGAGGAGGGGGGGAGGTCAGGGGAGGAGATGCGACTACACTATGCTTAAGGTCGGGATCTGTCCAGATCTACTCGTTTCCAATGCGATCGATCTTGCATCTCCTCGACGTGAAGGAGCTATCATATAGATTAGGCAGTAGAAATAGCGCTAGTAGTGTATGGCAAATCAGATCTCGAGAGGACGTTGTAATCTCGACAAGTCGCACGTGCAGATGTCATTGTTTCCTCATATTTTTTTTATCTTTTTTTTTCCCCGGAACATACATACATACATACATACATACATACATACACTAGGCACTGCACAGAAAAAAGCCACGCCGTTTTCTCGTGGGACCTACCGTAGTCCAGCTACCCGTGCCGATGAAATGAAACACGACCCGGAAGCGTGCATGAGCGCCAGTGATAATGCGAGTCTCACAAGTGATCTCCCGTTCTCCCGTCCTCCCTCCCCGCCATCCCATCCCATCCCATCCCATCCCATGCCTATCCCATCCATTCACCCATTTGCACCCCATTCCCATCATCCATGCTAACCTACTGTAGGTAAGTCTAGTCTCCCAATTCCTCGTGAGGGAGGGAGGTTGGCTCACAACTGACAAGTCATATCATCTGCCGCCAAGCCCACGACTCTGAAACGAACCCGCCCCTATGCACGTGTGAATTTCATGGCAGACTACCGTAGACTAGGTAGACTGGATCTCTACCACGAGACCGACGGACTGAACCCACCTCCACAGACATGTGGCTGATGTAGGTACTGTAGGTACAGTAGTAGTTAGTCAGTAGTTCTACCTACCTCAGTAGTGGAATGGGATGGATGATGGGGATCGGGAGGCTGCCTCGACGTCTTTTTGCAGGATCGATGGAAACCGGGGGTATTTGCAGAATGGCGTCGTAGTACCGCATCTCAGGATACCTACTTATGCTACGCTACTACTACCTATGTAATGCAATTCCAGTGGCGTTGGTGAGCCCGCCGCCGCCGCCGTCGTCTGAAATTCTTCGAGTTTCACAGATTCCCTCACCGTGGTGGGAAGACCCGGTTTCCCGCCACCCTCTCTCTTTCGCCCTCTCTCTCCTTCTCTCGTGCTTCGAGGGTGAAAATTGTGTGTGTCTGTGTCTGTGTCTGTGCCTGTGTCTGTATGCGTGTGTGCGTGTGTGCGTGTGCTACCTGTCAACTGGTGTGACCTACCCACCTATGTCATTATCTCGTAAGTAGCGTAATTACTCCGCTGCAGAGAAATCCCCCATCCACCTTACACAGGTAGCTGGTTAGTTCGTTTCATCGTCCATACTGTATAGTACCTATCTATGTACAGCGCAGCATTCGATGGGGATAGACACCAGCCGCCTCGCGGCATCTGTACCATTGCTCTGGATCCCGTGGTTCAACGAGACAGGTTCCACTCGAGAGACGACCTGGTTTTACCTCCCCCCTCGAGGAGAGGAAGGCGGTGTGATAGGTAAGTAAGTAACGAGATGAAGGAATGGGGGGAGGGTCTGTGTCTGTTACACGGACGAGAGAGCCAGCCATATCGCGAGTGCGGTAACGTCGTCTTCGAGTCCCGAGGGCTTGGATACGTAGCGAAGACAACCGATCCCTACCGAGCCCAAACACCGAGAGATACCGCGCCCCTCCCCCATTAGAAGCAGGCAGGCAGGCAGGCAGGCAGGCAGGCAGGCAGGCAGGCAGGTCAGTAAGTAGGTACTGTGCTGCATTGCATTGTATTGTGTTGTATTGTATTGTACTGTCGCACGGGACGGTGTTCGGTATCGCATGTTCGACAAACGGGTTTTTTTTCCAATGACCAACAACAATAACACCCGCCCTGCATCATCTTAGCACGCAGAGGTAGCGCGGGTAATACACGAGCACGTCTTTACTACGGCATCGGAGGAAATGCTCGCAAACAATACTTCGTGTGATACAGAATACGCTTCTGAGGTTGCGCTCAGGTTACATGGTACAGTACCCTCCTGTCGGGCCTTTGCCAGCAAGATTAAACAGAGAAAGTGCTCACGGCCCTCTCGGCTGCATCCGTCGGGCTCTGATAATCTAGACTCGGTAGACATTCCCACTTCCCAATGGTTGAATTACCGAGAGTGAGCTATGCGTGGGCTTGGGTTTGTCAAACGCCTTACGCGCGATCCGGTGTGTCGGTATGGATATTATACAACTTACCTGGCGGTCAAGACTATTCTACTATGCGATCGAGATCCTTTGCCGCTCGAGATGATCTTCTTGTTTGCTAGTTTGATATTGGCTTCACTTAGCGACAGTTATCGAACATTAAGGCATAATCTCACAACGATTGCGGGTTTAGGGGGGGAGGGTTGTTGGGGGGCTAACGTAACAGACATTGAGTTTTCAGTCACTGGGTGAGCATTTGATGTTATTGGGCAATTCTGTATTCCGGAGTCTACTCGTTATACAATATCGTTAAGGGGCCAAGTTGCGTTCGGTGACATCTCACTATATAGACTGTACTTGAATGATAAAAATTGAGACAGCGTCAGAGTAATAGATCTATATTCTTCTCTAATTGGTATTTCTCAGGGTGCCAGCGTTTGATGACCATGAACAGTAGGCGATAAGACGGGATCTATCTCCACGGCTTTCCTGGCCCGCTCGAGTATCAGAATATTCCGGGCCTCTCCAACTGTCATTCTCTCATAGGCAGATACCGATTTCTTTGCCATCGTTTCCTTGGTTGAGTTTCACATTCATTTCAAAGACAAATCTTCGCTCTCAGGCTTACTATAGGACCTTTATACTGCTCCTATCTATCTCCAAGCTTAGCCTTTGATGGCGTTTAGTTACCGCTCTTGCTATATACAAGAAAGGACATCACTATAGCTGAAGTGGGTGCTCGGGGTTCTATCTGAGAGACTTTAATACTATTATCATTTTACCATACACATATCTAATAACAGCCAGCTGATGTAGACAAACTATTTTACATAAAAGTTGGGATTACTGGAAGCCTGGTGTTCTGCTTCTCATGCTATATGAAATGTTTCGAATAAGATCTGGCTCTCGTTAGACGTCCCCAAAACCAATGTGTAATAGGAGCCTGATGAGGAGCATCCCTAAAGAGTCACCGGCTTTCAAAGTGTGGCTACTAGAGACTAATCAGGGTTATTGAAATGGAGGGCTCACATCCGAGGAAACGTACCCTGAAGACTTCAGATAGTTAGCTCAATTATTGTTTGAATTAAGACCCATCCAAGAAATAAGCGACGCTAGCAGGACGTTCAATATCCTCTGAATCAACCCAACTCGGCAGCGCCGCAGCGGAATGATTCTAATGGGTAGCTGATCTCGATCGTGAAGTAGGGACGACATTCCGTGCGTACACAACCGGGGCAACAGGGGTATTATAGCCGTAGTACGGGCTAGGACGCATCTCGGGCTCTTCCCGGATATCGAATTGCGGCATCGGCAACCCGTGGTCGGCACCGCAGAACCAAGCCTCCTCGTCCTTGCGCAGCCTCTTCTTCCTGGAGACGCTCGTCTTGTGGCGTCGCCCGCGGTCCAGGATCTGCCGCCAGCAGTGCGCGAACACGCAGATCACCGTCGTCCCGATGATCACGGCGCTCACGGCTACCCCCATCGCCGTTGCGAAGTCCCTGGTGAAGTTCACAGCTTGTCTTGCCGGTGTATCGCGCGTCGACGTGGTGACGTGTGCGGGGATGGCGTACGCGTACGAGGGATAAATAAAGATAGACATGAAGAGGGAAAGAAATAGGGGATTGAGCCCCCGAGGGCTCGATGTCTGTCTTCGTGCTGACATGAGTGCTAGTTTTCTCTACTTCTCCCCTGTGTATCTAGCGATGAGACGGAATCCCTGTATAAACAACTAGTTGAATGCTAGGACATTTCTGCTTTAGATTGATTTGTTTCGGGTGTATAATGGTGCTAGATCTAGGACTGAGCTAAGAAAAGAAGGATGAAAACGAGAGTCTCTCTATATCAGGGGTTCGCCTTACTATTCTACCTTTCGCCTTCCTACGAGTCTGCATACAAACCTTATATAACCGTATTTTCTCTCTTGCCGGACCAGAACGCGAGATAGTTCAGTAATTCTACATACAGTCACTGAGGCGAGATTTAGTCGAGGGGGAAACCCTGAATTTGGGAGAGCTATCATGATAATTGTGAAGTCTAAAATGACGAACAAGCCCCTCTATCCGATAGAGTAGGTTCTAAGTTACATATGGGTCCTTATATCTGCAGTCGATATCTTGCTTGTCAGAGTCTTGGGAATAAATACACCTATCATGAATGAGAGGTTCTGCTGGTACACGCGAGCCATTCGAAACTAGATGGTAATGCTATGACGATGGGGTGGGAGGATTAGATATATTTCCAAAAATAGGAAGAGAGACGTAATTATATCATCTAGCTTATCGCCGGTCTACTCTCCCAGTTATGAAGTGAGGGATCCTAGGTGGCTGCTCAGTATATGCATAGCATAAGCTTATGCACACACACACCTTGTTTTCCTAGGTAGTTCAGCTCCCAACTTCCGAACTGCCATCGTGACCGCCACGGCACCTTCGGCATGCTGCTAGAAAAATCTTAGATATTATCTTCGTGGCCCCTGTAGTGAGATCTAGTAATCCTAATGATAGCATATATTGCCATACTAGTAGGGAGGTAGAGGAAGATTTCTAAATAGATCTTGGTTGACCGGCTAAGCAATGAGCGCCTGAGAAAAATGATGAGAAGACTGACGACTAACGTGATAATATGAGCTTCCGGTGCAACGTCTTAGCCAGGACGTGAAACAAAGTAAGGCGCACTAAATAATTCAGAAGCAATCTGGGGGAGCTGAAGCAAGTTGCTAAAATTATCAAGAACGTAGAGTGAGAGTAGTAGATGTCATATAAAACACCGGTAGTGGCGCCTAGAGAGGAAACGGCAATAATAAGGAATGCATCGTCTAAGTTTAGTTGTTTATGATATGTGAGTTGTATGACTGTCCTTGCGAGGAAATAGAGAAGTTTTAAGCTAATTGAATACTTCAATAGCTACTTAGATAGCATGTATGTGAATCCAGGCAGACAATTCGATGAGGTTCTTAACCTCATGATGATCTAGAGAAGCGGCCATATTTCCGCTTCATATAACCTAGTTGCTAAATAATAATGGTCCTTGAAGAATCTCATGACCAGCTTGAAAGGCAGTTCTTGGAACCGTGGTAGGTTAAAGAACCCCTTCAGGATTCGATTTATTTGATTACTTCCTACTGAGTGTCGACGTTAGATGCTGTCCGACTGAGCTGGTGGCAGTACGGGCCTTGTTCCGTTTTAGGGGGAAGAGGGGGGGATCCAGCTTGCTATACATCTTTGCCCCTTGCTCACTGAGATTTTCAGATAGATAAACTGCCTCATTTTTTTTTATCAAGGCCCTTCAATTAGTGCTTAGCTAAATAATGTAACACCTGCTGATCTTTAAACAGTCTAGCTGCATTAAAGCTTGATGAAGAAAGGTATGAATCCTTAACTTATACTTGTCAGCCAAGTTCTCACGCTGTGGGGTAAAATGGGACTCCATGTTCAAGAAGTGTATCTATAACTTCACTCACCGTTCGACGATAGCAGTAGCAGCATAACAATCAATGTTTAGAACAGACAAAGAGAGCAGACTATAAACTTATAGAGTAGGTGCTTAAGTTCTTTTAACCGTGGCTTGATTGCGTGGCTTGATCTCAACTTTACTTCTACGTATGTATACCTACCTACTTAGTACACATATACTTCTTCTAAGGTTCTTGGCACCCACTGGGTTTCTAACCACATACCTACCTACCCACAAGATTTAACCAATGCCCGTTGTACTGTATGCTGGAAGAAACCCCGACTGTAAGATATTTTCCTACAGGCCGCACCAAGATACATCTCGAACTAGTCACATGACGAACCACCATCTTCTCTTGCGCTTCAAGTTCGATTCTACAGTGTTACCTATGTTCGACCCGTTATCTCATTTATGGCATCGACGAAGGTAGTATTTTATTATGTAATAGACAAGAAAAACGACCATTATACGTCGAAGTCCAAAACCTAATCCATTGAGACGGAAACTTTTGGATCTCTCGGATGTTAATTTATTAGCACTTCCCGCGGCTCGTATGAGGCATTTTGTCATCACTACTTCGAAATACCAGGACAAGGCTATCACCACGCTGGGCATAGGGGTATGTCTTGTGCAGTTGCTGGAGGGGTGTGAGATTGGTTCAAGACGTAGCCACAGGTGGCTATCAAAATCCACCAAACAACTCAAAGTCACGGAACATACATCATTCTTGCAACATTAGTAATGTCATTAATAGCAACTTATTTCACTTGTTTACTTATACTTGTCTAGCATACGCTGCGAATGATCTTATTGCGTTCTTCGGGACGCAGTACCCAATACGATCTTCCGATGTAGGGTCACTGGAATCAAGGTCATCATGAAGATTCTAGACTCTGACGCTTGGTAATTGACCGCGGTAACGGATGACTTCCATCGTGATCATCTACTCAGACATGCTTACCTCCCATTAGGTGATATTGAAAGTGCAAATTGACGGCTCCTTCTGGCTATGACAGACTCGCCACTTCACACAGCGCCGTATATGACCTTATTGGGGTGGCAGAAGAGGACGTGTACTACATGCACTGCGCTGACCGAGTTATCTTATGATGCTGTCGGGGGTAGTCAAGCGCCTTGGCAGCCAATGAAAATGCAACCCAAACAGTCGGGACGAGGGGCGTGTTGAGGGGTTCGAGATATCTTGAAATCATTGTCGACCAAAGCTCATGAGTCTCTGGTTCCGAAAGCTTCTTCGTTTGATCCGTGTCATTGGACCGCTCCCTGATCCCATGTCGCCCGAGAACTCGCCGTCTTCACCGGTAATAAGACAGACAGGCCTAATCCTCAACCTGTCAGAGCTACATTGCATCACGGGGGAGACGTCGTTTGTTTGCCTACCCGGGAGATAGGTCCGACTTCGCACAGGGATTCCTCACAGCCTAGTCCTGCACCAAATACGTCACTGCCGATATTTGCGTGCTCAAAAGAAGGCCTACATTTTCCAACATTGCCGCGAGGGCCGCCAGATTAATTAAATTCTTCACTATCCTGCAAGTACGCTAAGTGGAGGGGCTGGTGGAGCGTCTTGCAGCTGAATAAATGCTCGCCTCCATCCATCTGTCCGTGAAAAGAAAGAGGATGATAGTATTATAGCATCATCCTATTTCTTTCTCTTCAGAGAGTATAACGTGAAATTCCAGAACCCTCAGAAACGAAATTCACAATGGCACAACTTACAGACATTCCAGATGAGAACAAGCCCGTGGCCTCGGCCGAACCGGCAGGTCTTTTGCCTGCTTGGGTGAACCCAGACTTAGACCGACTACTGGTAGTCAAGAAAGTCGAAGGCGACTACAAGTCGTGGGCCGAGTCACTCGTCGACCTACCAGCCGGGGCACTGTTTGCGCGCATCACGGGTGTGACCACGGTGCGGAGCCCATCTTGGAGCTCGGTGCAGGTCAGAATCTAAATTTTGTGAAAAAAAGAGATACACGAAAGGCGGATATTGTCTACTAACATGAGACCTCTGGAAAAAAATTTAGGCCGGTCGAAATCTGCACATAGAGCTTAACTCTCCCCTTGTGTTTATCAATCATAGCTGCGTCCCATCACTCGAATGGGATATGGAACGAATGGAGATCCGAGTAAGCAGAAAACGCGAACTCAAGAAGGGCAACTGTGAGTAGAAAACTTGATCTTGCAATCTTATTTGACTTCACGTACTATGAGTGTTTCCCATTGCTCCTAGACTAGTTGCTGAGACTTTTCTGGTCCCTGAACGAAACTGCGAAAACTTCCGCTCAAACCAACACGTCCCAGCTCAATCTCATACCAGAATACTAACTACTGATCCTAAACCTAGTATTAAGCTTCTTTTATCCAAGCACAGGTCAGTAGTCCAGAATCTCCTACGCTCCCCTTTTGATGTTGGTTTGGGAGCCTAGGCCGCTTAATTAGACCTTTTTACACTTGTTGTTCCAGCGAACTCCCAGAGCCCACAACATCGTTGAAAATAAATGGCATATACTGATTCTAGATTTATAATTAAGAATTTCGTATGGAACAGGCGTTTGACTGCTGGTGCGGCGCTGGCGAAGATGTATGTCTCGGTCATATCGCCGGCGCTGCCGGGTTGGATGCTGAGAGGCTCCGTGGTTACTGGATCAACAGTCACATAGCCGAGATGATTGAAGAGGCGTCAAAGGAGAACAAAGTCAACGGCTTCCTCAAAGAACACTGAGATTTTTGAATGTGTCCTGAGCGTTACAGGTAATAGCTGGTCAGGCTTTTGAAAGATTGTAGGCTAAATGGAA
Organism: Xylaria sp. FL1777; assembly: GCA_022578965.1. NCBI lineage: Eukaryota > Fungi > Ascomycota > Sordariomycetes > Xylariales > Xylariaceae > Xylaria > Xylaria sp. FL1777. Next base: position 449,293 of record MU400515.1, read on the forward strand.
TAGAAACTTCAACTGCTAAACTCTAGCCACATTACTTATGTATGTACGATTGACAATCCCAACTTAAAATTACCGCAGATGGATGTATGCCAGAATATCTTGATAATGATTCCATTGTTTGTTTTGTAACGTTTTTGATTGTTAGGTAGAGAATTGACTAGCTGGAGATGAATAGGGAGCATAGGGGCCCCCCTTAAGTTTTCGAACCTATGGTTGCAGTTAGTAATTGAGTAGAAGGAGGCGCAACTGTTTCTTAGGTAGTGTGACTGAAAAATGCGACGGTAGACCTCCATTGCAGAGTGCATTGAGGAGGGATATGAGAAGGAATTATTGGTCTGACTAACAGGGGACCACTGTTCCCTACCATTTCTGTGCTGATAGGCGTGAGACTTTTAAGTGTAGTTAAGAACTCACATTGGACATGTGAGGATCTAATATACTGAGATATAATTGATATCTTTTAGTGAATGTCTCTAGTTGCGGTAATTTAAGTTAACTTACTTATTGGCTCCTTAACTGGGGACTTCATACTACATACGTGGAGTTGACCTCTAGCTTCGCGATGGCGATGGGGTCGGCTTCTGTTTTGGGTAGGTACCCTTTTAGCACTAGTTTACCCCACGTAAACTCTCTGTGAGAGACAAACGGCATACGGCATACACTTCATATTTATGTTGCGAAAAAAAGTTAGCTCCCAAGGTGAAATGGTTGAAGTATATGTAAACTGGAACCGTCTTGTCTTATAGTATAATCCGAAAGAAGGTTATTTTCCGCTCACAGGGAATTACAACGACGCTAATATAACATCTTGAGTTAGGTATTGTAACCACTCTTATAGGCGGGAGTCACCTACCGAAAAGCTTCAACAGCCTCCCCATTATTCAGCAAAAGTTAAACCCGCGTCCCTCCGGCCAGGTAAGTCTATCATAACCCCTTAGAATGTGTATTGTAAAGCCCGTAATACTTATAATATCCATACTAACGAGTACCCGAGGCACCTAGCTTTATTTCCATGCGGGAGATAAGCTTAAATTCAGAAGTCCGAAGTCCGTGTAACAAGCATCGTGGATTTGTAAGTCAACACTACCTAGACAGAGGCCATTGCAATGCGACAATACCAGCTTCAGCACAAGTTTGACGATAGTGTAATTCATACAGGAAGGTTATTCCAAGTGTCTTCAGAGACGAATTTGAATATAAAATGGGCATCCCAACGCCGATGTTCTCGCATCTCCTTCTTAGGACACCAGTCACCTCATAGCAAGCTTAGCTACCAACCACTACTCTTTGTCTATCGTTATCATAATTTTGACTGTGCTTGACTTTGTCAAAAACTCATTAAAATGGCCTTCTTACCTCCTGCTGCCCCCAAGAGCGTGCTTGGACGACATCGGCTCCTGGCCCCGTCCGCGTCCATCCGTGTCAGCCCCCTCTGTCTAGGGGGGATGAGTACGTGATCCTATGTCTGTTGCGTCCTTTCAACCATGTACTGATTTTTGTGAAGGTATCGGCAATGCATGGTCATTCGGCATGGGCGAATGTACCAAGGAGTCAGCGTTCGAGCTCCTGGACACTTTCTATGACCTTGGCGGCAACTTCATCGACACCGCCAATACCTACCAATCCGGCGAGAGTGAGCTTTGGATCGGCGAGTGGATGAAGAAGTCTGGCCGCCGCGCTGAGATGGTCATTGCTACCAAGTATACCATGAGCCCCAAGAATGGCCAGCCAGTTCAGCAGAGCAACTACGGCGGCACCGGCGCCAAGTCACTGCATGTCTCGATCCAGAGCAGCCTAAAGGCCCTGCAGACTGACTACGTCGACATCGTGAGTTCATTCGATGGGAATGATAAGAAAACCTTCTAACTCCACCTACAGCTCTATGTCCACTGCTGGGATTACGCCACTGAGATCCCGGAGCTCATGCATTCTCTAAATGGCCTCATCAACCAGGGCAAGGTCCTATACTTAGGCATTAGTGATTCACCTGCATGGCTCGTAGCCAAGGCAAACATGTATGCGCGTCAAAACGGACTCCGGCCCTTCTCCATCTACCAGGGCCGCTACTCTGCCCAGGAACGCGACCTAGAGCGCGAGGTCATCCCCATGTGTCAAGCAGAAGGCATGGCGTTCCAGCCCTTCGGCGTCCTAGGCGGTGGATACTTCAAATCACCAGGCAAGGAAGACACCGGTGCTCGCAACGTCCCCCCTTCCCTACTAGTCGGCCGCGAGGAGCAGATGTCGAGGGTTCTAGACGCCGTGGCCACGCGCCACCAAGTTCCCATCACGAGCGTCGCCCTAGCATACGCCCTCAGCAAGGTGGGTGGGAGCAGAAGCCCGCGAAGATCTCTGAGAAGCACGCCACACCGCTGACCATGGTTCTAGACTCCCTACGTCTTCCCCGTCCTCGGAGGCCGCAAAGTCGAGCACCTCAGGGCGAACATCGAGGCCCTCAGTCTCGAGCTGTCGCCCGAGGACATCAGGGAAATCGAGAGCGGCTATGACTTCGATCTTGGCTTCCCGCACAAGTTCATGAGCTCGACCGGATCTATGATCCGCGGACCTCAGGACATCAACATCCTTGCCCTTTTGGGCCACTTCGATTACGTTGCGCCCGCCAGCGCTGTGAAGCCCCACAAGGGCGAGCTTACGGCGCCCTGGCAGGCTCCGGCCTAAATAAAGGCGCCTTTAGATAACGCCAGCTGATGATCACGCATACATAGTCGGTCAGTCAGTGTCGCGCAAGGAAGAACTGTAGGTCGTGTACTGCAAATTGCGTCTACTAGATTCTAGAAGAAAAGCAGGCGTCATGTTGTGAAGGGGATTAAATTATCGGGATAATAGAGCTCACTTGCTACCTATCAGATAGTCTTTAACTGGCACATGTTATTATATAAAGGAGTCGATCTAATTAGTGGTGTATGTGTTCTGTATTTTAAAAGCGTGAAATGCCACACTTGATACGGTAGTTCTTTGCTCGGTGAGGCAGTAACTAAATATTAGTCATCAGGTTATTCTCTCCAGCTCTTTTACCTTATAAGAGCAAGCATTCGTCACTGTTGCTAGGTGCCCCTATTCAATCGCCCACGCTGTCGTACTGCGTATGCATAAGACATGGCGTCTGGGGTAATTCCCGCTGCTATTATAGCAAGGGGCTATATACTGTGCAGCGGCAAAAAGTGGTGCCAGTGATCTCTCATATACGTAGTCTGATGTTTTCCAAGTTGGTTTGCCTGTAAAATCATACCCTTCTTAGGAGTTACAAAATTGATGATTACGTATTATAGTATCCCGCCGTAAAGGCTTTGAATTCCTAAAACAAATATACACACTTCCTATTAACTTCACAAGCTTCCCTCGAATCATCAAAGATATTACCCCGATATCGTTGCCTATAGTTCCTCTTAATCTCCTATTATCATTCACTGGGTTAAATATTGTTGGGTAGTAGGCTAGTAGGTACGTGTAAACTTAAGTTTGAACTCCCTTACATCGTAACGTTAGCTGAGAAGAAAAGATAAGCTGTCACGAGAGTGGGAACTATTTTAGAAGGAAGAAAACATTCGCAGAGAATGTGGTAATTAAACCGATGCGTGTGTCTCCAATCACTTCATAATATATCATACGCACCGAATACCATGACTAGCGCGACTGCGAAGATCGTCGTTGCGACTGGCGCCGCATCTTGCCTGGTTAGTCCCTCTCTTCTGTAATATAATCGACTTATTGGAAATATGGGGGTTTGAGGTGGTACAGAAGCAACTACTCCAGCAAACGCAACCCTGTCGATTCATTCTCGGTGCTCGCTCTTCTCCGAGAATTCATGCGTGATGGCTTCCTCGGCGACCTCAAATAGAAATTTCTTACTAGCTACGGCTAATGGTTGACAAAGAAAGTATACGGCCTATTACTTGACGAGGCTTTATAGGAGAAATGGTCTCATAGTGAGGAACAGACTGAAAAAGAGGAAATTATACCGAAAAATCGTTCTTCTCCTCAGTTAAACCTCTGCAAGATAATGGATTAGAAAGTAACTGAGCTAAACATACAGCTGCCGAGCAAGTTACTGAGCTGAAATTAAGGCTGCTGGGCGGGTAGTGATATGACAAGATGGGGGTATCATTTTCATGCAGGTACTGTGCATTTAGATTACATGAGTCCTGGGGCCATAGTCCTACAAATCACCATCTCTAAAAGTTACATCTGTGAAAGCGCAAAAGGGGTTCCGAGGCACCCTGGTGGGGGACTGAGGCATATTCCTAGTTCCCATGTGATGTCATCCTAAAGTCGTAGTATATGCATTTTCAACTGGGAATGGTAAAGATATTGCGAAGGCTAACCCTTCTCTTGCCTGACCAGCATACCTTGAAACAAACGAGGCCAGCGTAGTATTTATAAGGTATCAGTAATCATAGATCAATCTGATCTATGTAGATTGCCAAGCATTCTGTCGGACCGCATATCTAGCTGTATTCCACTTATCGTTCAACACTCAGCTACCTGGAAAGACAGTTACCGGACGACGGCGAGAATGATAAATCGAACCAATCTCTTGTCAGCTGTTCAGGAGCTACGGCTATAGTGGGATGCAAGTATGTTTTATGTTATGTTCCGGTAGTATCCGATATAACAACCCAATTTCAACTTTCCATCTCTACGTAATACTGCAGCTTGCTAGCTACCCCACGCTCTAACACGAGCCTAGGCATGTATGATTATATATTAGAGTTGGAGCACCTTTACTCGTCTCATTCGAGGCGGGAGCAAGTCCTCAAACAATACGAGTTCGACATCATTCAAGGCCAAGTTTTGACGACCAACTCACCGAGGCCACTGGACTCACACATATTATAACAATAATACGTGTAGAGCTGTACCAATTCCATTGACTTCAGTCTTGTGATATAAAGGATTCGAGGCTGGAATCAAACGTTATCATATCAGTAAATTAGCAACTAGCCCTAGCTCAGTACGAGAAGACAGAGTTCACACAAGGTCCATGACGCATCGAAGTTGTATGTGATCCTATTAGTGAACTACCGGCATTTTACTCATTTTCTTGTGCATTTTGTGTGTAGACTGGTTGTTTTAGCTGTTAAAAGGGGTTGTTCTTTAGAGAGCGGACTTGTGCCCACTCATAGGACCCAAGATACCATTCGGTGTGGGGGCTTGAGCTTGTCGTCAGGAGACGGGGCGGTCTTATGAACCATATTGTTTCCAAATCCGTCGTCTTTACGACGCTTGACATTTTTTGATGTCGGCATTCCCGATTCGCCCCCAATGAACTCATGATTCAGACATTTGGAAGTCGCTGGAGCAGGTCACACGAGATGGGTTCAATGTATGATTGGATATGGTTTGCAGGTCATAGTCCTACCCCTTAACTGTATTCCTCAATGCTGCCGAGTAATATGCCGATTGACATAGCAGCCTGATACTACTCTCTCAACTGTGCAAAAGTCATGCCGATTAGACACAAAATACAGGGATACATATCTTTGGTTCTTCCTCTTTTCATTTCGGGACTTCTTGTCGATTTACAAAAGTATTGCCTCACCCCCCTAAGCATGAGGGTTGTCAAAAAACAAGACGACCTAAGATACCCCCAAGAGCGTAAGAGCTGTCACACCCCATCCCGGAATAGCAGCCGCAGAGCCCAGTATCAAACCACTACAGTCCCCCGTACACATGTCCTGACCAAAATTCTCGCAGATGTTTTCTTAGTAAATTGCATAGGGAGCAATGATGCCCAGTCAGAAGCGGCCTATTACTCTAATGCGCCGGCTGGAGACCCTGAAACCATTGCGGTAGTCACTACTCCTAGCGAGGGCCTCACAACTTGGGAAGACAGCACGACAACTACTACGTTTACTGATGCGGGATCAACGCACAAGACGGGATTCACGGTGACCCTGGGCCCGCGGCCGGCCGACGGGCAAATAGCCGGCAATGCTAGTAATACTTATGACACGGCCTTCGCATGTTACGCCCAGGCCTCGACGCTGCTGTATACGAGTGAAAATAGGAACTGCTATAGCGTTTACGATTGCAGCCATGCTGGTAAGCCACCTGCTCTTATCACGGGATAGTGAAGTGCTGTTTTGGACTATAATATTTCCCGTATATGTCTAACTCGTTCACTATGTAAAAAAAAAGATCGTGTGTCAGAAAGCGTTGGTGCAACTTCGCCAATAACTACGTTGACGTCAACGAAACCAATAACTACAACAACTTCACCAACAGCGACCACGCAAACGAGTAGCATGACAGTAATAGAAACAACACCGCAAACCACTTCAATGGAAATGACATCGACGACGACTACGGCGACGAGACTGACCTCAAGCCCCACACCGACAAGCGCATCAAGCACACCGTCAGAGACAACAACGGCACTCTCCAGCCATCCCACAGACTCACTAACCAGCAGCGGCACGGCGCCATCGTCGCCATCATCACGACTACCACAGACGATGACGGTTTCCATCCCAACCAAGGTGTCCTTAACCAGCAGCAGCACAGAGACCCCGTCTCCGTCGCTCTCACCATCACCATCATCATCACACTCGTCGCAAGTAGGCACAGCAATCGGGATAGGGATCGGCGTAACAATCGGCACGATCTTGCTCGCGATAACTAGCATCTCGCTCCTACGGAAATACTGGGCCAAACGCAGCGCAGCAACAGCAGACGGCGAAGTTAAGAGCAATAGCAGCAGCGGACTTGATAACAGCAGGAGTAGGAGTAGGAGTAGGAGCAGCATCTACGAGGCAGGCGGCACGGCGCTGCCGGTGGAGCTCGCGGGGTGCTCGGAGCACGTCCATGAACTAGAGGCGAAGCCGTTGACGGCGGGGAGGGGGCTTGGTTGGGGTGGGTGGATGAGTAGGTGAGTAGGTGAGTGAATGAGTGAGTTAGTGGAATGGTGCTTTCGAAAAGTGAGAGTAAAAATAAAAGGAAATAATGACTACAACATCTGAGAAAGGAAATTGAAAGGAAAAAAAGACAAGAGACGAAGGAGTGGAGGAAATGAATCGAAAAGCCGTTGCTGGTTGAGGGTAATTAAGTAATGAATGGTGTGGTGTGTTGTACAAAAGAACTGCGCAGATGTCGTGCGCGTGTAATGTTGCGATTATACATGTACGTTGTTTGCGCGAGCTAGGAGCGAGCGTATGGCGTCTGCGAGATTACTAGAGAGTATAAATCAGTCTCACTATTCGAGGAGTCGTATGACGAGAAAGAATCCTTAATAGCTTCCCGATCGTGGAGTAATGTCTTGAGTTGCCATAGTCATAACGACATAGAAAAGTTGAGCGACTCATAATGTGTCCAATTCTTCACTCGAACACATAAGATTAGGTGCATGATTGCTGATTGATGCGAACTCTAGATAGCAAGGGACGGGGGGTCAATCATTACTTATATTACATGAGACTGAAGGTGGATCTGTGGTATAGATGAATTATATTACTACTTTTTCTCTGCATCTGGTTATATGGTATTATTTATCTTTTTGCTCGACACCGAAGAACACCGCGCCATTAACCGTATCAGGGGTATCTGCCACCGAATAAAAAACGAGGGTATATATATCTTTGTGTAAATAGTGAAAGACGTCTTTCGAAAAATCATGAATTCGTAAGCGAGTGACGACGCCTAAACTAGAGCGCAGACGAATAGTTTAGGACGATTATTAAGAGTGGGGTGACGGGTGCGATAATATGTGATCGAAGTCCTGGTCACCCAGCAGAACCTCTTCTCGAGTATCATCGAGATCAGACATATAGATAGTCAACGACTTTCTTTTTTAAGCCTCATGTGTGAGCTGCTTATGCAGTCACGGCAGTGCTGGCGGCGGGGGCTGTTGTCGTCTTCTCGGGGAACTGGCCAGCATCGTGGACACGTCCGTACCGGGTGAAGGCTATTCAGAGCATTAGAGTACATTCCTCTACAATCATGTATTAAATGCCATTGATGGTAGATTACTTACCCAAGTTGAGCTGACCGTAGTCCCAGGTGCGAGAGAGGAAGATGAAGGCGAAGGACAAGGCGGGGACCAACAGGAAATCCAGAATGCCGAAGAAGATGAAACCGGGAGTGACGCCAATACGGTTTCCGCCATCAGTCAGACCAAAGGCAATGGGGTACAGAAGCCAGAGTAGGTTGACCCAGCCGGCAAGTAGCGTGTGGTCGCGTGATACGCCTACGCGCTTAGCTGAGGAGGCAGCACTGAATGTGCTGAAGGCGAGCAGCAACCATGAGATAGTGCCGAATGCGAAAAATCCCCATTTGTAGTTCGAAACGGTGTATGCTGAGACCAGGTATGAGACGATCCTAAGTCCAATTAGTACCAGTTTCTCAATTTTCTTACTGCGTTAATTGTCAAGGTTTATGTAACTTACCAGGTCCACGACAGGAAGATATTGTAGATGATAGTTGCCCACGGCACGCCGCTAAGGAGACCGAGAGCAGTGATGATGGATGGGAAGCTCACAACCCAGTTCACATACTTGGGCCAGAAGATTTGTCGGGTCAACTCAAAGCTCGGCTTGGAGTTAACTTCGCTAACGAGTGAATAACCGAGATCTGATGCTTGAGCGAAGTAGGTAATTGTACCGACAAGCAGGGCGATAGTGAAGAGATAGTGGAAGATCTTCTCGCCAGACCGAGCCACAAATGTTAGACCGAAGAAGATGATGAATGAGAAAAGGTAAAGAGCTGTAACTGCCCACAGCCAGTCGCTGCCGTTCACACTGAGCTCCTCACTACCAGCCGGCGGGTTCGACTCGAAGGCAGCGTTCCCACGACCTAGCAACAGAGCAGGCATATTGAGAATATGACTTGAACTGGTCTTTATGGATGACGATGATGATCCTATATGGACGTTACTGGGCGACGTCTGCTGGTAATGATACTATTTCACACTAGGCTTTGTTTGACTCGATAGATGATGAAACAAATGAGGCAGTGAAGGGAGGAGGGGTAACATTTATATCTGCTAGAATTATTGAGTCACCCTCGAATGGTGAGCGAGGGCTCGGATCTCGATCCAGGCAAATATTGCTTCATCTCGCGGAATGGAAGACTCTAGGCGGGCACCCAGTGTGGTGTAAGTCCGAGCAGCCCGAAAGCAGTCCAATCTCATGATCGACTGACGTCTGACAAAGGTGGTGATGATAAATCACACCCAAGCATATATCTGTCACCGGAAGAGCCAGTTAGCTTCTTTGTTTCCCGCCTAGGTCTAGCAACCACTAGGTCAGGTGTTGATTTGAGGCCGGGACGCGAGTGGATCGAGCGGCCTTTGCTGCATGCACTTTAACAGCCGACGATCTCTCTACTTAGCAGGGACCAACCGAGAAACTTCCCCGGAGCATCCACAACGAAGCCCAAACAATGTTATTCTTTGGCTTTTGTCACACTAGATTACTAAGTAGAAGCAATTGGCTACCCCAGCTAGCTAGCTAGCTAGCTGGTTATGCTTGGCAGTTTCTATCACCCCAGATACTACCATGTACGTGTAGATTGGTACCATACTGCGTACGCGCTTCGAGTGAAGAGTTGTTGGCATCGCTCGTAGCCTACACTTGTAGCCTACGCCGCGAACAGTACATAAAAAGGCGTAACAGCGAGAAGTGCATGAAAGCGGGACAATTCTTTGTGAGAATGGCTAGGTCGGCAGAAGCCCCTAGAAGCGAGGCCCGAGACGCCTTGGGAATCAAATTGTCGCAAACAGCCGGCAGCACCGGAAGGCATAATTGGTGATTTGAAGGAATCGACCAAATGGTGTCGTCGAACCAGGAAGCGCAAAAGCCGACCAAGGTTGGCGGGCCGGCAATTGCCGGTGACTCCCGGGTCGAATGTCGTCAATGTCGTGACACATGACGATCGAATCAGACGTTTTGCACATCTATGCATTGGACCACGTCTGGCTAGGCCCGGCATCAAATAAACAGAGGGTGGCCCCAGTTTACCGTGGGATAGTGTAGATAATGGCCGCGGCCGATCACCGACAGCGATTCATGGCCTATAATGCAGTAGATATTATTGCTCCTTCGGTGTAGGTACTTGGACAAGTAACGACGTCAACACGGCCTATGAGGAGTCGGCTTGATGATGATGCTCATGGACAGCACGAACACCCAGCAGCTCAGGTAGTAAATGTTACGCGATCACATCATGCATGTACAGTCTGCTGCGTATACTGTACACATACATACATGTATGTGACAGTCACGACAGAGACGAACGAGGGGAGAAAATACTGTCCGAGTGGGGTGAGACATCCATCCAGAGCCTCACATCCCGCCTTATTGCCTGGGCATGTCGGTAGTTGACGTGATTTGGACTGTACTGTCTGTAGTAGTGTACTCTACAGTATATACACTACCGGTAGTAGTGAGTAGTGTCTAGGCAGAATCCAGGGTTCTGTCTATGCGTAGGGTTAGCTGGCTGCATCTCAACGTGGTACCCCATTTATGCAAGAAGGAGAATTAGGTGGTGATCAGCGAGTGCAACGGTCACCTACTACCCAAGTTATGCACTTCTCTGTACGTAGTATGTACTTACTATGCGGGTTTTGTTGCTTGGGTAGGTCTCCGAAAATAGATGGCAATCCGTGGAATCGAGGTGACTCAGTCGGCCGTCGAAATAGCTTCGGATGGGCCGGCAAGCACTTCTCGTTGTCCGGGCATTCCATCCATCCTGTGACCATAAGTAGTGGCGGAATTGTTTGTAGTGTTGAAGATTCCTGTTGCCAATTGGCCTGCTTACACAAATTCTGCACATAATATTGACTAATCTGCACATAACTCGCAACTCACATCCATGATGATCTATGATACCGGGCGGTACTAGGTAGGTAGACTAGGTGCTTACTGAGTGCATGCAGAAGGTCATGTGCATCCAATTCGCTAAAGCTACAATTATGAATTTCATAATTATGTAGTACGTAGTACGAAGTATGTGGGATGAAAAAGCGAATACGCATACCGGTAGGCATAGTCAGCATGTGGCGCTAACAACATACAGTACCACCCCATCTCCTGACCTTGATGATATCAAAGATATTTTATACTCACCACTCATTGTTACATTGTTACCCAAAGAGGCACTTTATCACGACATCATAGTGCCTAAGGCATTACATTAACGGCGCCACCAAAATATCCCCGTCAAAGCACCCACTTCTGTCCGCTGCCTGGGTTACCGGCACTTATAGTAGTCCGGGCTTGCTTATTAGTCATCTCCACACCATCTATCTATCTACCGGTATCTACACTATATTACACTACACTACACTACATACATAGATCCATACAATGTCCGCATCACCAATCCCAAGGGCCTACCGCCTGCTCTTCACGACCTTCGAGCCCCTGCTGGCCACGGCGGGCGCCATCCAGGCCTTCTTCTTCCCGGCGGCGCTGCTGGGCTCGACGGTGCCGAGCGTGCCGTACGCGCCGGCGCTGTCGCCGCTGTTCACGCAGATGACGGGGTCGTGGCTCATGCTGGCCTTCCACGACTTCGTGACGCTGCGGTCCGACGACGTGCGGGACGACGTGCGCGTCTGGCGGCACACGCTGGCCGCCTCCGCCATCAGCGACGTCTTCTACACGGCCAGTCTCATCCAGAGCATGGGCCCCGCCTGGTTCTTCAACCCGCTGCGCTGGAGCGCGATCAATGCTGTGGCTGTCTTCACGACCGTGACCCCGTTTATCGGCAAGCTTTTCTTTCTTGCGGGCGTGGGACTGCCGAAGGCTGGAGCGGCGAGGAAACGGGACGAGAGAAAGACGCAATAGTAGAAGCTTTCGTAATTTGTTTGGGATTAAGCACATCCTCGCGTACTGGCCCTTGTTGAACTTGTTACGCCGTAGGATATCATGTTACATTTTTTTGAGGCGAAGCCATATTGGCTAAGTCGTACTCGTTTGGTGCCCTGACGCACACCACAAGTGCCCCGGGTTAGCTATGTTGAGAAAACTAACGCGTATTCGCCTCATCATAAAATACACCCGTTAAATACATTTGGTCCGGACGCCTTGCGCCAGTTATGCTCGGTTCCCGCTGCGTCTACTGTTCATGCTAATACAAACTTCAATAGTCGTTGAAGTGCCCGTGCCGCTATATAATCACACAACCCACCATCATTAATTCAACTCTTACCACCAGTATCAATCCCTTAATAACCATGTTTCATCTGCCATAGGGCAGATTTGGCGCGCTCTCGCACGTCTAACTCATCATCACTCTGACCTAGGCTTTCCAACTTCTTAAGAAACCCCAAGTTCCTTAGTTCAGTGGCCCGTTGCGAACATGCACTTGCGTCGCTCATGTCGTCTTGCCAAGTCAAATTGTTAATCAGGTGACACAACGCCACTCGTACTTCCCGATCCTGGCTGTTAAACAGCTTTGCTAATTGTTTGAGCAGATCTGTCTGTGCGATAACGAGTTGCCGATGTCGCGGTATGCTTGCGGCGATATGTACCAATATATATATGACTGCTTCTATGATCTTCACTTGAGGGGGAAGAACCCGAGTCTCGCTACCACTGGTGCCTCGTCGGTTGAAGGGGTGTAGGACCTTGGGCTTTAATTTAGAGGCTAAAATCGAGAATAGGCGATCCTGGCCTAGGATATTGAGGAGGTGGTCGATCATCTCTGTTGTGTCATTGGTAGAATCTGGGTTGTTTCCAGAGTGTGCGCCGCCGATCAAATTCCTGATGAAGCCAAGACCTTGTTCGTGGATAGCGAGATCATCGTGTCTGGCTTTACGAATAGGGTTCTGTTCATTTTCTTTGAGAGCCTCTAATTGAGCCTCTGCTAATTGTAGGATTCGAATGTCTGACTTGGGAGAAGTCGATGTATTCTTGTAGAGGGAGCCTGTAAGCCATGATCGACTCTGCTCGTCCACAAAGCCCATATCTACGTCTTCGTCCATAACATCTGGAGTGGTCGAAGCTGACTGTCGTTCGGACCGGGCCCTTGCCGAAAAGAGTGCCTCGTCTTCAGTGTCGTCGCAAATGAGCTTGACTAACCAGCCGGATCCAAGTTCTTCGACGCATTGCTTCTTGTGTTCTATGCTGGCTGAATCGACAAGATGTTTCAGAGCCCACAGAGCGTTTAGTCTCAATGCTGAATTTTGTGAATGCGCGTGTTCACACAGCACTTTGAGTACACCGGCGTCAACTAGAGGCTAGAATACTAGTTATTAGTAAGATGCTCCACAACAACTGCAAGGTAGCACTCACATCTCTCATAGGGCTAAATTCTGTGACGAGATTGCATATACAGGCGGTGGCAGCATTCTGAACTTCGACATCGGGATGCCGAAGCAGGCGGAATAAAGGTTCTGACGCCGAGTGGTCAACCAAGGCAGTACGAAGTGTATTAACTGACCGGGACAGCATTCGAATGGCATAACACGCCGCAACGATGACAGATACAGGGTTCTGGTCAGGGAGGAGCGGTTTGCTTCTAGAGCTGCCACGATACAACACATCTTGATCTTTTCGCTTGGAATTACCAGGAAACTGATTCAGTGAGTCGATTATGTAGGTCACCACTTCTTGGTCTACAATCGCTTTACGGTAGTCTTCTTTGAAAGTCGCCAGTGCACCAAGCGCCCTTAGAGTGGTCTCTCTCACCCTTCTGCGGTGAATGAGTTGCGGATGCTGGCCTTCGTCGCCTAACTGGCGTTCGGATGGGAGACTGCTTGCGGCGTCAATGCCGTCACCATTCGGTGACCAGGGGCGAGATTCTGCGGCGGTTAAGGGTGTGTCATAGCTACTCTTCAGTAGCTTACATATTGTCTTAACAGCACTGCATTCAAATGCGGCCTTCTGCATAGACTCACTATCTGTGATGAGGCGAGCGAGGACTGAGGGTGTCTCTTCAATGATGTCTAGTTTCGCTCTTAGATCACGGCTCATCCAACTATTCCCAGGTTCCTTCATCTTCGCCTCTGCGTCTTCGAGGAGCCCTAATAGGACAGGGACCACCAACAACCCTATGCTCGCCTCTCTTATTTTGTAGGCAAATCCGGTTTTGAGGAGGGAGGTGAGCACCGAGGCGGCCATTAACACCTCACTCCCGTGACGCGTGCGTACTAGATGAATAAGCCACGGCACTAGTGGGGTTTCAACGTCTGCTACATCTATATCCGCATTCCGCGCCGTATTCTCTTCGGGTGGGGTCCAAGACACCAGACTTGTCTGGAGTTTCGAGGATGGGCGACCGTTAGTAGTAGGACTCTCTCTAGAAGATTGGATGCTCAGTGAAGAGAACCCTCCGTCATTCCCATTTGCCCGAGGATACGATGGCGTCCTAGGGAGCAGCAAATCCATGATCTCGGGCTCCTTCGGCCTTGAGGGTCCCCGCCTTGGCAGCACAATAAACTCGGGCGGGGATTTGGGATATTGACTCCCGCCATTGTTGAAGTTGGGGAAGATGGCAAGGATAGAAGGGGAATATACGAGATTGCAGACACGGAAGGGTGAGTCGCTAATAATAGCAGCAACCGCGCCAAGCACCTCATCCAAGCCTCCGATTGAGATTGGGGGCTCCGGTATGTAGTCCCCTAACCCTTCTATTCGAGCACGCACCTCGGCCTTCGGCAGTACGTATCCCTCGGCTACTGCAAAGGTTGCGATCCTCGTAGCAAGCGCGTCCAAGATACCGGCATCTACTAGAGCGGTCTGATGACGTTCTTCAATACAGAGATTCCTAATAAGTGATGCGACGATTGTTATCTGAGCCTCGGTTTCGCGACTCAACGTCCGCTGCGATAAGATCTGGCGTAAGCTCTCTAGAGAATTATCGGTAAATATGATGTCGGCTAGAGACACGAGACTAATAGCAGAAGATGCCGAAACAGATGCCGTAGCGACTGTCAAGTCCTTTATTACGCGGAGGGCGGCGAGAACGATTTCGGGATGCTCGTTTTGGAGGTAGGTTTCGCTCAAGACGGCTGGCAACACTCGTGAAGCGAAAAGAGGGAACAAGAACGCAGGACCGGCTACAGATTAGGAATAAAATAAAATCATTAGCTGCGAGTTGCGATTGTTAACAGGGGGGGCAAGACTCGTGGCATACCGGTGGCAAAGCTTGCTAGTAGCTGCAAAGCTTGTAACTGGACGGTCTCGTCTTCGGTGAAAACATCGAGGTCCAGGAAAGACTGCCGTGCTGCCTTTCCATTCCTGCTTCGTTCGGAGCTGTTGTATAGAAGAAGCCTCACGATGTGCGGGATTAGACCGTGTTGAACCCACAGCGTCTTTTTCTGAACATCGCCGACAACATCATTCTTGAGCGACCGAAGAGCGGCAATACGGTCGGCGGGACTCGCATTAAGCTGGGCTATAATCGCCTGCGACTCAAGATCCATCTTGGTCAATGGCGAGTTAGAACCTAAATATGCAAAAGGTGCCAACTACACGGCAGACTCGTCAACTCCTACCGGTACTCCTAGGGAATGTTGTCTGAAAGACAGGTTGACGGAGGGATGGTCGGCCGATCAGGCATTGGACATTGCACTTAGTATACACCGATAATAGATAAGAGCTGAGTACCGGCTTAGGGGCTGGCTCGTGCGCTATCCGGGGAGTTGTGACAGGGCCGGACAGACTTCCTTGTTCCAGCCATAGAACCAAACCGGCTTACGCTGCCTAATGTAACCTGGCAATTCACACAAATCTGTCTACATATACTTGGGTATATAACTGCAAACATGTCTATTTCTTGGGGGAGTTGAACGAGAGATATCCAAGCCAGACAGTTAGGCTGTGTCATATATACATACAGGTATATAAAACATAGTACTATTAACTGACTCCATTGGGTCACTGCCTGCTTACAATTATAATTTAAGAATCTGAGAGGCGCAGAAAAAGAGCAAAAGTGAAACAAGAATTGTTGCCTACCTTTAGGTAAGTTGTATTGAGTAAATCCCGACAAGCACTATACTAACTACCTACCTACCTAACCTATTCGTAGTGTCACAGCTGGACTGATTGAACGCTACGGTGCCATGTGTCCAAATGTCATCATCACATTAAGATAAAGCAGAAAGAAGGAAGGCATTTGATGTTAGGTAAGTAGCCTGTTTTATGTATATTATCTATCCACATGTGTACCTGCGTACCTTATGTAGGTAGTGTATTCTAAAGGTACCCGACTCCATTACTTTGCGCAGAATATTACCCTAAGTAAGGTAATATCTGAAGGTTCCAAGGTTTGAAGGTTAGTGCGTCAGGGCATCGACAATGGCAACCTAATCGAATGACGAGACGGGGACTTGGCCCACTCGGCATGGCCTAGCCGATGAACCTACACGTACGCAGTAGGCATATCTAAGGTACCTATCTAAGGTGCCTATGCAGTCCTAACAAAATCAAAATCTCCAATAGTGTGATTCAATGCCAAAGGCCGACAACTTGAGCAGGCAAGCCCTACCTAAGGTCCTGCCTCCAGTCCAGCGCTCAAGAGGTCATGTACGGCTGCTGCGCATCGCCACAGATTGACCAGCTGCGACGGCTGCGGCCCTGCCTTCACTGAGAGAGCGCCGCGACCTGCCGAGCAGCAGCAGCAGCACAAGCACAAGCACAAGCACAAGCACAAGCACAACACACTTCGCCCTAAAAACCCCACCAACGGCGTCGTGCTGCGGTAGCGCACTGGTGCGACCGTCACGGCCTCTCTGACTCGAGCCTTCCGCTCCTCGACCCCCGCGACACACTCCACGATGCTTCCGAGACCATGTTGACCTCGTCTCCTGTCGCGCCCCGGCCCACGAGCGCTTCTGCCTCCCCGCGAGACCTCCGCTATGCACCGCCGCCGCTGCCGCCATCGACGACCCGCTCTCCCCACCACTCCCCCAAGATAACAGCCTCCTTGCGCCGCCGGCATTCCAAGCACTCGATCTTCCACCCCTCGCCCTCGCCGCCGAGCCCGCACAAGTCGCCCTCGCAGCCCCGGCCCAGGCAGTATGTCGGCGTAGATGCGGCCACGCAGTACTCACCCATGGAGCCCTTCGACCCAACGGTGCCTCTACGTGCCGCCGATGCGCCTGCTCCGCGCAAACCCACAGCAGCCTCCGTGCCCAAGACGATAGTCACACCGCCTGCCCCGCTGCCCAAGCCCGCAGAACCGCCTGCTGAGGCCACTCCGGAGACTGCCCCGCCGGACAAGCAGTCGACAAACCCCCTCTCCCCTGCCAAGAGACGCAGCTCGGACGACCATGGCAACGTATTCCCTGTCCAGGCAGGACAGTCCAGCTCTCCAAAACGAACCCGGCCCAACGCAAGCCCTCCCAAAGTACTACCATCGCGTTACGAGCTATGCGACGTCGAAGATATGGTCGTTCTTATCGCCAACATGATAGGGGAATTGATTGAAACAAACGACTCTTTAGCCATGAAGAGCGGGAATCTCACGAGGTTTCATTCTCGGTAAGACGTTCTCCTCTCTCCCCCTCCATCTCCCTCCCATGGCTACGTAGGAATGCTCACCCACCCATCTAGGACAGCACCAGGCATCTCCGTCCTGGACTATTTACAACGACTGGCAAAACATGCCACACTGACTCCGCCTCTCTTACTTTCTATGGTATACTATATCGACCGTCTATGCGCATTATACACAGACTTCACCATCAACACCTTGACTGTCCATCGATTCCTAATTACTGCGGCAACTGTGGCTGGAAAGGGCCTCTCTGATTCATTCTGGAACAATTCTTTTTACGCGCGCGTTGGCGGTGTAAAGGTGGCAGAGCTGAAACTCCTCGAGTTGGAGTTTCTCTATAGAGTGGACTGGAGGATAGTGCCTGTTCCGGAAGTCCTAGAAGCCTATTATAAAGGACTAGTTGATCGCTGTGATGGATATATCATCCAAGAAGAGTTGGAGGACACTACTCCGGATGATGATGAGATAGATGAGATCGATGATGAGGAAGAAAGTGAAGGACACTGCAAAGAAAACTCGACATGATGAATCATAGGGGCAAGAGTCTTGGAGTTCGGGGACGGCTTGGGGCTTGATCCCTGGGCAGCATACTATTTCAAAGTTAAACCGCAGCATTAAGTCCCTAATGCGGCATCACTGTACACAAATAAACCAACCCACAAGGCAGGTGAAGTGAATCTGGGTTGATTTTGCTGAAACCTTGCCCAGGCTCTTCAGCTAATACACGGGATCTACTATGTAGCTTGTTGTTCCTACCTAGAAATGAGCTGACAAGCTGATGGATACATTGTTAGAATACAAACACTAAAGTATTTATGACACTTGTTAATTGTACAATGCTGAAGAGACTCAATGTTCACTTGAGTTCTTTCCTGGTTTCTCTGGTTATGTAATGAAGGTGACACAGACACTCTAACTCTACTGCGTAGTCTAAGCCTTGTCAGTGCCTTGCTACACTACGTTGCCGATCAAGGAACCTACCAATTACTGCACAGTGTTGGTACGCTAGAAAAGCCCTGGTCAAACTGTCCCACTTACGTATCCCTACCACATTCATTAAGCACCTATCTAAGGTATCCTGTAACGTGCCTTTTTATCCGTAGTCAGCCAGAGTGTCCCTCCTAATCAATAAACTACTTTCAAAGGTTGAAGCATATTGTGTTCTTCATGCATCATAACACACCATGAGGCCAGAGACAATAATAACACGCCTCCTCGGCCTCGCATTGGCAAGCTTCGCCAGCGCCAGCGACCGAACGGCTACCATCTACATTCAGGCAGTAACGGCGTCGCCAGCGACACCTGTACCGCTCGCTGAGCTCCAATTCGACACGCTCGCACCCGCCGAGGCCCAAGTCATCACGTATGAAGCGCCCGAACTACCCGACGAGACGAAGCTTGTGCGCGTCGGCGTCTATGACCCCGCAGCTAAGCAGTGGACCTCGTCGACCTCCGTTGCGTCCATAGATAATTTCGACAAGGGATATTCGCCAACCCTCATCTTATCGGTAGAACGCTCTGGCGAGCCAATCAGTGCGGCGATCCGTGGCGTGAGGATTGATGCGGGACAGACGAGGGATTTTGGGCCTCAGGCTGTTGTCCTTGTGACTGCAGCCGGGAAGCAGCCCGATTTGAATAAGCCTGTCATCTTGTCGCCCGAGGGAAAGCAGGTTGTCCCAGAGGAGAAGACGATGTTTCAGAAGTACGTACAGCCTTACTAAGCTGGAGGAGGACTTCCCCTTTCTTATGTGCACCTTATACTTCAAGAGAGCTCCTATCCCCTATGTTGCAGAGCTGACTTGCTAACTTTTGGCAGGTACTGGTGGGTGATAGCACTCGTTCTCGTGATGAGTGTCTTAGGTGGTAGTGACGAAAAGAAATAATAGATTTCTAATACTTATCCGACGAGTTACGAGAGTTCTTTACCCTTTATTTATATTGTTCACCAAATGTCTGCTCAGTGACTTACTAGTTTTGGTTGCTGCCCGTTGTGCCGCAAGTTTTGGGACGTGATAGTATGGAGACCTCGATTTACGCACGAAGACACTCAGCCCCTTTTGGCTCTATTCTCGAGTTGTCCCTTTGAGGCACCTGGCCTTACTATGCCTTCGTTGTCATTATCTATATCCTTGTTATGGTTCTTTCTAACTGTACCTGCTGCTGCCCAAGCTCTTACCCTCCTATACTCCTTCCCTCGGTACATATGGAGTTGGAGTCAATGGGAGTCAATGGTACCTAGGTACCTCGCTTCCATTAACCCCCCTTGGACTAGTGCCTCGACCCTTATCGATACAAGGGCGGTCACGGCAGCGTACTGGCAGAATAGCGCCTGGTGGATAACCTGGCAGCATGAATTGGTTGGCTGGCAACTGAGACCACCCAATAAACACTCGGCCTTCTCTCTCGCTCACCTTAACTTTCAAAACCATAACAACTTGCGATTTGCCCCCGCGCCCTTTCAATCTGGACTTACAGCCTTTTCTTCACTTTAATCTTCACTCAAAATAATCTAATCTTGAACCCAAGTCACAATGGCTTCCAACAACGGAGTTACCGTCCCGGAGGACACCACCAAGGTCGCCAACGAGACCGTCGATGCGAAGGGCAAGGGCAAGGCTGTCGCAGCTCAAGAGCCCGTCGACCAGTCCATGGACGAAGATGACGATGAAGATAGTGGAGACGAGGAGGTGAGTTGTAGCGAACCCTCTACTGTAATAATATTGCATACTCAGGCAAGCTAACATTCGATTACCAGGCTGGTGATGACGGTAAGCACCTAGGCCATCATTTAATTCTAAATCAAGTCTTTACTGACATGGGATTTGCTTTATAGCTGATGAGGACGACAACATGGATGAAATTGACCTCAACAACATTGTTGACGGTGGTCGTCGCACTCGCGGTCGAGTGATTGATTGGGCTAAGGCTGCTCAGGATAATCCTGCCGATGATGATGACGATGACGATGATGAGGATGATTTCCAACCCGAAGGGGAGGCAGAGGCAGATGGAGACAAGATGGATGAAGACTAAAGCTACTAAGTCTGGTTAAAATTCCGTGGATCTGGGTATATCTAATACTTTCCTGCATCTTGATACCACTCCGCATCGCCTCAACTCGACGTTTTTTGGCCTCAACATGATATAAAGAAATCACGTTCCTGAGCGGCCATGCAACGCAACAGCTGAAGATGACTTGTCCCTGGCTAGGATCAACATGTGTCTGATTCTGCATAAGCCATTCATGCATAGCCTACAAAGTTATTGGTTGCGCATCTGAATATAAACTCTTCTAGAAAAATGCCTTACCTTTGATTGTGGAATTTACTCTATGCGCGAGCTCTACTATGTCGTTATCTCAGTGAATTTCGAGCTAGGTCGTGAAGGCCGGTATACTGCTACACGTATTTTCATCTTGACTTCGGGAACGCATATACCCTTCTCCAAGTAATTAATCACTCACCATCCCGAGTCTTATGTTAATATGTTGCTATTGACAGCTCTCAATTGGATACTACGCGTCCATTCCACGTAATTGATCTGTTAATAACAGAACACCAGCCACGTGGGAAGTTCCCGAACTGAGGATTAGCGGGGTAGCATTCGACCTCGATTGATCAACAATAGGCTTGTCAGCAAAACTATGGAATGTGACAATCTACATCGTACCAACACTTAGAGTTGGAGTACTACAGCTTTAAAATGTGGACGGATGCTTGCACCAATGAAGCAAGCTACTACCTGTGACACCTAATTGGGTTCGTAGAGATGGGAGCTAGGTCTAGTAGTGAAGTGTATATGCGTGCAAAGCTCCTCTCCCCTAGGTCGAACCCAGCTGAGTACGCATACTATAATCTCGTATATTTAAAAGAGGCCACCTAGGTAATGCATATATTTGTACACATCTGGTCCCGAATAACAACAGCAGGTTCGCATGTCTACTACCCATTACCAGGTACAGAGAAACACATGCATATTGCGTACATACCTAAGTACATACTACATACAGTACATCATTGTCTGTACGTGTTTATGCAGTAAGCTATCTAGGTATCTAGGTACCCAGACCACCTGGCCCCACCCGTCGCCAGACCGACAATTGTAGGTACTGTACCCCAGCTCTTTAGGCCACTTTAGCCTCTACGTGTGCCAAGCTCTTATCTTGAAAGGTAAAATGAGCCCGACCCAGAAAACCGTTGGTCCAGCACGGGTTGAAAGGTGGTCTTGTCTCGTTCTCGCAATATCTCGACCCAAAGAAAACAAGACCAAGGGGTTTTTTTTTGCGGTCCAACTCTTGTCATGGCCTCAAGGTACGTATAATTCCCGATCGATCCGCGAGGAATTTTTTTTTTTTTTTTCTTTTTGCTCTCAAAAGCATACTGTGTGCGATATGGCCCATCAGTTCGCAAACACAAGCCAAAAGGGGATCCAAACGCAGGGCGCAGTAGCAGTGCTGTTTGGTTTGCGCGTTGTTGATATACAACACTCACTCAGCGTCTCCCCTTTAAGCATACATTGACAATCCCCCCTTCCATCGGCATCTATCTTCTCTGTTAGTGTCTATACAAACTTTCCGAGGCGCGAGGACTAAAGTGAGGATTTTCCTACATCATGCAGATTCGGCCACTCGTCGCTCCATCAGCGGGATCCGCGCAGCGCGCTCTTCGAGGGATATAACGGCGGCAGCAGCAGCGGCGGCGACTCGACGAGGCGACAGGCTAGCGCGAGCCCCAACCCGGCGGCGCTCGGCGGCTACGGATATAATGGTGGCGGCGGCAGCAGCGGCTCGCAACATCTCGGCGTGGAGAATAGGGGGTACAGGCCGGCGACGCCGAACTCGAGGTACGTTTTTTACGGCTGCGTTTGTGTGAGAATCTAGGAAAGCGCTCTTGACGGGGAGGCGTTGGGGGGGAGGAAGAAGAGTGGGTGGGATGAACACTACCGGAAGAGAAGAGAATGCTTGTAGTGGGCATGGCAGACGGGACGGGCAGGTTTTGCGACTGTGTGGAGAGAGAGATTACGCGACGACACGGGACGAGATGGGAAATTGCTAGAGATATATGTGAAGAGCTATGGACTGACGAATGATTCTGCGGTATAGGGGGCAATACAGCGATGCGGTGCTCAGCGAACTCGAAAGCCAAAATGACCAACAGGTCGAAGGAATATTAGGCAAAGTCAAGGTCCTGAAGGAGGTGGGCTCCCTTCCTTTTACACATCTTGCTCTACCGTATGCTATGTTCTATGCTTGGTGTACTACGGCTACGGTTGAAAGCGCACTGGTCGCGCAGGATCAAAGGATGAGAAGTGTTGACTGACATGCAATACGACCAGATGACAGTGGCGATCGGCGACGAGATCCGCGATTCCACGGCCTTGGCGGAGAAGATGAACGACACGTTCGACTCGACGCGGCTGCGGCTGCGCGGCACCATGAACCGCATGTTACTGATGGCCGAGCGGACGGGCGTCGGCTGGAAGGTGTGGCTGGGCTTCTTCGCCGCCGTCATCTTCATCTTCTGCTACGTCTGGCTGTTCTAAAACCCAACCCAACCTACACCGTCTCGATTTTCCACAGCCGCAACACAACATAATAGTCTACGACTCTATTTCAAGCGCATATGACCAACCAGGGTAGTCACTGTGTCATGGGAGATTTTATTCTTCATGGGGAGGAAGCATGGGATGAACGGATGCTCGGCAATAGATTCCAAAAGACGTAAATGCATGCATGCATGCATGGCACACCGGGCGTTCGGGCATTTGATTCTGCATTTAATTTGCCCCATTGATCTGCGAGCGAAGCAAGCAGTTGATTCGGCTAGCCTGACCCGCCTTCCACCCGAACAGAAGAAGCACAGCTCTGAGAGCAGAAGTACGTGTTTGTCTAGGGAACACGCTGGCTGGCGTCGTGTCATGGCCCTGCTTCCCGTTTTCACGAAACGATCTTGTAATTAATGTATCATAATTCATGCCTTCATGTCATTACACTACAGGTAGTACAGGGAAGAATTTGGGGAGGGAGCACCAACTATGAGCGGGCCTTAATTCGTTTCTAGGAGTATATAAGAATCAAAGGGGGTATCTCGATACGTAACGCAAAGTGGGTGCATACTATGCTCGTAGAACATATGCGTGGAGAGCAAGCAGGCCGGCGCGGAATGAATAAAGATCATCAGCAGGGGGAAGGGGAGGGCAGAGGTTGAAACTGTGCGTCGTTCACCCCCTTCCCCGACGGGACGAAAGTCCAGCCCTCGGTTGTCGTGGTACTGCTGGGCTACTGCTTAGAACACTGCTTCCGTCGCGGGACAGGATGTCGCTGATCGCTAGGCTATTGCGCGTGGCGTCGCTGCGGGCAAGACTATGTCGGATGCGGTTCGCCTGTTGTGGTGCCACAAAGCTCATGCGGGAATTGTTGTTGTTGTCGTCGTCACCGCCGACGCTGCTGCTCAGCTCGGCCTCTGTGTCCGTATGCTCGTATCCGCCCATGCTCTCGGCGTCGGGTATCTCGTCGTCTAGATCAGCGTCCATGCCCATGCCGTCATCCCCGTGAGCGCCGACCAGATCATCCTCCTCGATCATCTGCGACTGGTCCTCGTCGTCGATGTCCTCGTCTACCCCGTAGAAAGCCGCACTGTCACGACCGCGCGCCATATCCTCGCGGAACGCGTCGTTGGCTTGCCGCATGCGCTGTGCCATTAGCTGCTGTTGTTGGGCGTGGGCGGCGTGCATCTCGCGCTCGTCGGCGTCTTCGTCGTCATCGTCATCCTCGTCTTCATCATCCTCATCGCTCTCATCCTCATCCTCTTCGTCATCGTCATCTTCGTCATCGTTATCGCTAAGGCCAAAGTCCGCCTCGTCAGCCTCGGGGATCTCGTCGTCGAGATCGCGCGCCCCGTCGAGTTGCACGTCATCCATGCCGTCGTCGCCATCCGGTGGTGCGTCTAGCATCACGTCCAGGTCACCTCCGGCAATCATAGCGCCAGCACCGGCATCTCCGTCCGCAGCGGCGCCTGCTGCCTCTGCCTCCGCTTCGGCGAGCTCCTGTGCCAGCTGCTCCCTTCGGAGCGCTTCTTGGTGCTCCTCGGCCTCGCGACGTTCCTCGCGCAGCTGGTGCAGTGTCTTGGGAAGACCGGGGGGCTTCAGCCATGCGCTGCCAAAGTTCGTTACGTTATGCTGGCGGCGCTCGAGGTTCTGCTCATCGGCGCGCAGGCGGGCCAACGGCGAGCGCTCGATCAGCTGAGCTCCTCGCCGGTGATTGCTGTTGGGCCCGTGCGGATGGCCGTGGCCGTGGATGTGCTCTTGGTGTGGGCTGCTGAGACGCGCATCTTGCGTGTTGCTTGACGAGAGTGGGTTGCGCGACGACGTGTACCACAGTGAATGAGACTGGATAGAGAAGCGATCGGATTAGTTTGTTTAATATGGGCTGTCTCTTGTGTTTGGGCTTTTGTTTACTTACGTCACGTGGTGAGAGATCCGGGAGTAAGGCGAACATTGTTGTGTTAGATGGTTTCGATAGGAGAAAATCTTGGAGGTTCAGGCTTCATTTCACCGTTGCGTCTTGGATGATGCATTGCATGCTCCCCGATTGTCGAGACATTGTTATACTCTTTCGAATATCATTGTTGATGTTGGCGGGGCTTTTGGATGACTAAGCATCTTATCGATCTTATCGCATATCAGTCTGTCCCGGGCAGTATAGTCAAGGTTTGAATTCCATCGTGACTTCTATCCAAATTCTAGAAGAATGCACCTGTCAGGTACTACTACTGCCTTTCGATAGTAAGTAAGTCTTGACTAGGTAAGTAGTACTTTATAATTGACGACATAATGTCGGTTACTTAGTGATGCTGATGTTTTGGACTTGTCGCTCCTTTTAAGCGCTGCCCTAACCGGCCCAGAATTTGGACAACATCGTGAAGTATTGTAGCTTCATTAGGTAATAATATACCTACCTTAGTACGGGCCGTAGCTGTAAGGCTGCAGGGGTGCATCATTGGCATTTAAACATGTGATCGCATTCCAATGCGTTACCAGCACGTGGGAATTGAGCGGAAGCCTCCAGGATTCAATTTCGAGAAGGACCCCAACGAAGCTTGGAGCTGGTATCGCAGCCTGCCAACTTACCCGGGAACTCCCTAATCCATCACTTTGCTACGTTCAGCTCTTTTCCCAATGCTTACGCAATATTCGTATGGGTATGGATCGCTCGACACAGGAGGACCAGTCTCCTAACTCGACTTGTCGGATCCGACGTGACCGGACCCGATCGGACCCTACCGATCCTGTGTACTGCGTGTGTATGACTGGCACTGCATCGTTATCAGGGCACTTGCTCCATGTCACAATGGCCACGTAGGCGCTGTTGTCGCTTGCAGCAAATGGGAGCTCTGAGAGCGGAAATTGTGCGTAGCTGTCGTCCATGCTGTCCGGTACGGCGCCGTTGGCCTGGTTCTCATGAGGTAATGGAAATACCCCAGGACGCACTGAAACATGCAGCTAGCATGGCTTATGTATAAGTCTGTAGTCGTTGGGAGCTTGGCTGATGTTGATTTTCCGCGGCTCACGGAGCCAGCCAACGGTTTAGGCGGCATTTGAACCCCCGTTTTCGGCCCTGGTGCTCGGGTTCTGCTGGAGGCTCTGCTTATATGGGTCAGTGCGGCGCTTCTGGCGTCGGGTGTTTTCGGAATCGAAGGAGCTCCCACCAGCAACCTGGTATAAACCTGGAACTGTGTGCGCTCTTTAAGGTTATTGGCAGAGTACAACCACTTGTACACGCAGTAGTGTAGGCTCCAATGTACCCCTTCCCCCGCAACCGCACGCCATTTTCGGGGTTGGGTTCCCAAGTCCAGACTACTGCGTAAGTCCCTCAATACTATCCTCCTTACTATCCTCCTTACCCCCTCTTCCGAGCAGACACACTTACTAAGTACATGCCTACCTACCTACCTCTTAAGTTCCTAAGTAAGTACTCACGTAGGTAGATTTATCAGCCTACATGGCTTTCTTTGATCATGTTTATTTAGTCATATTGCAACTTGATGTGGAGCAAGTCGACAGTGTGTAACGTGCGTAAAGCGTCGAACTGTCTTAGCTCTCGCGGTTTGATTTGTCGAAATAAACCTGGTACAACTCAGCTGGCCAGCGTCCCCTTCACTCAGGTTGGTATGCAACGTGACGCACCGGCTTCTAGTTGCAGTAATTTCCTCTAGTGGAGTGGGTATACATGAACCCTCCTTTTCGTAGTCCGGGTCTGTAACGTAGCTAGGTAGTCTGCTTGCCGGCGTTACTCGACGACATAGTTAACATCTCGCACCCCGGTGCTTGTGCCTGCTAGGCTAGCGAGGGCTTGGCACCCACGATCTCGAGCGCCATATGCACGTTATAGACAGATCCGCCATACTCAGTCCAGTTACTCCCACGAGCACATGCGCGCACTTGTGACAGGTATCGAAAAGCGCAGAAAATATTTTCTTACGGGCCGTTCAGCGACTACGAGCTGCTTTATTGCCCGCTGCCTCATTGGATTGAAGAAATGGCAAGTTTCGTTGCTGAGTTCAGATGACAAGCGGCTTTTACATAAACGGCATTTTCAATTGGACTGGATGTGCCAGGCAGTTGAATATTACCGCTCACTTCTTCCTTGTGGTGACGGCCCTGAATGGCGGTCGATAAACATGTTTCCCATTACAGTAGCCATGCAGAAAGTCACGAGGCCACCAGGCAGGCATATATGCACAGGGGTCCTGGTCTCCGTACAGTACCTAGTAAGTATGCGACGCTGCCTTATTTTGTTCATCACATATTGTCATGCAGCGGAAGCCGCCGACGTTGCAGCACAAACAAGCCGCTGACGGGGGTGAGAAGCGCGTCCGCGCGGAACAGCTGTTATGGCCAGCGGATAGTGAGCTGACGGGATGGGACGTTTCGACAGTTGCTAATGTTCCGAATTGTGCCGTAGCGAAAGAGCGCGTTGCTTAGTGTTCCTCCGTTCAGCCAAAATGAGGTAGGCGTACGAGTAGATCCCCTCGTCCGTCGAACAACTCAGGCGCTGACAAAAGTGTAAGGGGGGGAGTATTGGATGTGCATAGTTGGGTATGTAGTAGGTAGTAGGTCTGGTATAGAAAACCCCAGCGCCATCCCAGTTTGACATCCGTGGCAACCTAATGTATTGTTCGATTTCGGCCTTGAACGTACATTGTGGTCCTTTATTGGAACCCCACGCCGTCAACCCATGCCATCACAATTCGGTGGCTTATACTGCGTATGCAACTCCTCGTCAAGCAATGCAGGGCCAAAGCTACAAAGCTTGGCATCTAGGAGCTTTACCGCTCACCTGGGGAGGCGACATCGGAGTCTGAAAATCATCTTTAAGTTGATTGGATGCCATTTACAGCCTCGGCTGTTAGGTCCTAGTTCCTACTGACAAGTTCTGTGCACATTGTTGTCCTGCGCCATCATGTAGTATATGACGATGGCCAGAGATCCTTGTCCCACCAGTTACTGGAGAATGTCGAAATGCATACACTACGTGTGGGGTTGAGCTCTTAGCGTGTAAGGCCAACAGGGATCTGCATGCAATACACCATACAGCCCCCATTCCGCGGATATCAGGGCAAGCCAGACCCGACTCCGATGAACGGCAGAATTGTTGAAAACGATTGCCAAAAAGCATTACAAAAGTCAAATTGACCAATCATACCCAACGTCACATTATCTCGCTAGGATCAAACCATCGAACATCATCGCTTTCCACCACAAAACATGTGTGTGTTCGCAGCCGCCGGCCACGAGTAGCCTAATAAAGCGCTGACGGGGTTTTACACGAAAATCGTTCTATATAGGTAGTTAACATTTATCATAGACTTGCTATAATGAAACTGTAGACCTGAACCTGAAGCAGCGCCACGCACAAATCACTATTCCTCGATCACTAGCCAAATCAAACCGCTAGTAAATAGTATTGGAATCGTTTACCTACCGTACGCTACCGAAAAGGGAAGTATACTAGCGTCGGACAGTTGCTCCATGTTCAATTTTAGGTTAACCAACGGCCATGTAGACACTGCAGATGAAAGGACTCAAGTCGCCTTCACATGCATCAAGAGGGAACGCCTACCTACGTACTACAATACGAATACACAGTCAGCCTACCATAAAGTTAACGCTCAACCTAGGCCACTTATTATTAAGCGTAC
Source organism: Xylaria sp. FL1777 (assembly GCA_022578965.1). NCBI lineage: Eukaryota > Fungi > Ascomycota > Sordariomycetes > Xylariales > Xylariaceae > Xylaria > Xylaria sp. FL1777. The sequence goes on from MU400515.1 coordinate 477,948, forward strand.
ATAGTTGTTTATATGGCAAATTTAAATAGACCTTGTTCATCCCATCTATCTTATATACAAGGTTGTCTCGCCTTCATGATTGGACGGTAGCACCGAAGCATGCGTGGCATGCTGGAAGTCTACACCTGGGGCAAAATATGATCATCGCGCTATTTTCTACGTTGTAGAATCGTAACCAGCGGGTAGTGAGTGGTACGACTCTCCGTCCCCCTCTCTGTGGTAACTGTGCTTTGAGAGAAATGAGAGCAAAGGATGTTCACAAATAAACCCTGTCTGTTTGGACCAATTAGCATAGTGCATTTCTCAATTTGCAACTGTTTTTGGATGCAAGCGACTAATACCATTAACGTCACCAATCCCGCTAGCTCGGGCAAATAGACTCTGTCCAATGAGAAGAGACCATTTTTTATACGTTAGGTAGGTACCATGCCTAAAAGTTACAAGGGGCCGATGTACCCCCATGGTGTGAATTGCTCTAGACTTAGGTAGTTGCGTTTGCTACCTATGCACTATGCCGGGGCGATGAGATTCGCGCCGTCTCTGCAGTCCGTCTCTCGGCCGCCAGGGGCCCATTAACCCCCACCTGTATGTCTCTTGGTCAGCCTGGAAGGCTGGAAGCGAGGGGAGGGGCTGATCTACTCTGTAGGTAACCATCTGTATGTACTGTATAGACGGCTTATAGTTTCTTTCCTCATCTCCCTGTTCGGAGCTATTGTCGCAGAGCTTTGTCACTCAGAGCTGCTCGCTTGGCTTATAGACTCCGTACCTCTCTAGGTTAGTAGATCCATCCATAAAAGCTACGACATCGCCACACCTTTCTCCGACCGTCTCTCTCTCCTTTCTCTTACTCCTTCGCCAAACTAGCTTGCGAAATAGTTATTCTCTTCTTCGAGCCAGACCATCTCTTCTACAGCAGCAGACTGAGGTTTTAACCAACCTACCCTACCTTGCTACACAGCTTTACCTGTAAGTACCACGTTTCTATTTTGTCGCTCAGCAATACTTCAAGTCCAGGCCGAAATCACGGGTGGTGGTAGCGACGACAACAATAGACGAGCGCGACAACAATCTATGACATCGTAGCCTACCTAGTTATTCGCATCGAAGAGCACCAATGCTCGAAGTCTGTACCAATCTATGCGACTTTTCTGGCTTTACGGCAGGGGAGCCGAACTCGTGCCTATTCTTCCTACATGGCTTGACCTGTTCCCCCAAATGGGAGCACCCGAAGGTTTCCTCACGCCTGCTTGTTCTTTCGGCTCGTGTGGAATTCCTGAGGCGACTACATCAGACTGCAGGACGACCGACCTATCAGGGAGTAGTCTCGGTAGCCGCATGATTAAGTTCGCAACAACTATAATTGGTCGTGCTGATATGAATTGAAATCCCCACGCCACAACCCCACACCTACACCCACGCCCAGCCATGATACATCATCATCAGAGCCGGGGTCCCAAGCTATCTATCCTTGTCACGGTTCATAGCAGCAGCAACAGCAGCAGCAAGCAGCCGAAGCAGTAGCAGCGACGCGACAGAGACAGATACAGCGTCAGCGTCAGCTTCAACTTCTGCTTCGTCTTCTGCTTCCAAACAAGTCTGAGGGCAAATTATAATGCCCAGGGATTTTTGCAGGCACACAAATCTCGACGAAATTGTTGGAAAAGATCAATATTTTACTTAATTGGTATCTACCGCTTGTTGTGGCGCTCTCAATATCATCTACAATCTGAAGGCAAAATTGCTCGACAAGATACTGTAGCGCAAAGACCAACCCCACCAGTTCTGCGATACCGGAGCCGCTCTTTGTGCTTGGGGGGCTTGCAGCGCAGAATTGGACGTCTGTTATCATCGAGACAAGGTCATTCCCTTCATCCGACCAGCCCATCCGTCAAGGCAGCTCCCACGATTCAAGACCAGAAATAGAAGGGAGCTCTGGCCGACGGGGTGTGAGTGGGGAGTGTAAGAGTCGCGCACTTCTCCTAAGTCTGGCCTGGGATAGGGGGTGTAGATGCATCACCCCGCATTCCAGTTCACATGTTGCCGCTAAACTTAGCTGCCCAAGGGTGGTTTTCATCGTCCCTATGGGTGTCTATGCCTATCATATCAAACCGCCAGCTTTGTATCTGAGTATGCAACATGATGAGATAAATCTTATCTTATCTCGGCTCTATACAAACCGGAAACCCCTCTCGGACTGGACCATCTTATACTTCTTTTCCATTTTCCATTGAACTACCGTCCAGATAAAGCATCGGTGCATAACTAATCCCTTTTGTTCACTACATAGGTCTGGTTTTTGAGCAGCACCGAGCTGCCTTCATCTTTCCTTTTAACATTGCTGCATCCGCAGACTTTCCTACGACCTTGACCCTCGACCTCCGGTCCTCTAGTCGATTCCTAGAAGTTCATCGTCTCCTTGCCTGACATGGGCCTTTCCGTGGACTTCGACGACAGACAAACCGAAATCGAGTCCACGGCCGAAGCTTACCATCCCTATGAATATCAAACCGAGAACAATGACTCTTGGGCAGGTGCTCTACCGGTGAAGCAGTACGTCATTGCCGACCCCGCTCCTAACAATATTCACACTGACTGTTCTATATAGGGGTTTGTATGACCCTAGCTTAGAAAAGGATGCTTGCGGTGTCGGTTTTGCCTGGTATGCCGTCATTCAACTAACCTTTGTTAAAATTCCTTATTAATACTCCGTATAGCCACATTAAAGGCGTGCCTAGTCACAAGATCGTTAGCGATGGTTTGTTGTTCACTTCTCTGCTGAAAAGCATTCTGGCTTGATAGCTAACCTGGGATAGCACGAAACCTCCTCTGTAACATGACCCACCGCGGTGCGGTGGGTTCCGACGCGCGAGATGGCGATGGTGCTGGTGTCATGACCTCGATACCCCATAGATTTTTTATCAAGAACTTTGAAAAGGAACAAGGGATCCAGCTGCCACCACTGGGGCAATACGCTGTGGGAAATTTGTTTCTCAAGCCTGATGAGGAAACGTTGCAGGAGTCGAAACGGCAGTTGGAAGATATTGCCGAATCGCTAGGTTTGAGGGTTTTGGGATGGCGAGAACCTCCTGTAGACTCTTCTCTCCTTGGTCCTGCTGCTGCCTCGCGCGAACCTTCTATACTACAACCATTTGTTGTTCTTGCTTCTGCTTATGGCTCTGGCAATGCTCCTGAAACCACGGACCCAGAGGAATTTCCCGAGAAGCTATTTGAAAAGCAGCTTTATATTCTCCGAAAGCGCGCTACCCATTCTATCGGCCTTCAGAACTGGTTTTATCTGTGCTCCCTCTCAAACAAGAATATTGTTTACAAGGGGCAACTGGCTCCAATCCAGGTCTACCAATACTACCATGATCTGGTTAATGCCGACTACCAGGCCCATTTTGCGCTCGTACACTCGCGTTTCTCAACTAACACATTCCCATCCTGGGATCGTGCCCAACCTCTACGGTGGGCGGCTCATAACGGTGCGTTTCCGATCCTAGGAGTAAGAGTGACTACAAGAATACATCTAATAATAGCGACGATGTAGGTGAAATCAACACACTGCGCGGTAATAAGAACTGGATGCGAGCACGAGAAGGTGTCATGCAGTCTATTGTCTTTGGTGATGAGCTTGAACACCTGTATCCTATCGTCGAAGATGGCGGTTCCGACTCAGCTGCATTTGATAATGTTCTTGAGCTCCTCACAATCAATGGCGTCCTATCCTTGCCAGAGGCTGTGATGCTCATGGTTCCCGAAGCCTGGCAAGGTAACACAGCCATGGACCCTAAGAAGGCCGCATTTTATGAATGGGCTGCGTGCCAGATGGAGCCTTGGGATGGCCCAGCTCTCTTCACTTTTGCCGACGGTCGCTTTTGCGGCGCCAACCTCGACCGAAACGGATTGCGCCCTTGCCGATACTATGTTATGGCCGATGATCGTATCATATGTGCTTCCGAAGTTGGTACAATTCCAGTTGATCCTGAGTCAGTTGTGCAAAAGGGCCGCCTCCAACCCGGCCGCATGCTGCTCGTTGATACCAAAGCTGGACGTATCATCGATGATTCAGAACTCAAGAAGGCAGTCTCAGAGCGTGCTGACTTCCGTTCCTGGCTTGATAATGAGTTAATTTCACTCCCAAAAGTTGTGACTCAAGTGTCTGAACAACAAAACATTGACCTTGCTCCTAAGCCTGACTCTACACCCCTTCAAAAAGATCCTCTCTTGCTAGCTTATGGTTATACCCATGAGCAAGTCAGTCTCCTGCTTGCACCAATGGCTTCAGATGAAAAAGAGGCTCTTGGGTCTATGGGTAATGATGCTCCGTTGGCATGTCTTGCCCAAGGTCCACGCCTTCTTTACGAATATTTCCGTCAGCTTTTTGCACAGGTTACAAACCCTCCTATCGATCCTATCCGAGAGTCAATCGTCATGTCTTTGGAGTGTTATGTGGGGCCCCAGGGCAACTTGCTTGAGATGGATGCCTCTCAATGCGCTCGACTGTTTCTACCAAGCCCGATTTTGTCCATTCCCGAGTTCAATAGTCTGACAAACATCTCCAAAGTACATCCCGACTGGACGGTTAAGACCATTGACCTTACTTTCCCTAAAGCAGAAGGCACTGCTGGTTACATAAAGAAACTAGATTTCATCTGCCAGGAGGCTACTGCTGCTATTGAGGCCAGAGACAGGATCATCGTGCTATCTGATCGCAAGACATCTGCCGACAGAGTCCCCGTGTCCGCCTTGCTCGCATCTGGTATGGTACATCACCATCTTGTGAGCAATAAATGGCGATCGATGGCTGCCATAGTATTAGAGACTGCTGAAGCTCGCGAGGTTCATCACATGTGTGTCCTACTTGGTTACGGAGCTGACGCGGTCAACCCTTACCTTGCCATGGAATGCATCTTGAAGCTGAACCGCGAGGGTCTTATTCGCAAACAACTAAGTGACGATCAACTCATTGCCAATTACAAGCACTCTTGCGACGGAGGGATTCTCAAGGTCATGAGTAAGATGGGTATCTCTACATTGGCAAGTTATAAAGGTGCTCAAATCTTCGAAGCTCTTGGTATCGATGACGAGGTCGTTGAGAGGAGCTTCAGGGGCACCGCATCACGTATCAAAGGTGTAACATTCACGCATATCGCCGAGGATGCATTCAGATTCCATGAGCGTGGTTTCCCCTCTCGAGATACTGTCAGTGTTCCTGGTCTGCCTGAGTCTGGCGAGTACCATTGGCGCGATGGCGGTGAGGCACACGTTAACGATCCTACATCAATTGCCAATATGCAAGATGCGGTGCGAACCAAGAACGATAAGTCGTACGAAGCATATTCACGGTCCGAATACGAACAAATCAAATCCTGCACGCTTCGCGGAATGCTTGACTTCAAATTTGACGAGTACACACCCATTCCAATTGATCAGGTTGAACCATGGACCGACATCGTGCGGCGCTTCTGCACGGGTGCTATGTCGTATGGCTCCATTTCTATGGAATCTCACTCCACCTTGGCCGTGGCTATGAATCGTCTTGGTGGCAAGTCAAATACTGGTGAAGGCGGCGAGGACCCTGAACGATCACAAGTCATGGCAAACGGTGATACCATGAGGTCTGCCATTAAGCAAGTTGCTTCGGGCCGATTTGGGGTCACCTCGGCCTATCTTGCTGATTCTGATGAGCTTCAGATCAAGATGGCGCAAGGTGCCAAGCCTGGTGAAGGTGGTGAGCTTCCCGGCCACAAAGTATCCAAATCGATCGCTCGAACCCGACACTCAACCCCTGGTGTTGGCCTCATCTCCCCACCTCCTCATCACGACATCTATTCCATCGAAGACCTGAAGCAGCTCATCTATGACCTCAAATGTTCCAGCCCTCGGTCTCGTGTGTCTGTGAAGCTTGTGTCAGAGACTGGTGTTGGTATCGTCGCATCCGGAGTAGCCAAGGCCAAGGCTGATCACATCTTAATTTCCGGACATGATGGTGGCACAGGTGCTTCTAGATGGACAGGAATCAAGTACGCTGGTCTTCCATGGGAGTTGGGTCTCGCCGAAACCCACCAAACCCTAGTTCTTAATGATCTACGTGGACGTGTTGTCGTGCAGACTGATGGCCAGCTTCGAACAGGCCGTGATGTTGCTATCGCTTGCTTGCTAGGAGCAGAAGAATGGGGCTTTGCCACCACCCCATTGATTGCCATGGGCTGTATCATGATGAGGAAGTGCCATCTAAATACCTGCCCCGTTGGAATTGCAACGCAGGATCCAGAACTCCGCAAAAAGTTCACTGGTACTCCCGAGAACGTCATCAATTTCTTCTACTATGTCGCCAATGAGCTCCGAGCTATCATGGCTCAACTAGGATTCCGAACCATCAATGAAATGGTTGGACATGTAGAGTGCTTGAAAGTTCGGGAGGATCTTCGAACTCCCAAGACCTCTAACATCGATTTATCTCTTATCCTCACACCAGCCCACAAACTCCGACCTGGTGTTGCCACGTTCAATGTTCGAAAGCAGGATCATCGACTCTATGTCCGCTTGGATAATAAACTTATTTCAGAAGCTGAATTGACTCTCGAAAAAGGGTTACCGTCGCGAATTGAATGTGATATTGTCAATACCGACCGAGCGATGGGCACATCCCTATCTTACCACGTCTCCAAGCGCTACGGGGAGGCCGGTTTGCCTATGGATACTGTCCATGTCAATATCAAGGGCTCGGCTGGACAGTCTTTCGGTGCTTTCCTAGCTCCAGGTATCACTCTCGAGCTGGAGGGAGACGCTAACGATTATGTTGGCAAGGGTCTATCTGGCGGTCGACTTATCATTTATCCTCCTCGGTCGGCAGTGTTCAAAGCTGAGGAAAACATCCTTGTTGGTAATGTGTGTCTCTATGGAGCAACCCAGGGCACTTGTTTCTTCCGCGGCATTGCTGCTGAGCGGTTTGCGGTACGAAACTCAGGTGCTACTGCTGTTGTCGAAGGCATCGGGGACCATGGTTGCGAATACATGACCGGTGGTCGCGTCGTCATTTTGGGTAGCACCGGTCGGAACTTTGCTGCTGGCATGTCAGGTGGCATTGCATATGTCCTAGACATCCATAACAACTTCTTGTCCAAGCTGAATGATGAAATGGTCGAGGCTTCTCATCTCGAGGACCCGACCGAGATTGCATTCTTGCGGGGCTTGATCGAGGACCATCACCACTACACAGGATCCGAGTTAGCCGCTCGCATTCTAGTAGACTTCAACCGAGCTCTTCCGCGCTTTATCAAAGTTCTACCCGTGGACTACAAGCGTGTTTTAGAGGAGGAGGCTGTAAAGGCCGCTGAAGCTAAGCGCGCCCAGTACAATCTTCCTGTCATTCCTGGCGTCGTCAAGAAAGAAGAAAAGGCTGCTAAACTTCAAGATATGGAGGACACTGTCGGCGACAATGCAGCTGATAAGAAACGAGCACTTGTCTTGGACAAGACAAAGGGTTTCATGAAGTACCAGCGTCGTTCTGAGAAATATCGAAATCCGAAGACAAGAACGAAGGATTGGGCTGAGCTTTCACAGCGCCTTGATGAGGACGAACTAAAGTACCAGTCGGCGCGTTGCATGGACTGTGGTGTTCCATTCTGCCAGTCTGATACTGGCTGCCCGATTTCCAACATCATTCCCAAGTGGAACGAACTGGTCTTCCAGAATCAGTGGCAAGATGCCCTCAACCGTCTCCTCATGACGAACAACTTCCCTGAATTTACCGGTCGCGTCTGTCCAGCACCTTGTGAAGGTGCCTGTGTCCTCGGTATCAATGAAGACCCTGTTGGAATCAAGTCCATTGAGTGCGCCATAATTGACCGCGGTTTTGAGATGGGTTGGATGGTACCTCAACCCCCCAAAAAGCGAACCGGCAAGAACGTTGCTATCATTGGATCAGGTCCCGCTGGCCTTGCATGCGCTGATCAGCTAAACAAGGCTGGACATAGCGTCACTGTCTATGAGCGAGCGGATCGTGTCGGTGGCTTGCTCATGTATGGCATTCCCAATATGAAGCTTGATAAGCGTGTAGTGAAGCGGAGGACTGATTTCATGGCTGCGGAGGGTGTCCAATTTAAGACTGGTGTCACCGTTGGTGAGGATATTACTTTGGCAGAACTCAGAGCTCAGAACAATGCCGTCGTCATTGCCACTGGAGCCACTGTTGCTCGAGATCTCCCGATCAAGGGTCGTAACCTAAATGGCATTCACTTTGCTATGGAGTTTCTGCGCAAAAACACCAAGTCTCTGCTTGATTCTGAGCTGACTGACGGCGCTTATCTCTCAGCCAAGGATAAACATGTCGTGGTCATCGGTGGCGGTGACACTGGCAACGATTGTATCGGTACCTCAGTTCGCCATGGCGCCAAATCCGTCATCAACTTTGAGCTGTTGCCACAGCCTCCACCCCAGCGTGGTCGTGACAACCCTTGGCCACAATGGCCTCGTATTTACAGGGTAGATTATGGCCATACAGAGGTTGCCCAACACATGGGCAAGGATCCCCGCGAGTACTGTATTATGTCTGAGGAGTTCGTCGATGATGGTAGTGGAAATGTCAAGGGCATCAACACTATCCGTGTCGAGTGGACCAAGTCTGCCACTGGTGGCTGGGATATGCAGAAGCTCGAGGACACCAAGCAATTTTTCCCTGCCGACCTAGTTCTTCTTTCCATGGGTTTCCTCGGCCCAGAGGCCCGCGTCCTCGGCGACGATATCGAGAAGGATGCTCGAAAGAATGTAAAGACGCCAGCCGGTTCTTACGCAACCAATGTCGATGGCATCTTTGCTGCTGGCGACTGTCGTCGTGGCCAGTCTTTGATTGTCTGGTAAGTAGAAACCACGGCACCGTCAATTTTCTAAACGTGCACGCTAACCAACAATAGGGGTATCAATGAAGGAAGACAGTCTGCCCGCGAGGTTGACATGTACCTCCAGGGCTCCACCCGCCTGCCAGTCACCGGTGGCATCATCAAGCAGAGTGCCCAGGAAATCCTGGGCAATGAGATAGCCGTCACAGCGTAACGAATATATGAAATTAGGATTAGTTGTCGAAGGTCTCAAGGTGTGTATTACGTTTTGGTTTGCGCAGAAACTGGAGCGTTTCTGTCATGGAGCAATTCTGGAGCTGGCCCGGATTAGTCAACTTAACATGGGATGAATAGGTGTGCGTATGTATGCTTTACAGATGGAAAACTAAGATACCACTAGCGAGATATTGGGGGAAAAGCTACCTTGCTTAGTTTATTGATACCTGAATCTATAGCAATGAAAATATGTGAAACTTACAGGCGTCTGACTTCTGTGTAGTTGTGCTTTTCACCTATGTTTTACTATGGTTGCGTGAAGTCAACTTCAAAAGTACCTAATATTTCATATATACTAGGTACCTACCTAGGTAGCTTCCTATGTAGGTCCGCTATGAGGAGGTTCGGCTCGAGCGCACGTGGCCATGCGCGGTTTTTAATTGGTCAATGGAGTGACCCGACTCCAATGGACATAGGTACCTAGGTAGCTCCAAATATACACTGTAAGCTACTGTGACGAAACCACGAGACCACAGAGCTTGGAGGTAGAAAGCTACCCAAGAAGTCCCATGCCACCAGGCATTGGCGTTTCAACCACATTTCTTCTCCTGGCGTTAGTTCAAGCTTTGGCATCTAGTGTCTAACTGGGGCCTTCTATGCTTCCTTCTCACACGTTTGGATACGCTCGGTATATATATTCGCTTTCTCGTGCCAAATCAATTGCTCGGTTCTGTGTCTCAAAATGCGATTTGGAAAGACTCTTCGGGTGTCCGTATACCCGCCATGGAGGGGTGAGTACATTGATTACTCCAAATTGAAGAGTATGCTCCGAGAGAATACGCGCGAGGATGACGACGTACCATGGACCGAGGAAGACGAGAACCGCTTCTGCGATGAGGTCTTCAACGTCCAGCTCGACAAAGTCTCCCAATTCCAAGCCAAAACCGTGTCGAGTTTACAGCGACAGACCGATGCCGCCTTCGAGAAGCTTCGCGATCTGGCGCCCTCCGACGACAAGTCCAAGAGCGGTATCACGAATTCACGCCTAGAAGAGCTTCGGGCCGAGCTGGACGCCATCGTCAACGAGGTGAAGAGGCTGAAGAAATACAGCAGCCTGAACTATACTGGCTTTCTCAAGATTGCGAAGAAGCATGACCGGAAGCGCGGCGGCCGGTACAAGGTCCGCCCCATGATGCGTGTGAGCTTGGCTGAACATGGCCTCAATTCGGAGCAGGGGTATTCGCCCCTCCTAAACAAGCTCTCTCTCATGTATTACGCCATCAACCAGACCCTCGACAAGGACAAGCAGCAGCACCCCCTAGACCTCGAGTATCAGGAAGAATTCCATAACGGGGAGCGTTACACTGCTCACAAATGTAAGCTACCTCATACTATTCGCGTTATATCATGGCTAACTGGGATCTATAGTCTGGGTCCATCCCGATAATCTCCTCGAAGTGAAAACCGCAATCCTAAGGCATCTTCCGGCCCTGGTTTACAGCCAACAGTCCGCCAAGGAACTGGACGGCAATCAGGACCCCAAAATCACGTCGTTATATTTTGACAACTCCAAATTCGACCTTTATGGCAAGAAAGTCAATCGTCAAAACGATGCTTCCTCGGTACGACTTCGCTGGTATGGCCAGCTGAACGAAACGTCCGAAATCGTGCTCGAGCAAAAAATCATATACGAGGATGGCACCAGCGAGGAGAAGAAATTTAATATCAAGGACAAATACATCAAGCAATATCTTGATGGAGAGTACAAGATGGAGAAATCCATCCAGAAAATGGAGAGGCAAGGCCAACAGAACGACTCGATTGATTCATTCAGAAATACTGCCGAAGATATTCAGAACTTCGTTGTCACTAATAAACTTGAGCCGGTCATGAGAGCCAACTATACTCGCACGGCTTTCCAAAAGCCTGCGGACGACCGAGTGAGGATATCCATTGATACTGACATCGCATTTATTCGCGAGGATACCTTGGACCATGACCGACCGTGTCGAGATCCTGCCGAATGGCATCGAACAGACATAGACAACAGCAACATGACATACCCCTTCAAAAATATCAATCAGAGCGAGGTCTCGAAGTTCCCCTACGCAGTGTTAGAGATTAAGTCGAAGGAAGAAGAAGGCCGTAAACGCCCTAGGTGGATAGACGACCTGATGGTTTCTCACTTGGTCTATTCAACGCCCAAGTTCTCTAAGTTCGTCCACGGCGTGGCATCGCTATTTGAGGACTATGTGAACAACCTGCCATTCTGGCTAAGTGATCTAGAGACAGATATTCGCAAAGACCCCCAGCAAGCCCATGAGGAAGAAGAGCAGAGGCGTGCTCGGCAAGCTGAGGATGCGCAAGCGGTCGATAGTCTTCTCGGAACGAGTGCTATGCGCAGTTCCTATAAGCCGGCTGCTAGCTCACCCGTCGCGAAATCTTACCTTTCTGAGCGTGCTGCTTTAGAAGCAAGAGCCGCAAAGCCTGTCGATGGGTCTGGCGATAGGAGTGGCGAGGCCGATGATGAAAATGGCGCTCCCGAATCGTCAGACACGAGGCGTGACTATGGCACGCTTACCTCAGTCTTCCCCGGCTTCAGTTTATCTCGCTATGCTCGGAGTAAGCGCCAAAGAGATCAGCTCCCCGAGGGCGTAACCAAGCCCGAGGTTTGGTTGAAGAATCAAGGGCCACTGCAGATCGAACCTAAAGTGTGGCTTGCGAATGAGCGAACATTCCTCAAGTGGCAGCATATCTGCATGCTACTTGGCAGCCTAGCGCTCGGGTTGTACACGGCGGCAGGTGGGAACGTTGTGGCCGAGGTTATGGGCGTCGCCTACGTCTTGATTGCGGTTTCTGCCGGGCTATGGGGCAACTTGATGCTTCACCGGCGGCGGGTGATGATAGTAGAGCGCAGCGGTAAGGACTTTGACAACATGATCGGGCCTCTAGCCATCAGCGTAGCGTTGATGATCGCACTGATACTCAACTTTGTATTCGCGGTAAGTCATCCCAATCTCCGCTGTATTGCGTATAAAAGGGAAGAAAGTGATTAACACCGGTACAGTATCGAAATGCACTCCGCAGGTTTGATAGCGCGGTACATAACGAGACAGAACCCGCATTCATCGGTGAGCTTGTGTAAATGAAATGGTAATATTCTCCTAGCTCGAACACATTGTCTCGAAATGGCTGAGACATTGCGGGACCTCGTAAAAATTCTACCTACCCCTTGAGTAACAATCTAGATCGGAAAAATAAATACTATTGCGCTATCAGGGCTTGACTGAAGTTACATAGTACAGGTAGTGAAATGTACCTAAAGTGACCACGAGAATGTGAGCAATTTGTAACATTGGTAACGAAATCATGGCTTACATACCCATCTAGTACCCTACTATAGGTACTTAGGACATACCTATGGTTGGGTCCCTAATTGGGCAAGGCATGCAACCCAATACATTCTCATTGGCGGTGTCTAAATATACCCACGGGCTATCAGGTACGGTAGGTACTGTACTTAGACTTTAGGTACCAAATGTCTTGGTTGTCTTCACAGGTATACTAGTAGCACGGAGAAGCGTGGACAAATGGCAGATGGGCATTCCTACTTAAACCGTGGTTTCAGCTTCCCACTCCCCAATGTCTGGATGCGCAGCGTCGGAGGATGATACACATGCAGCACCCTGACAAGGTACTTTGTATTGTTTGTTTGCGCATGACGATTCGTAGCTTCACTGGCTGCGAGGCCACCAATTGGTTACCCGACGTCAGGTACACCACAGTAGGCATGCTCAGCCAACAGCCAGACAGCTAGGCCGAAGTGCATCGACGCACGGTTGCTTTCGTCGTCCATCTTCAACCTGCCTTATTTTATTATTTAATGCGCCTGTGTCTGTCGAGGCTCTCGGCACCCAAACACGGTTGGCCCGTAGTAGTAATACCTAGTAGTACGGTAGTTTCACAGTCTATTCAGTCTATCCAGCCTAATTCTTCGGGTCGAACCGCCGTTCCGAGTCAGTCTTGATCATCATCATCATTATCATCATCGCCAACACCACCACTATTATCTAGTACTTCCAATTCCGCCCCTCCTACATAGTTGTTAACATCCTTACCTACTACCAACGTAGCAAACATACTTACTTATTTGTTCCAAGCCCGCTCCTGTCGGACTCTCATTCGCTTAAGTACTGTCCAGAGTAAACAAACCTACAATAATTCTTCTTCCACAATACCGCAGACACCTACAACATCCACCATACAGCATACAGCATCGACTCGCGCTCCCTTATTACCTGTCCTCGGGCGGTGACCATCGCTGCCCAGCCACAATCATTGACGCGTGTTCGCCTCCCCCACCGATGATGATTACGAGGCATCTCACACTCAAATGTTTCCTCCAGACTCGGACAACTGATCCGTCTTTCTCCCATGTCCGAATGACCCCGTCGCAGCGACGCAAGCATGACCGAGCAGCCTAAGAAGAAGGGTTTTTGGAGCAGCTTATTCCGCAATCGCAGCAACGCCCAGCCGGGCGAGACGCTGGTGGTACGTAGTATTCCTCCGGCCTTGCTCATAAGTGCAGCTAAGCTATGTCCGTGCATAGCGCTCACCGAGACCTCACAGGAACAGGAGGGGTCTCCGAGAAGGGCTAGCGATGGCGACCTGCTCGCCCGCCGACGTGGTGACATCACAGGCACTCGCCGTCGACCTCGGCGCCCCGACCCACGTGATTCCAAGGGCAAAGGTCGGGAACAGTTAAATGGGCATCTCTACGAGCAGATGCCCTTGACCGAATGGCCACCTTCCGGCATGTCTCTCGACGAGGAGCTTACTCTCGGCCATGCGATGGAACTCATCTCGAGGGGTGTGCCTACGCATAAGGGCCACAAGCGGCCGATCACGCATGCATCAGACCACTACTACGGCCTCTATGCGACGACAGCTGGAAACCACGGAGAGGAAAGCGACGCTGTCAACCAGCACAATGCCATGACGCAGCTGATGAGTCTACGAGTCCAAGGTTCGGGACCGCCCACTTGGCCATGGGAGACGTTGGAGCAACCGAGCTTCGCCTTTGGCGTAGGCGCGCGGCCCGGTACCATCACTCTAAACGCCTGGGTGGGCAGATCGAGCGTAATGCCGCCGATGATACCATTGCGCGATCCGGGGATGGCGCCTCGTGACGTCGAACTTACGCAAATCTTTGAGCGACTGAAGGCTCTTGAGGCTGGGCTTGAAGATAATGATCAGGAGCTCATGTACCAGCAACTTTACAAGAAATTTCTACGAGACCCGGAAAAAGCATCAAGTCCTCATAAACGCATGGAGCAACAGATCATGGATCTGGTCATGTGTCTATCCGGCCTCGACTGGATTGACTTCACGATTCCCAAGAACCAAGTTGTTACCAAGTTCATCTACGATACGAGCCCGGCAAACCACGAGCAATATCTAAAATTCTTCTACCAGGTCCTGCTGAGCCTTGAGCTCGAGCTGCGTATCAACTCCAGAGTGCATACCGACTGGGCAAAAGAACGCCTCATGGGACAAATTCCGCCTAAGATTCAATGGAACCTAGCGCTAGCGAGACGTTGGAGGGATAATATACGCATCGAGGAGTACGGTGCCACCGCTGAACAGGTTCGGCTACGGTTCAAGTTGAGGAAACGCCAAACTAAGATGCTCAAGCGCTTTGCGCAGATGATGAAGTGGTCAAATTTAGCGGAAACGCTGGACGTACTCAAGGAACGCGACGTAGAAGGGAGCCTCCTCACAGTCAGTTCTCACGCAATGGCATTTTTCAGCGGATTGGTGCTGCCTGGTGTAAGTAGAACCCTTGGATGTAGTGTTCAGCGCTCACCACCTCACTTACAAACGCTCACATATACCGTGACGAGAAGAGAATACGCTAATCTGCTTTATAGCCCACCTTCCCCTTTCTCATGATGAACAGCCTGATCGATATAGATCCTGACCAGGCGACGGATCATCTTGCGCTACTGACTCACTTACATCCAAGCTGCGGCTTTCAATATCGTAATAGTTATACATATTGGACGTCAACGAGCATCGTCGGAAAAGTGCTTGCGCCAACATGCCTCGAGGTTGCTGGCTGGGTCGGACCTGCCCGTCCTTCTAGCGACCTCGGCCGCTCTCAGATTGCGCGGATACGTTCCCGGAAGTCGCGCCAACGCATGACGCCTGAAGACACGGCCACAATGAGCGAACGTTGCGATCCCCTTGGCCCAGCTGCGGAGGTGTACCCCGTGAAGGAGTACGAGCTATTGACTCCGGACAGTGACGACATTGTGGACACGGTCCGCATCGAGATGCTTAACCTAAAGCCACTCACCGATGGGACAGAAACCGGACCAAGTTGGTTCGACGCTAGCATCCAGTTCGCCATCTCTGGCGTGAGCTGGCCACTGCGCCTGACTTACGATGTATGCTTCATCCATGCGTGGCCATGCTCGGACGGTCCACATCCACTATTCTTCGACTACGTGCACACGATCGTGAGAGTTGATGATGTGGTAGAGATCACGGACTGGGTCAGGCCCCAGCCGCAACCCCAGCCAGTGAACGGGAGTGGGAGCCTAAAGGAAAGAAGCGCTGTGTCAACACCGGTCGGTGCGAGCGGTAGCCACAGTCAACAGCAGCAGCTCTCGCACAAGCATCTACCGCAAGAGGTGGATGATGCCGAACGAGTCCTCGTCGTTGAAGCATTTGGTGTAAAGGATAATGAGGTCCTGGCCCGGGCCTGGTGCTCCCATTGGGGGCTGAGTGCTGTCGTGGCGGATATTGGCAAGACATGGTAAGTCACAACACCTTCCCAGCTTGCTATCTCATCTAGCCATGAGTGAGAAATTTCACGCTAACGATAGTGCTTTTCCCCGTCATTTAGTATGGCGTGTGCCATCCGTGAGGCCTATGCCGCGACCTTGACCGTTGTGATACTCATTGAGGAAGAGCTTGATGGGATGGAGTAGGGTCAAACGCCAGTAAAGGAGCACCGGATGATGATTCATGAATACCAGCGAAAAGATGTCGCAGAAGTATGTGCCCCGACGCATTTTATGGCACATAACGAATAATGTTAGGCTTGACTGGTTTGCGGTATCGCATCAAGGAAATTGGAGAATGGAGTTGCCGGCTGTGTTTTCTGTCTGGTCTTTTGGGTTTTTCTTGCTACAGTACCTACGGTTATACCCACTTATTCGACTTCATAAATCGGCACTGGCGAGAAAAAAGGAATTGCTTGGTGTTGATTAAAATGGCCATGATTAATATTACTTTATTGAACGCACCATAAAAACATTTTCTTTCTTTTCCCCCGTGACTCGTCGTAAAGCACAAAATAAAAGTGAGTGAGTGGGTGAGAAAGGCGAAGCGAAAATCGGACGATCGGCACGTTGGCGCAGGGGATAGGCGCTCGTAGGTCCGGGTTCTGACCTGGGATTATCTGCCTACATGATAGGGACGTGCCAAATCATCGTGAGAGGAGGTCCGATGATCGACTACCTGTCATCCCACACGCCCAGAAAACCGCCCCCGGGGCACCAGGTCCGTGAAGCTTTAGTGTAGCGAAAAGATTTTTTGCTCCTCTATTCCTTCTCCGCTCCGGTGCGATGGCCATCCTACAGTAGACAAAGATCCACCGATGCTTCCTAATATGTAGCTCTTTTCGTAGTAATGGCCGGGATCAGCGGTCACGATGTTCTACAGGAGGCACGATGGTGGTGGGCAAAAAGCTTAGCTTTTGGTGGGGCAGAGGTTCAAATGGTGGTCTCGACCCGAGCTTTCCAGTAGTTGCAGTTGAGAGCTCGACTACGTCGATGATACCGTGGACAGTACCTGGCTTCCGCCCTAGATATCACGATAGGCAAAGTATATAGGTAAGTAGTACGCGTAGAACTGCCCCTGGAAATGCCTAGGTGCGGCCCCACAACCCCCCCCTTTCCCACACTATCCCACCTCTGCTCTCCACCTGTGACGACACTAGCGCTTTGCCCCTCCATGACCATTAGTGTAGGTACTCGACGATCCTCTCTGCCATAGCTCCAAGGGCTCCCAGAGCTCCCACAGGAGCTCTTTTAACACCTCGGGTTCGCCCTCTTCTTCTAACAGCGAGAATATTCGAGGGAAAAGCCCTCTGCGTAATGGACCTTGCCGATTAAACCTCCCTTGCCATTACTTGAATTACCCCTTCCTTGTCCTCGACCAAAAACAAATCCTGAGTAGAGTTCCTGGTCAGTCAGTCCACGCCTGTCTGAACTTATCTACCTCTGCTTACTTACATGACAACCAAGAAGGGAGACAGTGAACCCTGTATACCGACGACATAGCTTGCCGCATGACGGAATACTGGTCCAGGGTCTGAATAAGCCGCCTCGGAATCTTCCCTCACCTCACTCGCATCAGACACGCATAATTCCACACAGCGTGCGCATAGACATACGCAGACGCCATTGGACACCGGCGACTATCACCGTGCAATCCGCCTTCTTTGCCGCCCCCTCGCCTGCTGTCATTACGCCTGTGGCTGCTGTGGTTGATCCGATTCATTTCCTAATATGGAGTAAGTCGTGAACGGGCGTTGATGATCCCAACTGTTTATACCTTGCCATGCCTTGTCTTTTGCTTGCTATAAAACCCGTTGCCCGTGTACAAGTTAGCACACAGCTTTTTTGCAAAATCTTGGAATAAGCCCTCAATCTTACTAGCAGTGACTTATCTAACGTGCAATGGCTTATGATAGTACACGTAACTTCATCCACATCGAGAATAATGTGCGTGCGCCTCTGCGTCGAAACCCTTCCTCTCACATTGACCGTGCTGCTATTACGATGACGCAATTCCCGAATTATGGATTGACACGCCACGTCACTGTAGGATCACTATATAGGAATTGACGTCGGCACGGGCTCGGCTCGTGCCTGTCTCATCGATTCCTCCGGAGACATTAAGGCCCTTGCCTCCGAAGCTATCAAGCTCTGGCAACCTCAGACCGGTTACTATGTGAGCATTCCGGAGCCCACTTCGGCTTAGCACACAAGGGTCTCTTGCGCTAACGAGCTACCTACGCTAGGAACAATCCACGACAGATATTTGGCACTGTATCTGTCATTGCGTTCAGCGTGTTGTTCACCAGTCCGGCGTCGACAGCTCCCTGATTAAGGGAATCGGCTTTGATGCGACTTGCTCGCTGGCCGTATTTGCCCACGACACCGACGAGCCTGTCACTGTTACTGGACCTGACTTTGAGAATGATGGTAACGACCGCAATGTCATCCTATGGCTAGATCACCGCCCCGTGGACGAGACGGAAAAGATCAATGCCACTGGCCACAACTTGCTGCGCTATGTTGGTGGCAAGATGAGTATAGAGATGGAGATCCCCAAGGTGCTCTGGCTCAAGAACAATATGCCCGCCGAACTCTTCGACCGCTGCAAGTTCTACGATCTAGCGGATGCCTTGACACACCTGGCTACAGGCAACGAGACCCGTAGCTTCTGCAGTACTGTCTGCAAGCAGGGATACGTCCCCGTTGGTGTTGATGGTAGCGTCAAAGGCTGGCAAGAGGATTTTTACCACGCAATCGGCCTGAGCGATTTGGTGAAAGACAACTTTAAACGCATGGGAGGAGTCGACGGGGTGGTGAGCCTATTTATTACGAGTTTGATCGCAAGACGAGTTATTGCTAATATGGGATGCAGAATGGCAATTACATGAGTGCTGGAGAGCTGGTTGGCACTCTGTCAGAACACGCCAGCAAGCAGCTCGGATTACCTGCTGGAATCGCAGTTGGTAGTGGCGTTATTGACGCCTACGCCGGCTGGATTGGTACGGTAGGAGCTAAAGTAGACACGCAGTACGGACAAGCAGACGAAAGTCATCCTGCAAACGACCTAGCTCAGGCCTCAACACGACTTGCCGCCGTCGCCGGTACCTCGACCTGTCACTTAGCATTGTCAGAGAAACCCGTGTTCGTCAACGGCGTATGGGGGCCGTACCGTGATGTCCTTCTTCCAGGCTTCTGGCTGGCAGAAGGCGGTCAGTCAGCTACAGGAGAGCTTTTACGCCACGTTATTGAGACGCACCCGGCGCATAAGGACATCATACCTCTTGCAGAAGCAATGCAACTGAATATCTACGATTACATGAACGTCCATCTCCGAGAGCTAGCCGAGAAAGCCGCCGCGCCAACGGTATCCTATCTTGGTCGACATTTCTTCTTCTACGGCGATCTATGGGGTAATCGCTCCCCCATTGCGGATCCAAACATGAAGGGTGCGGTGATTGGTCTCAGCTCCGACTCTAGTGTAGATGGTCTAGCGCTCTACTACTATGCTACGATGGAGTTTATCGCATTGCAAACGCGGCAGATCGTGGAAGCCATGAATAAGGAAGGTCATAACATCCAGACGATCTTCATGTCAGGTAGCCAGTGCCAGAACGATATGCTTATGGATCTCATCGCCACCTGCTGCGATATGCCGGTGCTTATTCCACGATACGTGCACGCAGCTGTTGTACACGGAGCGGCTATGCTTGGTGCTAAAGCAGCTAGCGCGGACCATAGCGGCAACACCGAGAACCTCTGGAGCATCATGGACCGCATGAGCAAGCCTGGCCGGCTCGTGAAGCCTGGGAAGGACGTGAACGAGAAGAAGCTACTCGACACCAAGTATGAGGTCTTCCTCGACCAATGTCGCACTCAGCAGGATTACCGCAAGAAGGTGGACGAGGCAACGAGCAGCTGGGCGGTCAAATAAGAGGCGTTTGCGTCACATCAAAGCAAATAGAAAAAACTGTTGCCCTATGACGTTGGCATGTTTTGCGGATTGGGTTACGCGTTGCTAGGCAAGCGCTATTGGCATATAAGTAGATAACACCATGGATTGTATGGCTAGAGCTACCACATAATTGACGATTGTGCATTTTGCTAGAGGATGAATTGTATTGTGTGAAATAAAGTCTGTAAGAAAATAAGTGACGAGAGAGAGGTACTAATATTAAGATATCTACACATAGTACTTACCTGTGGTAGCCTGTAGGTAAGTAGTTTTATAGTGGAGATGAACGCGCTTGGAGGTGTTCTGGGCGTTGGTCCGTGCACGAGACCAGCAACGGAGCTTCCCCTACCATGTTGATTGTTTTCTTTCAGCCTTGTCTCGAAATTTTGAAATCTTGTTGCTAGCTGCCGGACACTCGAAAGCAAAACGGTACCTAGCTACATAGGTAGGGTAGGTTGGCTACCTGGCTGTCTAAATACCTAACATAGCCACTATATCACCTCCCTCCCTCCTTGTTCTGCAATTACCTGAGTACAACACACGCTCTCCTCGCCGTCCCCGACCACATTTCCACCGCCTTTCGTTCCAGCCATGTCGATTTTCGGGGGTCTTGGCGCTACCCAGCCGCAACAGGCCGCCGGTCAACGGCCAAACTTGTTCGCTACTCAACAGCAGCCGCAGACGACGGGCCAGACGTCGAGTTTGTTTGGGAGTTCTTCTTCTGTTCAGAGTCAACCGCAGAATCCTACGCCCAGTTTATTCGGATCCAACACGACGCAACCGTCGCAGGGAACAACTGGGGGTTTTTTTGGCACTCAGCTGGCGAACCAGTTGCAAGCACCGGCGGCAAGTTTGTTTGGAAGCCAGACTACACAAAATACGCAATCTCAAGCTCCCAATATTGGTGGAGGTTTGCTTGGCTCGACGCTCGTAAACAGTGGACTACAACAGCAGCAACAAGCGCAACCGCCGACCGGCAGCTTCTTTGGGGCCGCTCCTACAACGCAACAACCGCAATCAACGGGCGCGTTCGGCTCAACTGTGAACCAGAACGCCGGCACATCGAGCCTTTTGGGAGCTAGTCAACAACCTGGTGCGTCGACCAACGCGGCTGCGCCCCCTCAAGGAAAGACGACGGGTTATTTCGACAGTCTCCTCGCGAAGAGCAAGAAGCAAGCCCAGGGCGAATCTCCCCTTGAGGATCTTCCTAGTCTGCAGCTCGGACTAGGCGATCTACGACAACGCCTTCGACAATTCGGGACTCAAGCAAGTCCTCTTCAGCATGGCAAGGCCCAATACATGCTCGCTGCTTCCGGTGTAGACCCCGGTGCTGCCGTGAAAGATCTTAAGTTCTTCAGTGCCCACACTGCAGGCCGTGTTGATCGGCCTGCTCCTACCCCTGCTGCGACCGAAATCGATGTTGAGGCATATCTCGCCAACCTCCAATCGAAAACTACACTGAGTATGATTGCCGACGGCCTTGAAAGATCAACTAAGGACTTCGATGACTTTCTGGAGGACAACATCACAATGGAGTGGGAGGCGCAGAGGAAGCGTATATACGAACATTTCGGTATCAAGCCAAGGGAAGAAGAATCAGGCGATCATGGTACAGGAGCGCCAGCTAGAGAATCATCGGCAGGGTTTGGGCGATCAAGGAGAAATCCAAAGGCTTCGCGAGCTGCCACGCCCAGTGCTAAGGGCAGTGCTTTTGGTCGCTCAGCCCTACAGAAGTCGGTTATTGGAACGCCAAGTAAAATCGGCCCTCACCAGCCTGAGTTCAAAGATGTTGAGGATGCAGCAGGAAGCCCGCCGGCGGCTCATAACGGCTCATCCATTGATGATAGGGTTGCCAGGGAGAAGCAAGGCAGACTCGCAGAGCGCATTAGAGATCTCAATTTGTCTCGTCTGGAGAAGACACCATATCCCATCTTTCATGAGCTTGCTGAGGTCGAAAATAGGACGGGCGATAGACACGCCCAACAGCTTGTCGATGCCTACCATGCTGCCATGTCCATTGTTGGCGAGAACCCAGACGCCGAGACCTTTACCGGAGACGCGACAGCTAGAGAGCGCCAGTTCAAGGATAATTATCTTGACCTGAACGAAAAGTCTGTCGGTTCATTGCAGATGCGAAAAAGAATACTCGATGGTGCAAATCGCTTCTTGGAGAAGAAGTTCTTCCAAGAGATTGAAAGTGTTATCGCTAAACATCCTCGGGAAGCTGCTCTTGGAGGGCGGCCGGACGTTATCAGCAAGATACAGGCTTACGTGCGGTTACGAAACGCTAGGAGAGACCTAGTACCCGACAATATCGAGCTTCAGCAGGATTCAAAAGGAGAGTTCGTCTGGGCAATAGTGTTTTTCCTGTTACGGTCCGGTCATATTGGAGAAGCTGCACAATATGTTAAAGGTCAATCGACAGTCTTCCGAACTATTGATAGGACATTCGCTTCTTATCTACTCGAGTACGTGGCTAGCCCTGAAAGACGGTTAAGACGACAATTACAAGACCGATGTAACAACGAATATAACCAAAGGGCACGCAACGCACCCGAAAATTCCATCGACCCCTATCGAATGGCTTGCTACAAGATTATTGGACGATGCGATGTTAGTAACCGCAGTTTCGAGAACTTGAATACGGAGATCGATGACTGGGTCTGGCTTCAATTCAATCTTGCTCGTGAAAACGATAAGTCAACTGAGGTGGCTACTGAATCATACGGACTTCAGGATCTTCGCGCTAGTATCCGAGAGATTGGATTGAAGCATTTTCCCAAAAATCCTACTGAAGATACCAATAGCACCTTTGGCATGTTTTTCTATTTGCAAATATTGGCAGGCATGTTTGAGCAGGCTATATCATACCTTTACACCTTCTCCTATGTTGACGCCATCCACTTCGCGATTGGTCTGGAGTATTACGGTCTTCTTCGACCGGCCGATCCATGGACCACTACGGACACGCTGCTGTCCCACGATACTCGCTCAAAGCCACAGTTAAGCTTTGGTCGGATGTTAGGATACTACACAAGAGACTTCCGTGCCGCCGACGTGAACTCTGCAGTAGACTATCTCACGCTCATCTGCCTCAATGCTGATTTGGATGGTGAGGCAGGGCGTCAGCAGGCGGGGCTATGTCACATGGCCCTGCGGGAGCTGGTGCTGGAGACGAGAGAATTTAGCAAGTTGATTGGCGACATTAGGCCAGATGGACACCGCATTACCGGGCTCATTGAAGAACGCGGCCGGCTCATAGGATTGCGAGAAGAAGATGAATTCGTTAGGACGGTTACTCTTCAAGCAGCCCGCTTTGCTGACGACAATGGTCGGACAACCGATGCCGTACTGTTATATCATCTTGCTGGAGACTACGACAGTGTCGTTACGATTGTCAGTCGCGCGTTGAGTGAGGCAATCTCACTCGAGATTGGCGAAGACCCTATGCGTCTCATGCCTGTTAAACCACGTGCCACCGGCGCCACGGCTGAGGCGCAGCCGGGAAGCAGCTTGAGCCTCGCATCTCTCGACGACCCTATTCAGCTCGCCTATACCATGATGTCCATGTACGAGAAAGATGCCATGTTCTCGACCAAGATTCAGAACCAGAACCGAACCGCTTGCCATCTACTGTTGCAGATGAGTGAGATCAAGGGCCTAGTAGAAATCGGCCAATGGCCCGACGCGTTAGATGTAAGTCCCACGTCAATCAATTATCCATTTTGGGCAGTGTGTTAACAAGTCCCGTAGAAAATCCGCGCGCTCGAGATTCTTCCATTGGATGCCGGTGGCGATGCGGCTAAGGTCCGTCACTACGCGTCCAAGTTTTCGGGACTCTCGCAGGCGGTAGCTATCAACGTGCCGAACTTGCTAATGTGGTCTATCACTTGCTGCATCCGACAGCGGGAGCGGCTCATGAGCGGGCAATTCACCGGCAACGAAGGGTCGCGTCGGATGATGTGCGACGGCCTCAAGCAGATGAGTATGGATCTGACCACATATACCAGCCAGCTGCGGTACAGATTCCCGCCACATCTGCTTGAAGCGCTAGCTAGGGCATCTGCGGATTAAACGGCGGTCGTTGGGATAGCGGTGGTACAATGTAATGATTACCATGAACCCACGGGGCAACATGGTGCTTCCTCCCGGGGAAATAGACTACTACTATACCATTGGATGTAGGATTACAGCGTCATACATGATATAGATGAAGACGAAGCTAATAATTCGACTGTGTAAAAAGTCCCCGGAGACAAGGTAGTATGTGGTTGCTAATGGGCTAATTAATAGACGATCCAGCACTAAGTAACAGTAACGCCCTTTTGTTTAATTAATTACTTGCCTTGTGTCAAACTAAATACTTAGTTAAGTAGCACTATGCTCTCAAATTGA
Source organism: Xylaria sp. FL1777 (assembly GCA_022578965.1). Classification (NCBI taxonomy): domain Eukaryota; kingdom Fungi; phylum Ascomycota; class Sordariomycetes; order Xylariales; family Xylariaceae; genus Xylaria; species Xylaria sp. FL1777. The sequence goes on from MU400515.1 coordinate 502,205, forward strand.
AGCTACTAATTTAAACTACTGCTTAGAACACCTACTATAGACAGGCTATTTAGATACTTACTGGTGAATATATGGTAATAGCAATGGTAGATGGATCAAATGCACTTATACTAAGAACCATGCAGCGCAATAAGTAAACAATTCTTAGGTAAAATGTATATAGGTTTAGTAAGTATACTACTAAATGAGGCTAGCGAGAGTTGCCCGAGTCATTATGTCGTTGCTCCAAGACACGCCATGAATCATGCATGCCCCACCGGTAGCAAAACCACTGCTTTACCCTGCACGAGAATGCCTCCGTTCGTGCGACATCCCACAAGCTCGCACCCTGACAGCCCGGCGGTCTCACTCCATCCATCCGTATCTGATTGTCGAGCCGCCGATCTAGTGCAGTGTGCTACGACTCTAGCGTCGTATTCGATCCCCATTCAGCCCTACCAGCCAGGCGCGTCGCTCGATTCGTCCACCATCCCGCATACACCACGACAAGGTCGATGCGGTGTAGCTACCACAACACATGTGGCATCCAGCTTGGCAAGATAGGATACGGGCGAGATAGATTCAGACAGGACACGCGACGAGCACACCGAGACCACTATCTACTATAGTATACATATACCGGGAAGAGGTGACCAGCCTTGCATCCATCGCATCCCACTCACTTACCCACACCATCACCACCTTTGTGGCCGGCCGGAACCCGGTCCCGATCCCGATCCCTGTCTGTGTAACAGGTCAAGTGCGGCGAGGTGGATGAGGACCGAGCAGTGATGTGACGTGACGGCTCCTGCAATACGCACGCCCACAGTTCAGCTATATTTATTTCTATTTTTATTACCACCACTGCCGGTATTTGATAATGCTGCCCTCCACATCGTCGTCCTCCATCCCCACCCATCGTCTTCCCCCCACGCCTACTTCACCCCCTATTCTCTCTACCTCCGCTACCCCCACGGAGCCCAGCTTCAGCTATCCTCAACCAACTTCTACTGCTGCTGCTGCTGCTGCTGCCACGGGGACTCTCTTTCCCCCCACCTCTTTATCTGAACCCAACGATCCGAGTCTCTACAAACGTGGTCCATCTTCACCCCTCGATGGCCATTCCCCTGATTCGGCTAGCTCGCTACCCGGGGGTCGAGACAATGTCTCAGCCGTTCCCCAGGATCAACGCACTAAGAAGCGGCGTACGGGCTGCCCTGGGTCGAGAGGCGTCGCTAACCTGACCCCCGAGCAGCTAGCTAAGAAGCGAGCTAATGGTAGGCCAATCCTCCCTTATATCCTCATCAGGACAGCCTCTACGCTACATTGTCATGGCTGTCATTGGCGATGTTCTACTGATATTGCCTATGAGCATCGTTGGTGAATAATATAAGATTGCCCGTACGCGCTTTGTATTCATAAGATCATTATAGAGACATTAGTTGAGCCCTCGCGATTCGCGGATAGATGGAAATATCTGACTTGAGAATGATAGACCGAGAGGCGCAACGAGCTATACGGGAACGTACCAAGAACCAGATCGAAGCCCTCGAGAATAAAATACGCGAATTAACTGCCCAGAAGCCGTATCAGGAGCTCCAAAAAGTCATCCGCCAGAAGGAGGCTGCCGAGGCCGAAGTTGTAGAGCTTAAAGCTCGTATGGCTTCCATTGTGGCATTGATACAACCCCTCTTGTCCCGTGATATGCGTATGTCAACCCGGAATTCTACAGCCACATTATCTTAGTCGTCTCTTTCCCATGATTTATGTTTCACTAATCTAGTTGGTTGTAGCTGAAGGTGCTTTAGCCTCTCCACTTCCAACCTATGATTCCACTCAGCAGCAGCAGCAGCAGCAACAGCTTTCTTCTTACTCCACGCAGAACAATTCAACGCCCGTAGGCGAATCAACGCCTTATTCGACTGTGGATTCATCCCGGCATGGCCAAGCGCTACCCCAGTCAAGTTCACAACTGAATTTGGACGTCCATCAAGTCAAGATGCCAAATCAGCAATGGTCTGACCGCGCCTTGAACTTGAACATCGGTGGTGAACATCTCAAGCTCAACTGTCTTCTCGATCCTTCACAACGTTTAAATAGGATGCAGACAGGAGTGAACGGAGCTCAAGATTCACCCGCTTTTCAACATTTACCCATGAAACACGATTGGGGTATTGCCACGCATTTAGCGCGTTATAATAATACTTTTACAGGAAGTGATTCGTCGCTTTCACCGCCAGTACAACAGCATCAATCTATAGAGTACGCATCTGACCCCTCAAGTTTTCCCGAGACGCCGTGGGTGGGCGTCGATTCCCCGATTAAGCATGTTCCAGCAACTTGCCCTCTCGATCAGGTTCTTCTCGACTTTATGCAAGAACGCCGTCAACGCGCCGCCGAGGGCGTGCCAACAAGAGAGGTCGTAGGGCCGGAATATCCTTCCATCTTTTCATTACTTAATCCCGCCGATAGTGCCTGTTCCCATCCGGTATCTAAGGTCTTTACGGATATCTTATCGAAGTTTTCCGCTATTTGTAGGGTGCCTGAGAAGGTAGCTGTGTTATACGTCATGTTTCTAGTTAGTAAGTATTTTCTAGCCACTTCCTCCCCATTTTAGGAATCTTCAAGGGTAGAATGGGTACAATGGTTTTTTTCTGGATATGACACTGTCTTGGGAGCTTTAAGGGGTTTAAAAGATGTCTACGAATCTTGTTCATGATGGGAACTGCTGACTCTGAGCGTTATAGTGCGGTGGCACATTAGCCCAACCCAAGAAAATTACAAAATGCTACCCCCATTCGTAAGGCCACTGGACATACAGTACAGCACGCCACATCCCGCTTGGATCGACTATCTACCTTTTCCTGTGATGCGGGAGAAGTTTGTTCGTGAATACGATTCCCCAGGTTTTCATTTTGAGGAAATATTCCTTCCTTATACACTAACATTATCCCTTAATTGGCCATACGAAGAAACTGACGCTCTCATTGTCACTCCCGATGGCAGCGAGACTATCATCAATCCTGTTTTCCGACGTCATTTACTCAGGCTAGAGAACTGGACATTAGGAGATGCATTCGACCAGGCTCTACCAGCTCTGCGAGGCACGTATAACCTCAAAAACGACGGTAGTACACTGAATCAAAAACAACCTCAAAACAGTGAATAATATTGACATAAGACATTGGACGACGAACCGGGTGTTCCTTGAAGTGCATTTAGATCGGAACATTTCATTTGCTATTACGGCGTTGCGGAAAACTAGAACATTACGGGGATTATCTTTATGCATTACTTGGTTCTAAGGCGCTGGGGGCATCGCAGGTAACCCGCATACGAAATAGGGGAAAAGCACGGCCTACTTACTCAGTTATTATAATGTAGTTCTTATTTTCGAACAACGAACGTCTGACGGGCGTTGTGGACAGTAGTTTTATACCTATCTACGGATTCAGCCTTTGCCATCGGCTGATCGTCTCTTCGACGATCCCCTAACTCCCGAGAAAGACAGGGAAATGGGGCTGGATATAGGGGATCTTGAGAGAATCATCGCATCTATGGGTTCTATTGACGGTGTTCGTGGGGTTAGGCTCTAATTGAATTCCAAATCTACCAGGGTGAAGGAATATATGCACAGCATACATGTATATAACTAGTATCTACTCTGATGATGTTATATAAATGAAACCCCATGTTAAAGCTTCTATACGATCAGTTAATATCGGGGAAGTAGGTACGTGGGTCGATGAGAATTGTACCCTAAAACTTACATAACGATCAAGACCAGGTCAATTACAGGCACGGTCATGGGCGGAAGCAATTGTATGAGTGAGATCTAGCAGATTGATACAATCATCAGCTGAGTTTTTTCGTCTTTGAACTTCTGTAGAAAGGGGGGAAGTAGAAAGGCGTGGGTAAGGCCGACAAGTCGTAATTTACATGACCTAAGTTTCGATATCTACGTGAACACTATTACTATGCCATTACTTGATTCATTACGGAGTGCCGATCTACTATATTCCAGCACACCTATATATTACGCAGCTCACTTTATTCCTCTGGGTAGGTCTCATAAATCAATCATTACATCCATCATATAAGGAAGGGTATCTGTCTGCAGCCTTGATAAATTAGTTAGTTAGCCTTGTCTACTCTTTTCCTTGTACTCCTTTTTCCTGTACCCTTTTCCAACCCTCCCTCTCCAGCATGCTCATTCTAACGCCCCTGCCCTCTCTGATTACGCCTCATCCCCGACATCATCAACCCCGAACGTAAAAGCAGTGATGTTGCTCCGTGGCCCGTAGCCCACGAAAAGCGTGGGCGTGAGATCTCCAGGGAAGGCCTGGAACTGCAGGCTCTTGATAACGGGGTGGTCGAGCCCGCCCAGCGACCGGACATTCGACGTCTCATCTCTAGAAGATATCCCTCGTTCCTCTGTTGCGACATCGAGGACCCGGAGTCGCGCGCCCGTGCGCACTGAGTACAGCGCCACGGTGCCCGGGACGTCGTCGTGGGCAGCTGCCACGACGCCCGTAGCCGCGTCGTAGGAGAAGCCGATGTCGATGTGGGCGTTGTTGCGGTACTTCTCGAAGCGGATTACGGGCTGGGTTATGGGCTTGTTTGCGGGATCTGGCCGTCTTTTCTCTGGAGTCTTGTCATTCCTATGTCCTCTTCTATCGTGGTGATTCCGGCCCTTGAGGTCACGCCGTCGGGAATTATGAGCACGGTCCCAATCTCTGCTATTTATATCGCCTTCTCTACTGTCGATATCAATGCTGCTGTCGCCGCTGTCGTCTCTAGCGGCCTGATGTGAGCGCGTGAACCGCAGGTCATAAACCCCGAGCTGGTTCTGCAGCCCGGCTACAAGGACCTGGTTTCCACCGTTCAGACATTTCAGATGCGTGATGGTAGAGGGCAGCTTGAGATACGACCATGTAGTGAGTGGGACGCGTGTATCAGCGGTGAACAGCGCGCCCGGGCGCCCGCCAAAACGCAGGATGTCCCCATTGCTCGGATGGAAATCTACTGCGAAGACGTCGTGAAATAGTTCGCCCGGGAAGTGTCGTTCAGGGTTGGTCACAAACCGCGCAGCGGAGGGAAGCCAGGTTGAGGACCGCGTAAGGTCGCGATCCCACTGTATGATCCCCCGACTCGTCCCGACCGCGCACGCTGCCGATGAGAATGCCGGTGCGGGCGCGACGCAGTGCGCCCCGTAGTCATTTTGACTTGACTGGAGTCTACTTGGTGCCAGATTCCGGAGGGGCCCTAAGACGTGGAAATGGCTGGTGTAAATACTTGGTGACACGAGCAAGGAGTTATCGTTACAAAACAAATAGATCGTAGGTAAGAAAAGGAGTGAAAAAAATAACAATAGAGGAGTAGAGACGGGAAAAGGAGACTAGTATGACAAACTCACCTGAAGGGATAATCCAGCGCGGACGCAGAGGGTCGTTATTACCGTCATCAATCGTAGGCGATAATGTCCATAGAGAGTTAGGGCTTCCGTTACAAAGAGGTTGTGTAGACGTCACGAATATGCTGTTGCTGGGTGCGTGGTATTGGATGTCCGAGATGTGTGGTATATAGGGTAGTATCTCCGGTGTAGAAAATTGTGGGATACGATAGTTGGCTAGGAGGCGCTCGTTGAGGCTGTGGCACGGATAGTGAAGGGATGTGTTAGTCAGTGTGTCATTAATCTAAGTACGTAGCAAAGAGGCGGTGACAAGTGAGTTATGATTGCTTAGTCGGAATACCTACCGTCCATTCTTGTCTCGAGGGATGTATGTTGAAAGGAGTATGTTTGCGTGGGGGTTTACGTCCGTGGCCATATTCGCGGCTGCGAAGTCAGTTCCATCATGATATATATGTGATGACGAAGGAAGGGGATAGGAATGAGACCCGTTAGCGACCTACCTACATACACATTACACATCCTGGTCTTGTCATCATAGCCGCCTATAAACATGCACTTGACAGGCCCGAGCAGTGGAAAACAGCCTTTATGCCTCATGCCCTCGACAAAGCAAGCAGCCTGCATATCATCCTTCGCGGCGCCATATTCGCGGGCGAAGAACCCGCCCGTCAGCGGCTCATGGAGCACTCTTGCCCGCCTGATGCGGGTTTTGGCGACGTTCTTGTGTCGCAAAGCCGCTGCGACGTCCTCATCGCGGAGCTTCTGCCTTTTCACGCTGTTAGAGGACCAGGCGGCGTTGGTCGGCGCCGTCTTACTGTTCTCGACTTTGAAATAGCGGCGCTTCACGGGATCTTTACAGGATTATCAGCTTGCCTAGCTTATACTGTACATAGCCCATGACACCACGAGGTAGTAGAGAGACGACGGAGAAGAGGTAGGAAATCATATAGGTTACGCACCGTAATAGTAGCCCGGAATATTCATGCCCGCGTTCTCATAGGTGGATGGGTTGAACTGAGATAGGTCGATATATGGTCTCGCTAAGAAACGTTGGCAGATGTGCTACTTTGTGGAATATCGACCAATTAAAGCATTGTTCTATCTCGTGCCGAGATGTAGATGAGTCGGTCATTCATCGGATAGTATGTGGGCAGAACATTGTAGGGAGCCAAAGTAAGTGGTAGCTCGCGGATTGGATGTTGTTAACTTTATACAATCACCTCCATAGGTAGACTCTTTAAGAAAGCATAGGAAAAAAGAAAAAGCGTGCCTACCTATGTACATAAATGACACCAGGCTTCAGGTAGTCGCTGTACCGAGGTACCAATTGACGGCGAACCAGATCCACAAATCTAACTTGCTCCTTTAGCACTCAGATTTCTTCCTTACAAATACCAACCGCCTATAAAGTGATGTTCCAATAAATTGCCTGGATAATTTCTACTATGTCACCCGAACTGATTCTAAGACAGGGTTATTAAGATAGAAGAACTCCTAAAATGATCTTCTTGTATTCATCTTAATCACCAACCATTTCGTCTAGCTACGCCCGTATAACCTCGTGAGACAGCAGGTGGACTGCGCACGCCAAAATCTCGAAACGCTGATCCCAAAACTCGTAAAGGCGGTGCAGGGAAACAGCTAAGAGGCTAAGAGGCAAGCCGCCATGGTAGCTCTCTATACGGTTACTTAAAAGGTTGTTCATCATACGTCACGTTTCTCCGGTGCACCATACCTGCTTAGCAACGACGGTAGGTTGTTAGGAAGAAACACTTGTAGCACCTATTTACTAGCGCTAAGAATTATTATAGTTTTGTTTTTGTTATTCATTGCGTCAAGAAGAGAAAAAGTGTGTGAACATGTATGGTTAATGGGCATTGTACTCACATCATCTATGTCATCCCGCAGTCACTCAGCGAGTTAAAAAGAACGTCTACAGCTCTAACACTACAGCTCTAAAATGCCATTTTCTCTCATCCGACTGACACTTTCAAAACACACACCACAGCCAGATCACAAAGACTCATGAAGTAGCAAAATAGTTTTACTTTCTTCTTATTTAATTAAGTCTAAAGACGTATAGGTAGGGTATATGACCGAAGTCCGCCCGCCGCATCATTCAGTTTACAGAAAAATGAAATTATAAAGAGTGATCGTTCGACCCCCAGGCCAGACGGAGGTCTATCTATACACCGAAAGGCAAAGGTATTTAACACAACGGAGAAGGGGGCCGAGTGGCGTGGCCTGGCGGGTGCTGCCGCGCCGTTCACTGTCCGACCATTTACTGCGACTTCTCGTGCTGGGTGGAGACGCGCTGGAGTGAGACCACTGTGAAACAAGTTAGCCAGGGGGTCCTGTTTATGCAAGGGGGATCAATGAAAAGCTTACCGAAGTCCTCAAGGGAGCGTTGCTTCTGGCTTCCCTTGGGCGACTTGCCGTGCATCAGGTTGTCGAAACCAGTGCTGTCCTGGAGGAAGTAGTAGACACCACCCATGACGCTGAAGATACCGAACGAGAAAATCCAGATACGCACGACGGCGACAATGTGGGTGTATCCGTCCTCGAACCAACCGAAGATACAGAAGAGGGTGGCAATAATATCAACGATGAAGATAGCACCGGTGAGTTGCCATGAAGGGATCGATGACCAGAAGGGACCATTGGCACGGGTGATGAAGATCAGCCAGTTCTCAGTGAGGGAGATCTCGAGGAACAGAACTTCATCGAGGTTACCGTTGTTCTGGACAATACCACCATTCTCGCCATTGGCGTAAAGGGTGGTGACAGTAATCCAGGTGCCGACAGCAAGAATGATACCGAGAATGACGGACATACCCCAGAGCTTGGGCAGGTTCCATTTGACAGGGCTCATGGAGTAGGGAGCGTTGTCGTAAGCGATGGCAAGGGTAGCGACATCAGCGAAGATGGCAATGAAGACGACAAGCTCAATGTTAAGGGATCGGTTGAGGATAGCAATCCACAGACCAAGGAAGATCTCCAAGTGCAGAGAAAGCGCGATACGGTAGACGACGTAGGCATACATACGGTGGAAAATCTGGCGGGAAGTCTTAAGGGCATCAATAATAGCACCAAGACCGGGAGCCAAGAAGACGATATCGGCAGCGGAACGAGCGGCATCAGAGGCACCCTCGACAGCAATACCAGTATCGGCCTTCTTCAATGAAGGAGCATCGTTGACACCATCACCAGTCATACCAACGAGATAGCCACGCTGTTGCAGAATCTCAACGACGTTGTACTTGTGCTGGGGGAAAACCTCAGCGAAACCATCAGCAGCCTCGACGAAATCGTAAACCTCAGAGCCAGGCATGTCACCACCACCACCAAGACCAAGACGCTCAGCATTGTAGACGTTGGTGCCAAGACCCAGTTGACGAGAAGTCTCACGAGCGATACCGACAGCATCACCAGTAAGCATCTTAATGGAAAGACCCATACGCTTGGCTTCGTTGATAGTGCGGGCAGTGTCGTGACGGGGAGGGTCGGAGCAGGGCATGATACCAAGGATTTCCCAAGCACCCTCACCACGCTTGCGGGCAACACCGAGAGAACGGAAACCACGGGTGGCAAACTCAGCAACCTTGTTCTTGTAGGCCTGGTCAATCTCCTCGGGAACGGGATGATCTTCAGCGACAGTCTTCAGGACGAACAGAGGGGCACCCTTGACACAGGTGATGATCTCACCCTGGGGAGACTCAACGATAGCGGTAACCTTCTTTGACACGGGGTCGAAAGGGTAGAATTCCTTAACAATGTACTTGGAGAGGACGCCCTTGGCACGGGGGTAGTACTTGAGAGCCTTGAGGAAAGCCTTGTCAATGGCATCCATACCCTTCTTCTTGCGGGAAGCAGCCAAGCAAGCAGTAAGCATGAGGTCATCAGGTTCAACGCCAGCGACAGTGAAAGGTTCAGAAAGAGAGAGCTTGTTCTTAGTCAGAGTACCAGTCTTGTCAGAGCAGAGAATCTCAACACCAGCCAGAGACTCGATAGCGGACAGCTTCTGAACGATAGCCTTCTTCTTAGCAAGGAAGGCAGCACCGACAGCCATGGTAGTGGTGACGACGGCGGGAAGACCGACGGGAACACCAACAATGGTGATAGCCAGGGTAAAGCCTAGAATCTCGACAATGGGGTTGGAGCGGTAGAATGACGAGATCCAGACGACCAAAAGAGTAAGAATAACCAGAACTAGCAGAATCGTACCGATACCATTAAGAACCTCAGTGAAGTGACCAGTGCCGCCAGAAGCCTGGCTGACTAGGGCAGCAGCGCGACCGACAAAAGTGTTATCACCGGTAGCGGTGACAACCATGAAGGCCTCACCACGCTTGACGGCAGATGAAGCAAAGCATTGGTCATTCTTGTGCTTGTCAACAGCGAGAGACTCGCCGGTGAGAGCAGACTGGTCGACTTGTAGGAAAGCGTCGTCGGTAACGATACGGCCGTCTGCGGGAATAATAGTACCCTGGACGAGTGTAATTAGCCAATTGTTTTATTCTAGGGACAAGCAAGCCATTCACACACCTCTTCGACCTGGAGAATATCACCGGGGACGACCTGAGGAGCCTCGATCTCCTTAAGAGTACCATCACGGAGAACAACAGCCTTGAGAGCAAGTGTCTTCTTCAACTCGTCGACGATTGAACCTGCCTGGTATTCCTGGATGAAACCGACGGCGGCGTTGAGGAGGAGCAGACCAATGATGACACCGAAATCAACCCAGTCTTCTAGACCAGCGGCAAGGACAGCGGCAGCCTCCATGACGAACTGAATAGGACCGACAAAGAACCCCTAAAACGAGCTTGTTAGGTATGGCCGAGTGAGTAACCCACGGGAGGGGGAAACATACGAAGAACTTGAGAATTAGGTTTTCCTTCTCCTCCTTCATCTGGTTGAGACCATACTTACGGCGACGGTTAGTAACCTCAGCTATGCTACAGTTAGCGACAATTCAACCCGTTCAGCCAGGTCAATGGCACTATGTCTGCCTTCTAGGCAAGCAATTGAACCATTGAGCCAGGGAAACCAGCATCCTCAACTTACAGTCTGTTAAACCGAGGCGTGTGTCGGTGTTCAACATCTCGTCGGGAATAGTGCGACCCTGACCAACAGCCTGGCCCTCCTCCTCCTCTTCGTCGTCATCGCCACCATCATCAGACTCGAGGTCCTCGATCAGAGCATCAATGTCCTCGTCGTCCTCCTCGCCCTCATCGACCTTGGGCTTAGTGGTGGTAGGCTCGGTGTTGTGGTGAGCCGCCTTCTCGTCGAAGTGACCCGACTCGATGTTGGTGTTGAGTGCCGGCGCGCCGGCAGAATTATTAGACTCAGCCATCCTGGCGAGGGTTATTGCTATAGTCGAGATCTACTCGCTATGCCAGAGCTGCCACTACTAATAGAAGAAGGCGTGTTAGAAGAATATGTACGTCACACAAAGAGTGGTTGCAATTCTTGGGAATGGTGCCGTTGCGACGACAACAGAGAAGCAGTGGCGTCTGCGGCTGGAATGCAAGTAGGAGCTAGGCAAAAACAATGTTGTTGCGACGGTAAGACTGTGCAAGGCCCGGGCCGGGAGGAATTGGGAGGAGATGAACCTACAGAAGAAAGACACAGATAGGTAGGGGGGGGAGGGAGATGGGGGGGAGAGCGTATGGTGGAAGTCACCAGCGTCGAGAACCTATTGCAAGTTGACGAGTCGAGAGGAACAAGTCTCTACGCGGTAAGAGAGGAAAGAGAAAACGAGAGCGTCAATTCCGACGGGCAGTTCGGATTTTTAAAGAACAAAGCGACCAAGGAAGAAGGGCGAGATGATGGATGGATCCGCCGACGAAGCTCTTCTCCCAAATGGGAGCAAGTCAAGCCGGGTCCTGGGTGCTCGGTGTCTCGCGACCTCGCGCTACAGTGCGGACCCGCTTGCCCCATCTTGTATTCCGGCCTATCAGGGCACGGATGAATAAATGGGACATCCATTGCCTATACTAGCATAAAAGGGTGCTATTATGCGCTACTTATTTACGAGATGTACTGCCTTCGTAGTACCGGTATGTATGGTATTGTGTGTGTAAGTACAGTAGTTGCCGTGTCTTACAACAATGATACCTAGTACCTATTAGATCATTCATCGACGCCATTATTAGCTATCAGGCTATTGAACAAACTACCTACCTACTCGGACTTGCAGCCTGTCCGGCCGAGACTCCTCGGGATACATAGGTAGGTAGGTAGGTAGGTAGGTAGGTAGTATAGGTAAGTATCGTCACCTGGGCAGTGTTCGGTAATTGACAGGCTGTTTTGAGATCTAAGCTTTTCTTATTCTATCTTCTCCTATTCTATCTACTAAACAAGCGTCATGCTACCTCCGTAGTACTATTGGGCAAGGAATAAAGGCCACAGCTACACATATATGACGCGAATCAATGGTATCTCTTAGTATTGATAAGAAGTATCTGACTGCGTGGTCTAGTGTTGTATTAGGCCTGCAGGAGAAAATCTTGCCCACATACGCTAGACACCGTCTGGATGCAGAGCGACGCACACGGTACCAACAAGTCTCTGGTACGGCGCCGAAGGTGCGGCGCCCCACCCTCGATCTAGTGGGTATCTCTGGTTGGGACCAGGTGCAGCAGCAGTACATGAGTACATGTAGGTAAATCACTCACTCAACTTTTTCCTCACTTGCTTGCCATGACGACAGACCGCAACAATGCCAAATATGCCTCGACTCGCCGACTTATTCATTTGCTGTGCTGCTCCCGCCGCGCACCACCACCATTCGCTGCGACGAGCTCCCGCCAGTCAGCCTCGATGCAATTGACTCGGTTTGGCCCGTGTCGTCGCTGTGGCCGACCGCAAATTTTACAGTATAAGCTCACCGTTGTCAGGTGGGAGTGACATTGTTTTGGTCAGAATTTTCCGATCAAAACAAGGTTTCTGGGTGCTGTTGCTGATTCCCGTCTCTGCAAGCAACAAGCCAAGCACCAGGCCAAGCACCCAAGCTGGGAGCCCACACAGAAGCACGGACGGGCTAGCACGGACCACGCCGACCCCTGTAGCAAGCTGTACTTACAGTAGCCTGCGGCCTGCAGCAGCCAGGTGTGCCCCAGCCAACCCCAAGCCCCGCGCCCTGTCCCTGTGCGAAACCCTGTGGCTCTTTTTTTCCCTTCTCTGTGCATACAGTGGTGTAGGTACAGTAGATAACCTCAGCGTAAGTTGCGTAAGTTTGCGCTACGCTACCTAGGTACGCAGACGGAGTGGGTAGGCAAGCTACCTAGTGTACCCACTGGAGATTCAGGGCCAAAGTCTGTTCTGCTCAGGGTTCAGGTGTTACTAGATAGAGAAACTCTGGTAATAAAGGCAAGGGTTTCGGCCTTAATCGGTTCACCCAAACCGTCCTAACCAGCAACCCACACAGATGGACAAGTCGCGCGAGTCGCGACGCCCACCCGGCCGACGTAAACTGTGCACTACTGCGTAGGGTACATGTCCGCTTTTCGTACTGTGTACTGCACTGTATCAAGGTCCCCTTCACCATGCAACAGGTCCAGATACCGACATTCTTTGTCGCTACTTACATACCCAGATCTACCTAGTATGAGCAATTTTAAGTCTCAAACAGCCACGCACGCAAAACGCTGGCACGAGACGAGGTCCTAACGGTGAGCTATACTTAGGATACCTGACATACGCAGTACATTCTCTGTGGTTCGAGCTGAATCCGCCGCACGTAATGTAAAACAACCGATGAAGTATTTGCCCATGCGTCTCCAGGTCGGGCTTTTGAGCCATTTTCCATACCTGCATCACCTACTACTACCTACTGCTACTATCGCGAAGTGATCCTTCAACTGAAGGAATCCAGTGTCAGAGAATAGGCTAGACGAATCCCTTCTGTAGGCTTTCGTCCAGTGCTCTTCTGGTACCTGTTGGTCGTGCCACTCGTCTTCTACTTCTACTTCTACTTCTACTTCTACTCCATATACACTGACTGCAGTGTACAGAGATGTGTACTGTAGTACAAGAGAACATTTCTGAAGACTGTTTTCCAGTGATCTCGGTGTTATCCATTCTCGTGAAGCGCAATTATCGGCCGATACGTCCGTCCCGAGATCTAGTGCGAATTGTGTCCAGTTCAAATTTTGCATATAACTACCTTCGTTCGGACAATTCGATCTCGCCAGGGGAAATCATAATCCAACTATCGACCTAAAAAGTATAGAAAAAGGCGTCTAGGTGGACACTAGTGGTGGCCCAGCTTGGCTGACAACCTACGTCATGCGACCTTATTTCGCCTTCCTGTCAGCCCTCGTCCCAGATTTCTCCCTTGACCAGTTGGGTCACAACCCATTACACCGTAGGCCGGTTGCAGCGTGCGGTCGCATTTGTCGGTGGCCAATTCGCTGAAAACTCAATCCTTCTAAGTATATGCACATTCATTGAAGTTGGGCCACCGAACTGGACAGAAGGAACTCTCGCAGGGCTGAACGACAAGACTTCCGCTCGCGATACCCGACAAGAATCCATGGTGCATAAATATGTATAGGTGTATGGGTAGGTATTTGTATGTAAGTGGTAGGCGCTCGGCCCAAGTGTTCCGACCTGTCCGACGAGAGCATTCGCTCGGAATGACCGCTTCCCCACCACCTTTCGCTTTCGGTGTATAGACGTAGAAGAGCGAGTCTTGTTGCGGATGCGGCAATTCTTCTTCGCTTCTAGAATCCGAATCTTACGCTACGCTACGGGAATTTCCCGTGTCGCGCTTTTTCCCATCTGCAGCATATAAGCTCCAATCAGGGCTCCTGTGTTCTACTTATCTATGTCAGGGCATTTGCCACCACAAGTGGCCGCCACGGTCGCTATCACGACTGCCTCTACTAATACACCACTTGGCGAAGGCTCTCGACGACCACGCCCACAGCGCTCTGTCAGTCGCCAAGAATTGACAATATTAGCATAGATACCATTATCTAGGATGCTACTGCATACGGATCTGGAGCTGCGAGTTCAGTAGTGTAAGGTCTGGCGGCCATGACGCAACATCATCAAACCACAGGGGAAGGTCTGCCTCGAATGCGGTAGATCCTCATGTGCCGGCTTGGCTCGCTCGAGCATTACCTCCCCCGTCTCTTAGTAATTTGTACAGCTGGTAGTCAGGCCCGCCTCAACTTCTCTTCCGCGGGCTCAACTTGCAGCTTATTCGCAGAGCCACCACAGTGCGAAAGCAACGTGCAATGTTGCATTGCAAGCAAATGAAAACCGTCATAGCCCATCCTTGTCGGGTCTCCATATATCACGAAATCCCCCACAGCAACTCGTGGACTTTTACACCAATCACATCAATAGCAGGCGAAAATAATGGCCAGAATGGGATTCGCCCTGCAAGGGTTCAGCTCTTAGTCTCGGCTAGTGTGATTGCGTTATTACTGCGTACAGTATGGGGTGGAAATTGGGGAAGTCAAGCTCCCATTCTCTGCTCCTCGGTCAAAAGACCGTTAGAGGCATGACTAGGAATCAATGAACGCACAGTGTTGGCTTCATTGCGACCGATGAGACAAGCCGATTCCTATCGCGACGGAAGATTGAAAGAAGCTAACAATCATCTAGTGTATCTTGCAACCTCAAGTCCTGATACTATCTAATGGGTTACACCTGAGTTGGTCCATCTTACATTTGCAGATTACCCATCTTTTATTTTTATAATCACAGTTCCCGTATTTTCACTAGTTAGTGTAGGTGCACTACACTACCTACAACATAGGCGGCGCAAGCTGGCGCTATCTCGGGACTGCACGAAGGATTTCGTATTTCCGGAGAGCGACTTGCAGCAAGTGGGCGATCGTATCCAGCCGAGACTATAAACATACAAGATTACCTATGCGTATATACATAAGTAGCCAGGTCACCCATCCAGTCAAATGACGAAAAACTTATGAAAGCCAGCGGCAAGATCCAGTCTTAGTGCCCGCGAAAGAGAGACTGCCGGACAATCCGCGCATTCGTCTACCAGCAGCCGCCGGTCCTCACCTCGAATTTCAATTTGGAGAGGACACCAACTACCGATCACTATAGCAAGGGTCCATGTCACGCACAGTTGTATGGATGAAACTTGAAGCCAAGGTTAAGCTGTCGAAACTTGAAACATCCGCCTCCGATACAACTATCAGTTCGTCTGTTTTATTGTTTTTCATTGTATTTTTTCCACTTATGCGTAATTGACATTCATTATCATACCACCCCTACAGTTTCTATCTCAACCGTTTACACCCACACCTCCAAAGTTCTACCCCAGCTATCCACTGCGTGGGGGCTCTGAGTCAGCAACAAGAATCAACTGATCACGTCGTCGTGTCAGAAAATGAAATGGGTTATCGGGCCAATCGAAGCCATTAAGGGCGCTAGTTGCGCTACTCTGGGTTTGTCTGGAAAAAAACGCGTTTCGCCTAAGCAGCCAATGTCCATATATGGATAGCCAGGTTCAAATTGCGCTGACTAGATCGCCTCCGAGAAAACTCACTACGGCACCGCACAATCCTCAACACAGAACACCAACAAGAAGGTCTAACGACGGCGTACGTTACCTTGTCTGAACCTCAGCCTTGCTGGACTACCCAATAGATCTTGTGCGGAAACGACGGATATTGAACTTGGAATATTCGGCTGCCAAGATGCGCACTGTTCTTGGTATTGGTCTTAGATAATTCAGTAAAACCATATCAGCTTCACTTGGCTGATTGAGGCTTGTAAGTGCAGCCATCTTCTACTCCTTTGTAAAAGCACAGTATAAATCGGGTATATCTTCATCTGGAAATCCGCCCAATTTGGACTCTTGACTTCGTCACACCGAGGTGCCTCGGCATACGTCGTCCGCCGACCCATGGTAACTGATCCATAAAGAACCGCCGCGGTCTATATAGATCTGGGCCCGAATCTGTATCCGGCGATCATGAAGCTCCTGCGGGTTGGCTATGTCTTAACCATCGTGTAATCCTCGATGTACAGTCATCTTCAACACAAAGCCAAGGCTAGCTAACGGAGACGAGTGGAACAAAAAAAGCCATCGCGCCGCTCAAGTCCGGCCAAGAGTTGTCATCATTAGGGGTAGAAAAGTAGGCCCATTGTTAGAGTGTAGTCTTTCGCATCGCAGTAGTATTGAGGGTACCGGATATAACACGCCCCGAGTCATTCTCCTTGCCGTCATGAAAGAGCGGATAGTCTCGGACGAATCCAACGACACGAAACCAAAACACCCCGAGATTCATGGCGCCAAGATAACCTCCATATCCTAATCACCAACGATTTGTCCGGGAGCCTGTTCCGGGGGTCATGCAACATATCGTACATTACAGATATCCATCCGGGTAGACAGCGAGTTCCCTGCCGACGCCGCCGCATCGTGCATGCCGGTAACATCATTCAATCGCGTAGGTAGGTATGTATGTATTAAAGTCGATATTCCCTCATCTTCTCTGATTTCCCCGCCAAGCCCTTTTCAAATACATACGACGCCGAGCCCGAGGATCTGTTGGTGGCGCCAATCTGTCGTGTCTCCCTCCAAGTAATTGAAAACTTGGCACATCAGACGGGCCGAGAGTTCTACCTACAGTCCTTACCTGCCTACCTATCACAGAGAGTCAATATCACAGGCACACTTCCAGTATATCGTCTTGGTCTTCCTCTTTCCCGTCCTTTTCCCTAGATCCGCAACAGAGCCCGGTGGTATATGTACGTAATTAAGCAAGACTGCCAAGATTTGTAGTACCATGGCACAAGATCCAGAGTGGGCGCGCGTTCGCCTCGCTGTGACAAACGATACAGCCACATATAGCAGCAGCAGTTTGGCATCATCACATACTGTCAGGTAGGTATTCCCGAAATGGTTGCAATTGTTTCGGCACTCCCAACGGATGGAACAACCCGCCTCTGGCCCTCGGGGGATCGGCAGGGGGTTGCTCGTCTCGACAGCCCAAATCCGTCCGCGTGGCCCCGTTTCCGTCTACCCAGCTTGGGCCTACATTACTTACGTGTTGCATCGCGTTATTTTTTTTGCGCCTCCCCCGACCCTCTGGGGTTTGTCTCTCTCTCTCTCTCTCTCTCTCTATCTAGTATAGTACTCCGTATATACTATCTGTATGACAAGGGATTACACATGGGATGGGTTTCCGGGGACGCGGGGGAGGGATATTTGCTGCTAACCCTAATAATCCCATAGAAACAAGGCGGCAACGTAGTATGCCTGTACATAACTTACCTATACTACCGGCAGGTACACAGTATTGTATTGATTAATTGACGATTTCTGATTGGGAGAGGACATGGTGCAGACCGGTGGTTTCAAAGGATCTTTTGAACCTCCCCAAGCAATCTTGGGCAGCGAAGAGGCCAAGACGGGAAAGGGATTTGAGGGTTTTTTTTCTTCTTTGTCTCTCTCTCTCTCTCTTTCCCCCCGTTTTACAGTAGCTTGATTTATCAGGAACAAAAGCCAAAGCCACTTCTTGTCCTGCAACGCACCCTAGCCACACTCAATCCGCCTACGTGTATGCATTTCGTTGTCATTACCCATGCTAAAGCCGCGATTCTGATCATGATGTTATACCGGTTATTATTGGTTCGTCGCTTACATGACACAGCGTGGGGGAGGCTGTACACCTCGCTATTCGCTGGGCAATCGAGCGTCTACACTACGTTGGGGGTTTGTTGGTAGTTGTTAGGAGAGCAGGTAATTTTTATGGGACCGGTCCGTCCCTTGGAAATTGTCATGGTATCTGCACCTCCGATAGGTAGAAGGAGAAAGAAGCTCGTTTTCCGAAAACGAGGGCCTGGGTAGAACAAAACACACCGCTCTCGTAGTGGTTAGTCGCTTCAATTGGACTGCTGTCAGGCATTGTAGTATACCTGGGTTTCTGCTTTGTTTTGCAAGAAGTCCTCCAAACAAATGTAGTGTAACTGTAACATTCAGTGTGAATTGAATTAACGGCACTTTTCTTCAGCAATCTACAATCTGCGTCATGCATGGATCATCCATCGATCCAACAATCCAACAATCCATCCACCACGGCAGGCAGGCAGTCAGATGCACTACTATAGTTTTTAAGGAAGACGCTATATACTGCCGTTGGCATACTTATAACGTACGTAGGAATGCGAACTTTCACCAACACATCTGTCAGTTTCCCCAGTGGTTTGACGGCCTTCGTTATACCACCCATCACTACCTACCTATTAAGATCATAGCGCTCCAGCCACTCGCCTTCCTACCGAGAGCCAAACTAGTGTAGGTGTAGCTACGTGACACATATCGAGAGCTGTGCCGTGGCTTGGCGCAGATCATTCGATTTTGGATTCTCCTCCTCGCGCGTAATAGTAGACATATATGCCATATATACGTAATTATTTGAATAAAAGAGTATAGTCTGGCCCAAAAACAAGGAGATCGAGGCCTAGACGAATCCTCAGATACCTACTTAGTATTCGTGTAGGTAGATTTCGTCATTGGTTACGGCTGACGAGCACGGGCCTGGCTGTCTCAGCCACGCTCATCCCAGAGCTCGGTGGCGTGACGTAAGTAGGGAAGAACCCATTTACCACGACGTCTGCTGCCTAGACGACTAGGTAATTCTGAAGCGCGTTTTGGATACCGGGTAGCGTAAAAGGAGTCCAGGTGCCGGACAAGGTCCCGGGGATACCCAGTATAGTAAGTCGGGAGTAGTAGGGTACGATAGATAGATAAGTAGGTAGGCAAGTTCGGTACCTAAGCATGCGCAATTACCGCTTTGAGAAGAACATCCTACTGCGTAGAGAGCTACCCTGGTCCTGGAGACATGTAAAACAATGACGGGAGCATTCGAGCCGTGAAACAATCCCCAAGCGATGGCTAACGTCGCGCGTCGTCCTACTTCAAATGTTGATTGCTCATAAGTTCGTAGATCTCACTGGGAAATTGACGGATCCAGGAAGGCTCAAATTTTTTTGAAACAGCTTGTTGTGGTGAGCGAAATTCTAACCTGACGGTATCTGACAATTCTGCTACAGGAGACTAAGTACAACTATAGCTCACAGACCGCGAGATATTTTGGGAATTTCATCATGAAGAGAGACCAATACAGATTCTCTAAATAAGCCAAGTCTAACTCACTCGCCTCAAGTCGGATTCAAATAATCAAATAGTCGACGTTCCCTTTCTCACGTTCCTTGTTTTCCACGGCCAAGGCCTCGGTCAGGAGCTGAGCCATGTGGTATAACAGTTTTATTTAGACCCGTGCATTTAGGTATGAGCATCATGAATATGAAGCACGCCTAATAAGTCTATTGAAAGTGAGCGGAATGGAGATATTAGAGACGTTTCGGACTTGTTTGATGCCTCACAAACTTCGGATACTCTTATCTGCGAAGTGGTGGTGAGGATGGTGAGGATTTCGCAATGGCGCACTGATACCAGTGCCACAGTCTATCATTCTGCAGCTACCCATCTCCTTGAGTATATCGTATTAGCATGTCACTTCGTTTCCTTGGTTGTTGGTAAGTAGTAGCGCATAAGTCAAAGCATGGACCATCCGTTCCTGGGTTGGTATACCAAGTAGGAAGGCTTTGGAACTCTGTTTTTTTTTTTCGCGCGAAATCTTCAACATAGTCACCTTAAGAGTAACTCACCAGGTAATCGGCTTCGAAGCATTCTCTTCATGTCATTAATTGTTGCCTTGATAAGTGGCCAGGAACGAAACGGCCACGCACTGGTAGCTGAACCCATGATACACAAATAACTCTCTTCGAGAGCAACCTATACTGGGTGAGTTACCTAGTGAGTTGAGTTCGATCCATAACAATACTATTAGGATTTGCTAGATAGCTCATTCCCCGTGCCTGTGATACTATTTTACCACTCCGCATATTCATTTCGGTTTTGATGTACCTGAAGTATGTTCATACTTTTCTTAAGCACACTGTCAGAGATGAGTATCTATGATTCTAACGTAACTGTGAAGCTCTCAGGTCTCAGCTTATCGACTCACCTGATACGTACCAGAGACAACCATGCTTATAAACTCGCAGAATCTAAATATGAAATTTGAGTAGATAGATCTGTCTGGCACACCCTCCTTCACTAAAGTAGGAAACGCATCGTGTACGGTTCTAATCCCGACTATTCGTGAAATCGCGAGTTCAGCTTCAACGAAGATGGAAACAAGGTGGTCTGATAAATCTTTAAATCATACTATTGACTCAACCACACATGGAGGAGCCTAGAAACAGCAAGATATGTAAACCATCCAAAGGACGAAGTGCATGTTTCCCTTCCACGGTCATGTACTCAGTTCTTTCAACAACAAAGAAGCTATACTAGCGTAGTGAGTGCTGACCTGACATCTTGCTCCAACATGCCTATACCAGCGTGAATGTTCCAGAGATGGGGCTTTCGTAAAGTAAATTCATTCTATATTGCAGATGCAGATGCATAAATATATCTAGTCCTTGTCGTCTTCTAGTGTATTATTTCTGCCTCGCAAGCACAAACCAAACCACCAGACCTTAACAACGAACCCACCAAACACATCCCGTCACTAGATTTCGAGCAAGCACAGTAACTCAACATGTCTTCCCCCAACGGTCCTAAACAAAACGTCGCCAACTTCAGCCCTGATCTGACGTCTTCTCTGCCATGGTACTCGCCAGCCATGAGTAATTTCCATCTGTACCTGCACATGTTTATACAGATCCAAGATAACTTCGACCTGGTCTTCATTCTCCGCCCAATACACGGCGACCGCGGCCGATTCGACAAGGAAAACCGCACGGCCATCGCGTCCGTCAGCGAGAAGATGGCCGAATTCTGGGCGGACCTCCTCAAGTTTTCCCGAGACGTAGCAAGGCTGCCTTCAACCGACGACTTTGACGACCACGAATACCTCACGAGGAGACTTGAGGCGTTCTGTCTGGAGTTCGAGCAGCACATGACTGCCTACAAGATCATCTTGAGCTTCCTTCCTCATCTCCAGACTACTGGGTCGTACGACGCAGATTTCGCAGCTGTGTGCCGTCTCTATCCACCGAGTTCCCCGCCTAGAGCCGGCGACAGGCCTGCTGATGAGCTGGTCGAGATCGGGAGGATGCTTGGGCAGGGAATGGGTGATTAGGTAATTACGGGAGCGATAAAAATACTACGGGCGCTGGCCGCTCCGCGCAGACCTTCTGAGAATTGGTTAAACTAACTCTTCCACCCCGAAAGCTATGGTTGAATAAAACCAGTACTGGAATTTTGGAGAGGGAAAGTTCCGCTGTAGAGGCCATGTTTAGCTTCGGACTTGATCTCTCTAGAGAGATCGCGAACCCAACCGTTCCCTTGCTCAGATGTGTATAGGTTATAAGGATAAAGGAGGGTGTATTTACCCATGTCACAGAGTCCCTACTGTAATTGCTGGGTACTTCATACCTTCTACTACCCTGTAATGCCTAAGCTTTTCGAGATTAGTGGATCAAGGCAGTCTATAACAGATAATTCTTCCAATGTGACGTGAAATGAGAAACATCGGTTCATTTACGTATCTATCTCTCGTAACACTAGGCGAGACTACCAAGCCGTAAGCGATAATGGCCCGAACCCGACTGCTAAGGAGAGGAGAATGAAGCTCGAGGAAGGATTCAAACAGGAAGCATATGAAGAACCAGAGGTCCCCCTGATATTTCGAAGTGTCACCTAAAGTCCACAAGAAACCCGTCATTTCGTTCTATTCCTTAGTTGATAGACCTCTATACAACAAAAACTACATAGTAAGCCCGGAAGGCCAAACCCCGTAGACTCTATAAATTTAACTTTCTTATCCTATGCGTCAAATAGGTATAGGTATTAGTCTACCGGACGCCATCGATCCCGTAATTCATTGACACGAACGATCTAGCCAACGTTTATGTGCCCTAGCACACCATCTGTGAATTGGAATAGCCCCTTGAGTGAGGCTGGCATGAAGGATGTCAAGCTAGAGAATAAAAAGCCTGTCGGAGATGAATGAAATTGTGTCGTGGAGTCATATTTTGACAGCATGGTTTCCTTAATCTCTAACGTCCCCAAATGTACAAAGAAGTCTCCCGCTTACGCTAATCGAGATAAAAGCTTCTCATGTAATACGTTCCTTTACTACTTACCATAAGATTATCTTTTCACAACATATCCCATCCTTGTCTCATTCATTCATATTGTATTGTTAAGCTTTCATAGTACCCCATGTTGGCCTCATTGGATATCCCAGACTTGTGAAAGTGATCTGTAATATTCTCTGAGTAGAATAAATGACAACGGTTACGATACAGATTGATGTTTCTCGCTGGAAACGTACGAACGGCGTGCTTATACGACTGAATCGTCCCCTTCGACGGACTTGATAGCGTGAATTACGGGCAAATGGCTTACAGCGCTGTCATCTTCTCAATTTCCGGCACATTGACATATCACAATCAGACAATACTGTTCAATTTTGGAAGAAGATTGATATAGAGTAGCTCATATCATCATTATATCGTGTCTTGAATGCTATAAGCCTATAACCATCAAGACACAATTGATGGTGAACACACTCAAGTCTCACCCGCATGTGAGGAGTACTAAATATCCCAAGCTGTTAAAGGCATGGCGATAGCCCTCCGTAACTGTCAAACAAAAAGCCAAGAACCCGGTGTGCACAGATGTATTGTTGAACTGGCTCACAGGCTCCGGCTCCAATAATTCAAGAAATGTAAACCCGAAATCATTTTCCCCACCAACAGCAGAGAGAAGTCTATCTTGGCAAGTTAGGCCATCCGTTCCTTTATATATTCCCTTAGTTTGTTGGTGTCCCAAAAGCCCGAGCAAATCCGTCTAAACGCCCTTTAATGCTTAGCAGTGACCTTCTCGCCAGTGATCTTTTCAACATAAGCCTTGGCCCTATTTCCGAGAAAAGCGCGTTAGTAAACTGTGCCTAAGGACAAAACAGTCGTCGATGGAGGAATATAATAGAGGGGAACTCACATATCACCCAGGGCCACCATGCAAACCGTTTGCCAAACACCTAAACCGATACGCGGGGTAACACCGCGGTACAAGCCCTTAATTCCGTTCGTGTCATATATGTACTTGAAAGTGTTGCCGACCGTCATCTTCTTGGGTCGGTTGGGGTCCTCCTTCCTGCTCTGCATTTCAACGCGAATGACCTCGATGGGCTGGTTCCAGGCAGAGAGACCACCACCGATAGTCGAGGATAAAATCTTCTCGACAACGCTAAGCTTCTCGCCATTCTCCTTACCGGTGACACGGCGGATACCCTGCTCAGCGAGACGCGACAGACCGAAGCGCGATCCCCAATTGGTCATCTGGCGGATCGCAACAGCGTTGACGCCCTTGTTGATACCGCGAATACCTTCCTGTCGGTAGATGTTCATGAAGGTGGCGAAGGTGCTGGGGGGCTTAACACCAGCAGCAGCTATCTTGTGCTGGGTGATCTCGACCGTCTTCATACAGGTGCAGAAGCCCATGGTGGCATAAGCCTGGGCGACACCGCCAGCAACACCACCCAGAATACCACCGCCAAACTCGGAGGCACCGGCAGCCCGAGCATAGTATTCGGCCTCGGAAGCGACGAAAAGCAGCACGGCACCTTTGGTCGACGCTTCGATCCAGGCCCAGGGAATCAATCCCTGGTAGACTATAAGGGAGGATGCAAGTCAGCGATGAACCAAATAACGTTGCCCTATTTCGACTTTGAGGGCGCGCCATTTCGGATTGTCAAGGCGACAGAGTGGCGTAACGCGAGAAGATGGGCGGTGAGCAGGGAAAGGAAGAGGAAAGGGAAAGGGAAAGGGAATGGCGCTTACATCCAAGGGGACCACCACGACCCCAGATGCGACCGAGGGCAGTACCGAAGCTGTCGCCTCGGTTCGCAGCCATCGTCGTCTTGACGACCTCAAGAGGCTGGCCGAGGGTAGTGACCTCGAAGAGATTGAGACCAGCGCCAAGCAACAAGTTGGAGAACTTGATGGGCTTCTTCTCGAGCTTCTTCTCCGTTAGAGGAGGCGCCATACCGGTTGTGGTAGCGGACATAACTCGTCGTCGTCGTCGTGACTGGGGAGGGGGGCCTGACCAAGGCAATCGGGTGCTTCGTCGCGGGGGAGAGAGGGAGATCCGGAGATGGATTGGAAAATAGCAAGATGTTTCTTTGCGATGGAAGAGGAAAGGAAAGGGTTTCCGTCGAATGGTGAGGCTGACAGGAATAAATGTTGGAGGGACGTAAGCAATAGCCCCTGCTGTGTGTAGCTTAGGTGCTGTAGAGAGCGCCAAGCTATAGGTAACCCCGGTCTATCTGCATCTGATTGGACAGCTTCTCGGACTATTCCATATATAGAAATTGAATTATCTTAAGTGGGTTGCTAGAAGTAGGCATCATGATTGGTGTATCGGGTCACCGATTCTCGCACACCGGCCTCTTACCGACCTGGACCGAAGAGCCACGGGCAAACCGCTGAGGAGTTCGGAACATGTGCTAGCATATGCGATGATCCGCAACCCATTGTGTGAGGGCCGACTTGCGATGTGTGTGGATACGAAGCCCGAGCGACGGAAACACACACCCGAACGAGCATAGACATTGCCGTGACAAGCCCGAAATGTCAACTTTTATAATACTACTCATGATAACCTCTCTACAGTATCTAACAATAGTAAATGTGTTTGAGCTTAAGTCACCGCTGGCAGTACACTACTGATAGTGTCCTACAACGACTATAACTACCATGTAGCCATCTACACTAGCTAAGTATATACTACATATCTAGAAATCTAACAGATTGTCAAGATTTAACTAGTATAAACTAGGTAGTCTAGTCATTGTCCAGTATTTAACCCTGGGAGCAGGGAGCCCATGGCACGCACACACATGCAAACTCGAATTCGTTTTCATCCTCCGTATTCACACACTACCTACATACCTACAGAGGAATTTCTTTCTCACCTACGTACTGCCTGCGTACTAATACCAACCATATTTCTGACCTGCTTCCTTCCCAACAATTGCTAAGCCTAGTGTGTATATGTACCTAGCACAGTAAGCTCTGCCACCCCTCACCTCATCTCATCTCATCCACAAACTTATCCGTGGACCCGTTTATCCGCGCTATCGGCGCTCAACATTTCGGACTTCCCCCAAAGCTACCAATTCTGAGTCCGCACGGACCTAATTACCTACTGCGTATCTTAATTAATTGTACAACAGGAGATTCAATTTTTGCCACATCGAAACATTGGCGGAACTTCTGTATATGTACTGTAGATTATTCAACACTTAGGAAGCAGAAGTAGATAGCTGATAGTGAGTGGTATCTGTTATCTGATCGACCTTTCCTAGGCTACGGTCTCACATACTGAATCCTTGAACTGTCAATCTCTATCAGAATGTGCATCTCGTGATTTTGGTTTACTAGTACACATTGCATAGTATTCGTGGCCAGACGACAACAGTAACACATACATCCTAAACACATAATCATGATATACTAATGTACAAGAGTAGCTTTTGGTATCATCGGGGATGGTCTCTAATACAACGCCCCCATTTGATACAGTGCCACCCTTCGACCGTCTATAATGTAGCCTGTGTTCCGCACCAACCAAAAAGCAGCAATCCAGGTATTTTTTAGGTTAGAAAAATTTACAGCTTCTTGACGATCTCGATCCACTTGGCGGTCGAGAAACTCTTGGGCCGTTCAATAGGAGCACCAACGGCGCGGTCGATGATGAGCTGGGGAAGCACACCGATGGCACGGGACACACCGAACAGGACGGTGTAGTAGTTGGCCTCAGTCAGACCATAGTACTGGAGTAGGACACCGGAGTGAGCGTCGACGTTGGGGAAGGGATTCTTGGTCTTGCCATGCTCGGTAAGAACACCAGGTGCGATCTTGTACACTTGGCTGACGAGCTGGAACATGGGGTCATTGGGCATCTTCTCTTGGGCAAAGGTACGCTGAGCCATGTAACGGGGGTCGGTCTTGCGCAGGACGGCGTGACCATAACCAGGGACGACACGACCGGAGTTCAGGGTGGACCAGAGGTAGTCCTTGATTTTCTGGTCGCTGAGATCATCGCCAATAGCCTTTTTCATCTCGGTGAGCCAGTTCAGTACCTCCTGGTTGGCTAGGCCGTGCAGAGGACCGGCTAGACCGTTCAGGCCAGCGGCCAGCGAGAGAAAGGGAGAGCTCAGCGCGCTGCCAACAAGGTGGGTAGTGTGAGCACTGACGTTGCCACCCTCGTGGTCAGTGTGGATAGTGAGGTACAGACGCATCAGCTCGATGAAGTCCTTATTCTCACCGAAGCCGAGCTGGTTGGCGAAGTTGAAGCTGTAGTCCTTGTCTTTCTGAACGGGGGCAACCTTGCCACCTTTGAAGACATTCTGGTAGATGCGGGCGGCGATGGTGGGGAGCTTGGCAATCAGATCCATAGAGTCCTCGAAGGTGTATCCCCAGTATTCCTTTTTGTTGATACCCTTGGCGTAGGCCTTGGAAAAGGACGAGGTCTGCTCAAGGGCGGTGACGGCGAGGGAGAACTGGGCCATCGGGTGGAGGTCGGTAGGGCAGCGGTCGATCAGCTCTTCGACGAATTTAGGGACATCGGAACGGGCAGCCCATTCGGCCGATAGATCACGGACTTGCTGCTCGGTGGGAACCTCACCAGTCAAGAGAAGCCAGAAGAGGCCTAGATATTTAGCGTTTGAGCTGATTGAGAATGTTCCGGTTATATATACCTTCGGGCAGAGGCTCCTTGCCGCCAGGGGCCTTGGGAAGAACCTCCTGGCACTCGGGGATTGTCTTGCCACGGAAGCGGATACCCTCCTCGGAGTCGAGAACGGAACCCTCCCAGACAAGGGACTTGATGCCTCGCGCACCGCCGTAGACCTGGTCGAGAGTGACCTTGTCGACGACCTTGGAGCCATGTTCTCTGTATGGGCAATGAGCATCATGTCAATAGGTCAATAGGTCGCGCAATGGAAAACCTACTTTCGCAGTGTCTTGATCTCATCAATCTTCTCAGGGAGTAGCTCGGCGAAGCGCTCCTTGAGGGTCTGATTAGGTAATAAGCTGTCAGCCACTGTGGTTTCCGGGGTTATAGGAAGATCGGTTCTAAATGCGGCATACCTGTGATTTAGCCGAGTAGCATCGTGCAGCGTTGAAGGCGGTGGCTCGCGACGCAAAGCCGGGTGCTCTGAGAGAGGTTCGCAGGGCGGAAGAGCTTAAACGGAGCGTAGAAGCCATGATGTGATGATGAGAGATGTCAATGCGAGGCTGCAGATTGACGAGACAGGCTACAGTAAAGAACTGGCGAACGGGCGCTCACGGAGGAATAGGGAGTAAGTGTGAAAGGGAAGAAAAAAAGATATTGTAGAAATAGCTCAAGACGATTTAGTAGAAGCGGCAGGAGTCGGGTTTGATGGGGAAGCACACAGCCAATAGGAGCCCCTGCTCCAGCTCGGACTTGAGGATGCCACTTTGCTTACCTAGGTAGGTAGGTACAAGTACCAGCGCATGTGCAGCAGCCAGAGGTACCAGCCAAATTGCATCATGCCGCCTAAATCGGTAATATTATTTACTGCGTAAGGCCGACCGAACATATTTCCTCCCAAATGTGGTAAGTCTGGGTAGACCAAAAAAATGAGGTCATCATAGAAACAACATGATAACATAAGATGAAGTCACACTTTTTTTTCTTTTTTTTTTGGGTTATGGGGGATGTTTTTATTTATTTTTTTATTTATTTTCAATGGTTTGATGACCGCGTAGCGGGGGATGTGGGTTCGAGTCCCGCCGCGGGTGTCAATTCTTTTTCCCTTTTTTTTGTGCTATGTCTCTGTTCACGTTTCTTTCCTCTTCCGGCAATATCTAGGAGTCTACAACTGAGTGAAACGAAGGTTACTTATGGTCTGAAATTTTTTGCTTGCTCTCTTCGGGATAAGCGCGACCTTCGGCTATGGCCACACGCAGATGCTGCTATCAATACAGATGGTGTTAATGCGACTCTATGAATGGAAAGGGTCAGACACCGCTACACCCTTTTATCTACACAGTCACCTGCGAAGGTAACCTACATAAGCCACCTACTAAAGCGACCTGCGAAAGTGACCTGCGAAAGCGACCTGCTAAAAACGAAGGCAGTTCCCTACCCAACTTATTCGATCTATTAAGCCCTATATCCTTCCTTCTAACTGTAGCAGGTCTATCTATTCACTCTGTGTATTACCCTTCTGACATAAATATTATATCCCGTTGGTGCCATTGCACGAGGTCATTCAAGAAAACAGCGTCTCGAGGTCGGGCTCTTCTACAGCAATAACTGTATTCCTCAGCGCCTCTCTTTGCTGTTTGCTCGCTTGGTTCTTTATAGACTCTGTTTCGGCTAGGGCTAGGGCCGGGTTGTATAAACTTGTGACAACCAATTGCTTCCCGTAAACTGTGGTCCCGTGAAGTTTGTCGACAAAACGATTTAGCTGCGGCAAGGAATTTAAAGCAACCCAGGCGCTATTGGGGTTTCGGCCAGAAACGGAGATTGTTTTTGGATGGTACTCGTCGAAGAACATTCGCGATAAACAAAGCGCTGAGTCAAGAGATTTCGGGAGTAAAGTTTGATCAAGGGTTTGAATGTTAGCTGTAAAAGGCATCCTGAGAAGATTGGGGGGCCCCCGATAGCTTGAGATAATGCGCCAGTACGCTTGTAGAGATCGAAGTTTGGCTTGATTAACAGGCCATTGAAGGCCTTCTAGAACAGCAAGTGTTATTACGGCGTCGTTTCCGGCATTGTGAGCCGCGCCCTCCGATTTGCGATCTTGGGTGACGTCCCGGAGACTGTATCCCAAAGGGTTCAGGGTTTTCTTAAGGCTTGGTACATTTCCACCTGGGGCAACTTCACGAGAAAAGTCTATAACATCTAGCCATGCAGAAAAGTAGCGCAGAGCGGAAGGGAAGAAACGGGCCATATACGACCATTCTGCCCGGTATTCGAAAACGACCAGGATAAGCCGATCCTTGTTGTCGGCGATACGTCGAGCATCGTACTCAAGCAGTAGTTTGTCGATAAGCGCGTTAAGACAATCGAGATCAGCATCGTAGTCATTTCCAAAACGTGATTTTATTCGCTTTGATATTTGTGTTTTTTGTGTGCTTGATGCGACATTGATGGTAGTTACAGAAATATCGTTCTGTTGGGCAAACTTCCGTAGTGATCTTTTGCCACAAGCCGGGTTAGCTAAGACCGGGACTAAGGAACCTGTGTAGGCAATGCCTACTTGACAGAGCACGCGATCGTCCTGACCGAAAGATTCTGTGTCTAATGCTATAAATGCCGAACTCTGCAAAGTGGATTGAAAAATGTCTATAGAGGTGAGTCTTTTGGCAAAAAGAGTGTGACGCTTGTAATCGTTGCTGCTGTTGTACTGGTGTTGATCTCGTCGGTTGACGAAGGCCATTGTATCGTAGTAGAAGGGAGAACCGATCCTAGAGAAAATAGAAGGACAGTAGTAGAGCGTGTGCAGTAGAGCCACCTAAAGATTTGCCCTACTTGAAAGGAAGAGTTGGCGAGAATCGTTGGTGTAAAAGGGTGTGCTGATCGCAGACAGACGTGAGTACCTACATAGTGCAAGTAAAATGTAACACCGAGGACCAGGGTATGGGCCAATTAAATCATCTATCTCATAGCCTTGCGAAAGCCTAACCTAAGTATGTATTGCAGCGGGTTATTTGCCAGGTAACCAAGTTGAAATTTCTCAAGCAGCTTACAGTAGAATGTACAATCACGCGAGGAAATTACGACCAGGCAATCAAATATCAATTGCAATCATTACCAAGTTACATATATCCCTCCCGCGATTCACTTTAAGACTTGCCAGGGACCCCTTCACCCGTACTGTAGTGTGGCGATAGGACATATACCTCACTTTAACGGTAAAAAGACGCCGTTTTGCGGACCGTTTCTCTCTATATAAATTATGTATAAAATACGCCTGTCTGATATTTGGCTGAGCCGAGCCTGAGCAAAAGCGGCGAGTATGCTAAGCCTAATTTGTCGAGCGCTACAAAATTGGTAAAACCTAGAACCAGCTAAATCGGTAATATTATTTAAGGCCGACCGAACATATTTCCTCCCAAATGTGGTAAGTCTGGGTAGACAAAAAAATGAGGTCATCATGGAAGCAACATGATAACATAAGATGAAGTCACACATTTTTTTTTTGGGTTATAGGGGGTGTTTTTTTTTTTTTTCAAAACAAAAGCCTCCTAAAAAAACTAACATGTCATATGAGTAGCGCTAGCTAACATTGGCATTTATGCTGAAACCGCGTAAATATGCTACCACGGTTGCTCTTGATGAGAAACAAGGCATGGTATATCCAAAGAGCGCGGTGTTTTATCACAAGAGCCGCAAAAATCGATCTGAAGCTAAAGATGTCCAGGCTTAGTCAGCTATGCTCTTTAAGCTTGCAACCTACGCAGTATCTAATATTACTTAATACGCTAAGTACCAGGCTGGACAAAGAATAGTAGAATAGGGAGTCTTAGCACAAGGCCGGTGGATATTATAATGCCTAAAGATTTCCAGGAATATGACAATTCACATTTAGGCCTAACAAAGACTGATCTCTTGAATCCCCATCTTCTCAGTGTTTTTACCCCGTTGCAGAATATATTGAAATAGAAAATACCTGATACATTATACCAAGAGCATAAGTACTAAACTTACCCATATTGACTTGGTTATATGTACGTACTATATATAACTGAGGTGCTTTTATACCATTGAAGAGCTACATGTGTAAGTACCTAGGTATTTGTTAACCTGTCATTCATTTTTGCCATTCAAGTTGCTTATGAGTGAATAAGTGAACGCTAGTTAGATTTAATCTGGTGCAATAATGTACTTTTACACGCCTACATGTACAACCTACTGTGTATACTACAAGTCCAAAAATGGCTAGCCCAGTGAGTCTCGGTTAGATAAAGACACCGTAGGTACCTCCAGGTAGGTACATATGTAGGCATATGATGTGCCTTAGCTTAAGGTAGCTATGGCTATATCGAAGCTGATTGGCTAGGCGTGCATGTAGAGGCCTATCCTAGATACCTATTTAATGTTGGCTTGGAACTGCCGCCGTTGTTCCCGCTCCACATTGAAATTCTCTGCAGCATGCAGTACAGAAAGCAAGCAGCTCTCCCCTCATCCTCCCATCTTTTTACAACCACTGATCGCTTTCCCCATCTCGCGACCGACCACCCTCATCCGTTTACCATCACCACTGCCGTCATCCAAACACCGTCACCCACAACGAGACGACAAAGCAAAACCACGATCGCGATCGTCGCAGCCTTCGATAGCCATCCAGTATCCAATCCATCGCGACGCCGCCAACACCAGGGCATCGCTTCGCATTTTTGCGACGCATCCTCTTCCCCTACTGCGTGTTGACTCACTTCATCATCTTTTTCGTTACATGACATTCACCTCGGTGCGGAACTACTTCAGTATTCGCATCCTCCCAACCATCCCCATTCAGCCCATCCCTCCCGCGGCAAGTCTTTGCTTCGACTTAGCCAGCGGGTCCAGTAGTCAATCATACATCACGAACCCCCGTCATTGATCCTTCGTGGCTACCATCGTTGGATCTTCTAGCCTAGCGCCCACCATCTGTTCGTATTCATCCAGCTGTCATCGCTCGTGAGACTACTCATCGAGGGGATTCTGGAATCTGCGCAGCCATACTGCGACAGCCGGCCTTGATCGGTAGATTTGACCCTCCAGGCTGTAACAATCTTCTACCAAGTGTCCTCGTACATTTCATCCTATTTAGTAGTCAGCAGCGTGCTAGAGATCTCTGCTCGTCCAGGTGATAAACCAACGCCAAACTGAGCGAGCGCTGTTCCTCTGCAAACCTTGCGATACTACTATTCTTGTCTAGCTGCGTATATTTCCTCTGGTCGCCAGTAGTCAAGAGATAGCTGAAAAGCCGCCATGTCGTCGGCAGTAGCAGAGTTAGAGGCTGGCCTGAATGCCATGCAGAACCTGAAGCCTCCCGGAGTGTCTGGGTCTCGTATCGCCACACTAACCGCTCTCTGTGTGAACAACGTCCAGGTAAGATAGGACATCGTATCCCGCGCGCGATACCGCTTCGGCCTATACTAACTAGAACTCTTTTGCTGTAGTCCGAGTCCGTGCTTATTCAGAAAATCTACACTCACTTCAAGAAGGCCCCGGCAACGCACAAATTGGGAGTACTCTATGTCGTAGATTCTGTAACTCGCAAATGGGTCGACCAGGCGAAACAGCATGGCCAGCCTATCAATAGCTCTGCACAAGATGGAACATACGCTGCTGGCGTCCATAGAGTAACAGAGCTACTTCCAGTCTTGATGAATGACATAATTCAGAATGCCCCCGGAGAACAAAAGGTACGCTCTATTTAAATCGCATACTCACATCCCGTACACCGTAATCCTACCGGCGCGCAAATGACCAGCCAAGCGGGTTTATGATACTATCAAACAAAGAGTCGAATTCGCTCTCTTGGAGGCTTGCAATCCGTGCCGTTGATGATTCTGAACCTGCATTTACCTAACCTTGACGAGTAGGAGAAAATTAAGAAGCTCGTTGATATCTGGGAGAAGGGCCAGACGTTCCCCATGTCCATGATTGAGTCGTTCAAGCAAAAGCTCAATGCTCCACCAGTCTCTCAAAGTAGGTCTTCCAGCTCCTGTTGAAATAATCCTAGACTTCGGGTGCCTCATGCATTCCTACGAATTCGTGTGTCTGATTTGTATTTGTTACGCTATAGACGAGTCGACCACGCCCGTGGGTAGCCCCCCCCCTGGCGCCGGCCTTCCAGGTTTGTCCGAGACCAAACCGTCTGTTACTGAAGCTCCAAATGCAATTATGGAAGCTCTCGCGAACATCGCTCGGCAGAATATCACCGCTCCACCGGCGAGCGTCTCTGTTCCTGCCGCAGCTAACGCTTTCAGTATACCACTGACACAGCAGGGTGTCGTAGCACAGCAGCCTGCATCACAAAGAACACAGAGTCAATCCTCAACTCCCGTTCCAGCTCCCTTCCCAGCAGTGGCGCACCCTATGAATGTTCCTAGTTTGCCGTACCAATATGCCCCGCAGGCTCAAACTCAGGCTCCCATCCAGACCCAGCCCTTTGTGCCTCCGGTGACTGCAAGTAATCAGGCTCCCGGATATCCTGGCGTTGCTCCTGGGGCGCCGGCCGCGGCCGCAGCTGGTGGCGTAGACCCTAATGTTCAGCAACAACTAATGCTGATCAAACTGCTGTCTGATCAGGGTGTCCCCCCGGATAAAATACCATTGATTATAGCAGGAATACAAAATGGTGGTGCTGCTGCGGCTGTTCCACCGTCTGCCCCACCCTCTTTGCCTCCGCAGCCTCAACTTCAGCCAGGCCAACAACCCTACGGTAGTCTTTGGGGTCAAGAGGGCTTTCGATCAGACGAACCACGTGATCGTAGCTTCAACCAAGTGAGATCTCCTCCTAGATACCACGATAGATCAAGGTCGCGCTCTCCTCCACGTCACTGGGACCAACGTGGTCGTGATTACGGGGGGTTCGGCCCGAACTCGCCTGGTGGTGGACGTATGGACGACCGTGACCGGCGTGGCAGGGGAGGGGATTACCGTCAACGTAGCCCACCAGGTCGTCGTGGCCGTAGCCCAAGCCCTCCCCAGGATTTCCCTCACCCTGGTGCAAAATGGGTTGAAATCGATAGAAGCTTACCACAGGGTCATATCAAGGGTATGCTTTTTAGAAATCTTGGATTAACAACCTCGCTAACAACGTGGCAGTATTAAGCAGGACACTTTTTGTTGGAGGTGTGACGTAAGCAACCACCCTGTGGAATCTTTTGGGCTAAGTGGCTTACTCATGTAACACAGATGTTCTGAGGCCGAGCTCCGGTCGGTCTTTGGCCGCCATGGCCAGGTACAGACCTGTATCGTCAACAAGGATAAGCGTCATGCCTTCGTTAAGATGGTTACGCGACGAGATGCCGTTCACGCCAAGGAAGCTATGGAGAGTGGCAGCTTCAGAGTAAGTCAAGGTTTCCGAGCAGGAATTGGGGTAGTTCATCTAACAAGTTCATAGACACGTTGGGGTGTAGGGTTCGGTCCACGTGATTGCAGCGATTACCAAACAGGCATAAGCGTCATCCCAATCTCGAAATTAACGGAAGCCGACAGGAAATGGATGTTGACTGCCGAGTTCGGCGGCAGTGGCGGCCGACCAATTGAGACGGGTCTAGTTGTCGAAGAGCCTGACATCGAGATAGGTGCCGGCGTATCCTCTAAGGCTATTAGTCGACGTATGCAAACAGATAAAGGCGGTAGACATGGGCCAAAGTCCAGCCGGGGTGGTGATGAAGACGACTTGGGCCGTTGGCGAGGAGGCAAAAGAGACAACCGCCACGACAACGGCACCTCCAATGACCAAACCCAAGGTCAGACTGACTTCAGCCAATTCCCGTTTGGTATAGGAACTGGTCCCAATGGAATGCCAGTCTTTCCACCTGGATTCTCTTTCCCCGCCCCAGACCAGTATAACGGAACCGGATAACGCTTCGGGTGTGGCGGTTAGGGTCTTAGTTTTCTTTGCGGCGGAGTCCATCGGATGCGCATGGTTGCATTGCATTGTATCGTGTTTGGCAACACTAGTCCCTTGTATGGTTGCATGAATTGGCGTTAGGGGGGTCGCATTGGCCAACTCATAAGTTGGTCTTATGTACATGAGTTATGGATCCTATGTTTCAAGGACGAAGCTTATCACCATTTGGACGATAGGCTTCGAAAGACCGTTGCGACCGTGGACATGTAACCGCATGCTTCTCTTCTTTTCTTGCTCGTAGTTAGATGATACGATAGGTTATTAATGGCTCAGTGCTAGCTCCCGTTAATCAGATCCCATAACTCTAGTTTGTCTGGAATTTCAGCGTTGTGAGAACGTCTTTGTGGGTGTTACCTATGGATGACGACCACGATTGACACAAGCTACCCTGTAAGCCCAGGTTCATCTCTTTTAATTGGTCGTCAAGGGAACATAGTTTTATCACTAAAAATTGAGAAGTTCTCTTGTGAGGTAGAGTAAATATGTTTATATGAACCAGCATTAACTAGTACAAATCTAAAAGAGAAAAATTCAGTGTAGTCATAGGTTAATGTGATGTGTGTTACAATATACATTACATCTTTAAAAATCTTAATAGATGTTAGCCTACGTGGTAACACTCCGAAGAGGTATAGAATTATGAAAGACTTCAAAGAAGGTAAGAATTCAGTCACACAGCTAAAAGATCTGCGATACTCTAAACTATAGTATCCGGGCTTTTGTATGTATATACGTTTCCAAGTGGTCATTTCGACGGTCACACCAGGCGCATGTGACATTGAATGTATTATGTTGACTTGCTAAAACTTGACTTAGTGGGCTAGAAAGAGGTAGGTATCGTTATAACATCAAAACATCCAGTCCTGAACTCCCTCTTTACATGCAACGCCTTTGAAAAAAAAGGGTCTAGTTTTCTCAACTGCCATATATATATATATCGGCCGACCACTGTGTTGGTGCTTATGTGTCTGCTTAGGGTCAATCACCCCTCAGTGTCATCTTCATTATCATCATCACTATCTGCGATGCTAGTTTCGTAATGAAGCTCAATAAGGCGATCGTCAAGCTCAGCTTTGTCCTTCTTTAGCTCTAGCCAGGTAGCGTGATCAAAGATATCTTGATGATTACCGCCATCGAAGGACTCCTCTATCCTTGACGGTTGAATATGATTCTCGTGCCAGCCATTGACTAGGCCATCATTACTCTGCTCTAGCTGGCGCGGCAACTCAGTTCTTAGGAGATCTGGCTGACATTCCTGCTGATTGTTTTGGAAAGCAATCAATAAAGGCTCGTTTGGGTCCTCGTTTACGTGTGCTTCTGCTCTAAATAGGCCGGTTTCCGCGTAATTGATGCCTTGCACAACGCCGACTGTGGGGTCTGGGCAGAGCACCAGCTGAGCTGATCGCAGATATTCTCTAGCGCTCTCTTGGCCTTCCATAAGCTCATGGAGTGGAGGTACTTCATGATGAGGTATGAACGGACGTGGTCGGCGAATAGAGCGCTGGCTACCGCTGCTCGTCTGTACATTCAGGAAACCTGCAGAGAAACCCGCAGGATTCGGTGGCGGATCTTCGTTCTCGGGATCTTCTAACGCCAACAAGTAAACTCTCCCACTAGCATCTCCAATAACTAGCCTAGTGTTGTCTGGAGAGAAAGCGCCGTAGGTAATAGGAGCTGCGACTTCGATGAGGTCTTTGACCAGGACGCCTCTGCCGTGTCGAATATTCCAGACCTTAACCACGCCGTCGGACGATCCCGTATATAGACGGTCACTCGTAGTTGCCCATGCTGTAAACTTAACACCCACGTCTTCCTCCTCTCTTAGGCCTATAAGCTCCTCAACAGGATCTAGAGACGTGTTAATTGCGTATTTCGTTCAGGAGGTCTGGCCTTACTTACCACCATGCTCCAAGACACACATAGGTAAGTCGCTCGCGGCCGTGTCCCATATGTAAACCTTGCCATCTGTGCAGCTAGCTGCTACATATGAATAATTAAGGCTGTTGGGCCTATTCTCATGTTAGTTAACAATATCTATCGGGGTAAAAGTAATGATATGTAATACATTATAGATAGTTCGTTGATATCAACAGCGGCACAGTCCAATGTTTTGATGGCACTATATTGGCCTGTCTCGTTGTTCATTTCGAAAAGTCGGATTTGTGTCCGAACAGTCTGATCTGTCTTCTCTAAAGACTGAGAGGCCGAAGTAGCAGCAGCAAAACTAGCACGCGAAGGGTGCCAGGCCACCTCAAACACGTTTTGCGTTTTTGCACTGTTTACTTTGACTTGGGTCCTGGTACTAGTATCCCAAAGACAAAGCTCGCCAGAGTTGCGTTTATCTTCAGGTATTTGGTCATCCTCTCCAGTCGGACTTCTGGGAGAATAGCCGATAAGTAGAAGATGACTGACACTGGGGGCTAAGCCCCATCTGATGGCGGCTGGATAATAAGCCCACTTCTCAGAGGGCACATAATCTTCATCATGTACTCTAGTGCACGAATAAGAGTCATATGGGCTACCTGATATATTGGAAAAATCAATATGGTAGACCCTTACTGCCTCCGTCGGGACGTCGGCAGCTGTGGCTACGGTAGCAGTGCCATTTTTAGACGCAACGACAAAGTTAACGCGCCCCCCATGCTCCCAGGACCCTATGGCTAAGATTGAGCCGTTTCCAGGCTTCCAGATTTTCACAGTTTTGTCAAAGCTAGATGTAAAAGCTAGCTCGCAAGTCGGATCGTAATCGGAGGATACCACAGACGTAAAGAGCCATGGGTCTTGGCTTGCAACCATTGAGTGTAGGGCATTATTTCCACTAGATACGATGGGACGGATGATTCGGTGATCCGGATAGGCGCGTAAGGTGTTTGTTACAGCAGACCCTAGTAGAAGGTTCCCAGGTTTGTTGTATTGCTGGTTATGGGAATCGGAGTGAGTGGTTGTGCCACAGACAAAGTCAGTGTTAGAAAGCCAGCTAACAGTCATAATGTCGCCAGCACAGTTCGTCCACTCAACCTGTGGCTCTAGATAGTCTTCTCGGTTACTCTTGACAGTAGTTATGAAGTTCTGATAAGTTCGACCTGCCCCTAGTCGGTTGCCAGTAATTTCTCTTGACAACAATAAAGCTGGCATCTTGTTGGCTCGACTTGCCTCGCTCTGAGCTACAGAGTTGCCTTTTTCGATAAAGAGAGATTTTGGTATCGAATTAAGCTTCTTTTCAAACAGGTCTTTCAGAAAGTTCGTGATATCGTTGGAGGAGCGTTTCCTCAGAGAGGGTGGTGGGGAATCATAACCAATATATCCCTTGGCGTGAATCTCGGCCAAGCTAGTTCCGATGCCAGGTACCTTCTTAAGGATATTGCGTAGGTCTCGGAGAATTGATCTTTGGCTGTTAATAAATGGTTTACCATATAATTGTCTTGCCAAGCGCTGAAGGTAGTGAATTTCAGCGTCGTTCAAGTCGACGTGAAAGACTTGAGAGACGGGAGATCTGCCAAGTGTGAGAGGCAGAAAGGTCTTTTCAACGGTTGAAATGATCTGCTGCCGTTCTACGGCTGGCAAGTATGGACGTAGAGGTAAACCAAATGAACGAGGGTGTGTTGCTTCCGATACTGAATTGTACGCTTTTCCTGACTGCCATTGACTCGCTTTGGCTCTAGTACGTAGTTGCTGTGGGGATACCGGTCCTTTTTGCGGTCGATAATGAGTGGGAAGTGTACGTATGGCAGGCTGCGATGAAGCAGATACCTCAGGCTCTTCTAGCTCATGAGGGAGTTCGTCAAGGCTGGACCGGGGATTGTAGCTGCCAAAGTCATCGTCGCCAGCATTGTCAACATCACTGGCTTCGTCGCCCTCGCCAGCATCGACAATGTCAATGTCAATGTCACCAGCAATGTCACCGGCATAGTTGCTGTCACTATTTTCGGCATTGTCACCATCACCACTGTCGTCGAGGGTATTATCAGATTCCTTCTCTATAGAAGGGAGGATTGCGGGGACGGGGACGGGGATGGGAGTGATGGTGGTGGGAAGAGTAGCAGCAGCAGCAGCAGTAGCAGCAGCGACAATAGCAGCGGTGACAGTTGTGACAGCAGTGGCAGTGGCAGTGGCAGTAGCGGTGGAAGGCACGGGGATCGAGTTCGAGGCAGCGCGACGGTAGTCCTAAAGTAGATGCCATTGGCTGTCAGCACTCACTCACTCACGCGCTCACTCAATCGCTCCTTCTCGTGGGGGAGTGCTTACCGGGAGCGCTGCGAGCTGGGTCACGAGCCTGTGAACGCCGGCCGCAATGATGGACTCGACCGTCGGCGCCAGACGTCCCCTCCCTTGGCTGAAGTAGCGCTGGAAGTCCTTGTCAACAATCAGCCTCGTAACCTTGGCTCCGAGCTTGTCCACGTCGTAGATGTCGGGCGAGAGTGCCGCGGTGGCGCGTTCGATGTGTGGGAATACCTGCTCCTCCAGGCATTTACCCAGCGCCGCCGCCAGCTCATGTCGTCGGCGTTGCTCGTCGCGAGCGCGGAGCTCCGGAGAGGGCACGCCTATCCGTTGTCGTTTCCAGGGACGGACATCTGCATTGTCACCTGTTAAATCAATGATATCTATAGCTGCGTTGGGCGGTGCGGTCGAGATATGACCGCGGGTTGCCATATTCGCAGGACGATTTAACGTTGTAATAGTTTAAAACACATTTGTAATTAACAGGTGTTAAGCTAAAGTTGTAGATTAAGTGGGTCTTTGTTTGTTTTTTAAAAATTAAATAATATTTATGTTATTTTTAAAGTTTAATAGTTAAGTTTTATTTAAAAAAAAACTTTAATTAATATTAATTAATTAGTTATTATTATTTAAACTTTAAATATAATATATTATATAAGCATATTTATAATAATTATATAATAAAATAAAAATTATTAATAAATAAAAAGTATATTAGTTATACCATAGGTTATTTTTTATATATGATGTTTATGACATGTTTAGATCAATTATCAAGCTATTTGAGCAACTCTTGTCATGGGTAATTACAGCTTACCAAGTAAGTAAAGAGTACATTGTGTGCTATGACCAGACAAGGCATATGAATAAAGTGCAGTTCAATTCTCACTAGCGCTATATGGTTATTCACCACTGGCTTATCTAGCATAAAATAATATGATACAGCACTTTCCCCCGCTTTTAGAACGCAAAATAGCCCTGTAGCTAACGCTAGCAAGGCTTGAGGTCGTTGGGCTAAACCGTTCAAAGGGATGTAAAAGTCCAAGGAATCCTGTAGTGAACCATATGGTATAGTGGGGTTTAAGTTAACCACCATAACTAAGGGCTTAAGCTTATCTCATAATTCTCCCCTTTTTAAGGGTTTTTTTCATAAAGGTTTTAAAATATTAATATTAATTGCTTAACATTATTGCTTAATTTATACAAAAAAATCTATTCAAGTAATTACTTAATTATATGTTACCTCTAAAAACAAAATTTACTTAGAGAATGTTGTAACAATTACACCAATAAGCCCCTGGCTGAACCGTTGTCCCAAAAGGGTACAAGATTCCAAGTTGCACTCAACCTTGGGATCTGGGCTTATATTGGCAGGTCTGGGTCTTCTGTACTGGTTTACGCACCAGGTTCTGTAGCTAGGTCGTAACAAATGTGTCTCGTTTAATCAATAACCCACCATTAGTTAAGTCATGTTCCTAGTAAAAGGGTAAAAGACTCCAAGTTGCCAAGGTCAGATAGCGCGGTGACTGTTAACCCGTACGCCACAATGCCACTTTACCAATATACTTCCAAATACCCACTAAAGCCGAGTCGAAACTTTATATTAATCAAGTTACTACATACATACTTGAAGAATCTACTTTCCAGCTCGTGGCATTCATGTTTGCTCCCCAAGGTATAAATCCCCAAGGTATAAACACATACAGGCTTTGGGCCACGTATAGCGGTTCAAAATACCCAAGTGCCATGTTGGTTAAGTGTAAGCCTCAACAAGCCAAGGTTACATCTAGCAGTTCCACTTAAACCGCTATAGCAAACAAGAGTTGTCCCACTACGCTATAGGCCTGCATATTAATTAGCCATAAGGTATTAGTTAATATGTTTAATAAAATATTATGTAATAAATGATAAGTTTCATTTGTTTGTACATAGTGATATTTTAGTTGATTTATAGGCGGTGTGACTGGCCTGGCCAGGTGACCAATGGAATGACATAGCCAATGGTAATAGACAACAGAGAGAAGACAGTGGAGGTGGAGGTAGATATCCAATGAAATGGTATTATAATAGATACACGTGCTTCACTATCACCACATAGCTCTAAATACTTTAGGTAGGTAAGACTACAGCAACCGAGTACCATCTATTCTTAACCTGCTCTCTACAGCTTAGGCTTGATCTTAGCGGCCTCCTCATTGATCTCAGTGTACATTCTATCGATTTCGGCCTTGAACTTCCTGGCGGTTTGAGGTCTCTTGAGTTTCAGGCTATCACAGGGGTTAGCAAGTTTGTTTGTCTTTTTTATGACATATCACAGAACAATATCCACTAGGTGAACTTACGTGGGGGTCAACAACTCATTCTCGATGCTGAATGGTTCAACGTCCAAAACACAGTTTCGGACGCGCTCGTAGCCGTTGAATTTGTGCTTCCTTCCAATCTCGTCAAGATGCTTCAAAACAGCCTGGACCACCCGGGGGTCTTTGGCAGCATTCTTGACAGCAGCGATATCATCGGGAGCAATGGTTTGCTTGAGAATCTTGCTTGCAAAAGGCGCGAAGTTGACCGGATCAACTCCAAAGACAGCAACTAGCGTAGACTGAGTACCTTCACCATGCACATAAGCCATAGCGATCAGGTTGGAACTCCCCATATACACGTTCTCAATGCGCTCAGGAGAGATGTACTCTCCTTGGGACAACTTCAGAACGTTCTTCTTGCGGTCAATGATTCTAATACGTCCTAGTTCGTCGAATTCAGCAATATCGCCTGTGTGGAACCATCCGTCGGGGTCAAGGGCCTTCGTGGTCTCGGCTTCGTTCTTGTAATACTCACGGAAGATGGAGGTGCCCCTCAAAAGAAGTTCACCACGCGGCCGTGGCTTGTCCGTCACCAGATACTCAAGGTCTGGTTGGGACTCTAGACAAACCTCGGTACTAGGCAGTGGAGGGCCATTGTTACCCAGTGAGAAATCACCTTCATATTGGCAAGATGTAGAGGCGTACGACTCAGTCAGGCCGTAGCCTGAGGCAAAGTTATTCCCGAAAGCAGCCCGGAGAAACTTGTGGACATCGGGATCCAATTGCGCACTTCCGCTTATCATGGAGCGGCATCTATCCATACCAACAGCAGCCCGGACCTTGGGAGTCCAGATGCGGTCGTAAAGGAAGTGTTTGTTATGAGCTTGGCCAGGAGGAAGCTTCATATTGGCCAGCTTTGTGTCAATCACCCGGCGAGAGAGCGCCCCTCTGACACCGTCAGCGTCAACTGTCTGGGCCCGGATACCCATGTTGAAACGATTAAAGAGACGCGGCACTGAAGGGAAACCCGTGGGCTTGAGAATCTTCAAGTCGTCGACAAGTTCCAACATGTCTCCATGGAAGTAGCCTATCGAGGCGCCCTCGCCTAGGGCAGTCTGATCAACGAGTCGTCCATAAATATGAGCCACTGGTAGATATGAGATATTCGTATCATATCGTGAATATTGGCCGGCGGTCCGACCAGCAGCAATACTCGCTACACAGTGGGCGTGCGTGAGGACGACGCCCTTGGGATCACCAGTAGTACCAGAGGTATAATTGATGGTGATGATATCCTCAGGACGAGGGGGCCGAGCAGGGTGTGCAACCTTAGCTCCCAGCTGCTCTACCTCATCCATGGACCAGACCTGAACTCCGTTCTGTTCAGCAATGGCGTTCAAGATGGATCTCTTGGAGTATCCAGTCTGTTCGCCAGCGTCTAGGGAGTCCATGCAGATAATCAACTTCAGCTGAGGTATCCGCGGTGCAAGGGCCAGCAGAAGTGGGACGTGCGGCAGCGAGGTCACGACGCAGGAAAGTTCGGCATGCTTGATGATAAATTCAGACGTGTCGGGGCCGAGGGTCTCGTAGAGGGAAACTGAGAAGAGGGACTGGGTGGTGAAACCGATATCTGTATCCAATTGATTAGCCTCCGCAGAGCTTCAAATAGTTAGATCTGGTGTGAAGAAGCATGCCTACCTGCGATCTGCCACTCCGCACGGTTCTGGCTCCAAAGACCGACGCCATGGTTACCCGGAGGAATACCGATCCGGCGATGAAGTTCGAAGACGCCAGACCCAAAGTTCTTGGCGCGGGCCGCTACCTCGGCGTAGGTCTTCCAGACATACTTGTTCTCCCAGCTTTTGGTGACGGGGTTCCAGGGTCGCGTGCCCAAACACTTGCTATTCGGGAAGTGCTTAACACTAAACTCGAAAACATCGTAAAAGGTACGGATCTCTGGGTCGAGGGTGGCGAGCAGGGGTTTGTCCTGGAATTTCC
The DNA here is from genome assembly GCA_022578965.1 of Xylaria sp. FL1777. Classification (NCBI taxonomy): domain Eukaryota; kingdom Fungi; phylum Ascomycota; class Sordariomycetes; order Xylariales; family Xylariaceae; genus Xylaria; species Xylaria sp. FL1777. The sequence continues at coordinate 545,791 of MU400515.1, forward strand.
AGTGACGGAATATAGGCGTGCGGTCTTCGCGCTCGGTGCCGGGGATAGGAACAGAATAAGGCGAGCCTGGCGGAGGTGGTTTAGCTATCTCCTGGATTTTGGCTGTAATCTGCGCGGGTGTCGTCATAGTTGTTAAGCAAGGCGCCGTCAGCGCGAGAACCAATCACGAAGTTGGGGTTTAAGGTGTGACAAGAGATTTATCCAGTACGTGGAATTGGTCGCCTTACGGATGCCTGTCTGCCAGGTGATGAACAAGACAGGTAGAGGTAGATAAACACGCGCAATTGTTCGTCGCACGTGCTGGAATGGGTGAGACGTCCTCGATAGGGGGATGGAATGGCTCACGGGCAGTGTGTAAGGGACGGGACCAAGGCTTTCCAAGACGAAGGGAGCTGAATATACGCAGTAGAGTCGGCACCGGTGAGAGATGCGGTATCACGAGCTTGGAAATACCGCGAGATGCGGCCGGTGCAGTGCTTGTCACTGGACGAGCTCGTTCCTCAACGACTCCCTACTGCTGGTACCTAGGCAACTTAGGTAGGCAGGGCCCACCGTCGCCGCTAAGCCTGCGAAGCCGAGGCTTATGTCTGAATCGGACTTAGACCAGTGGCTGGCCCCATCCATGGGCTGGGGAGGCATCTTGACTCTCTACCTAATTCGTCGGTGCCAGCTACAATTGACATTTGAAGAATGGATGATTGGCTAGAGCAGCTGGAGCTTACGGTCTGCTTTAGGCCGGCGTTGGCCATAAAGCATCATGGGAGAGGCATTTTGACCGGCATGTACACGAATAATCAGTGTAGGGTCATTGACGTATTAGCAGAGATTTTTGTACGGGAATAAGTAATAAGTATACCGCAGCTATCGCAAAAGATAGAGTCCTGATAAGATAAAAAGAAAGCGAGGCATACTACGGTACCTGAGGTTAGACAGCTAGGTACGTCTGGTATTCACATGTCCCTTTTGGGACCCACTTGGTCGGGTCACTTTTGCCGGCCAGGAACTGGACTGAATCAGTCAACTCCTCCTATGCAGATCAATTCGACATGCTTGACAAGAACAAGACTGGCCATTATGATCATTGAATGACATATTCGAGCCCAGCAAGATATGTATATTGTCTCAAGCAATCGTCTTGAACTTCTGCAGTCTTGCGCCCAAGGCACATTTGATTTGGGGGAGGGGTTTACGACCTTTATGATCTCAAGATGAGCAAGAGAAATGCCAGGCATCGTTAAATAATGACAGGCGTCATATCATTTGATTCGTCATGAATACACAACTATTCCGAAAATATCAGCCAAGGTGTTTTGATGTCGAATTGAAACTGTTGTTATACGTACAACCACCGCTCTTCAATCCTGCCGTCTCTGAGATCCCGGTGATACGGGACCAGGCTTCGGTGCCGGAAGTTTGAGACAACTTGGCTCTCGCAGCCAAGCCATTCAGAGTAGCCTCTGATACTCCAAGCCGTTTCCGACTTGTTTGCTCGAGGCTCGCATATCCGAACTTCTACCAACCTCATGATAGTAATCTAAATCCGCTCAGCCTTCGCTACGTGGTTTCAATGACTCTCATCACAGTACGCCGGCCTTGGCAGAAATCAGGGAACGATCTTCGTCGCCTCCCTCACAAAAACAGGCGGCTGCATGAATTCTAAGCGTGGAGGGAACGGAGCTCGAATGCTCTAGTCGTATGCGTAGCAGTGGTCCTTGAATACCAGCTTCCTACATTTAATCCGATACTTGATGTGCCCTATCAGCATTGGTCTTCAACTAATTAATCTGCGTAGTAGTACTACGTGGGAGAGCGACATGACTACGTCAAATCTATCTTGAATCTTCGAAATTCAATCACCTTTTCACTTCGTTACTTGTGCATGAGACTCTTCGGCACTTACAACGCCCCTCGCACGGATGTTTTCTTATTTCGCCATGTATGTAGCATTGGGACGAAATGCATGGCCGCCACCCTTGCCGTACCTGTTTCAGATGCACCAACTCAACGTATCGCAACACCAAACTAGGATGTCGATCAGATGGCCGGCCAATTGCGAATGCTGGCTCGGGCAGCACGCTTTGAACTTAATATGGTTGCTAATCAACGTCAACCACGCTTCAGGTTGCATTAATGTAGGGCACTTCCCCGATTTGCCTGTCCTCCGCCGACCTTCACGCCTGGTGCTCTTCCGTTCCTTGATAAGAATATTCTATGCTGGCTTGCTGGCTTTCTGGCGGCGCAGAGAAAATTTAATCCTTTTTTCTCCCTTTTCCCCTTTTTTTTTTATTTAGGTGCACTGGTTGCTAAATTTCTTCGTTCATGACTACTGGTACACACCGGGACGTTCGCTTTCCTCGCCGCATCCCCCGACTTCTGCGATCTCACGCGAACATGTACTCCGCTAATATCATCCTCATGGGGCTGAGGATTGCCCAATTTACCTTGGCCTTTGTTGTGCTTGGGCTGTCAGCGTACGGTATGTCACAGGGCGAATGGCAAAGAAGAGATAGGCGAGAACTGATTATTAACACGGCGTCCTTGCAGTTGCAAACTGGTATAATGCCGACACTATGAGCCCTCCACCTGCTCAGATTGGCTGGCTACTATTCGTTTCGCTGTTCACTATCATTTCTGTTGGACTTCTCGAGGGACTTCCGAGATTTGCTCCTCGATGTATGTACTCTTCCAGTATGAATACTCGCGTAACTCGGAGGATTAACCCACGGTTCTAGTTTTCCACCCCTATGCAGCGCTCTCTCTCGAGTTCAGCAATGCTCTGTTCTATTTCGCGGGCTTCATTGCCTTGTCGACTTTCATGAGCAAGCTGTTGTTCTGCCGCGGAAGCGTGTGCAGCTCCGCTCGAGCAGATGTTGCATTCGGTATTTTCGAATTCCTCCTCTGGATTGCCTCGACAGCCTTGGCGAGCAGAGATCTCTTTAAGAAAGGATTCCGCCGCTCAAACAACACGCAACTCCCTTTAGGCATATCACCGATGAAGGAAGCCCCGGCCCCTTAAAGGCCAGCACGCTTTCCGTCGTCAGTCCTCACTATACCGAGATCCCTTTATCTCCGTACCGTTCATTGTGGGATGATGCTACGCCGGTGCCGGAAACAAAAACGGGGTGGGACCACATCTATCTCCGTTTCCCTAGGTGCTGGACAAGCCCGGATGAAGGCATCCGTCTCAAATGATATAAAACAAGGGTTGAATTATTGGCTTCGGTAAGTTATTACAGCGACATATGAGACAAGACTATATACATAGGGACCTGTGATGAAAAATGGTATCACGGCTTCGTCTAGATGACAGCTACGTGATAGGCGGGTTGGCTAAGGGCTATGAAGTGATTGGAGTTAAGGAGTCATCACGTTTGAGTACACACGGAAATATATTAGCCTAGTACATCCGGGTTTATACCAAGAGGACAAGAAATACATATAGATCCAGTCGCCGAACACTCGCATCAGTATTGCTGCCCAGCTCAGCTCGTATAGAGGAGCTATGTGATTCTAGATGGCCATCATTTATTATACCAGTGACTTATGAAGCCCAACTAATTTTGAAAATGCAACCGATTTATCATTGTTAGAAGCGTGCCGCCCTGCTGACTATAAATGATGCAGTTCCTTAAATAGTCGGATGAACCCTTGCCCTAAAGGCACGTATGTTAGTGTGTTCTGGAATAAATCTAATAAACGCCTCAAAGACTACCTAGGTAAGTATTTTTACCATTATTATTACATAGATATAATGGGAATCTTACCCAGAACCATGCCCTTCTTAGCCCCCTTTTAGCTTGAGTCGAACTTAACTGGCACAATACTCGGTTTTTGCACGTCCTCGTGTAACTTTTAACGGAACTATCCAAAGCAAGGGCCACGGGACGGTGCCCATATCACGCTTTCAGTTCCTTGATTTGTCCTAGCAATGTGATTACCAATCACAATGGTTTAATAATTAGTAGTCCCTGTTGATATCTCCTGTTAGCTGTTGTTAACCCTTAGTGGAGGCACAGTGACTCACAATAGTTTATTGCCATTGTGTGAATGTATTGTTGTTGTAGAATGGATGGAGTGGACCTAGTGTCCCACTTAAGCATGTTCTTGTTTGCTCACACTCATGTGCATTTGATTTTTTCTTGGAAAAATAATAGAAGTCTTCTCGCGGATGCCAGTAGTAAGTTGTAGTAACGAGCAACACAATCTACGGTTTATTCGGAAACGTTTACTCCTCTTCATGTTCCGTTATCCACCACGTCCATAACAACAACAACAACAACATGGCTAAACATCAAAGAGAAGTGTCATACTTGCTCGAGGCCCCTGTCGAAATAGTCCTCCTCATCTCCGAAAATCTTGCCGGCGCTGACGCGGTATGCTTCGCCTTGGCCTGCAAGGCTCTATTTTCACTATCAAGCCGCATCAGGAACTTTTCAATATTAAGCCGTACCAAAAAATATTTAATGCAGAGGCTCTGTCCAGAAGAGCAGAGGGCGCTGCTGACAAGGCTTGAGAAAGAGGTGCCGGGGCTAGTCTATGACAGCGGTTTGAACAAACTACTACACTTCGATTGCCACGGCGTTATCAAAATCAAAGCACTCTGGGACTTAGCAAAAAGTAATCAATTCGCATATTTCATCCCGATGACTCGTTCATATTACTGGAAGTCTATAGTTTATGGACAAATGCGACTTCTCAGGAACTATCGGTTATATGGCCCCGCACAAGGCGTTCCCCTGTCGATACTGTCTGGCAAGGACAGAAGCCCTACAACTCCCATCGAATTCATGCAACGGCAGTGTGAAAGCTATGTGGAAAACTCGCAGGTGGCCAGATGGATCGGTGATGAGCTCTTCCTATCATGCACGAAGACAATGTATTTGAACAAGTTGGAGAAAGGACCGGTGGAGATCAAGGCATTACAGGAGTTTATTGTTGCAACAGCTGTTCACACATGCCATCATGGTATCTTTTACGGTTATAAGGGCACCTTGGAAACCTTGTACAAAAACGATGCCCTACGTTCAGAGTTCCCTCAAATTGAAGGGAAACTAGCCGAGAACTCCATTTACCAGAAAACGGGATCTTGCAGGGATTGCGAGACGGACTGGGACGTTTCGATTTCTTGGAACGATTCTATGAGTGGTTTGATTATTACGTATATAACGTATCATGATTTAGGCAATTGTTCTTCACCATCGGATCTGAAATGGACGATGATAAATGTCTTCAATTTGAAACCCGGTCGATTCATTCGTGGAGCACGTCCTGGTGACGTGAAGGGTCAGTGGATAGGGGAAACTTGAGGCTCATCTGTTCACGTTGGAGAGTTGTGAGACTGCTCTTGAAGAGTAGGTACCTATGTTGAGGCACATTCTCAACCGTTTCGAGCAACCATTCCGAGGACTGTTTCTACCCGTGGAACTCTCACATACATGGAGATATCACTTGAAGTGACTTGAAGTTAGGCTGCGGCGAAGCTAGGTACTGGTGGGGTGGTATAGTTGCTGATAGTTACACACCTCATGTCCTTCGGGACTAGCATCATTAGCACAATGGACCTAAAAGGAGTTGATACGCCAAACCTGAATTGTCCTAGGATGGGAAAGAAAAGTGATAAAACCTAGAACCCGGTCGATTACCCCGCCATGGACACTCGAGTGAGATTCCCGTGACGCGACCTACAGGAGACCACGCGGGATGCTCGAGTAGGTATCTACCTGTTCGGACCAAAGGTAGCTGACTAGGAAGAACCTCAGCTGTATCGACCCAACACATACCAAGGCTGGCTAGTGGCGTGTTCGATGGTGCTTATGGAACTTCGCGAAGCAATCGTCGAAGGCGGGGGGTATCACGTCGATCAAACCCCAGTCTCACAAACCTGCCAGGCACGGTTCGGGATTGTCATGCTACTGTAATATAATTTGAAAATCTTCATCGGTAAGGCGGGGGAGATGCGGCCAATGACGAACCTGTTGGCACGCCCTCTCCCCTCGTCCTTTGCTTCCTTCATACCGTTGCATGCAGTCTGACAATGGTCTGGGGCGGACTTTGAGCGGACTCTGAACGTCGGGTTCTGAGGGTATAACAACAACCAAAGAAAGAAGGTTGGTAGGTAACCGATGGCGTGCTCGAACGAACCCCGCCGGAGCTAAGCTAAGCGGCGAATGAGGACCATTCGCCGCCTCCAATCTCCATGATCCCCCCGCGATGACGCCAAATATTGGCTCGCTGTCGGAAGACATGCCAGGTGAACCGCACAGCTTACACTGCACTAGTAGCGAGATCTGCCACGAGGTACATTCCTTTGCTGGAGCAGATAGAACAAAGGGGATTCGAAAAATTCGAAAAGGGGACATGCATGTCCATGACTCGCTCCAATGGACGTTGGTTGGGAGTGGTGAAGAAGCTAGGTGTAATTGTGTTGACAGATAGATTACTTAGTTAGCTGAAAAGCGACATTCGATATAGAGACACAGGAACCGTCCCTGGACTATAATTTAAGTTTCCCACCTATTCCCTTCCCTGTCCTCTACTATATATATACAATACGATACGTTCCCTGCCAAGTATCGTTACAGACCATACAAAGACACACAGACCTTTCTTAAGATTCGTGTTTTATAGACAGATTTCGTCACGATCTACTTACCTCTACACCATGGCCGAGGAGCTGAGCAAGAACTTCGAGACACTCCAGCTCCACGCGGGGTAAGGCTTGCGCCCCGCCCTCTGCTTAATTACCGTGTTGCATGAGCGGACATAGACATAGATGGCCAGACCTGACAGGATTATAGTCAGGAGATAGACCCTGCGACGAACGCCAGAGCCGTGCCCATCTACGCATCAACTGTCAGTATTCCCGGCAACCATATCTGGACTTGAACTAGCAATTGGCTGACGAAATCCAGAGCTTCGCCTTCAATGACTCAGCTCACGGCGCGAGGCTGTTTGGCCTCAAGGAGTTCGGCAACATCTACAGCCGTATCATGAACGTGAGTACAATTTGGCCGAGCAAAGCAAAAAGAAGAGAGCCAGGGACAGAGATTAACGCCAGCAACCAAACAGCCCACCGTCGATGTCTTCGAGAAGCGCATCGCGGCGCTCGAGGGCGGCGTGGCAGCCCTTGCGACGGCGTCCGGCCAGGCGGCGCAATTCATCACCATCGCGGCGCTGGCGAGCGTCGGCGACAACATCGTCTCGACGTCGAACCTGTACGGCGGCACCTACAACCAGCTGAAGGTCTTCCTGCCGCGTCTCGGCATCAAGACCAAGTTCATCGAGGGCGACAGCCCCGCCGACTTCGCGGCTGCCATAGACGACCGTACCAAGGCCGTCTATATCGAGAGCATCGGTAACCCGCGATACAACGTGCCCGATTTCGAGGCCATCGCTAAGGCTGCGCACGAGAAGGGTGTTCCCGTCGTGGTAGGTTATTATCCCTTCGCTCTGTATCTTTGTCTATATATACACACACGAAGATTCCAGAAGTGCCTCGGGCAATTAGTGAAAAATGCTGATTCGAAATTTCCCTCCGCCAACAGGTCGATAACACATTCGGCGCCGGCGGCTTCTTCGTGCGTCCCATCGAACACGGCGCCGACATCGTGGTGCACTCGGCGACGAAGTGGATCGGCGGGCACGGCACGACGATCGGCGGCGTCATCGTCGACAGCGGCAAGTTCGACTGGGGCGCGAACGCGGCGCGGTTCCCGCACATGGTCGAGCCGTCGGACGGCTACCACGGGCTGAAGTTCTGGGAGACGTTCGGCCCCATCACGTTCATCATCCGGGCGCGGGTGGAGATCCTGCGCGACCTCGGGGCGTGCCTCAACCCGTTCGCGGCGCAGCAGCTGCTGCTGGGCATCGAGACGCTGAGCCTGCGCGGGGAGCGGCACGCGCAGAACGCGCTGGCGCTGGCGCGGTACCTCGAGGCCTCGCCGTACGTCAGCTGGGTGTCGTACCCGGGGCTCGAGAGCCACGGCAGCCACGCGCTGGCCAAGAAGTACCTCAAGCGCGGGTTCGGCGGCGTGCTGAGCTTCGGCGTCCGGGGCGGCGGCGCCGCGGGCAGCCAGATCGTCGACGGCTTCAAGCTCATCTCCAACCTCGCCAACGTCGGCGACTCCAAGACCCTCGCCATCCACCCCTGGACCACGACCCACGAGCAGCTGTCCGACGAGGAGCGCGTCAGCTCCGGCGTCTCCGAGGACCTCATCCGCATCTCCGTCGGCACCGAGCACATCGACGACATCATCGCCGACTTCGAGCAGTCCTTCAAGAAGGCCGCGGCCGCGACGCCCGGCGGCGCCACCGCTGAGGGCAAGGACGGCGAGACTAAGAAAGACGAGGCGCCGACTGTCGTCTAAGGAGAGGAAATAAATCGATTTCTGCTACAGTAAAGCGAGATGCATGCCATTGTCTTCTTTCTATCTTTTACCGGAGCCGCTCAAGGTGAGAGGGAATAGCTGTTGAGAAAATATACCCTTTGAATAAATCAGTAAAGTATATTTACAATATGTCTCACCGCAGCAGCTGAATATCTTAAATTCCCAAAGGATGTCAATGTAGCAAGTGAGTTTTGATCTAATACATTAATAATATTGCCCGGATCAAATAAGTGGTGGATTAGGTAGGCACTTTTGGGAGAATACCTAGGCATGCTCTTCCTTGGCATTCAAATTCAGCCTTCGAGATCTGCTAGAAATAATTTCAAAAAAATGAATTGAGTAAAGTGAATATTTCGCCAGGTTAAATAGATACTTCGGTGAGCCTCTTTCTCTATTGTTTTGTATGAATAAAGTATCTTACTTAAAGTCAAGGCGTGGTGGAAAGAAGTGGGAGAGCGTTGACGCTATTGGCCAGGACACCCCTGCCTAAACCCAAGACCGACTTAACAGCACTTTGCATCGTCATCATCACCATCAGAGAGCTGAGCTACCTACCTACTCTCTACATAGACGACAATACGGAGTACACAACTTTCCCACCTTGAAAAACCTCCTCCACCCCCTCACAGATCCAATTCCAAATTCAACCCAAGGACCGAATACCAAACGCCCCCCTCCCCCCCCAAAAAAGATGCTCCCATCAAAACCCCCAACAACCCTCGCCCTCCAGGCCCTATCAACCCTCCTCCTCCTCCTCCTCGCCTCCTCCCCAGCCTCAGCAGCAACAATAACACTAAGCATCCCGCCGTCGCCGCAGCTCCCGAACCCCGCGACGCTCCCGCCCTCGACGCACGCGACGCTGACGGCGCTGGGCGCCTCGCTCCGCGCCCCGCTGACCACGGCCAACACCTTCGTCTTCGGCAACGTCACGCCCGGGTCGTACCTGGGGGACGTGCACAGCGCGACGCACGGGTTCGCGCCGCTGCGCGTCGACGTGCTTTCCAATGCAGATGCAGATGCCGGTACAGCAGCAGCCGACGTAGCCGGCAGAGTGGGGGAAGAAGAGCAGGTGCAGGTGCGCGTCTGGGAGACGTTCCGCGGCAACGACTGGGAGAATAAGGGCGAGGAGGTCAGGCCTGGGGTTGTCGGCGGGGCGTTCCCGGTTAAGGTGTTGGGGTCTAAGGTGTTTTATACGGAGCGTGGGTCTTGTAAGTTTCTTCTCTTTTCTTTCTGGTTTTTTTTTTTTCTCATTTGCTTGTGTTTTTCTGGTTATATGGATGTGATGAAGAAGAAGAAGGAGGAGGAGGAGGAGGAGGAGGAGGAGAAGAACAACAACAACTGGGAAACTGACTTGCTGATTTGATTTCCCGCACCTACAGTCTCCGTCTTGAGTATTCTCAAGAATCCCATGATCCTCATGGGTATAGTCAGCTTGGCCATCTTCATCGGCATGCCTAAGCTCGTTGAGAACAGTATGTTTTCCCTAAGCTATTTTCCTTGTTGTCTCCTTAGGAAGGATATATATATATATATATATATATATCATCTCTGGCACCATCCTTTCCCTGCTCAGATTCACTCTTACTAACATCCTCGCCTTCTTTCTCCCATCAACAGTGGACCCTGAGATGCGCGCCGAGTTCGAAGAGCAGTCCAAGAAAAACCCGATGAACAGCCTGATGTCCGGTCCACAGCCCGGCTCCAATCCCATGGGCAACTTCGATGTGGCGGGATTCCTGGCTGGACAAGGAAGTGGTGGCAGCAGCAGCACGGAGGAACCGGAACCGAACTCCGGGAACGGTGGAAAGAAGGGCGGTAAGAGGTGAGATACACTATTTAATCTGTAGAGAAGACAAGCCAGGTATGCGTGTTTGGAATACATGAATGATAGCAAGTATAACTCTAGCTGAGAAAGCATGCGCATGGATCTATTTGGCCGTCTCGTATTCTATATGTGTGATGGCCTCATTTCTACGACCGAGATGCTATTCTATAACTTTTCAAAGTCTAAACAGAAATGTCCTGCTGGATTGGATGATGAACGAAGCTTTGTCTCTTGATTTACCTATCGATATAAACACAGGTTCGAATTTCTATATTACACCACCAACAACAACCACCTAACACGGCCTAAACCCTGTTACGCCAAACAGAGTATTATATATATACATCAATAATATAGGTTCTCATGGGAGTGGGTTGGGGTTAACGCAAATACTTATAACTCTCTCTCTGCATTATAGTGAAAGATCGATTTTCACTCCTGTATCTAATGGACCGATAGGGGAGTTAGTCGAGATAATATTTGCCCATCTGCTTGGAGTCCTGTGTTGAGTCTTATTATACACCCCCGGGGCCCCCTTTCCCCTCGTTGTATATAATTTTATATGAAGAAGTGCAATAACTTCCTATTTAGACACTCTACGGGAGGGACCAAACCCGGATTTTCACTACAACTACGCGTATGGGCGTTGGGCTTTCGGTTTGCAAGCAAATGTTACCAACCGGTAGGTAGGTATGCAAAGCGTAATAGCATCGTGGCTAGAGAGTTCGGGGTGGAGCTATTAATGCCATTTATAGCCTGAAAAATGTCTCAATTAGCTTGATGAATTACAATGAAGACCAAATCGGACATCAACAAATCGAGATGCATTGTTCGATGCAAAATCATAGGGACGATTGACAAGTTGCCATTATTAGAGGTTGTATGAGCGTTGAGGCTGTAACCTCATAATTCCTCGAGGCTCAATATAAACTAAAGCAGAAAACTAGCGGATATGCCTCGTAGCCCGTCATTCTAGTTATGCCATGGAATTCATGTATGCATGCATGCATGTATACCCCATAATCTGAGAGTTTGCTGTCTCGCGACCCATAGGTGGCAACAAGTAGCAGTGATAGGCAGCTTTATTTAGCCCCTATGCACTTGTCATAAGCTCGAAGATCGTCTCTGCATCCCCTAGAACCTCGCAGTCTTCTAATGGCATTGATGATGTATCTCTTACACCGCAGACCCCTGATCACATACCAGACTACTCCTTTTCCCTTTCCATTCCTTCTTAGAAATCACCGCCGTCAAAGTCTCCACCGTCCTGGCCGTCGTTATAGCCGTCGGCATACGCTTCCTGCTCGTGGTCGTCAATAGCATCGGCAATCAACGCGCCACCAATGAGACCGGCACCAAGACCGAGTGCCGCACCACCAGCAGCTCCTATACCGCCACCAGACTTTCGAGGGGGTTGTTGGCTGTAGCCGCCACCACCACCGTAGGGCTGCTGACCATATCCACCACCATAAGGCCCCGGCTGGCCATATCCACCCCCGTAAGGCGGTTGTTGTCCATAGCCACCTCCGTACTGGCCCGGTGGCGGACCACCGCCGTAATATCCCTGCTGCGGCGGCGGGCTGTTGTAGTTGTTGTACCCTCCCTGCTGTTGACCGGGGTAACCTCCACCGCCGTAACCGCCCTGTCCGCCGTATGAATCGTGGTGCTTATTCTTGTTGCCACCGAGTAACTTGCCCAGGAAACCTCTCGACTTGTCAGAGCCGCCGCCGCCCGACGAACGCGGTGGTAGCTGCTCGGGGAATGACGACTGGCTTCCGCTGGCGCCCGGGTTATTCATGTACGATGAGGCGGCGCCGGGTCCTGTGCTGCGGGAGCGCGCGTTCTCCTCGTCCTGAAGCTGGCGCGCGAGACGAGCGTCTGCATCTTCATCGGGGCGAGACCCCGACCCGCTACCGTTATTGTAGGAAGAGCTGTCCTTTGCGAAGGGATTCGTCTTGCTATCGGTGGGCGCAGGCCCCGAGCCGGGGGTGTAGCCTGGTGGGGGACCGGCGGGCGAGTCGTCATTGGGGTCCACGGCGGGGGCCGTGGGCTTCTCCCATTGCGACTTTTTAGTGTATGTGTTGACATAGAACCTGGCGACGTGAGAATGTGTTAGCGAGTTTATTCGTGGCGAAAAAGGCCTCAGTGAAGTGCGAAGGGAGCTGGGAAACCGAGGCGCAGAGACACTCACCATTCGTTGTACTGAGCGTTCCATCGTGCGACCCAACCCTCTGGCACCTTAGGTGGTGGGGGGCCCGAGGGAGCCGTGAAGTCCGCCATATGTGGTGGTGGTTGAAAGCGCTGGTATCTATGCGCTCTGTGTAGGAGGTGGTGTAGTAGAGGGTGGGTGTTCGTGTAGGTGTTCGTGTAGGCGCTCGTGTAGGCGCAGCGGGTAGATAGACTTATATGTACCTAGGTAGGTAGGTCGACAGGAAGGATTGAAGATTCTAACACAAAGGGTCAGAGATGCTTATGGATGGACGGATTAATAGAGTGGTGGACGAATGAGGGGAGCAGTGTAGCAGGTGGTGTAGTGAGAGTAGTGGGGTGACTTGGGGTCCGTACGCTATTGAAGCCGGTGCTCAAAGACAGTAAGAGCAGGTAAGGAAGAAGGAGGGGTTGATTGTATTGGTGCTATAAATACCAAGCCAATGGGGCGGGTAGTTTGGTTTGGAGGGGGAGGGGGGAACAGCAGTAGCGGAGGCAGTATGCAAGCAATATTATAAGGATTCAATACACATACATGCAGGAGAGTGAATGTCGACGAAGTGTGACTTGTAAATATATGGAAAGAATACAGTTGCCTGCCTATCTATCTCATTACCTTTGTGTTGTGTCGAGATTTGGAAGAATAACGAATGCTCTAGACGGAGTGAATGGAATTGAGGCCAAGTTTGCTGTCTGCTAATGCAGTAACACAGCCCCATTCATCCCAGCTGTGTGTACCTTAGGAAGGTACGCATACTTAGGTGTTCAGCCCCTGTGTTTTTTGTCGGTTTCACCCGCTGTCACCGTATGTACACTACTGTATACAGCGGGGCTTTTACATGTGGATTTGGCGTGCCACTTCAAGATTGGCTACCTGCACAGTACCGCATAGGTATGTATGCGCAATTGAGGCCTCCTACAGTACCAATCCTCCAAATGCACGGTACAGATCCACAGCTCGCAAACAGCTAGCTGTAGCAGAAGGCCGTAGTTTCTGCCACATGACAAAAAAGACGTCGTTATCGCAACGACACATTTAGCTGATGCCGTGTCACAGGTGGTGGCTGAGTGAGCCTAGACGACCACCCAAATTTGGAATCTCGCCTACATGTCTCGCTCAACAATTTTCTCTATTGTTGAATAGAGATCACGGTATAACGTATAATGCACGTATGACCCAGGCCAGGTCAGCGGTTTGCCTCCAGCGACCCCTACTATCCAGCTACTCTCTACTTCCCGGAGTGCTTCCCTTCCGTGAACTTTGCAACTTTGCAACTTTGCCACGCGGCATCCGGACCCAGAGACTCTCGGCATCTCTGTGGTCAAGCACCGTACCTGGATATGCCAAGAGAAGCGTTCAAGCTGCTTCGTAAGAATTATGCACACCCATTTCACATTGTATGCGTGGATGGGACCAGGTAATGCACCATGATCGATCATCTCAGCATCACTCAATCCATATGATCAGCATTGGATAATCCTATAACCTGCTAATATCGGACGCTAAAGAGCAAAAATCTAACCACCCTAGACTCCCGAAATCACGATCACTGCCTAAAAAACATTCCGTTGTAATTAAGTGATCTCTAATTGCTTTTTTCTTCCCTGCAAACACCCAAGAACTCCAGCCCATTCTAAAGCCCACGCAACTTTTCAGTAGGTAGTCCATCCGGCATGTCTACTATTGCATATCCACGCGACGGCGTAGATAATACGTCCGGAAACGCCCCAGCTCAACCTCGGGCCCGTCGTACATCATCGTCGCCATCGAGGTATTAGGCTGGTAGCCGTAGAACCCATGCGGCACATCCCCAGTCCCGACGCGGTCGCTTTGGCGTGCGATCACCTCGCGAGGCGTCTTTCTCACGGTCTCGCGGCTGTGACAGCTCGCCCGGTCGGTGGTAGTTTCTTCCGCTTTCGATTCCGATTTTGTCTCTTTCGTTTCTGGCGATGATTTTGTCTCTTTTGTTTTTGGTGGTGATGATTTCTCTTTCGGCTGGAGTTCGGATGGTTGTGTCTGCGGCCCCTGCAACGCCATCGATTTCTTGTATTCCTCTGGGTATTCGCTTGGTATCATCAGACTTCGCGCGTCCATTGCGCACATGTGGACGTTCATCACTGGCGAATAGCACACTGCTCTGCATCGTTCTGAGCTTGAGAAGGGGCTAACCAACGAGTCCATGTTTATTAATTCAACCTTCTTCTCCTTCTCGCGTGGCCTGGGCCTCGGCGTTGGCAGCGGCGGCTCCGGCTTCTTTGCCTCTTCTTCTAGGCTTAGAGGAGGCTGCGGCTGTTCGTTTTGAGAGGCCTTTGTGTAATTGAGGTGAAGCCATTCGCCGTTTTCGATATATTCCTCAATCGTGATGTCGTCTCCACTGGAGTAATAGTCGTCTTCTAACAAACGCCGGGGCGAGATGGATTAGCAACTGAAAGACCGAAAGACTGAAATTTACAGGAACCGGAACGCTATGCAGCAGCAGCAGCAGGCCACCTCTATGCAACCCGTGGGCCACTCCTTTGAGATTATTGAGGTAATGTGTGAGAGAAAGTACGTGTTCTCATCCCCACTGGTACATAGCTAAGTAGGCAGCCAAAGGAGATAAGCAGCACAGAGTGGGAAAAAGAAAAGAAAAAGATGCAAGCTTAGGACGAAGGAAGATATCCAAATAGCCATCACATTGCATTGACAATGTACACAGGACACTCAACGACGAGAATCATCATCGACAAGATCACCACACATACCGACTTCGTTCCAGGTACTACCATTATCATTCGCACCGGATATCTGTTCCCACCCATCGCCTTCCTCTAGATCCGGACCTGGAGTCGCAGTATCATCTCCTCCTACCAGTCCCTCTTCAGCAGGAGCAGCAGCAGCAGAGGTAGTAGCAGCGGGATCAGTCCAGGAGGTCGTGGACAACCCCGTCTTCTCCATAATGTAGTCTATGTCCGAGGCTATATCGGAGACCACGTCCGTGCAGAAGTCGTATACGGCGAACACGCCGGAGAGCACGATGGAGGCGGTGGATAGGACCGGGGAGAAATGGGGTGCCATAATCTGTAGGGAAAAAAAAAATTCAGGGGGGGAAACGGGGTGAGGATTGGAAGAGAAAATGGGAAAGGATAATAGAGGTAAAGAATCGACCGGAGAAATGCGGAAGGGGTAGTAAGTAGAGCAAGGAGTCCCATTACTAAGTTTGAGTTTACTACCTTGAGCGTTCGTCTGATTTTTGCTTTGCTTTGCTTTGCGTTCATGGAGTCCGGAAGCCACGATAAGTTTGGGGCTTCTACACTTTAGGCGTTTCTAGGGTAATCTTGGAGGCAGGATTATTACACAGGCAGAGTTAAAAGTAACGCTAAGATAGTCTTATATTGTGACATGTGTGAACTTGCAGATGCAACAAAACCTGTCTACTTTACGAATTGATTTATGTCCAATCTCTTAGAACTCCAGTCGATTACCACCGGTACGGTACGGTGGTAATTTCGAGAAAAGAACCGCCTGACTCCTTATTCCGAATCCGGCTCCTTGAAATGCTTCATGGCAAAGGGAAAATCATACCACGTCCCTTTCATCGTATCTCCTATCCTCGAATAGCTTCGCAGCTTCAATGCAGTAGGTTGCGCGCTCGAGCCTTCTCTCACTAGCATAACAGATGAGAACGCCATCAAGGATGCCCGAAAGGATGCCTTCCATAGCACCCAGCACTCCCCATCCAATCATACTGGCAACGATACCCACAACATAAGCATAGGCGCTTCCTTTCATGCCCGTATTATCTGGGTCTTGTACTCGAAGCTGCCGGGCAGTCATGACCCAAGCTGCAAACCCTAGAGCAGTTGACATGACAAAACGTGCAGCGTGCAGCAGTAGCTTGGCCATTCGATACGGTACTAAGGAGGCCGTTTGATTTCGCCGCGAAAAGGCGCTTGGCGTGAGCGTGGTGGTGGGCCCTGCACCTAAGAACTGAACTCTACTTAGTTGCGCAGCGGACTCCATTAACGGCATTGAGTGGATCGACGCATATGTCACGGCTAAAGGGTTAGTCAGAACAGTGACCGGCCGTGGCGCTAGTTTCCATCCGATGAACTCGAATATACCGGATATGCGTCGCGGGAGTAGGAGAATGGGTAATCGGACAGCTAGTGATAGCAAAGTCGAGGCGCAAATGGTACCGAAGACTGTGGTTGTAGAATGTCCTAGAGCCCCCTTGACAATGTCGTTCGACGATGCAAGCGTCTGAAGATTCCTATGGAAATACCAGTTGGACACAGTGCCTCCAGTTGTAGCACGAACAACTCCACTCAGGACAGACAGTGTCCAGACATACATCAGGAAGAAAAAGATGGCAAGCCACCATGTCGCGGTGCCAATCACAAAGGCCGACAATCTCGTTGAGAAGTAGCCTCCAAGGAAGATGCGGGTGAACATCCAAAGCCACACCCAAGTCCACCCCACAACGAATGCGAGAGTGCCGAAGCCCAGTAACACGAGAGCTGGGTTTGCGGTCAGGATACGGCTAGAGAAGCCTAACATGTCAACGGCCCTATGGATTTCATGGCGTCCCTTGTACAGAAGCCATACCCATATAATTGAACACACTCCAGGCACAATAGCAGCATACCTCATAACAACATCCTGAAGTCGGGATCCATGGTCTGGCCCTTGAAAACTGGAGATCATGGGATATAATGAAAATGAGAAAAGGACGATGGGAACGCCAAAGAGTATGAGAAACACAAGTTGCTGCATGAAAGATTTGAGAGCTGCCATCCAAACCAGCGCTACCACCACCGAAACGAGAGTATCGACGGCCAATAGGTGGAAGGATGACTTGAGTGTTGTGTATATAGTATCACCGATCTTGCCGCCTGGAGCCGAAGTATGTAGTAACACTAAGACGAATGTTGCAATGAGGGAAGCGAAAGCGATCAAGTATAGCCAAGCGAAAAACTGATCGTGCACAAATATTTCGCCATACATCCGTGGCTGGGGAGGAGCCGGAATGGTTCCGGGCTGTTCAGTTACCTCATCTTCCTCATCCTCGTCCTCCTCGGCAATAGCCTGGCGCATAATACGGTGATCGCGCTCGAGATTTGAGTGTGCTCTGCTAGCGGAACTCTTGGAGTTACCTTTTGTAGACTTGAATTGTTGGAATGCTGGTGGCGATGAGTCTATTGGAGTTTCCAGAAGAAGGTCCTCCGGTACCGAGTTGTCCATGACAGTCGACTCGAGCCCGACGTCTACCATCTTCCCGTCCTCGTCGCTGTCAGAGTTCTGTCGCGTGTGTGTCTGTGCACCAGCTGTAGGTTGCTCTTCCTTTGCTTTTCGCTTGGCTTGCCGACCTTTGAAGCTTGATTCGCCATTCCAGCTGCTCTTGATACCCATGGGACGATCCCGACCCTCATACAGTCTACTATCGCGTTCCCCACTCTGGTCTAGTGAGGCCCGGCTTGCGTCATTCTCCGAAGCAGAGCTATCCTCCATGCGACTTGACACAAAAACGCGGCGCGAATGTTGCAGAGCACGGAAATCAGCAGCCTCCCTAACATCGTCTTCGTCGTCGTCGTCTCGAAACTCATTCAGGGCGCTATGGAATAGCGGTGCATCGGGAGCGGTGTGGTATCGGGAGGCGAAGCCACCGAACCTAGATTGAGACGACTGATAAGGATTTCCGAGGCGGGACTGGAAAGAAAACCGAGCGGGTTGCCTTGAGAACCTCGAGGGTGCATCGGATGGCTGTCGACCAGAAGTGTCATTGCTGTCGGGAGGCCCGCCAAGGTTGGAGAGACGGGACTGTGACTGGGAGAGGAACCGCGAGGCATCTGTGTAGGCCGGGAGTCAGACTTGACGATGGGGCACACGAGCAGGTGGGAGGGCTTACATTCGGAAAACATGGTTTGTTGCGCGGATGCCGGAGGAGGGAGACTCCAGCAGGTACGGCGGATTCAAGAGGACAAAAGAAATCGACCGGCAGTAGGATTCAAGAAGCAGGTGGTGCGTGCGATCGATGGCCAGCCTGTCTGTCTGTCTGTCTGTCTGTCTGTCAGTTAACCGGCACGGGTGGTTGGCGATGCCCAGCAAGGCAAGCCGGCCATGCAACCCGGACGCTGGGATGGGGGAGGCTGTTGCGGTTTCGGTCAATCACAGTAAAACAATGCCGGGCTGGTGAGGCTATGTGGCTATTGTGACTATTGTAAATTACTTCTTTGTTGTATTGGAATAACTTGAATGCAAACCAGTAAAGAGTGAACCCGACTAGGCTGTTGTGGTTTGGGAGAAGACTGCTTGTTCGGAGAGCCGGTCAGTTAGGTGAGTTCAGTCGTAGAGAGACATAATGACCTGTAGTGATGAATGATGCAAGTCAAGCCGGCTTCCAGTGAGTCCAGGCGACAAGGCAGGGCTGCTTGCTCACATGCAAGCATTACCTACCTTAGGGCGCCACCCCCCCGTAGGAAAATCAAAGTGAACAAGTGAATAAAGAATTAAGCTGATTTTTTAGGTTTGAATCTTTGTATCTGCCTGTTTATATAGAAAATTAACTACTAGCTATTATAATAAAAAATAAATAAATATTTTTTAAAAAATACTATTAAAATAAACAGATTTTTATATAAAATATTTTTTTTATTTTTATTAATTTTATTTTAAAATTATTAAAAATAAAAAATAATATTATTTATTAAAAATTAATTTTTTAACATTATTTTTTTAAAAAAAAGCATTATAGTTTTTCTTTTTTTAAAAAATCTGTTAAACAAACCACCATTTTCTAGCTGTTAGACATGTTAGTACACCACTGATTAAACGGCCGCTTACATAATACGCCTTCCTATAGTGGGCTAATTTGACCCCTAGTGTCTGCCTATTGAAGCCACTACATATTACAGCCTATTAGCCTTCAGTACAGGCTTTTCATACACCGGCCTGGCGCCCTAAGGTACCTACTTAAGTACGTAGGTCGTAGTGTACTACCTAAGGGTATCTCTCTACCTGACACATACCTACCCAACCACAATTCCCCCCTGCTGCCTGGTACCTATCCTACATATGTACCTACCTACCACTGCGCCCATAGGTATTGTACTGTGTGTAGTATAGTACATACACTACCTACCTACAGTACATAATAAGGACACTAATACCCACTTACCGCATAACAAATGCTGTTGTAAGTAGGTACACGCTACCGGTACATGAGTTCTGACACGAGCATATCTCGGACTTCGATGATCTGCTCTGTATAATTAATTCATCGACTACTAGTACACTAGGTACTGCGTAGTCTACAACACTACAACACAACTTGGAACACAACACAACATAACACGACTGTAATCCGCAATTTGCAATTTGCAATTTGCGAAGGCAGACGCTGGGAGTTTCCCGTGGTGGTTCGTTGGCCTGTGGCTTGCTCGACCCCGTGCACGCAATACTCACTCGGTACCTACCTACCTACCTACCTACCTACATGTAGACTAGGTACGGCCTTCCAGGAGGGGCAAACAGACATCAATCCTCTTTCTGTTGCTTCCTCTTTTTTCATACCTACTTCTCTCAACAGTCAACGCTACGTACTGACTTAGCTATTTCCTGTTCCCGTTTCCCCATTTGCCCATTTGCCCATTTGCCCATTTGCACTCTGGCTGTTATTCCCCGCCGTCCAAGAGTCTCAAAGTCCCAGATCATCCTTCGTTTGTCCCCGAGCCAGTCTGGGGGTCCCGTGAGACGTCCTTCTCCCAAAGAAAGCTGCCCATATAATTCTCTCCCCCCAACCGCACCTGGTCTGGTCTTTCTCTGTCCCGCCCCAGACTCTGTTGTTGCCCATCCTATCAACCTTCGTCCGTCCCCTCGAACCATGGACCTTTAACCCTCGAGATCCACCGAGTCCAAAACATCACACTATCTACCTACTTAGTTACTTTTCTTCCACAATAACCCCCCCAGATTCATCATACACAGCCAGTCTATCCACCTGTACTGCACTGCACTGTATTTGCAAACAAAAAGTTGGCCGCTTTCTAGTAGCCATTTTTTTAACATCATTGTTCATACAAAAAGGCTGCTAGTTAGTACTCTTTTTTGCATTTGCATTTGCATCCAAGACAGACAATACCTGTACGCCGCGAAACACATGCGAACCACTTGCGCATCCATTCATCTGCACCGCACGGAATCACTTGCACAGCTTGCCCAGCTTGCACAGAGAGCTAGCACGTAACTCTCCTTGGCCATATTATTGGTCCCCTGCACACCATCCGCCACTCTCATCGAACCGAGAGCATTGCCTATTCTTATCTGGCACAACCGTTGCATTTGCTCAGTCGCGCCCTCGCTGCCTGCTGCTTGCTGCTTGCAATACTTCATAAAAGACTCTACACGGTCTTTTATATGTCCCAATTCCAGATTTGCCGACTCATGAGATTCTCCCCCGATGGCTGATCAATGTATTGTCTGTCTAGACAATCTAGACGTGCACCAACCGTCGCCACCTCCACCATCACCGCCTCCCGACACTCCCCATCATGGTCATGGCATCGTGCAGCCTGCATCTTCCACATCCGCCCCCACTACTGCCCATGATGGAGCAACGTCCCCATCGTCAAGTCACACCAACGATGATGCTGGCGGCAACAACATCACCACCACCACCACTAGAATAACAACAAAATCTCCTGGAATCAACGACAATGATAAAATCGCTGTTATCCAGGTTTGCGGCCATATCCTCCATGATTCCTGTTTGAGAGAATGGACTGGAAAAGCCAACAGTTGTCCCATCTGCCGCCAATCTTTTCATTTGGTGCATGTTTACGACAAAGTTGGGGGTAAGTCGCTTGATGCACCAACCATACACTATAGAATTAAGCTAACCATACACGCAAAAGGTACCTTAATCAATTCCTACAAGGTCGAGGACAAGAAGCAAATTGCCGAATTTGACCCACAAGCATGGCTTGACGAGAATCCCGAAGACGAGGAGGAAGTGCGACCGTGCCCGATATGTAATAACGCGGACCACGAAGATGTCCTTCTCCTTTGCGACAGCTGCGATGCACCATACCATACATACTGTGTTGGCCTGGATACTGTCCCTCGCGGCCACTGGTTTTGCCTAGAATGCTCCGAGGAGGCCGCTGAGTTACTCGCGGCCGAGTTGGATGATCCGGACGTAGCGGCCAGTGGCCTTGCTGGTTTGTCCGATGGCCGTTCGGATTACTTGCCACGTACGCAAGCGACTATGCGACGTGCCAGGCAACGAGCTCGTTCAGATGAATGGCAAGGTGCCTGGGGTCAAATTGCAGGCCGTGTGTGGGATGCCCTTAACATCGACCTAGATAATCATGAGGATGATGAGGCATTGCATCATTATCGAAGGTCACAGCAGCGCAGCGAGAGAGAGCGACGCGAATACCAGAGATGGCAGCAACGTCTTAACATCGCAAGTCGTCTTGGCGCCCACGATGTTTTCGCCGAGAATCTTCCCATTGTTGCTCCCCAGCAAAGTTCCAGGCAACCACCGCCACAAGCACCACCCCCGCAAGAGAGTCGCGAAGAGAAGCAAGCGTGGGGAGCCTTGGAGAAGGCCATGGAAGCTGAGGCTCCAAATCCGCCCAGCCCGAACCAGCGAAAACGTAAAACCCGTTCTGTGACGGCATCTCCTATTGAACCTCCTCCACCAGAGAGGAAGCTTAAACGTCCTAGAACAAGGCGGGTACCCACCCAATCCGAAGCATCTTCATCCAACCAAGCTCCAGCGCAAAATGCGGAGCTTGCACCCATCGGACCATCGACGAGCGGTAGAGCTCGTTCACCTGTACAGAACCCGGAAGGTCCCTCGTTTCTCTCTTCCCTCCTGAAAGAGGTCGAGATGAGCACAGCGTCAGATGATGAGAATATCAGGGCGCTTTTGTCGACGGCAAAGCCTAATGCGGATCCGCATTCGCCTGTAACTTCACCTTCACCATCTGGCTATAGCAGTCCACGAGCGCTGTCAATGACACCACCGCCCCGCGGAATCAATGATCGTCCTGGTTCGCCACTTTCTCTTAGCTCAAGGATAGAACCGATCTACCCTCCGGCGAATTATGTCGTTGCTAGAGATAGTGGAGAGCACAGTGATTCGGAGTCGCGGCCACGCCATCAGCAACATCACATAACTAATGGTGCGCCTATATCGCTAGAGATCCGACAACCAAGACCACGGCGATGCAGACCTGTAGATATTAGCAGTAATCTTGTGCACTCGCCCGATGCATCGCCAACACGTACCGATCTTCCGTTTGAGATGAAGGAGAGCATCAGCGGCATCGTTAAGGACGCGCTTAAGCCGCATTGGAAATCCGGACAACTCACGGCAGATCAGTACTCTAGCATTAACCGCGATCTGAGCCATAGGCTTTATAAGGAAGTCTCCGAACAAGAGCTCGACGACCAAGCCCGAAGTCGTTTCGAAAAGATTGCCACCAAAGAGGTCGCACGAGCTGTCGCCGATATCAAGACGTGATGTCGCTACTTTTTGTAAGAAAGCATGGGAATGGCGCGTACTTGAGCTGGGCATTTCGTGGCGTTCTACGAGTGTACAGGGATTTGAATCTTAGTCCAGCTGCCCCTTGTCTACCAAAGTGACATTGAGATACCCCGGTCCGGCTTGTTTTGTTTTATTTACGCTGCATTGAAGCTTCACTCGATGGTGTTCTTGGCTCATATATCATGGCATTCTGCTTACGGCGTGCGCTTTCCACATGTAAACTTATGGGCGAACAGGACATGCATATGGTACGGAGACGGGCGTTTTCAATAGAGGATGTTAGAATCGCCCGTACGGGCTTATCGGATATAACGGTCGGCGGAGCATGTATAAACTACTTACATGTAGACAGCGTGTATGGAGTGACCAGGACATCGAGTTTTGGAGACAGTTTATTTATACAAGTTTCTAAACAGTGCGTAGCTTTAATACTTTAAGGAAGACATGAATAGTGATCCGGTAGGTAGTTGAGACAATATTTCTGTAGTGACAATAATAAGATAGATACTTAGATGGCCTACCCCGTGTAAGGGACATATGCAGGTACACTACTACAGTGCAGTGCAATTTAGTTTGCGTTTTGCCAGGGGGATAATGGATAGGTACTTGGTCGGACCGATGACAGCTGGAAGAAGCGTGAACAGCAAGGTAATCGTTCCTTTTAACTTGGGTGTTCACCCGACGACATACGTTATGCTGCCTGGAACTGACATTTCACACCGAAACTAATTTACGCCATAGCCGTCTTATTTATCTATTTATTTATGATTAGGTGATAAGGTTTCGTACCGGTGCTCATACACACGATCCTACACCCTACCTAAACGCCCCTCATGCACTGAGCGCTCTATATCCATTGATTTACGCGTTCTTCCGACTTCACTCACCAACAACACCGAAACCATGGAAGACAAGAAATCCGAACTCCTGCAATACGCACGCGAGTACGCCACGGCGAACAAAGACCTCTACGAGCTCCTGTCCGTGTCGGCCGATGCGGCGCAGCCCGAGGTCCACCGCGCGTGGCGCAAGGCGTCGCTGAAGCACCACCCGGACAAGGCGAAGAACTTCGACCCGGAGATATGGCAGCTGTTCGAGCGGGCGCGCGATGTTCTCTCGTTGCCTGAGGCGCGCGCCGCGTATGATTCGGCCCGTGCGGCCGCCGTGCAGGCCCAGAAGGCGCGCGCCGCGCTCGACGCCAAGAAGAGGGCCATGATCGACGATCTGGAGGCTAGAGAACGCGGCGTCAAGCGGAAGGGCGGCGAGGAAGAGGGAGAGGGGGATATGAATGGGAGACATATGATGACGGCGGCGGAGAAGAGGACTCTGATGGAGAAGGGGCGGGAACACCTTGAGAAACGCCGGCGAATGAAGGAGGAGGCTGAGGCTAGGGAGCGCACGAGGATGGGAGAAGATGCGCTGGGTGGAGGTATTGCGCGGAGAGAAGCAGAGCGCCGGTCGACGCAATCCAACTCTACCCAGATACCTGCCTCCTCTACCACATTCCCGTCTACGAATAACGGGACGGAGCATATGGATACGCAGCAGCAGCAGCAGCAGCCAACAGACGAATATGACGAGCGGATAGCGGATATCGAGCGTAAGCTGCGAGAGCGCAAGGCCGAGAAGGCGGCACGGAAAGCGGGGAAGAAGAGCAGCAAGGCTCGAAGAGACGAACACGATCATAGCGTCGTGGAGAAAGATAGCGAGCCTACTATTACTACTACCACAGCAACAACTACTACTGCTGCACCACAATCTACCCCCACTGCAGAGAAACCCGCCTCACTATCTACATCAATCCCTACTACACAACAGCCTCTCAAATCGAACCCCGTACCGGGGAATTTCTCCTCGACAATGGCGAAACTGCGCGCCGCCCAGAGGGAAAAGGAACGCAGGAAAGCCGAGGCCGCTGCTGCGGCCACTGCGACGACGGCGTCAGATGGGTAACCGATAAGACAAAACGAATTCAAACAAAAAAAAGGGTTGAAGAAAAGTCAAGGATGGGGCATTAGAACCAGTATGATACGAGTTACGGATAAAACGTCTAGTGTACGATGGAATTTCGTTAAGGAGCCGGTTCACATAGACGAGAGGCAAGAGGGTCGGTTTTGTCATGATACCCACGATAAATAGATGCACACAGTGATACCCCGAAACACCGCTCAGCGGCAAATCAAACTCATTATTAATCCTACAAGCTTCATTTCACATCGTGGTTTTCCCATAAAAAGTGTCTTTCTTGTATAAGTACAAAGATAAGTCTCTTCTATACATGACGGTCTATTTTAACGCTCTGAGGATGATTCTAACATCCATACTCTGGGCACATTTCTGACCATCCTAAACAGGTAGGAGACATCTTTTTGACATTGTATAAATACAACCTAGAAGACTAGCTAGACTGGTCACTTAGAGTGTAGAGTCTGCCTCCTTTAGTAATCTCTTGTTCTTGAACTCATCGCTAATACACCTCCCAAAAGCAAACTGGTTCCGTACGCTGTGATACGACATTATGTGGTTTGATGCGAGTATGGAGATGGTGATATACAACTGCATGACCATCTGGAGTCGCTGTATCAAGGCCCATTCCTCCCATGCCAGTATCTGTTCAGGCTGCGAAGTTTGTGTTGTGCTGCATTTGTCTTCTCTTGTGCTGTGGGTTGTCGCTGGGGGGTATCTCTATGCTGTGCCAATGCACTCAACCGCCTACCTGGGGAAATTATGTTATTGGGTAGACTATCATTCTTCTAGGGATTGCATCATCCAACCATCTCCTACGGTCCCAAAACTTTCGTTGTGTAGACTTCTCGGCCCTGCAAGTAAATATTTCGAAGTATTCCAAATGATATATCATTCTTGACAGCATTTGTGTTCTGAAGAGGAAAAGAAATGTGAGGTTACGATTTCGTCTCGGTTTCATCCCATCCCCATACTTGGGACAGGTACTTCTGCATATTGACTCGCTTACTGCGCATTTCAACCATCCAAGGATGCTCGAGCATCCTCCACGGAGTCGCGCGACGAGTCGGCTCTTTCTCAAGGCTACAATAGTCTTCGTTAGCCTTTTCTGTTTTCAATTTTCGACCGATCTGGTTTTGGCGGATGGTAATTTCGATATAACATACCAGCATTCAATAAAATATTTGAAACTATCGCTCCAGAAGATATTTGCGTCGGGTTCGTCCTTCAGCTTTGGTATCGGCTGGCGCACAATATATGTTAAGAGGTCTATAAGACCGGCTTTAGGTTGCATTTCTGTCCCATCAGCAGGAAATGGGAAGCGGTGCTGTGCTACTTCGAGAAGTGTAACCCCGGTAGACCAGACATCGGAAGTGATTGTATAAGTTTGACCAGTAATTCTCTCTGGCGCCATGTAATAGCTTGTGCCAATGAATGTATTAGCCTCGCCTTTTGTGCCGAAATCGCCAGACACGCCAAAGTCGCAGAGCTTGACTTCACCGGTGCGACATAGTAAAATATTTGAGGGTTTGATATCGCGGTGTATGATCTTCTTTTCGTTTAAATAGGTGAGACCACCCAACACACCTTCTGCGATCTTGCCAAGGACTTTCTCTCCTGTCCGTCCGCCAAGTTTCTTGACCTCCTTGTAGATGCTGTCGAGAGATCCGCCCTCGCAGAACTCCATGGCAATCGAGATTGTAGCAGTTGCAGGGTCAACAAAAGCTCCGTAATAGCGGCAGATATGCTCCGATGCACACTCCTTATTGAAGTTGATCTCCCTCATGATTTGTTTTTTTACATCAGGGTTAGGATTAGTAGTGATAACCTATATGCACGTTAGCATCATCGCAAAGAAAAGGCATAATAGCGGGCGAGGGGGACGGACCTTCAACGCGAATATCGCCTTGCCCCCTTTGAGTTGGCATCGAGTGACTGCGCCTCCGGCACCTTCGCCAAGGCTACCAAGCTCGATAATACGCCCCTCCATACTAGCGATCCTCCAGCACTCGTCATCGTCTAGCTCATCGACATCAGCAGTCCTGGCTTTGTCCAACGATAGTTTGTCGAAGCTGTTCTCCAGCCCGTGCATGCTTCCGTCTCGCTCCATCCCAACACCCCCTTCGCTTCTTTCCGAGTAGATAGATCCAACCGCAGAGATTGGATCAGGAGTACCCTGCGGCCGTGATCCGATGCCATATTGTGACGCAAAGGAGAGAGCGGAGAACTGGGAGCCTGCGGAGGTAGGATTACTGGCTCTCCCGTCTAGAGGTCCGAAACTGCCGGATCTCGAGTGCGCCGCACTACTTTCGCTACCACCGCTAGCTGACTGCCCCGGTTGGATTGATGGACGAGTTTGCTCGTACGGTGCAACGGTGCTCCCCATAGGAGTCGCAACGTGAACGGTAAGCTGCGGTCGTGTCGGACCACCAGCCACAGCCGTGCCCACTGACTTGACATTGGGTGATGGGGGGATGGCCAGACCCAGTCTAGGAGTCCGAGCCCCGCCAGGACGACCGCCGAGAGCTGGTCGAAGCGGTGCAGGAGATGACATGATGGCTATGGGAGCTGAGGTTGGCGGTGTGCCTACGATAGGGGCTGCTACGGCGGTGATGTCACGCGAGGCGGTCGAGACCTTGAGGAGAGCAAAAGGTTAGCATGGCGTGAGGATGGAAAGTATTCTTTCTTCTTGGTCTTGTTCCTGGTCCTCCGTGCGAGGGCTTATGAGTGTTCTCGAGACAAAGGAGATGAGGGAAGGAGGCCGGCGATAGCCAGGGAAAAAGAAAAGGGAGAGGGAAGGAAGCTGGTTGCTTACATTGAGTGCCACAGGCTCGGGAGCCTGGGAACTGGAGATGTGCTCAGACATGGATATTAACTTCGGTACGCACAACGCCTTCTGCAGCCACGGGTATGCAAGTGGTGTTGGCACGCGGCCGGTTTGGTTCGAGCACAGCAGAGCAGGATTAAAGGGCCGAGCCTGACTCTGTTACGCGATGGGCCGTTGTGAGAGAAAGGCCCCGAGTGGGTTACACGGCGGCGCGGGACGACGAACAGACCGACGGATGGACGGACGAACGAACAGAAGAGCCTCGAGACGTCAAAGCCAGCCAGCCAGCCAGCCTACGTGGTATGTATACCGCGTATATATGGGGTAGCAGGGGCGGGCTGCCTACTGAGTAAGGTAGGAGGACAAGACAGGTAGACAGGTAGACAAGGTACGGGCGGGAGGTGGCGTATGTGTAGAGTGTACACTGACTGCTCCAGCTGCAGTGTAGAGTGTAGAGGAGACGGGATGTTCCTCCCAAGCTCAGATGGTGTCCAGTGCCCGGTTGAAGTTGGGTAACAGGATCTGTATGGAAGTTCAGGTATCCAGGCGGCGCGAGACAGGTGGCGTGAAGAGGCAGAAGACGAAATGTAAAAAAGGCCACCACCGATATGAACGAGAGGCTGTCCCAAGAACCCTGGAAATGAAGAAGATGAAGATGAAACTTGAAATTAAAATGAAATGCAAATGGCAAACAACAAATTGCGTTGCAAATAGGAGAGGAAACAAGAATGTTCGTGTGGTTGACCGATTGATTGTCTTCGAGGTGTCGAGGTTTCCCCTCCCTCCAACATGCTGGTGCTTAGGTAGATAGAGAATGCTCCTCGCCATCTATGCACAGTATATATCTGGTGCAGGTACAACCGCTAGTACCTACAGTACCTCCCTAGGTAGGTACAGTATATAGCGTATGCCGTATGCGTAGTGTAGGTACGCATGCCTGTCAGTGTACCTACGCAGTAGGTAGTGTGTTTGGGGGTGAGGGGTTTGGGGGGTGGTGGGTGGTGGGTGACAGGGGTCCTTGTTTTCGAGATGGTCCGGACCGATGGACCAATGGACAGTTGGTTACGGCTCGTCCTGCAGGCTGGAGCTCCTTACTTACTTACCTACCTAGGTACCTATCTGCGTAGTAGGACCTGTAGAGCAACTGCATCCACGGAGCATAGGTAGATTATTGGTCGGCTTTCTTTGGCCGTGATATCAGTTTATTAGTAGACGGTATTGTTCGACGGCCAGTCACAGCCAAGTGCTCTCTGTCTCTCAGAGATGCGTTTCAGTGACCCCATCTGTGCTATGTACGTGATTCCTTCAGACACGGTGTACCTACAGACACTTCTCTCGTTACGCTCGACTGTGGTCCCTCTTCTTCTTTCTTACATACACACTAAGTGTAGGTTTGTCCCTGGCCTGTATCGAGATCTAGGTCGGCGGCGCTGATCCATTTCGGGACAAATCCCATACACGTGTACGTACCAAGCATGCGGGTGCATCGTAGTGTAGCTAATAAGCACATCGAGTGTGGATGGTGGCGTGTCTCTCCTAACACCAATCCAGAACGAACCCAAGAGCTGTGCAGAGACACCTCGGCCGGACCGACGAATGCCTGCCCAGCTATGGCTACTTATGGCGTAATGCGTGATGTGGAATCTGGCCCTCTTTGTTTCGGATATCAATATGAGACAAGTCTTCGGCGGCTAACGAATGGAAATGCAATAAGCTGACAGCGAGCGATGCCATCCAGCCGCCCATATTACGTACAATATGCGCAGATAGCTTACAGTATGTCTACTGACGGTAACGAAGACCTCGAAGCGCCTGAGATTACTGTAAATCTACCTACCTAGTAGAGCCAACAAACAACCACACAACCACGGTAATAGACTCGGAAAAGAGGTCCGAGAGCTGCAAAAGCATAGCTACCAAGTGGGCATCTGGACAACATACAGCACCAACAGCCAGACGTGCACTACCAGTACCAAGCATCACCACGGCGGTAGAAGCGCTCAATGGCCAAATGAGATGCCAGGTTCGTCCTCAAACCAAGACTCGTCACAAGGCAATGCCCATTGGTTGGCCGAGTCAGCCCCCTGTAATGATCCCCATATGTACCAGGGCTAGGTATGAGGATAAGCTATGCACTACGGTACTCGTACCCAGCAGACACTGCCAATCGCGTCTGGCACCATCTTCTTTCTTAGATGAGCTTCGAATCCAGCACACGTCCCGCGCGTCAGTGGCGTTCGATATCCTTCGAGATGGCACCGGCTACTAAGCGTGAGAAGCCATCAAGACTACATGGCTACGCAGTAATCAATGCCAGTAATGTACAATGTATACAGCATCGCTCCCTTTTTCTTGCAGATGCGGTTCATCGTTCATCCATGGAAGCTGAGTAGTATCACATATACACTCCGTCAGGCGCTGCTTGTTGTTAGTAGCCAAGACCAGGATCTGCTATGCATCTGCATTTGGAAATGGCACTGGCTGAGGCCTGCCTGTGTGTCGCGTGCACTCTGATCTGTGAATGATGAATGGCTGGCGGGATATGCCATACCACTTCCAAAGAAAAGAAACCCACCCTCGGATGCTGACACGCTGCGTTGAACAAACAGACCCCAAACAACCAGCTTCTGATGATTAATATGACTGCGTTGACTTAGAGGATGGGGGTCTAGTCTCAGCTTTGGGGTCCGAGGATTTCAATGCTCCGTACAAAACAACAACGAACCCAATTCGAGGGAGTCATGTATCTTACCATAGACAAGAACAGCTGTTAGTGAAACACAAGAGATGGAGGGCTATACTGATCCTGTTATTGCTCACATGGTTGATCGAGACGGGACAAGATTACAAGTTTAATATGCATATCAAAGCCGTCCGAAGACCAACAGTAAGTCCGGTCATTGCCTACGACTAAGAAAAGGGTGCCTGCCGATCTATACATTGTTTGAAGTGTGTTGATTCCAACGTCTGCATCTTCGAGGTTCTCGGCCTCAGACGGTCTAAGCTGCTGTACCTGATCTAAAAGAAGCAAAAGCATCGCTGCCCCGTCACCAACACTGGCTAGCTTCTGTGACTGGTAGGTAGGAAAATGAGCTGACCTTGATAGTTGTATCGTATTGTGTATTATTATTATCATTGCGTTGCCTACATGTTTATTCTTTTCTATGTAGTAGTTGATTAGCGTAGACGTGATTTATTGCTACGGAAATACCTAAACTACAGTCAACTGCATCGACGGGACCAGATAATGTGTGTTTATTGCCAATGGTTACTTGTGATAGAGAATCTGTTCCTTTACCTCTACCTCGACTGGTAATGTACCTACCTGTTAACCTACCTAGGTACCTAACCTACCTACATAGGTGGGTAATTTACCTACGCAGTAGATAGTTGCACACTGCTAACAACAGGTATGGGCACTAGGATAGTGGACCCAATGGCTGATAGGTCTATAGACGCGCGCGCTTATATCTAGTTGAGTGGGGCGAGAAGCTTGCTTGCCGGTTATTGGTCTAAACTTGAACTTGATACCCACACTGTACTGCTGCTGCGTTGTGCATGAAAAGACCCACCCATCCCACCTTGAGCCAAGTGCAGGGTCATTATCGTCGTTATCAGAAATTTATTCTTTTTTCAATACAGATTGCTGCTTCACTATCTGATCTAGACCCGAATTGCATTGCATCGCCCAAACAACTGGTTGGGTCTAGCATATCTGGAATAATCTCATTTGGAATCGGTGACCCTAGCATGTCATCCGTCGCAGATCCCGAAAGTGACCCGGAACATGGCAGCTTGAGCCAGCCCAGCCCAGCCGGCTCCGAGTCCGAATCTGAGTCCGATTCCCTTGACAATGCTGCTGCCCGCAAACGCCGTAGGCTGTCTAGTGACTCTATGTCGAGAGGAGACCTGCTTTCCTTGTCGGTAAATGTGCCATCGAGAGTAAAGCCGAGGACTGCCACAACTCAGGCCCCGGAAGCTATCCCTACACCCGTGACTGTTGCCGAAACTCACGTTGTCGTCCCTGGAACTTCGTCGTTGTCTTTCCAGGACTTAAGTCTGAGGCCATGGCTGACTCAGAGTTTGAAAAACATGGCTATACATCGCCCTACTCGTATTCAGCAGCTCACCATCCCTGCTATCCTAGAGGGCCGTAATGTGATCGGCTCATCGAGGACAGGTTCCGGTAAAACAGGTTAGTTTAAATGTGAATCCCCAATACCCGTAGTGGTAACTCCTTCTCACACCAAGACAGTGGCGTTTATGGCTCCGATTCTCCAGCTGTGGTCTCAAGACCCAAGCTCGATATATGCTGTAGTTTTGACTGCTACGAGAGAACTTGCTCTGCAAATTCAGCAACAAGTCAAGGCTATAGGTGCAGTGAGGTCGCTGAAAACGCTCCTCATTACAGGCGGAGAAGACATGCGTCAGCAAGCAATAGAACTCGCTCAACGTCCACACATTGTGATAGCGACCCCTGGCCGCTTAGCTGATCATATTAAATCATCTGGAGAAGACACCATTGCAGGTCTAAGGCGAACTAAATTCGTTGTCATCGATGAAGCTGATCGAATACTTGCCTCAAATGGGCCTGGCAGTATGCTACCGGATTTAGAGGTGGTCCTCGGAGCACTACCTCCATCAACTCAGAGACGTAAGTGATGCTACCATATCTTTTCCTTTATATCATTTGACATTCTAGTCCCCACGTAAAGGGGCAAGGAGCCATTATTTTATGTCTCAGACT
Source organism: Xylaria sp. FL1777 (assembly GCA_022578965.1). Lineage (NCBI taxonomy): Eukaryota > Fungi > Ascomycota > Sordariomycetes > Xylariales > Xylariaceae > Xylaria > Xylaria sp. FL1777. The sequence continues at coordinate 578,285 of MU400515.1, forward strand.
ACGAACACTATCCTCTAACTTTCTAGTAGAAACACTCCTTTACACAGCAACTATAACGCCCGAAGTCAAAGCTCTAAAGAATATGCCGGCCAAGCCTGGCAAGAAAGGGGCTTATGTGTGCGAAGTGGACATAGATAAATTAGCAGTTCCAGATACCCTACACCAGATGTATCTGCAAGTCAATGTCACTCACAAGGAGTATTATCTTCACGCATTCCTTCTTACCGATGCAAACGTAGAAAGGTCGCTCATCATCTTCTGCAACCGTGCATCGACAGCTCAATGTACGCGAGTCCTCAACTGTGTCTAGCCTAGTTGCTCGACAATACCCATATCCCTCGTTTATTATAGAGCAAGTGGCACTAACCTATTCGCCACAGATCTTCACCACCTGCTACGGCTCCTAGATCATCGTGTTACATCTCTTCACTCGAAGCTTCCCCAGCGCGAAAGGACGTCAAACTTGGAGCGATTTAGGGCTAAGGTAGCTCGCATACTCGTGGCTACGGATGTAGCAAGTCGTGGATTGGACATACCGGAAGTATCCTTAGTTGTCAACTATGACATTCCACAAGAAGCGGTGGATTATATTCACCGAGTAGGTCGAACAGCACGAGCTGGTCGCAGAGGTGACTGTGTCTCGTTCGTCGGCCAGCGTGATGTCGAGCGAATCCATAATATAGAAGAAAGGGTTGGCGGCAAGCAGATGGAACAGTGGAGGGAAGAGGGTGTTAACTTAGAAACACGGTTCATCCGCGACCATATGAAAGTCGTCAGCGAGAAGAAACGAGAGGCATTGCTGAATATTGAGGAGCATAGGGAAGTTGGTGGCAAGAGGAAGAAGACGAAGCTACGACTGCAGTGACAGCCTGCTACTAGCAGTCTACCTGGATTAATGGCCCGGAGTTAGAGGTACAATATCTAAAAGCATAGAGTCATGTTCGGCACATCCAATGCAATTACAGAATCATAGTAAATGAAGCAGCAAGTCTCGCGTGATATCCCTTTGATAGATTAGATATGAGACGTGTGCTAGTGTCATTGGGCTAGAACGCAAAACCACGAGATAGCCGCGGGAAGCTCACATTCCTGCATAGCTATGCTCAGCCCTCAAGATGCCAGGTGGTTTCGAGAAGGCCTGAATCACACGGCCTCGTCTCTTCTAGCCTGGGGCTTGGACCTTATAGATCCACACTTAATTAATAGCTTCAGGCTCTAAACTCCGTCCACGTTGTTCTTCAGAATCGGTCTCGGCCCCGCGTCTCGGTTGGCAGTCTCGGTTCGCTCACTCCGGGTCAACATTCTATGCCGTTCGCGTGAAGATGATTCTCACACACTATCTAGGTAGCGCAGTCACCAAAGCACGCAGAGACAAGATTAATAGCCCAGATGCATTCCAGTACCGCATTTTTAGCTAACTTGCATGCGTTCCGGATCATTAATGTGAGATACCTATTACTTAGTTGCTTGATGTATAGCGCATTACACCACATCATATTGTACTGTGACAGAATAGACCCTCAGGTCCTTTTCTTAGGGTCGCCGAACTCGAATCGTTGTCTCAAGCACGTCCCTCCGTCTTCCTCCCGCTTCAAATTGATACTGGTACTCGATGACTAGACGGAATAATCCGACTATTATCCTGGATTGAAGACAGCCACATCATAAATGAAAGGGGTGGCGTCAGCCATAAGGTCATAAACCACGCTTTCCAAAAGCTACAGCTAGTGAGCAAAAGGTGACAGGTATACCCGAGTCCCCAAAAATATTGCACTTTTATGGTTATGATATCGGCAGCTGTCACGAATACAATAGTAGATAAGGCATAATAGGATTGTATCACATTTGCTTTACGAGATTGTCTCATACTTATCACATATCATGTGGCGCACAATCCTAGCCTTCTCTCATCCTCTCATCCACATATCTACATGTACGATAGATTGAATGTGACCGGCAGATAAACAAGCAAAGGGGGACATCACGCCATGTCCCAATGGCCTGGATTCTAGCCTGGATATCCCGAGAGCCTGGGTCGAGGTACGCTAAAGAGAAAAAGAAACCAAAAGAAGAAACCAAAATCTCACCTCCTGCAGTCCAGGTACCCCAGAAAAAAGTCTAAAAAAGAAAGCCGAAGAAGCGTATCATGTAAGCCGAAATACTCTTTTCGGAAAATGATCAAACTCTGAGATTGCTAGTATCAGAGTCTTTGCCCTTAGTCTAAGAAGAGGTTATCTTTTAATTTTACGATATTTTCACGCGCCCACTCAAGTATAGTCTAGCGGCTCTAGCCCTATGACATCCATTAAGTAAGTACGAGGGCGTTGGCGGGATTCGGGCAGCACACTGAGACCCATTGATTAATAATGATAACTGATAGTTCAATACTGTGTCTCAGAACTAATGTGTACACTTTGTAGATTGTACTGTTTTGATCGCCGATTAATAGACCATTGCCTAAATCAGTATCGTCTGTATTTCTTACATTAGTAGTGTATACCTTATATGCTGTAGATAGTTACACGGCATTTAGTTTACGGTATATCGTATAGGTACCGTATTTGATCCATCTCAAGGAGTGTTCAAGTCTGCCTTGGAGCCCAATATAAAAATTCCGTAGCCATGGTACTGGGAGCGCCAATCTCGCAGCGACGCGTCTCCAGCTAAACGGCCATCACCTGCCACTATCACTATCACCGCTGATCTCATGCTGACACGGTATTGCCGCTAGTTCCCGAGACGGTTTGAGACTTTCGATACTACTGTATCTATATCCCATCAGCCACAAATACTAGTGTAATTCATCACCCCAGAAACGTTCATGAACCAATAAGCCCGTGCTGGAGTGTGTACTACGTAGAGAGCCAACTCAGACGTGGCCTGATGATCACCAACCAAAGAACCAACCAAGAGAGGCTAGTATCGCTGTTAGCATAACGGGTTTTGGGACCCGGAGCCTTATAGGTTTAGAGCTTTGTACATTAGTTGAATGATATTGGCTGGCTGGCTACGAGGTATGAGAGGCTAAGATGTTGCATTAGCCCAAGAATAGTCTGGGGTGTCTTGGCGAAACCAGAACCACGGGGTCGGAACAGGGACGGTGAGACCCTGGCCAAGTGAGCTCGGCCACGCCACGGCTTACACTATCCGTACTTATACACGGAACTCTAGGGCTGATGAAGGACGAGAAGGTGTGTGGGGAGGGTATAGATTACGCAGCGCACACCGCCGATGCTATACAGATACACCATTGCCCACTCCTGTAAGTGGAGGGCGCGCCGCGATGCTCGCGTGTCACGTTGCGTACCTGAAAGGAGTCAATGGGCCCGATGTTTATTTGTTTGCTTGTTTGAGGCCCGACGGCGACGGAGCGGCATGAATCAGCCCTAGAATCCCACAGCCGTGTAATTAATGTAGGACTACAACGGTAATTTAGATAAAATCTGTTAGTGGAAACGGGCGGCCAAGAATAGCGTGAGGATAAATGAGATGGAATCAATGTAGACGAAATTTGACAGCTGCTGACAAGGGAGGGAATCAACAATGTGATTCCAGAGCAACGGTGAATACCGTAGCATACAAATGTAAATAAAAACAGATCTTCAGGGAACTTTTCAAGACATCTCACGCGGCTAATCGCAATACCGTTAGTTGTGTCATCACAAAGACATTGTGTAGTGTATAGGTCGTTCCGGAAGGGAGATATTGCGATGGACAGGTCAGATGAAGTCTCACGAGAGAACTATCACGACAGGACCGTCCACACACACAAACCCCCCCCCCTTCCTCGTCAGCGTCGGAGTGGGGGGTTGCCCCAGAAATCAGAAAAATTCGGTGCGTGAGATAATATCACCCATCCAAGCCGTAAAGCCACGAGGCCGCCCTATCGTGTGTCAAGGGGGTCGCACGCCATGGCTCGTTCTGACTGGTCCTTTGCCGAGCGAGACGAAAAGTCCTCCCAATTCCCCTCTGCCCCATCACAATCTTCCGATGCCCAAAAAAGCCCCCATGTCCACCTACGCTGGCACTCACTAGGCTGAATCGTATCGCGGTCGGGTTTCCGAGGGCTTGGGAGTGATCAACGTGGCGTGAGATTCGACCAGGGCGCTATGTAAGGGGTGTAGGACACGATACCCACGATGTCATATGTTCCTGCATTTGCTCTCATTTCTCACGACGGTACAGCGGTACGTACTGTATTGTATGTATGTACGTCGGGTACCTACATCGTGAGAAGAAAAAAAATGAAATACCGGTACACTAACCCCAGGAATATGAAATGAGCCGGATGCCTATCCAGTTAAGCGTAGGACGCAGAGATATGCGGTAAACGAAGTTCCGGTAGCCGACGACGCGATAATCGCGAATTGCATACGACTTTCTCTATCAAGATTCCATAAACCCCATATGATTCCAAACTGGTGTGACCTTCCGAGGGTGATTACAATAAAAAAAAAGGGCGTGAATAGTAATCTGCATGTCTTAGATCGCTTCCCGCTTCGGCGCTCGCATAAGTACATTATTCTACACTATCTATCTACAGCGCCGGTCTAGAGAGCAGTTGAGGCTTAAGAATCCACCTAGGGGACTCGGTTATATCTAAACTTTATTCTCCCTTAGACCGTGGATGCTGTCTAGCTCCATATGAGGCTGACCTCTAGACTACGCTAGCCGATGTTTTGGGTTTTCAGATTCGGGATTACGCGCGCACACTTGGCCCGGCACCCATATCCTTTATGGACATTTCGCCGTAACAGCTGAAAGACAAGGCTGATGTGGTGTTAGCTAGTCAACCAAGTTAGATATAGGTGTGGTGTAAGGGTTGATATTTCATGGGTTGAAGAGGTCATTGATAAGGTCTAGAGCACCAATTGAATCAATACTATGTCGTTAATTCGGGTCGCTCCATAACCGTGAATCGGCTTTTCTTTCCTCTTTAGCCTATGACCTATACGTATAAACCCACTTCAATGGTAGTCTATCAATAGCACAAATGTAATACAATACCTAGCAGTGTCGTTGCCGCTGTCAAAGGGGGAGTGAGCTGCAGTTTGAGGTTGATGACAGGAGATCATAATTCCACAACGCGATTGCATAAAGCTGGATTAGAAATTAAGCATTGTCATGCCGTCACCAGCGACCCTGAATCCCCAGATCCTCCTGGGTACCTGATTTGAATGGTAATACGGCATAAGGCTGGTATTATTGTATGGATATGGTATAAAAAGGCTAAATTGGTACATTAATTACGTATCTATCCTATATCATAATGCCTTTGACGCCCCATAAACTTCTCGGTACTTATTACAGCTGACAAGCAATGCTTCCTATATCGTGCCGCGTTGGGGCGTCACGTCACATCGGCTCGCAAGATTTGCTCATCAGAATCGTCGGGCGGCTGCATTGCACCTGAAGGTTACATCGATGATGAGCTGAACACTGCATGGTCAGCCAGACATGCAGATGCGAAAGGTATGGACCATGCAGCGAAAGTTTCTCGAAGCCGTCAGCGTCTCCGTCATTGTAACCTACCCCAGCGCCTTTTCCATCGGGAAGCGAACAGGCACTGTAGCAGCTGGGGAAATCAAGAGAACTGGGAAAGTCCAAAAGCCGAAGCAAAGTATTCTCATTATTTCGTATTTTGAGGTGAATTGTGGAGTCTGATATTAAATAAAACTACTAAAAAAAAAGAGGCGTTGAACAAGGGCAGAGATATATTGTGAAAAACAACATCGTAGGGACAATTATAACCCGGCTCCGATTTTCCTTTGATCAGATATCGGGATAGTGATCGGAGGAAACTCGGGCGCGAAAAGAAGCGCGGCAGAGGCCGATATTCATCGCGCAACGCAACGCAACTTAACGTGCTCATCAGATTGACTCGGGATTAGGACAGCCAATTCGTATCGTGCTCTAAACCCCGGAGTACGACGGCGTTTGTCGACTTATCACTTATCAGTAACTTATCTAAAAGTGCAACGCATAGTACATATGCCGCGCAGATGCATCTATCACCATGATTCATTTAGTCGTCCAATTGATGAAGTGTGGCTCCATCGCGACGATGAAGCTCGTTGTTGTGTATGCGTAAGCCATACATATACATAAGTATGTAGTATAGTATCGGTTTCTGTACCAGCATACGCAGTAGTAGGTATATACTAGTAGGTATATATGGGGTGGGTTCCATTATAATTTCGTGGCCTGTTCACGTCAGAAAAGCGATTGGACGCAATTCGACAGACTGAGGCGGTGCTGCTCTCCCACTGCTACGTTGCTGGCTTATGGGCGGGCTGCCGTCACCGCCAGATCGCCTACAACTACCGCCATAAGGCGGGCGATAGGATATGGGGCGTTGCCAATGCATTTCCCAAGGAGATGACCGAAGTGCAAAGGGCCCGCGCCGTCTCACCAGCGCCGCCCAGAACTGGGGGACTGTGGGAGGTGGGAGGGCAGAGACAGGTCGCTGGACTATGCCTACATCGTATTGTGCGTGCCTATTTAGTATCCATCGTATTGTGTGTTTACGTCGTATGCAGACCAGACTTGTGAAATGAATCAGATGAGAGTCACCACAGCGAATGCCCACTTCGGCCCCGTGTTGGGTATGCTATGCCGTGTCCTGTCTGTGTCCGTGGCTGAGCAGAAGGTCCATCTACCTACCCAATGTATGTTTCTCGACGCCATCTACTAAGTATTGTATACTCAACTAGTGTACATGGATCAGGACCCCTAGAAAGAGAGTATGGGGCGTGGGGCCCGGGGGGGCTGAAAAGGTTCCCGAGTGACTGTTATAGCTGTTATAGGGCTCATCGCAGGGAAATGAGCCCCAGGTGATCCCATCTTCAGCCCTACGTTGGAGCAAAGTATCTCGTCTGCCTAACTAGGCCGGCAGGTACCTTGCAGCAACGGGCGGAGCAGTGGGACGGGGAACGCTCCCTTCTCTCTTAAATATGTATGTTTTTTTGTGCACTAGACTAGATACTAAATAGGAAACTAGGGTACCCGGGCTTGGCCTATTTCCCTTCGCTCTCGCTTAATGGACCAGTTGAATCAGCGGGTTTCATGAACAGGCCGGCGAACACGAACGCACCAAAGTCCGATCGCCCAGAACGAGCCAAGTGTTCACCTGAACCACCAAGACCGTCTAGTAAGTACACGTCCCGCGTACTGTATCCATTACTCAGTAGTGTAGGCCGGATAGTGTATTAATTCAATGGACACTAAATTATTGTGTCTCCAATATGCACAACGGGTTCTGGTTCACGTAAGCCTGGCCTCTCTCTCTACCCCCTTCATTGCGATCGATGTTGCTTTTCTTGACCAATTCCCTATTCAGGCAGCCTGCAGTACTGCTATTCGGTCGGACCTCGCCTTTGTTTCACCCAGTAGGGGTTATACTCCGCTGCGCACTCGTTGACGAGGAGACGATGACACTCGCCAAAGTCCAGCTCTGCAGGCCTGGGCTTCGTGTCGCTTGATTTATCTGGATTCGGTAGGCCACGAGGCCACTTGCGTAGGTATTCCGCAGCCAAAGACGCAATGTGTTCTCGACAATCCCATGCAGAGGAATTCGACATCGTAGCTTTGCTGCCTTGAGGGATTGATTGACATTGGCAGCCTTGGGTAATTTGGTTGCCTAGATAGGAACTAATTGGTTGTACATCATGGTTGAGCAAAAAGGGCGCGGGGTCGGAGTGTCGGACGGGTTCGCGGACTTCGGCTCCGTACTGTAGGTACTTCTGAGTAGGTAGTTTCATTACGAGTCACACGAGCTGGTGGAGGTACTCGTAACGGTCCCGAATTGAGAGTGCTTGCATAATCGACGTAAGTATGTAATACCTAGGTAGCTGACTTACCTGATACAGCCAACTGTAGCTGTTACAGCGTACCCATTACTGCGTACGCATACCTAGGCAATACATTACGGGGCTTATGCTTAGATGCCAGCTACACTATTAGGTATTTATTGTAGATTCTCCAGACGCCCAGAAGAGGCAAGTTGCATTGTCAACATGGTATAGAAATGTATCAGTTCAGTTGCAGCAATAGCTTGATAATAATTGTTCCACGAAATGAGAAGAGAAAAAACAGAACATTATGAGTCGCTTCGTCGCCAATTGGTTTAACCGCGATCATGACGAATGGACGCGGGTAAAAGGCGGCGGGAAGAGTCATACTGATACTGAGTAGTGTTTGTCTCATGGAGATAATCGGCGTTGTCAATCGAGGATCGACACAGATGTCGAAGGCCATCTGCAGCAGTGCAATGCCTATCTAGGTACTTGACTCGGAGCTATGGTTACGCCTTGCGAGGAGACGCTCATAACTGACGGGGTTAGAAGGGCGGAGTGGGGCGAATTATTAATCCTCGACATTTAATGCTGTGCTGAGCAATCCGGGCGATGATTCATCAGCACGTCTGGAGTCACAGCCTAGAGAAGCCTGATAATTAAACATGATTCCATCGCTTTTCAATGCATCCTCCATCCATGGTACAATGCGATTAATTCCCCCGGCCAGGGCAATAGCGCGCAACACTAGGCATGTATTAGTAGGCAGATGGAAACCGGTCGAAGCACATAATTCATAGTATATACCTACTGCGTGATCTTGAATCGTGACACCGGTAAGTGGGCGTCCGTAACGACGGAGCAGATTATCTATTATCTACATACCTACCTAGGTAGTACGCAATAGTTCGCAAAGTGTAGTGTATCTGTAGACATGATACAAAGAGCCATCTCCCTTCCGGATATTACGTGCTGTATAGGATACTATGATGCAGATACTCTAGGCAGTGCTGGTCTATCTGGTATAGTGCAGGTAGGAGGTAACAAGCCACTCGGCCAAGAGCAAATACAAGCGAGACCAAATGAATGTGGTTGGTCCAAATGCGTGGTGCCCAGCATTGGGAAGTAGTCATCAAAAGATGTGCAGTAGCGGGATGAACAAAGCCACCGTGACTATGACGGTCAGCAGGGAAAATCCGACACTCTTATGAAAACAAGTACTTCGTAAACGCGAGCACAATATGGGTGTGGTGGTTTATTGCCTAGCTCCGATGACCCTCCACCGTCTGGCCGCGGGGAGCTCTGAGCGGCCCTATGACTTAAGCATGCTGCTACCAGCGGGTCGGCGCTGTGCATTATTACAGCGGTGAGAAGGCTCGCACCAAGCTCGCATTTTCGGGCACAAATCATCCAGCGTGCAGTGCGGTCCACCTTTTCTGCGGACAGATTAGTCGACCGCCGCCGGTCGCATTGCCTGGCTTTGTAGGCTTTGTACTGCACTACTCAGTATGTGCTAGCTGGCCGGCTAACCCTTCGATGGCCTAGTCCAGTCTGGGAAGTAGTGCACAGCACAACGCGAACGGATTACGAATTGACGAATTTACGAATCTATGAGCAACCCCGACAGCCCGCCGTTAAGCCCGAGGCCAGCAGCACGGGCTTCCGCCAAAGTCCATCCCATAACACCATAACATAACGCCTACGCATACACTACCTGTGTACATCACACTGCTACCTACCTCATCGCAATAAGTCAGCAGATGCATTTTTAATCCATCCGATTCCCTCATTATTCGTGCGGACCTCATTACAAAAGAATCACAATTCCCATTCTCCCTTGATTGACGCCTGGCCTCTGATTCTCACCTCACAACCAAAACATCCTGCTTCCAGACCAGAGACGCCGTCTTCACAGTGCAATAGCTTCAGCATCGTGGCATAGCCTAGAACGACATATTAGAGACAAGCTATTACCCAATACAGCAATTGTGTGTATTGCGACGCAAAACAACACCTGCAGGCTCGATCCCTCGCACAGCTGTACTCGCGTACCTTGGTATCTTTGTACCTTGCCGGGGCCCCTGGTCGGAATTCCAGCTAGCAGCGCCAACAAAACGCCCACCCAAAAGTCGGATCCGTCGTGCCTGATCGAGTACCGAAGTATCCAGGTATCCAGGTATCCAAGTATCCAAGTATCCAAGTACCAAAGTACCAAAAGTGCCAAAGTACCGAGAACAACCCGCACACCGCACCAGAGCTTGGACGGACCCGAGATCCCTGCACAGCTTGAACCATCACAGCACTTAATACAAAAGGGAACCAGTTCCTCTCTCGCCTCTGCTGCCTTGGCCGGATATCGGTGCCTGACTCACAGAAGAATCACAACAAAAGACGACATAATAGCACTAGTACACTCATACAATATAACAATACGTCCATCCAGGTATACAGATACAGAGATACAAGATGGTTTCCACAGCCTTTTCGTCGTCACCGTTCCACTCACCATCACCACACCAACTCCAGAGGAAGAAGACGATGTCTATTACACAGACATACTTCCTCGCCCACAAGGCACGGGCTAAGCTCTCTTCCGAGGCTGCCCGCCCCGACCACAACCTCCGACTCCTTGTCGGCCATGCCAATCTCCTCGACTCGCTGATGCTTGACCTTGCCGATGCTGAGCGTGAACAAGAGAGCTGGTTCAACCAATCCGTTCGTGGGGCCACACCAAAGACGGAAGAACGACACATACAATGGGCGGATGCAGTTGCTGAGGAAGACGACTGGGAAGCCGACTCATCAGACTCAGATGACGACAGCGATTTGGACGACGACGAGGATATCGAGATGTTCGACGCCGCCCCACTGTCCAGGATACCCTCTCACCTAGTAGCACCATCTTCACCAAAACTACATACAATGGAGACGGATGACTTCGAGGAGGACGACGAGGACTTTGCACACCTAGGTCTTACACGATCACCATCACACTCGGCGTCGCCGCCCGAGCTCGAGAATGATTCCGAGTCCTCGGAAGACGAGTCGATGCCTCCGTCACCGCCCACTGCAAGCATACCCACATTCTCCGAGAAGCAGAGTGAAAGCACAATAACAACCCGGTACTACGATTCAACGCAAGACGAAGAAGATGACAAGTCGGATTTCTACAGTGAAGGATTCTATCTGCCGCCGCGGAATCCTAACCGATTAATCTCGGCAATATCAGTCTACTAGACGATCATCTCTTCTCTCTTTCGATTTGATACATAATACATTGGTCTGGGTCACTATCAAAAAGTGCATTCATCATCTGCATCTGGGCGGCGTTTCAAAAATACCAAATAGCGGCATTGGCATCATACAATATTACAAGCGATGTTGATTTATCTCATTTGTTTTCATTACGCATTCACCACTTTTTCTATCTAGAGGGAAACCCTCACTGGGAGTCAGCGATTGGGGAGATATACCTAATGCTACTCATGATCACCTGCCAATTCATTACTATTGGCAATTGGGATGATGAAGGAGGAATACATGTCACCACTCAGCGAGTTATCAGGATTAGGGGAGGATTACTGTATGAGGCAACCATGTATATACCCTGCTTGGCGGGGTTCGTTCCGCTCCCTGGTGCACCGCCTAATTGCGGAGACTCAAAGGTCGAGTGGAATTAAAGGGTTCTGGGACAGATTTCGATCACCTCAAAGTAGAAGGTGACCAGAAACCCATCAGGTAGCTCATATAAAATTCAAAACAAGAAATTCATACAATTACCTCTGTGTCATGCGCCCATTCTACCGTGCAATTAAGTCATCAGTGCTTGTTGTAGAATACTGAAATCTAGTGAGTCATGGGATGGGAAGCCAGTGTCTTGTCATTGGTTCAAAGGGGCATGGCACAATCGACTTACACACTACACGTGTACTACTGCGGAAGTAGGCTTCCTATCATACATAGCTCTAAGTACATGGTAGATCGGTTGTAGATAGATACCTGAGTCTGTAGCATACCGCAGCCTACTCGCTGTTCGCTGTTCGCGACATCGGCCGGCTGTTCAACTAGCGCAGCAGTAATATTCGGCACCGAGTGCTTGGTTGCATGTGAACTCAGTAATCACCAGCCCAGTCAGCGTCTGTGTTCATAACTCGATGTCAATCAATTGATCATATTGTATATACAACATGGAACATGCAACTCTAACTCCAACTAAAATCCACGACTATGATCCGAGCAACCCCCAGACCCCCAACTCCCCACAGCACCATGTGTTCGCCTTGTGCTCCTCGAAAATAATGCAAATAGGTAACCGAATAAGAATCCCATCTGGCGCCGTTGGTCCTTCGCGGCGCATGTCTCCCGTTGTTGGTAAACCTCAACCGCAACCGGTGCGCGTCATACTAATCTATCACTTGCGGACGGGTACTTACTATTTCCGCTTCGGAGCAGTTTTAGTGTAGTTGTCCCGCGGACTTGAAAGTTCCTTTCAGCCAAGACGGGCTGCTGACAAACTTGATTTCATGAAAACGAAACACAGGCCTTTCAGTATCCCACAGTGTCGTGCACGTGCTAACCATACCTAGACTTTCTTATTACAAAGACAAGGAAAAGAAAAGAAAGATTAAGAGAGTAATCCAATGCGAGAAAAAAAAAAAAAGTGCCAACAATCGTTGAGGAAGGAAATTGATCGCGATATGACCACCAACCCAAACCGACCTACTGACCTGTTCACAGACATCACGTAAACCACAAACAGGTTTCACATGATTTTTCTTTGTTCGGGCAATTAAAGCTCCTGGATCACAACACACACACAAACAAATAAACGATTTTGCGAGTCAACGTTAGCCTCCGCGATCGCATGCACACCGCTGAATATTTTCTCGGCTTCTTTTTTTTCCTCCTTTGGTTTTCAATAAAGAGAATTAAAAAAAAATTATTTGGTGAATTATTCATGAAATCCGTGGCCGTTTTCGGCTTTCGGAGTTGTAACGTCCCGCACCATTCATTTTCTCCGAGCGGACAGATGATCGTCTCCATCCCCCAGCATAATTACCTACTACCTAATGCATAGTATACACATATTTTATCTACAGCACTGTAGTAGTGTAGATACATTACATACATCGTAAATCCCAACGCTAAGGGATCGAACTAGCGTTTTGGGGCCGAGCCTCCCGCGCGAGAATCCCGCGAGACCGAGAACTGCTGCAATGGACTTCTCGGTAAGGTACGCAAGGCAGTGTGATTTTTTTTTGGGTAAAAACAATCTTGACGATTTTGTCGTCATTCGCATTTCCCTTCTCTCGTTGTCTCGCGCGCCGCGAGCCCACACCCATATACACATACACACATACAGTAGTACAATAGGTACTTTTTTGTTCCCATCTGACATTTGCCTTGCATTGGGCTCGTACGCAAGGGTATGCCGCAATGCCCATGTCATCTTCGCTGCCTGCCGCATCAATTGATTAAATTGTGTCGCCTGATTTATTATCGCTAATTCCCCCTTTGAATACCGACTTGCCTTACTTACACTACACATAGGTAACCAGCCAGGTCAGGGTGGTGTGGTGTAGATAATCTAAGCCTTGATCGTGGGCATAAGAGTACACTGCCCAGACATGTTTGATTACCCAGGCAGGGCATTTATTGTCATAGCGACTCAATGATGATGCTATCACGCGAAAGTCCCCCCCTCGTACGTGTCTTGCGTGGACATTACGCGGATGAACGAAAGACTTGTTTTACCTAAGCACATTTTCCCTTTCTCTACTGCGTAGTGTAGGTATTTCTTCTCAACCCCCACCCCCCTCCCCTTCAACCCCCCCCCCACCGGCTTGCAAGCATACCGAAGTAACCCGGAGATAAGACCTTCCTAGCCTCCCCGTCACGCACACCTCAGACACATGACCTTGGCAGTAGGTTGCTATATGTATAACTAGGAACATGAGGAGAAACCTTCCGGCGATGTTCAGGCACGGGGTGCATGACGTCTTTCAGTAGTGTCCCTAGTTACGCGTGTGCGACAACAACAACAACAATAACAACAAGGACATATGTGCACATACAGTACAGAGAAGATTTTGCTTCGAAATTAGGTGCCTGGGATAACCTGGTGTAGATATGAGACAGGCAACAGGTGATCGGGGATTATCGTCACTCAGGTTACCGACTCCCCAACGCTCAATAATTCCCCCAGTATCGTCGTGGCTTGGTGTCCCGTACTCATCATAGTTTGCCAAATTTCCCGGCTCTCTGGATTACCCCGGCGAAATTATCCCGGGTTCATCGCCCTCGCCTGCCACTAGACTAGTGTAAGATATCTTGCACCTTTTTCGTGTCACATATCATATCAAACTTTGTTAGTTCTTCAATAGGTACAGTACTTAATGCGTGCCTGTAGTAGTGTACATGTAGTACAATAGTGCAGCCTGCTCTTCCCCCGCGAGGCTTAGATACCGTACCACGTACCTATCTCAACTCCTCAGGTCTTCGGCGTTAAAGGTTCCCTAGCTTGACAAATAAATGGGGGGAAACGGTTCACAAAGTCCGCGCCGATCAACTAACTCTCATGTGCGGATTGTGGCGTTGAACCTCGAACTAGTGTATTCGTATAGGATATGAAATCAAGCCTCTTTTCCCCGGATCCTCGAGGAAACAATTATACTACTTACTTAGTGTACGCAGTAGAGAGAGGCACAGCAAAAGAATGATGACATATCTTTTTCGGCAGGTCGGGCTGATGGGATGAGGTACCTGGTATATAATCTACAGTACAAGGGGGAGGGGAACTTGTGCTAGCCTTTAAAGTATGTGTAGGTTAACCGGGTGCGAGGTCTGCCGGATGTTGCTGGTAATCTCGCCCAATGAGAGCGCGAGGACGAGCCCGCCGACCCGGCCGATCCTTGCCTCGGCCTCCACCTTTCAGGCTTTCCCACCCCAAACCGGGCGGATCTTCTTTGCCATGTGGCCAGGTCACTGGGGATCGAAAGTCTATTAGGTAGCTAGGGTTAATACTCACATGTGTACATAAAGTAGGTATGTAAGTACTTAAAGAGGCTTTGTCTCACACATAGATACATACTTACCATACAGTATGATACCTTATAATTTGCCAATTAGGTAGGTAGCTAAGCTTTTTTTCTTCTCCCTTTCTTAGGTGGGCTCAAGGACGGCATAGTCTGAACTTTTTTTTTGCAGCTGTCAGTTACCGGCTCACTGGGTTGCCGAATTTTACAGAATAAGATCGCCGAGTAGTTCGTGTATGAAGTCTCATCCCTTGCTTGTTGTCAGGCGGTCCAAGCCCATACCATGTCATGTCGAGCCTTTTTTTTTTCTGCTTTGGCGTTGGCGTTGGCGTTGGCTTTGGCTTTGGCCTTTAGCTTTGGCTTTTGGGCTTTTGGTCTTAGCGTAGGTAATCGGCGAAAGCAAGGTAAAGCCCGAAATTAAGCACTATCAAAAAGTCTTCTAGGTATACTGGTATATACCCAGCCCTGTGGCGGCACAGGGCTACCTACCTACCTAGGGTATTGGGCACGAGATCGATTGCGATACCTTAGGTAGGTATTCGCATCGCCAAGATAGTGTGTGTACTGTAGAGGGGACAAGGCAATAGAATCCTATCTTACACATACAGATTAGTGCTGCTTCGATAAGGGCAATGCAGCCTTCGCAATATTAAGATAGGTAGATACACTAGATGCGCTACATTACCATTTATCTACCTAGGCAAGGTCTGGGGTGTTGAGTTGGGTGGGAATGCATTCATCCATTCATCCACTCATTCACTCCCTCACTCATGCATGGTCCTTCTGTGGTTGCCTCGCAGCACAGATTGCCTACTGGAGTGTAGGTATTCAACTCCAACTCCCCTGAATCCTTTCTCACTTTCTTACTTCCTTGGTGGCGCTATGTCACGTTATGTTGTATAAAGCAAAGTATAAAGTCGCGAGAGGCCGGGCATCTGTGCTCCAACCAGGGGGATAACGGGGGAAACGGGGGGCAAAATGTCACTTGACTTTTCGCTAAGTCGACCTGGACCCCGTTGCCTGCTTGAGATCACCCACATCCCAACACCCATCCATCCATCCATCCAACCATCCACACCGACCCGACAGAATGGTGTTGTCGTGTCACCACACGTCCATCCGGCTGCTCGCCAGCACATTACCGGACCGCTTTGGCTCACCTATCATCTCTGTTGGTTTTTGATTAATCCAGGGTCTGTGGTCTGCTTAGGGAATGGTAAAACAACTAAGTCCTTGCTACTTCAGAGCCCGCCCCAAACCCCCTCTCCTTCAACCCCGTACCTGTGTGGTGTACCTTATACTACATGCTTCCTAGTATGTGTACGTGCATCACCGCCAACATCATCATCCTCACTACTATACTTATGCGGTCAGCCTGCCAACCCTTCTGTCACCGCCTGCCCTGCCGACCTGGCAAGACACGAATTAATGCACGGAATCATTACCGCCTAATGACCACGTCTGCCCAGTCTCTCGCAGGACACGTCCCACTCGCGGGCTACATAGTACGAGGTGCGGCGGTCTCAGTCTACACAGGTGACTCCCTCGGCCATGACTGGTTCGCGGAGTGACTGTATCTGATGATTCAGAATGAAAGACATAACTATCTGGTCTAGAGATTCCCCCGCCTTCTTGGCTTTCGTCTGGTGTATACGTAGGTGGTACAGGCAGTTCTGCTGTTAGACCCACTCGGTTAGATAATTCTCAGCTTCCATAACCCCCGTCTGTTATCATACTTAGTAAGTACAAGAAGTTGCTCTATACTACATACACTAGATATACGGTAACATCTGTAATCTAGATATCCTGCAAAGTAGGGAGCGTGTGTAAGTAAGTAAGTACGTGTAAGTAAGTAATTAGATGTAAGTAAGCCTTTCGGTACGGATCAATAGGTGTTTCAAATCCCGAAACGGCGGAGCGAATTCCTTACCTATATGCACGCATTATATGATTTTGTTCGAGATGGGGTGGTGCGGGTGGTGGTGGTTGGTGGTGGGAGGATCTTACTTGCATAGGCGAAGTACCATCGACGAAGTAACTTGGACAGATTTGGCATGTGATGATTTGTTAACCTGTTACACAGACACTGCGGTTGTATATGTATGTTGTTGTAGGTATGGCTAAGAAGAAGCGCGACACACCACAACCACCTGACGGAAGCTGTCTCAACCGCTATCGTTTGTCGGTACGACGGCGCACCACCACCACCACCATCAACGTACCATTCATTGTTTTTCAGGGGACGGGGCCTGCACGCTGCTGTGGGATGATCTACTCTTGCAGACAAACACCGGTGCTTCATTCATTCATTTCCCGGCGAGACTACAGTTACTGCGTAAGGTGTTGACAAGTTGCATCGCTGTTACCTGCTGAACAACTCATAGCTTCATAGGTATCTTCATACCTCTTAGTAATTCAATTAGTTCCATCACCACGCCCTAAGGCATGCCATATGCACGGAATATGTAGATCAAGGGCGCCATCTAAGAAGTGCGCTGAGTAAGTTGTATACTGCGTAGGTAGTTGTGCGGCGTGAGGCTCGCAATTGATTACTCTCCTCCCCTGTGCGTAGTGTAAGTGTAAGTGAAGTAAGTAGGTATACCAGTTGGAACTTCTGAATGCTGAATGAACATCATACGTAATGCACGGCGCTCTCAGATGAGCCGATTGCAATGCCACATGGCTGTTATCAGTAGTAACATTTGTCAACTTACATACAGGACTTGCAGAGTGCCCAAACCAACAAGCGCGAAAAGACGTCCGACATTTCGCAAGAGAGAGGCGCAATACATAAGAGATTTGGAAACTTTTTGGCGAAGGATTTCCTGCGAGCTGCCGCTTGACCGGAAACCGTTTGTAACCCAATCCCCTAACCTACATAAGGCAGTTTGTGTTTTTTTTGTTGTAGCCGTTGCAGATAATGCATATCGAACGCCCCACCAACGAACGTTACCTGGCCACACTGGCTCACTCACTAAGTAGATACTATAGGTACATTATTACACTAGATATGTAGGCACTTTAGATCTATACACTACATCTAACAACTAGCTATACATAGATACATATGATCTCGATAATGCGCGATCACGTAACGAAACATCCGGTAGATTCAACGGGTATCCGCAGACCCATCTTGCCCGCCGGGAAGGAGACGTTGCATCTCCGTTGTACGAAACCGACGACGATGTGCCTGACGGGATATCATATTATACCGGGGGTCGTCATCTATACCTATACCTACACTACCTACCTGATGTACCTACCTACTGACAGTAAGTAGGTATACCAACATACGCAGTAGATTGCGATACGGGTACGTGCAGGACGGAATCTGCATACCGTACTCGCTCGCATAAGGCTGACTATGAAATAGTGTACCGTAAGTAAGTATGCACATACATCCAACGCTTGCTTCCCCCAGGAATTCATGTAAAGTCCTTTCACGTGTTTTACTGCGCCGTCCGACGATGAGGAAACAATCGTGGCTCATACCGAAACAAGACCTGCCCACCTGCCATAGGGCAACCAATGATGTCGCGCCTCCGTCGTGATCATCGTCGTCATTCTCTTTGTTTGCTGTGCATGCTCGCCTACCACAAACCACGAGCGGCGGCCCTTTTCTCGGCTGGATAGGATCGGGGTAGTCCCGCGAACGAGCGAGCTGGGCTTCTTGCGTGGGTAATGGCGCCAGGTACCTACCTCTGTGCTCAGCCCTGATTCTGTACGACGCCGAGTCGCGAACTTCTGGATCGCCCAGGGGAAATGCGCCGGGAAGGGAGGTGAGTATTGGTGAGGAATACATTTGGGTAACAAGCGGTTATGTAACGTATTTATAACAGAACGTTTTATAGTTTATGGTTCTCGTCGTTCGTCCTTTGTGAGCTCTTTTGTGAAGTTCGCTTCTGCGGAGGTCGTAACTGGTCAAGAGCTGACCTCAATCCTGCTTCATGCAAATAAGACAGCCTCTTCGATGTATCTATCTCTATGAGTAAAATATGAGAGAGTACCCTCAGGTTATGTGTATTTATCAACGTAATTGAATACAGCATTACTGTTGCGAGATCTTTACGCGGTCCCAGTCCTTACGTTGTTTATATCATGTCAATTTTTGAACCGCAACGGTAAGGTTCAAGGTGTGAAACCAAATAACAAATATATATATGTATATATACATCTATGTGCATCACAAACTGTCTGCACCGCTGTAGCCTAGAGATTTTTAGACCCTGCGGTCCTGCCTGCTGGGGATAGGCGACTGCAGCAATAATCTGGATGCCTGGTCCTTGGGGGCCACTGCGAATGGTATGTCATGTGAGATGACGACTTGCTGGAAGACTTTAGAGTAGCTAATTCGTGATGTGTTCCAATACTTCCCGACCAACGAAGCCGTAATTGAGTAACAGGGAACAAATATCCAGCTGCCACAAGATAAGTTAAATACGTCGGCCATACCAATAGCGGTAACCTCGTCGAAAGTGAACCCTATTAAGTCTGGTATTACATATGAGCATAGGGTATTGTATTTTTAGAAGGGTGAGATACTAACATGAGAGAAGAACACGAAATAAGAGCGCTTGGGAGGCGTACGATGGAGCGTACGATGGTACGTCCTGCTGGGTGTAGAGAGATGTACGAGGAAGCAAACGGGTTGATCTTCACCACATCTCATCATGGTTTGCATCGCAATATTAATTACACCACCCAGTCTCTAGTAGCAATACTTGTAGATATAGAGACAATAAAACATCTCGAAAACCACAGCATATTGTTCCCACCGTAGTACAGGTGTTAAATGCGTTCTCCTTCTGTATCGAGTGAATCATACACATTCACTCGGTTCTCTTTACAAGATTATAATTATGACTTAGATGTGCGTTTCCTCTGCATGATGATACATCATAATGAAGAGGGGGCAGGCTGCCCCTAACACTAGGAGTCATAGTCCCACCCCGATAACCAAAAGATATAATTGGAGTATTACATACATAGAATTTTATCAACCTCTGTAGCCAATGCCTTGTAAAGCTGGCTAGATGCTCGAAGGCAGGGAAATCTCTGCCTTGAATGAAAGATTCTATAACGTCGTCATCCCCATACCGACACGCTCGCCTCATATAAGGAAGGCCCCCAAGGAAAAGCCTTTCCTTAATTTCGAAGCTATGGAGGTCCAGTAGATATCCAAATGGCATTTCGAAATAGTTTGGATCCATGAAATAATTTGACAGGTAATGTATCATCATTAAATTCTCAATAAGGCGGGAATTGTTGTGAGTAGCATCTTTGGACTTTGCTTTGGTAAGTAATGCCTTTGTGTCGTTGAAAAGGTCGTGGCCAGCTACAGACCATCGTGATTTGAACTCCTCTGGGCTGCAATTGTCTTGGATATGCATCGGGAGTAGCTTCCACATAAATTTATGCAAGCTGGGGGGATTGGGGTCTCTGAGTTTCCGGCAATGTTGTTTGAAAGGTGTTAGGTGTAATCGTGGTACCCTTACCTCACTCTCAACACTACGCGAGACGACACGAGCTAATGTCAACTTATACAACCGTCCATCTTTATCACTCTCTCCCAATAGCCTAAAAGAACCATGAATTGGTGTTACAGTACGGGAGGTCCTTTCAAAACCTAGTACTCGTCTCAAGTGTGGTTCTACGGGTGTTATCGGCAACGAGAGAACACTTAAAGTACCTGGGAAGTATATCCGTTCGACTACCCCCAACCAATGGTACCAGCAGTATTCTAACACGGGTAGCACTATACGCAAAGTTAGTCTGGATATGGATAGAATGGAGCAGCTTACTATTTTGTAGTCGGTTGCCGTCAAGTATATCTGAATCAACACAGTATTTCCAGTAGACTGTCCTGTTGCTTTGGATATTCCCGATAATTCCTAAACAGCGGGTACAGGGGCGTCCACCAGAGCACTGAAACAAGATCAGTCACGGTGTTCACATTAAGCGGCAAAGCCTACTTACCTCCTTGTGATCAAATTGGCACCTCAAGCAAGCTTTTGGCGCTCTCCGTTTCTTCTGCTTGGGTGGCAACCCACTGCTGAAGACCCCAATTAAACAGTCATCGACTCTTGTGAAATGTTCCAGGGGGCTGGCAGGGCGTTTCCTCTTGGATAAGGGGGAAGGTTCCGTACGATACAAATTTGAACCAGATACTGGCTTCGGCATGATGGATTGCCAGTGTGTTAGAGTCGGTGTCGTTTTCCCGAGTGTAACAGATGACGACATTGAAGCCACGATCGGAGATGGATATGGTGGCGGTGATATAATTGTAGACGGCAATACCTGAGAGACTCGGCTTTGGTTCTGAGGTAGGCGTATTATAGAATGATTTCCCTTGCTGATAGGCTCTGAGGATGTTAACAATTCACAGCCTTGCGCTACAGCTGCAACGTTGTCAACTGAGGAGGAGGTTGTGCAAGACGAAAAGGTCTGGGTAGTGGCCCCAATGTGAGAGTCGGAGGCGTTGCGTGCTTCATCTCCTAAGACAGTGGAGTTCTCAACCTGACCATCTTCTGGAGGATGTTCATCTTGTGTAGAACAAAAAGACCACGGTAGTTGAATAGTGCCTATGTTGTTGTCCTCAAATAGGGGCATGTCAAAGCTGATACCGTAATAAGGATCGTAGATTTCATCGTTATAGCCGGAACACCCAGGCAGGTCACTTGAAACGAGGTTAGCGCTATGGGACGTGTTCTGATTTCCTATGCGCACGGAAGCGTAATTACCTATCTTCCGCCAATGAGTAAGCGGGAGAAACCTCGGTAGCCTCCATGGTAAGATAGGTAGCAGTGTGATATAGCGCTGCAAGGCGGTTAATGGTGCTCACAGGGTGAAGAATGAAAAAGGCCTCAAGAAAAGAAAGAGAGATGCCAAACTTGGAGGGGAGACGGTGAGAGAGAGGGCGGGATATCTATTCTTTATAGGCCATAGAGATATCACAATAGTGGCAGTCCCCGATCTCTTCACAACATTACGACGAAGTGGCTGGATCGACCGTCCAATAATCTTAAGGCAAGCCACTCCCGACACTCATTCTGGCAGACTGAATACAACATACAACCATAACTGCTGACACCTATACGTATATATTGCCAAGGAGTCCCAATCAGACGTTCCCGACTGCACTCTATTGGTCTGCCCTCGGTGGATGGTCAGTGCGGTTTTGCTTGGAGGAGGGGCTATTTTTCATACCGCCCATCATTTCTGATGTGACCAATGGTCTCTATTACATTTTCGTCCCGACGCTCTTTTTGGGATGCAAGAGAAAATCTGAGATGATTGCTAAACATAAGCACATATGTAGGATTGAAGTTATTTCCCCCATGGCTAACGTATATAAAACGCAGATGGGCATACCTACCTGGTAGGGCTAGGATAGCCAACAACTGTTAACCGCAAACCATAAGACGAAAGCATTCCTGCCTTATCTTCATCTCAACCATCGTCACCCCTCCATTCGGCTCATATATACTTAGCTCCTTTCAAGCCTGTCATATACTTCAAAATGGAAGCTTGGCCGCCGGTCGCTATCATCGGGTTATCGAGTCTGCTTGTGATAGCCGTTCTGATCCCAGCTGGGTGGGTGGTCCAAAGATACTGGACTCAAAAAGGCAAGGCTTGTTATGATATCCGTTTTGTTGAACTCAAGCCGCTCTCCACCTTGTCACTATATTCGAAAACTAATCATGTAGCAACTTTTAGATAGGTCTCCCAGTACTTCAAGTGAGAATCAGTATCAACTCCGAGCCGAATCGGCAGGCCATAGCATGTAGCTACGGTATGAAGCCATTTGCACACATGACTCTCACTAGGAATGCTGACCATCATAAACTATAGGATTTCCGTGTGTGAGAGCATGATGATCCCGCCTTCGTAAATATCAACGACCAGCTGGCATGGTATATCACAAGGCATACATACCATATAAGCGTGGAACGCAAGGCGAACTATGATATGCAACACCTCCAACTGTAGGGTTTTGTGGTGGTTAGACTTATTGTGGCGATTTTGCTTGCTTGTAGCAGATGTAGAGACGAATTATATTCAGAGTGTTGGCTCATAGGTCCAATCATTGAGGCATACTTATGTGTAATGAGAGAGGTATACAGCTAGGCACTATGTTATGCGTATTAGGTACCTAGGTAGGTAGCTATAAAGAAAAGAGCTATGACCACTATTTTCTACCTTTAAATCGTTAAGGTACAAAGGTATTAATAATTATTACATCATCCCTATTAATCTAGGCCAGAAAAGTTCTGTATCTAAGTATTACTTCCGGCGGCATCTATCTATATTTATCTACTAAGTATCTACCCATTTCATATACGTCGGCGCAATGCTGGCTCTACCACGAAGTGCCCCGAAATGGTCCATGAAAAGCCTGTCGGCGACGCTTCTTAGCTCGCGAGCAGCATTTGTCTGCCCATCGTGCCGGTCCTTACAGTATCAACAACAGTCACATCTCCGGTCCCAACGACAACGGCGAGGCTTTTCCTCCAGCGTCGCTCTCCGCGAAAACACCAAGAGCGGCTCTTCGACGGCGCCCCCTCCACCCCCGTCCTCCGGACACGCGCGCCTGACCACACGACGTCTGATATCCATTTCCGGTGCTGATGCGCCGCACTTCCTGCAGGGCCTCATCACGACGTCGATCGAGGGAAGCAACGCAACCAATTCCAACGGCACCGCACCCCCGACAGAGCAGCGGCCCTGGTATTACTGCGGTTTCTTCAACGCCCTCGGTCGCGTGCTGCACGATGTCTACATCTACCCGGTTCCCCCGGGATCAGGCGGCGAGCCCCATTTCATGATCGAGGTCGACGCCGCCCAGCTGACGACTCTGCTGAAGCACCTCAAGCGCTTCAAGCTGCGCAGCAAGATCTTCCTGCGCGCGATAGAGGAGGACGAGATGAGCGTGTGGCAGATCTGGAACGATGGCGAGAAGGCCCCGTCCACGAAACAAGGAAACGATCTCGCTAGAACGGACGGGCGCTCCATCATAATACCAGACTTGAGGGCCCCGGACATGGGCTACCGCGTCCTCACCGTCGGGGCAGATCTGGATGTGCAGGCTCTGGACCTACCGTCACAACTACAGTCTGCCGCCGCCGGGAAGACCGACGAAGCCGCGTACCGCGTGCGCCGGTACCTGCGGGGTGTACCGGAGGGCAGCGCCGAGATCATCTCCGCGCAAGCGTTGCCGCAGGAGTCCAACATGGACGTCATGGGCGGCATCGACTTCCGGAAGGGCTGCTACGTGGGCCAAGAGCTGACCATCCGCACGCGCCACCGCGGCGTTGTGCGCAAGCGCGTGTTGCCGTGCATGCTCTACGGCGAAGACGAGGCCAAGCCAACGACTCTAGAATATAAACCCAACGCAGCTCCGTCCTTAGGAGGAGGAGATCTCCATGGTCTCACTATAGGGCGCCATGGCAAGAAGGGGCGCAGCACCGGCACGTTCCTCGCGGGCACGGGCAACATAGGGCTTGCGCTGTGCCGGGTGCAGCTCATGTCGGATCTCGTCGTGCCCAACGACACGGCGACCCTCGAATTCGACCCGGCGGCCGAGTTCGTGATCCAGCTTAGCAAGGAGGGGGAGGGGGAGGGGGAAGGAGGGGACGCTGCTGGCGTGGTGGACGCCGTCAAAGTCAAGGCGTTCGTGCCCGATTGGCTTCGTCAGCGGCTGGACGAGGATGCCGTGAGGCATCAACGATAGAGCCAGGCGGTTCAACCGGTTGGTCGTCATGTAAAATTCTAGCGTGTTGTACCTTGTAACATAGAGTCAGTCAGTCTTGCGACTAAGCGTCTCTATATATAGAGAAGATAAGATAGGTAGGCGTAGAAGAGGAGGTCGAGTCGTTAGAGGCTAGACATCAGGCGCAGCTCTCACATCAATCATATTGACTCCTAGTGTTAATCGACTGACTGTAACATAGTCTATTTCGGGCCCTCGACATCGTCATAATCTATGAGAGCCTTGTTTTCTCTATTTCTACAGCTGTCTGGGTCTCTAAGTAATTAACCCTTTCCTTCTGCTTTTCTCTGGGTAGTGGCCATGTCTACGAATCATGTTCGCTGGTGTGTTCTAGTGAACACTACTACCGATACCTTTAACTATGCAGAAGAATACCACTGTTTTACTTCCGAGTCTGTTCTGGTAAACCCTTGGATTCCGTCCCGACAACCCCGAGAAGATCGATTATATCCCGACCATTCCTTTCTATAGACACACTTGCGAGACTTTCCTTTCATTCATCATGGCAACATACGCAAAGTCTTGGTCCTAGACGTATTACACCCCGCTACCGCTTCAACGTCTTCTGCTTCTCGGCCGCGACGCGCTGTTGGCGTCCTTCCACGAGCAAGCCCTTCTTGCGACGCACGCCGTCCATGTAGCGCTTGGCGACGTTCTCCTTGTCCGCGAGCTCGCCGAGGTCTTCGAGGTCGTCTTCGGTGAAGGGCACCCAGAACGGGTCCTCGTCCAGCACCTCGAAGCCGGCGAAGATGAGCTGCGGCTGCGCGGCGCCGGACGTCCGCTTCCGCATGTCGTCTGCGAACCCGAAGGATTCAGCTACGGGGAGCAGAGACTGGATCGTGAAGAAGGGCGTGCCTTCTTTCATTTGCTCTGACAATACGCGTCCTCGGCGACGCGTTAGCACGTCGTAGACGCGGCCTAGGACTTCGGCTGTGGTGAAGGGTAGGGTTAGTTTGATGATCTGTTCGGGTTGTG
The DNA here is from genome assembly GCA_022578965.1 of Xylaria sp. FL1777. Classification (NCBI taxonomy): domain Eukaryota; kingdom Fungi; phylum Ascomycota; class Sordariomycetes; order Xylariales; family Xylariaceae; genus Xylaria; species Xylaria sp. FL1777. The sequence continues at coordinate 603,859 of MU400515.1, forward strand.
TTATTAAAAGGGGAGGATAGGTCACATACTGCTGGCTTGGATCTCGCACGAATACATGGCGAGCATGATCCGTGGAGACCAGTCCAAGAATCCTTGCCGGATGGATTGCTGCACCGTCTTGATGACCTCCCCGGTTAATCTACCTAGTCGATCGCGGGCTGAGGCGTCTTCTTCTGTGGTCGTCACGGCCAGGTCTTCAATAATAACACCGACTCCTTGAACAGGTTCGTTGCACAATGGCCCCTGATTAGTAGCTAGCTGAAACGCGTACGTGACCTTATCACATAAGTGAGCGGCATGGAGAGCCTCGTCGGCCTTTGGTGCGTCACCCTCGATCTTGTCTTCTGAGAAGACTTTGGGGAATAACCCGTCCTTCGTGGCGTCGATGAGGAGATTTGGGCCTGTTCTCCGAGGGCCAAATGCAGCAATCTTGTCGATAATGCCTTTCCAAGCTTCGCGGCCCTTGCCACTTTCGAGCACTCCTCGAAGTTGTCCTTTCAACTCCTCAACAGACAATGTTTTACTTTCAACGACATCCTCGTCAATTTCAACATTTTGTTGGTCCTGTAGCTCATCCTTGCTTCCTTCATCTTCCTCTACGCCATGCTGCTCGGAATAGACACGCTTTATTGACGCCGCATTTTTCAGAAGAAATTCTGTGACATTTTGTGGTAGTGGCCGGACTCGCACTGTGATGCTCACTTGCTTCGAGCTCGTGACGCCGACGACAACACCTCTTCCTAAGTCTTTATTGACTGGGGGACGCATCTCCTCAGCCCGGACGATAGTTTCTCGGTACGGTACGATAGGTGCGCCTGCTTGGATATCACACCTTGCAAACCTTTCCTTCAGATCTGTCAAACATCGCTCGAGATGCAGTTCACCAGCTGTGAGTAGGACGTGCTCGCCACTATGGAATTGTTCGTACTCGGCACATGGGTCGCTCTGCACAAGGAGCTTCAAACCCTCAATCATCTTGTCCAAGTCTGCAGGATTTACAGGCTCGAGGGCAACACGAACAATCGGCTTGCCCGCCATGTTCACACCAGCTAAGTTGACGGATCCCTCCAACTGGCTACACAGTGTGCCTGACTTGAGGATATGACCCTCAAGGCCACCGATGCCGAATACCACACCGGCTGGGACAGAACTTAGAGACTCCAGATTCCGCCCCATGAGCATATAGAGAGCTGTTACCGTCACCTTTTGAGGCTCTGGAGCCGCGTGAGGGTTGGCAGGCGAGAACTTTGGGGCTAAGACGTAAAGCGAATCACCCACTGAGAGTGTCCCTGAGTATATCCTCGCGAACCCTATTAGATGCTCAACCTCGACCTGTTTCTCTTCTACCGGTGGAACAAAGTCATCCAACGATATATTTTCGAGCGCAGTGCCCGGGTCGTTCATCTCGCTTGTTTCAGCTTGCTGTGCTCTTGCAAATTCCGCTCGTTTTTTCCTCGCCAGTTCTCTGGCCTCGTCGGCACTGAGCTGACCAGCTCGCCTTTTATTCTCGGGTAGTTCGCTTTCGGGAACCGAGACCATTTTACTGACATATGCCACTACAGGATCTGACTTGGAGGATTTGAAATTGATCATCGCGTCTTTGACAAGGGAATCGATGTGATCTGAGCCTGGGGAGCTTCCTAGTAACTCTGGCAAACGCTCCGCCTGCGCTGCTTTGGGAGATGGTAATGACTCAATAACGGAAACAAGCAACGCAGTGGATAGGGGTAGCCAGGATGAAAAGACAGTCGTCATTAGTAGCCGAGGATCCCGGGCTCGAGCAATTTGAGGTGCTATTTTGATATTTAAAGATTTGGTGATCTTTTCAAGCATAATAGGGTCACTAGAAAAATAGGGTTAGTAGGGTGAGTATGTACTTCTTTTGTATAGATATGAAGACCTACCCTTTTCCATTATCGCCGCCCATTGTCGCTTGATAGACGGCCCATACTTGGTCAAGCACAAGCTGTACAAACATAGGCTTCAGATTCCGGCCCTTCAAGTGTTTCCGTCCAAGCACCTTTTTAGTCTTTGGATCGAGATAAAAGTCGCCCCATAGAACCTTCTCCATGATATTGCGCTTTATCCCGAGCTTCTTTTCGTATAGGCTTGCAAATTGTCGAACAGTAAATGCCCATCCGTCAATTGCGCTGCTGAAAATGACGTTATTCTTTTCTGGGGCGAAGTAGAGTTCCTCGTCATCTCGCTCTTCGAATTGTAGATCGCCCGCATCACTCTCGACATCGCCGATTTTTGATCCCTTCGCCGCCGCCGCAGCCACTCGCTCATCCATGCGTTCCCTCCAGTTCAGGTCCTCTTCCATACGCTCACCCTGAAAGAAACTTCCTAGGACGGCATTGACCTGCTCTAGAAGCCTACTCAAGTGATTATAAGCCTCACCTGGTGTCATTTTTAGCTCCGTCACGAGACGATCAATCTTGTTAAAAACTAACAAGGGTTTAATTTTTTCGATCCATGTCTGCCGGAGAACTGTGACTGTCTGACTACAAACACCTTCAACGGCATCGACCAAGACGACTGCGCCGTCGCATAATCGTGAAGCAGTCGAGACCTCACTACTGAAATCGATATGGCCGGGCGAGTCAATTAGATTTATGAGATATTCTTCGGGCACTGGCTCGGCGTCTGGTGCAGACCTCCGCAGCATAGAGAAATATAAGGAGATAGCAGACGACTCCATGGTAATCCCCCTGGTTTGCTCGTCGGGCCTGGAATCAAGATAACGGATCTTGCCGGCGAGCTTGGGTGAGATAATGCCATTTGTGGCAAGCAAGGCATCTGTGAGCGATGTCTTGCCATGATCGACATGTGCTAGAATGCAAATCTAAGCTGCCGTGTAAGTTCTTGCTGGACGCCCCAAGTATGAGGAGAGTGGGACACCTACATTTCGCACATTGTCCGCTTGCTGTTGTAAGCCAGCCAGCTTTTCTGGCGTGACAACAGGCATCTTGTCGGGTCTGTCTAATGAGGAGGTGGCCGTGAATGAATGGCAAATTTGCAAATAGAGTCGGTCGTCGTAGGTCTTACTCAAGTTATACGCACGCGGAAGTATTAATGCTCTAGAGGGCGTGATGAAGGCACGGATATTGCTGGCGCCTGAGTGACTAAGAGTGACGCTGGATGATTCATCCGTAGAAGCCCAGACGATAGATAGGTCTGTTTCCTATCCCATGGATTTGGCCACTCAAGTAAGCTGCTGCATATGACTAAGATGTATACACATTGGGTGGAATCAGTGATGGGAATCAGGTTCACCAAGCCAAAATTTTCACCTTTATTGAGACTTTTCTATGGCTTTGATATGTACCTAAATATATATACTAGCAGGTAGCTGCTTCATCCATTCACGTACCCAACTGGAAAGTAATTGGCGGGGCAGGTTTACCCCGCCACCCCGCCAGTCCATTGCTGTAATCGATAACCAACGCAGATAAGACGATAAGCGTAGGTTTGCCATGAAACAGCAACCAACCCTAATGATCCGCTAAAACTTCGGTTCTTGATTGCGTGTGCCTTTTTCGTACCCCCAATCCCCATCGTCGAAAATATTATCCACGAGCCCCGCCACAGCGATAGAGAGCGAGTGTGTGAAAGCGAAGCGCCTTTAGAGGTTCGGCACCATCCCCTCTCCACCACCACCGCCGTGACCACTGTGACCACCGCGAGTGACCACCACGTACCTCGAAGCATCCCTTCACGATGAGCGGCCTCCGAAACGGTGCGGCGCCCGTACGTGCCATGGAAGACGACAGCGATGTCGAAGAGGAAGCCCTCGTCGCCGACTACAAGGAGCAGGTCCAGTATGAAGATGGCATGGAGGACCTGGAGCGCGTCAGCTCCTTGACCATGGCTCAACAGGCCGATGATATCCAGTCCAAACTCGCCGCCGCCGCCCAGCCCCTGGACTTCTCTGCCCCCTTAGAAGTCAAGTTCCAGAGCTACGATTCCTACTGCAACCTCTTCCATTTCATCCTCAACTCGGAGGGTCCTGTCGATCTAGAGCCTCCCTCGGTTAGTCTACTCTCCTCGTCCTGCTGATCTAGGATGTATGCTGACATGCACTGTCCATAGCATTATTGGGCTTGGGATGTGATCGATGAGTTTATTTACCAGTTTAATTCCTTCTCTTCGTACCGACTTCGAATTGCGCGCCAAGCACGAGACAATGAGGAGGAGAGACAGATCCTGCGCGAGAACCCAAACACCTGGGGATGCTACAGTGTACTCAACGTTCTGTACTCCCTGATCCAGCGCTCACAGATTTCTGAGCAGCTGGCTGCTATGAAGCGAAACGAGGATCCTGCCGCTGTTGCTGGCGAGTATGGTTCCAAGACGCTCTACCGAATGCTTGGCTACTTCTCCATTATTGGTCTCCTACGGGTCCACTGCTTGCTGGGCGACTTCAGCCTTGCGCTCAAGACTCTCGACGATATCGAACTTAACAAGAAGGCTATGTTCGCCCGCGTCATGGCCGCCCACTTCACTACGTACTATTACGTGGGCTTTTCATACATGATGATGCACCGATACGCCGATGCCATTCGCATGTTCAGCCACATTCTCGTCTACGTATCGCGCACCAAGAACTTCCAGAAGAATGCCCAGTACGACTCGATTACCAAGAAGAATGATCAGATGTATGCCCTCATTGCCATCTGCGTCGCATTCCACCCGACCCGCTTGGATGATACCATCCACACTGCTCTGAGGGAGAAGTACGGTGACCAGCTCCTCAAGCTGCAGCGTGGGGGTCCCGAATCCCTCCCCATCTTTGAGGAGCTCTTTAGGGCTGCTTGCCCCAAGTTCATCTCACCCGTTCCCCCGGATTTCGATAACCCGGAAGCCAACGTGGACCCGATTGATCACCATCTCTCCATCTTCATGGATGAGGTCAAGACTAATATGTGGAGTCCCACCGTCAAGTCCTACTTACGCCTCTACACAACCATGGATCTTAAGAAGCTCGCTGGTTTCCTAGAGGTACAACCGGAGGAACTGCGGTCTTTGCTTTTGGTCAACAAGCAGAGGACAAAGCAGCTTCGCTGGACTGATCAGGGACTTCTGGATGGCGAATGGGTAAATGTCAGCGACTTAGACTACGCCCTGCAAGGAGTAAGTGCAATCCCATCTCTAGCGTTAATCTTGGCCAAACTCAACAAGCTTTTCTTGTGTGAGCGACAAGCTTTTTTTAGAGTACGACCGTGCTAACTGAGGATCTGCAGGATTTGATTCATATTTCAGAAGCTAAGGTGGGACGTAAACTGGTGGATTGGTATCTGCGCAATTTATCGCGGACATATAACTGAGACCTCCCACGGAGGAAATTAATCCTCATCTCGGCAAAAATGGAACAAAGGGCGGGGGATCATTGGGGTCATTGGGGTCACTGTATGCCGGGGTATGATTTAACGCAACGGGTTCCTCGTCGATTTGCATTGCACAGGCGTCATGGGTTAGTTACGGACCGCTTCTCACACCAGCAGCTCAGGCTACGTAGAATGATGGGCGACTGGCTGACTGGATAATTAGTTAGCACAGAACGCAATTGAAAAATGGTGGAATATTAAACCAAGCAAGGACTTCGTTATAAGCAGGCTCGCCACCAATAAATAATTTTTTAAAAACGTTTAATGCGAGCTCGGATGCTGGAGTGGAAATGAATGCGGTAACTGGGCAATAGTAAGATGAATCACTGTATCCGTCGGTAATTACCCGAGATGGTGTGGTACCGGTAGTATAAAGCAAGGAACACAAGCGATCTACTAGTATTATTGATCGGTCGAGACTTTTCACGTGCCCACATGGCTACCAAGGGTATACTTATTTATCTACGAGAGGCAACGTTTCACCGCATCGCCATCTGGTCATCAAATCGTTGCCTGGGTGCGGCGAGTAGTACAAAGGCAGACAAATAGGAACTACACACTCCAGGCAATGGCCAGCTACTATTGACCACTTAGAGGCACATCATCTCGTATCGGGCCGGGGACCCCTCTGAGAATCGAGGCTCGCCTGAAAATGAGTAAGGGGAGGCGGTCAACGGATTTGAAAGGGGATGATGACGACGACGACGACGATGAGATGATAGTAGACACACACACGTGCATGTGTATATCCAATACCTTCGTTCATTTATGTGCCGTCGTATTCTGGTGAGTCGCGGGTTATTAAAAACGACGTCGACCCCAACTCCGCATGCCGGTAACGAAAATAGATGTGCGGTAAGCCGCAGGTTAATCCCGGCAGTTTGCGTGGGAAAACGGAACGGGGGAGTTGGACCAACGACGTACGCGGAAGGTCAACATGTTTTCGATTGAGGGCTACCGAGTGGAAAGCAGAGGACGTGGGGTGAGCGTGGGAGAGAAGGGAGAGTAATTACGCTTATACTACGTGGTAGGTGACCCTTTTTGTGTCATGGGGTAGGCGGTAAGTAGGAATTGTAGTGTACTGCTGTGTGAGCGAGTCCCGTACCCTCGGTGAGGCTGTGAGCAAGGCAAAAAGCATGCCAAGGAATCGTGCCGCAGACGCAAACACCGCCTGATAACACATGGATTCCTACCTTATCAATCGATAGGTATCGGAGCGCGTGCCGCGTTTAGGCGATTTGTTTGGTGCAATCTGTCCAGGGCGGCCTCACGTCACGCATCGAGGGACACACTGCCTTGTCTCCTTACTTGTAAGTCGTATCCCGTACTTGGAGGCGGTCAGGATCGATAGGGGGGTTAGGTGTTCGGTGGCAACTTTAGTGGCTCTGGTGAACTTATGCGTACTTATTTTCTACCCCTACCTATCTCTACCTGGCGGAAAACACGGCTTGTAATGGTGCTTGCCGTATTCCTTGAGCACAGGCAGGCAGTGGGTAAAAGTGCCGATTCGGACATGATCCAGGCCTGCAGGCCGTTACGGATCTAGCGCGTGCGGGAATACAAGTCGATGTTGTAGGGTAAGCGACCCTAGATGGAATATTAATTGGACGGGCCGGCGGGGAGCACACGAAACGGCTTTGACGGCACCGCCCGCCATCTCCTTTTCCCTAGTGCTCTTCTTCGTGTAGGCACACCAGTACGCTGTAGCCGTTGCGTAGTGTACGTAGGTAGGTTGAAGTCATGCAATTCTGAGCAGACACAAGTGGTGGACTAACTAGCCATCACGCCGATATCCGGTGATGATCAAGTTCTCAGACACCCGAAGTGCTGTTATGATGACACACGAGCGTCCAAGTGGGCAGTTCAAGACAGTTGGTTACATTGACTCATTATAATACTCCAATACAAACCAGCGTCATGCATCGTTGTACACGAGAGATAGTGTCTACTACTCGTCCCTATAAACTGGAGCATCAACCCCTCTGTCTCGCCCTCTTCTTGGCCAAACGTGACCGAAATGGGCGCCAAGCGTGCCAAGGTATGGTAGGAATTATCATTGCGTCTTCCCCGGGTCTTGGATCCTGTTGGGATGACAGAGAGAGAACTCATACTGGGCAAACTGCGAGGTGCCAGCTGTTGGACGGCATAATCGGCATCGAGGTAGCGTGCTGAGGCGCCCGTTGCCAAGGCATTATCATCATGTCGTTGGTAATGGAATGGTGCAAGGAGGGTATTAGTGAGCGTGCCAGTGGGAAGACAGGAAGGAGAGCTTCTCCCCTCGAGGCTGGAGTTGGCGACTCGTACTATGGTTTGGTATGCTCTGGGTTTACCATCGACGTGGCTGCTGGGTGAAAGAAACCCCAGATTGGAGGTGGTTTCTACTGGCTCGCCAACGATTGTAGAAGGTGACATGTGTATGAGGAAGAAATCGGAGACGATATGTTAGAGTGCGTAACTTGGAGGTACCTACTTGCGGCTCTCCCTTAGTCCTCCCACCTAGCATATGGCAGATCAGTAGAGGTCCTTTTCGTCTCTGGCTGATGGACACTAGATACTACTGTAGGTACGATGTAGGTATACTGGTATACTGGGCATAGGTGCCGCAATAGAGAGCGGGGACGAGGAGGGCGAGGGCGAGGGCGAGGGCGAGGAATGATGAAATGACCTCGATGGCGTCGAGGACCTAGCTACTACGTAGGTGACGACAACGAAACTCTTCGTTGCCATGGCCAAGGACTCATCTAACGAGATTAATTTATTAGAATCGGCTGCATCGTTCGATTGTCATCGCCAGTGCGTGCCAACTTCGCGCGACTGAGCATGAGGACGGCAACTAAGCGGAGCCAGTAATACCGCTCAACAGCCTGAGCATGCGAGCAACTGACTGATAAGGCCAAACAGGGCACGCTGCAGCACACAGGAGCCACAGGATCGGTTACGACTTGCCAGGCATACAGGCATACATGTGCTGTCGACAACTTCTGGTCATTCCATCTTGGTCGCAGCATCGATGTTCGAGTGGAGTCGACGAAATGCATGAAAAAAGTTAGGGTAACTAGAGCAAATCACATGTGCTCCGTCATTCGGACGCCTGCTCAGACGAGGTATCTGTACGTCTCTACAGAGTATTCCGTTCGCCAAGAGTACCTCGACCGTGACATCTCCCTCCAGCGCCGTTGTGGATACCACCGGCAGTACCACCAGGGCAGAAATCTCACTCCTGAGACATGTCTCGAGATACCTAGGTACCAATAAAAGCTGCTCATCTGAGTAGTGCCAGTGGACCCGGGTACCTCCTCAATACCTCCCACACACCCTGACGTCTACTGGGTGGCAGCACCCAAGCTTTAGCCGATGTACAGTTACATCTGTACTCTATCCCTACATGTACCGGTATACTAGACTACATAATAAACTGATCAACGACGAGAACTACCTACTGCGTATACATGAATGTACTGCAGTGGAAGATTTTATACCGTAAGTAAGTCCACAACCAACCAGCCAACTAGCCAACCAACATACTTCCAACTCACCCCTAGCTTTCTTGGCTTTGTCGATTCTTTCAGCTAAATTATGACATCCTTTGCTCAAGGATTCTCCCTGCCCTACCTTCTTCTGCGCGAACCGGTTTGTTTATTAATGTTCGAGATGTAGTACCTAGAGAAGTGCTCAGCCCACGTCCCTCCACCCTGCCTTGCGCTCCTCACCTTCGATTTCCTGCACTACCACCTACTTATACTTTGTCTTGTCTAAACTACCTGCACGGCCCGGCCCATCTCCCTACGTAGGTACATATACCAGGACGCTCGACACATTGTGGCAGTGTTTCTGCTGTTATTAAGTACTACCACCTTCCCACGCCATCGCTTTCGGAAGACACGTCTATATCGAGTCTCTAGTGGCAAGACCCGACTTAGACAGGTGGGTTGAGCCCTCTGTACCTTAGTCTAATAACTGGACCGAAACGTGTGTTTGACTCAACTCGGAGTGCACACATGTAGTTCCCAGCTACGCAGTTTATTAGGAGGTACTTAGCCATACCTACCTGCTTCGCCTTTTCTCTCGTTCCCTTCTCTCTTGATTCGTACAATTCCGGCCCATCTTCCTACACTACCTACCTACATACATACGCATACATACCTACACTTTTCTCTTGTGCAACCCTGGCGCCAATTGGGACTTCCAGGAACCTCCAGAAACATACGATAAGGGCAGGGAAACGTGCAACCGTCTTGATCAACCTGTACACGACTCGGCGCACGCACATCGACTGTGTAGTCTGGTCGGGGTTTGAAATCGCGTAGAAAGGTGGCCGTCTTATGTACTTAGCTGAGTAGGTCCATGTCTATCTAAGCCCTAGCTTTGCTGCTCCTTGTCATCGCATCGGCGCTCGCATTCTTATCACCAGCCCGCACATAATAGCCTACATCCCTATACACTGCCCTACGGCCTGCCTACGGAACCTACGGGGCCTACGGGGCCTGTCTAGTCGCCTACCGGTATTCTATCTATCCGTCCCCGGCCGACGATCAGGTTGTGTGAACGAAGACACGCTAGGCCCGCCCAACACGAGCTTCTTTCCACCCTTGCCGCCTTAGACGTATTTTTACCTTTTGACGTGAGCGTGCCAGAAACTCTATCTACGTCCAGCGCACCTTAGCCTTTCATCGGGCCTGGCTGTAAGGCTTCCTCTACCTCTTTCTCGGTCCTCCCAACTCAATGCTGTTCGATTCGGTTTTGCCTCCTCCGCCCTCGACCTGAGGCAACGTGAGTTAGGTCTAGACATATTATCCAACATTAGCTATCTTGCCGAAGACACTCCAGATCTTTACCCCCGACCACTCGCGCCCACCATGTCGGGCGACAAGTCGACACCCGTCGTAAGCCCCGAGAGCGACGTCTCGCCCAAGTCGCAGCCGACGCCCAAGGGCGATTACTTCAGCCTAGCGAGGAAGCAGAAGCCCGTCGCCGTTAACGATACAAACCGATCCACCTGCGTGTCCCACACCGAGACCAAGCACCTCGTAACCTTCAATGTCGGAAACCATGCAAAAGAGACGGAGAATACTGGGGATGCGAGCGCGACGACGCCTGGTGAGACCGCCTCCAGCTCAGGTAGTAGTGCGCCTAACTCGAGGAAGGGCTCCCTCGGCAATGTCACTTTTCGAGCGCCCCATAACCCGTCGCTCCCGCAGGGGTTGAAGAAGCCGCACGGCGGAAACCGTATCCGAGAGGCCTCGCCGCCCCATCGAAGGTGAGTCAGCTACCTCTCTCTTGCTTCCACCGCCTCGTCGTTTTCCCTCCCATCCTTCCATCCTTCCATCCTTCCATCCTTCCACCCTACTCCAGCTACGCGTGGAAGCTTTCGAGACCAGGAGGTTACACGTATTCCGATGCAACCCAGGCTGGTGGTCGAGAAATGACCGTCCAATGGGGGTTTGCTTCGGCCTAGACCTCGAGGCATAATAGACCAAAACGGGCCTCAGCGGCGTTAGTATTGCTTGGAGAAGAATGTTCCTCCCCGCATAAAGTGCTCGCAGCCAGAGGCCTCCAGGTGCCCCAATGGCGAAAGGGCCGACAAAGATCTCTCGGTTATCGCCAAGGCCAAGTCGCATGACGTCTGATGAGCTCCCGTCATCTGTCATCCACAGCCATTCGCTAGTCACTCCACGATACCCCGCTTGTCCGGTTTCCCCCACTCCCCTCCCCTTCCCCAACGAACCCCTGGGCACTATCTTGCATCTTGTTGCCCTCTTTCGGAGCCAAGCGGTAGCATGACCGAACAGATGAGGCTAGATCCGTCGTCGTAGTCTCTCCCCTTATTTGCAGTTTCCAATCTGCTTGCCTCACTCCAAGTTCAATCTCCTTCCACTGAGCGCGCTACCTGCATAGCGAATGCATCCCTCCCTATAGGGACCCGATGGCAACCGAAACGCTGACCCAGTCTCCTGCTTCACAAAGGTTCGAGTCCCATGTGGCTTTTGACAACATCCCCCTCGGCGATCCGACACCTTACAATCCAATTTCCTTCACCCTCAATGTCAGACACGCAGGCTTTCAATTCAGGCGTCGCCACCGTGTCTTCATGGTTGGAGTCGACGATAACTCGTATTCAGATCATGCTCTACAGTGGCTTTTAGACGAGCTAGTCGATGACGGCGATGAGATAGTGTGCGTTAGGGTCATCGAGACTCAAGTTCGCTTGACCGATAAGACATACCAAGATGATGCAAAAGCTTTAATGGAGTCGATTCAGGCCAAAAACACTCTGAATCGCGCTATTAGTTTAGTTTTGGAATATGCTGTTGGGAAATTGCATAACACGTTCCAGCATCTAGTGAGTGTTTCTCCTAGGGCGAACGCGTCTAGACCATCCTCAGATCTGACTGTCTAACTAAATTCTCCTATTAGATCAAAATCTACCAGCCATCCATGCTGATTGTCGGGACTAAAGGGCGTAGTATGGATGGTGTTCAAGGTTTCCTAGTAAACCGTAGTTCATTCTCCAAATACTGTCTTCAATATTCGCCAGTCCCCGTTGTTGTGGTACGTCCTACCGAAAAACGCGAGAAGAAAAAAGCGAAGCGGGCTGGTGATCCCTCCCGGCAGGGCTATATCCATATACTTGGTGGTCAGAGGCATGAAGCCGATAGCGAGAACAGCAGTGTATACGAGCTTGAACCTAATCTCACCCCTGACGAGGAGGCTCACCGCGTGGCTGTTGCTGTCGGGCTACCCGCCGCCTATGACCCTACAATCAAACCCCTTGACCCCTCGAATTTGTTCAGGAGATCCAGCCGTCAGCCGCCTAAGACTCGCGCGAAGGCCGCCTTGTCTGTGGAAAAGAAGCCTGGTGAAGATTCTGAATCGGAAGAAGACGAAGATGGATTTGAGGTTGCTTCAGGTGCCGACTTGCTGAAAAAGGAAAAACTTCTCAAGATGGAATCGAATGAGGGGGCTGCGCTACGTGCCGAAACCAGTAAAAGCAGCACCGGGACGCTCGACAGTGACGAAGAACCCCCGGGCAGTGGAGGCGCCAAGACGTGACACAAGTTTCAGAGAATCAGACAATGTATAAATACTGAATCTTGGGTCTTTTGACGCCTTGGAATATAGGTGTGAGCGAATATGGGCGGCGAGGAGGCGGAGAAAAAAAAGCCCAGCCCAGAGATATCGTTGAAACTTGGTGGTTGTCGCTTCTTAAGCGTCTTCCTCCATCAAACACGACCACAAGCTTTTCTAGTCAGGTTACGTGATAGTAATCGCCAGGCTAGTATGTCTACTGCAAACCCGACATCGCTTTTCTTTCTCTTGCAGATAGTCCTGCTTATGGCGGATTCTCCAAATTTTCACCAATATTATTTAAGCAGCGTTAACAGGCGAGTATAGGAGCGGCTATGTTTCAGCTATTTTGTATTACAGGCATTGATAGACTTTACAGATGATGGGCTCTCTGGGACCGCGTGCGTAGTCAAATTGCCCTTGTAATCCTAGCCCGATAAGTCAAATCCCATAATATAAATATTATTAGCATGGCAACAGTTGCGTTCGTACCATACTTATGAACTGCTTAGAATACTCCCCCATACGAGCACGAGCACGAGCATAAGCACAAGCACAAGCACAAGCACCCAATATTGCCGCATATAACACTCAGTAATATTATCTATGGTTGGCCAACTGCATGGATAGCTGATCAAAATGTTTTAGAGAGAGAGAGAGGAAAGGAACAAATGTTAGCACGAGAAACAGAGCGCAACGTCATCTATATTTCCCGATGCACATACACGTACTGAAGATATACATCGATATATATGGGTTGGGCAGGTATGTCAGCAGTATCTATCTAACAGCGACCCAGTGAGAATTCTGCAGGTACTGCTAGCGAAAAAAGACTGCGTTTGTGTCCCTCTCGGCACTTGTAAATGATCAGGACAATATGGTGGGTTTCCAGGAATTTTTCAAAACGAAAAACAAAGGAGAGAATGTCTTGATGATAAGGAATCGTGCCTTGAAGGAAGAAAAGAAGAAGGAAAAAGGACAAGCTCGAAGGAGAACTGACAAAAGTCTGCTAAATTCTTGGCGCGCGGTGTGGAGTCTGGCTTAGCCTGGTCAGTGTTTGTGGCTGGTGCTGTTGTGGCGTCGTATGTAAATAGGTAGTGTTATTGGGGTTCACTGGGTAATGCATCTACTTATTTAGGTATATTCTTCTATATACTTGTTGGTTTTACACCATGTTGAATAAAGTAAAACTTTAAGATACTGCTAGGAAAGATACCTTAAGACTTTACCAGATGGGTATTTTGGATTTTATAGAAATAGAATCGATTTTAATCTTGTCATATACCTTGCCGGAGCAATAACTTGAGTACGAATTATTATAACAAAATTGGTGGTTTAATTCTGTACCTTTCGTTCTACTCAGTTTTACCTCCTTCGTTAAAAAACGAAACAATGATGGGGTTTAAGGCATAGGTTCGTGCAGAGGCCTTTTCTCATTTTGAATACTCGGAAAGTCTAAATGTTTTCACCTTCGCTCCCGGCTCTACATCGCCTATCGGCAACGAGCCGCTTCAGCACTTTACTCGCAAAGCAGAACCGGCACAAGTCCTCGACTGCCGCCTCCCGGTGAGATCGGATCGAGCTGGCGATGACCATTACTTCCAGAGGTGATCTGTCTCGGTGGCCAGGTATCCAATATAGTGGTTATTATGCGATGAGGCAGTCAGAAGACATGACTTGATGGATGCCTCAGATGCCGTCGTCGCTATTGGCTTGCTAGGTCCAGTGGCCAACTTGGCGCCGCGGCGCGGTACGCAGCATCATCACCACCAAGCCGGCAGTTCGACATACAAGGCATGTACTATCAAGTAAGTACCTAACAGGTTGGGTGCAAGACGCCCCAAGGGCTGGTTCTCACCACAGTCCGTCGAAGGCGTGTGGAATTTGCATACAAGTTTGCAATGTCGGGTTTGTTTTGTCTCTTCGGCGACGGGCGGCGAAATGTACGGTAGTCCGTCAGGTCCTACTTGCGAATATGCATAACGTTCGAGCTCGAAGAACCCAAGTACGACGGACTATCGTTAGTCTAGCATCCCATCGATATGGGCTCAGAGTCGTGACACATTCTATCTCCCGGCTGATGAGAGTGAGTTGTATCTGAGGATCATCCGGGCGTTCGGAAAAACCGGTCCCGGGGATGAACAACGACACCCAATCACTCAACTGCCGTGTCATTATGGTCGATACGTCTATGTTTTGGGTGTGCGACCATATCATTGGTCCTTTAGCTTGGATGTTGATTATTCTCCTTTGGATGAATTCGGAATGAGCACTACTCTATCGACGGACACGGCACAAGGAAATTCCGCATTATGATCGTTATGGCTATGAACGAGCATTCTGTAGATATGATGGTCGATGTCCGCTCGCTCTGCTTGAATGGTGCGCGCTTGTGAATCTCAACCATCCCGGACAGGTCATCAACATCGACGTCAATTTGCACCTCAACACCGTTACGATGAAGACCAAATTCCTTGCTCAAGCCCTTGCACTTGTCGCGCCTTCTCAAGCATACCTTCGATTCGGTTGTGCTACTCTCAGCGTCCAGCGTCTCGATCCTCTCGTCGAACCAGGTGCCATTCCCTCAGCCCATCTGCACCAGATCATTGGCGGAAATGGCTTTAATGCGACCATGGACCCGAAGACTGACGTTGCTGAGCGCGCCACTTGCACAACATGCACATTCTCGGAGGACTTCAGCAACTACTGGACGGCTGTGATGTACTTGGTATGTATCAATTCCCTAAACACGTTTGCTGTATGTGCTAACTTTTCCTTAGTATGTAAAAACCATCTTATAGGCTGCCTAGGTGTAACTTGAAGACAAGACTTGTACTTACATATACCAGTAAGGCTCGCAACGGCACGTACAAGCGCGTGCCCCAGTACCCGAACTCGCTACTCGGTAATATCAAGGGTGGCATGACGGTTTACTACATCCAGCAAGACTTTTCTTCGAACGGCAACCAGAAGATTACGGCCTTCAAGAAGGTGAGTGTGATTCGCAAGCGTTGGTCAGAGCAGGTAGTTTAACATGCTTAGGGATTCCGAATGACCGTAGGCTCGCCCTCGGCCACAGATGGCAGCAACCCTGGGCTCCGCTACACTTGTCTGCAGAACGTCAACACTCGATTCCCCGAGACGGCTGAGTTCCCAAAGCAGAGCTGCCCGGCCGGTATCATGGCCATCCATCATTTCCCCGCGTGAGTAACCACATTCCCTCCTCTCTATCAGTCTCCCGCCCGTGCTGACCGCCTACCCGCTACTCGCAGGTGCTGGGACGGCAAGAACCTTGACAGCCCTAACCACCAGGACCACATGTACAACACTAACAGGGGCGCATTCACCCCAGCGGGACCATGCCCGGCCTCGCACCCTGTACGCATGCCGCAGTTGGCGTACGAAACCATGTGGGACACGCGCCCGTTCAACAACAAGGCCGACTGGCCTGCCGACGGCTCGCAACCGTTCGTATGGAGCTACCAGGACAGCAAGGTAAGTCATAATGTCTCCCAAATCCTCCCTCCAAATTTGCAATCCCCATGAATCCCGGCTGAATGAGTCTTAGGGATACGGCACGCACGGTGATTACGTCTTCGGGTGGAAGGGCGACGCTCTCCAGCGGGCTATGGATTCCACGGCCCTGCTTAGCAACGGCATCACCACCCAGTCTGTCGACAAGGCCAACCAGTGCGCCATCCAGAACACAGTTAATGAGGACATCGACAGCTGTGAGTGTTTCTATGGATAGCCTATTAGAACAATGAGAACTAACGCTCCATTTCACAGGGCTCACGGCTCTCCCAGGACAAGGTAGTATGCCCATGTAAGGGTCTGTTAAGGGCAGATGGATCCGTATCAGTCTATTTTGGGCAAAGGCTGTGGGATATCATAGTAGTATTTTGCAGACCGGGCACATATACACTCTTTCTCATAATTCAAAGACAGATCACCCTCATTGCGTATCTTATGTTCTGCTATCCCTTGTGTTCTGTACTTGCATGGCTAGCTGAAGATGGATGTTGTCAATCTTGATTGTGTCTGCTTACTCTATTAATGCTAAAGACTAATAGATGTCTAAAAACATAGTCGGACATCCTGTCCGTGCTCAAGCATATTGCTTCATAAAGCCAGTCCCAGCACCCAAAACGACAACCTCATTTACTTCGAGAATGTTAAAAACATAATATTTATACGCGTATCTCCTTAAGTATCTACTTTAACAGGAAGCTGCATAGACTCATTCTCTAGCGTTTTCAACCTATCACAATACAACCTCTTCCATATATCTCCACACCCCTGAAAGGGATTTATCACGCGCCTTTACGAAACCAACTTCCACACGCCCCCGTTCCTCAATACATCTCTCTTCAAAAACAGCATCTCAATACTTTACACGATAATAACATCAACAACTACCTATATTAACGGGCATCGTCTAGGCTCTCTGCAGTCACGGCAATCAGCTGGCGAGTCGAATGACCCTCCCTGATTTCCGTTGTCGCGAGGACATTGGCAGCCGTATAGAAATATAAAGTAAAACGGCTCGATATTCTAGGTTGCCTTGAAGTTTTTAAATCTATAGGATTTCCAATTCATTATTACCGGCCTCTTTTTTGCTCGTTTAGTTCTCTCTCTTTCTCCGTCTTCTTTTCAACTAGGAGCTACAAAATGGTGCCTCCTAAGCGCTGTAAGAGCACAGTACAACTTGACTTCATTCTGTCTAGCGGCCTCATCGTATCCTAGCCAGTGCTTTGTCGTGGAGGGGATCAATAGGCAGTCGAGTACTTCGAGTAGCTCTGTGCAGTTTCGTATACAGTCCTTTCCAAAAAGCCACTCCATTACATTACGCCAGCATCGTCAACGGTAAATTCATCAAAGCCCCCATTGGCCTATCATCTTCTATAACACTCATCGGTCATTAGGAAATAATAAACTTCACATTCAACTCTACTCTTCCCACACGCCTCAGAAAAAATGTGCAAGGAAAGGAAAAGGAAAGGAAAGGAAAGGAAGCAGAGAGACTTGCTATAGTAAACCCAAGCGAAGGTGATCCTCTCGTATTTAAACTTGACCGCCTGGCTCTCTCTGTCCAGGGAAGTCGGCATCTTCGAGGCGAAGACGTCCAGCGCCTCGCTGTCCTTGCCCCCTAGCTCGAGCTTGTACGCGCGGGATCCGTACGGGATCTGCGCCACGAGGCCCGCGGTCACGGGGGAGCCTCCCGCGTAGGATATGTGGCTCTCCAGGACGAACCACCACTGCGACTCCCAGCAGCCCTCGATCTTATATCTGGGCTCCGTGAGCTTGGCTAAGATGGCGTTCCAGAGCTCCATTGGGAAAGCAAAATAAGGGGTCACCCTTTGTTGCTGCTGCTCGTCCTTTGTTTGTTACACACGGCTTTCGTGAGTTTCGTTGGGAAAATCAGCTGGCTTTGCGGAGGTTTAGGGGTAGGTAGCACCTCTTGAGTATTGCTGCGCTCCGGGAAAGTTTTAATCTAATGCGATGCGAAGGGTGCGAGTTTCCAAGAGGGTCTTGGTGGTCTCAGAAGCTCCTTTATAAACCCGACTCGGTGACGCGGTGATGAAAAAATTCGAAGGAGCAATGACTGTTTCTTTCTTTCTTTCTTCGATTGTTACACGCTCGTGATGACCTCTGATCACGTAGATGGCCACGAATCTTGCTAGACATTGCAGAATCGAGACCTCTGAAGAAGTAATATGCTCGAAGAAAGCCGAGATTTCCCAGAGATATGGGAGTAAGACGACTTAGTATGACAATGAACAACGCTAACAACGCTGGTGTGCGAGGATAACAGTCATGCGGTCCTCAGCAGGGTGACACCAAATTATCTTCCGACTGGCTTCCACAGATATCTCGGTAGCTGGCAGAAGTTACGTTAGACACGAGTGACCAACAACTCTCAGCCCCGTCGACATATTGGTCTTGCGTTGATGACAGGGCGTGCTCCTCGTGGGTCGAGTTTGTTTGGGAAAGGGGGATAATGAAGGCACGAGGCGATTAGTGAACGGCACACAGCGTCTTTACATCTTGTCATAGTCTTACAATCATGGAATTTGACCAATCGGCAAACACTCTTCAGAGCCTATGATCTCAAATGTCACGGAAGAGTCGTGCTTGTATGTTAGCTATGCTGTTTCACATATTGGAATAGCAGCCCATTAGCGCGGATGCATTCATGGATAGAAACGATGAGGCTTGCGTTACATAAGGGATCAGGTATATACTCGAAAAGCCCCAGCTTCTAAGTGGACAGACCTTGTATCCTATGAATGGTCAAGTAAGAGTTATTGTATTGGGGATTACCCAGATCTATCTACATACCTCAATACCCTAGTTTGATGCAGGATGCAACGCTTCCATTTTGGGATCGTGCAAAGACCTAATTGGCTTGAATAAATCTCATAGATGTAATAAGAGCCGATGGTACGGTACATCCAGGTCTACCTATATGCCTATAATTGGTACGAAAGTATTCACTATAGCAAGTGAAAACTAAGGCATTAAATATGGACTTTCAAGATGTTTAAGCTGTAATGTATTTTATCCCACTTCAAAGTTTTATTAAGTTGTTCTAGCTTGCTCACTTAGTCGTCCCCATATAGTTTAAGCACCTCAACAGCATTCCCACCCATGACCGCCTTTGCAGCTTCACTATCCGCGCCTAAAGCCTTACTAACTGCCTCTTTGTTCCAGGTCATGCTCTCCCATTCACCTTGCTCATCGCTGTTCAACGGCGGGAAGAACGGGTGATCGGTGCCGAACATTAGCCTATCGACCCCGCTTGCGTCGATAGCGGCTTTGAGCCCAACATCCGAGTATATGACAGCGTCGAGGTAAACCTGCTCCTTCAGAACCTGCCATATCGTCCGCCGTGCGGGGCCGAGCTTTCCCTCGCGCACGAGATGACGATCGTGCACAATGCAACTCTCAATGCGGCCGGCCAGGAAGGGCAGTGTGCCGCCACTATGGGCGAGCAACATACGCAGGTCCGGGACGGCTTCGAACACGCCCGCCATGTACATGCGCGCGACGGCAATGGTGGTCTCCATGGGGAAGCCCAGAGCAAGGGGGAGCACGTGTCCGTACTCCTCGGTAGCTCGGGGTCCCCAGACCTCGCTCGGAAGCCCGTAGTGCGGGTGTAGGAAAATTGTCAACTTATTCGCAGCCAGGGCACGGTACACAGGAACCAACGCCGCGTCATCGAGCCCCTTGCCCAAACCTGACGTCCCTAATATCACGCCACGACAATACTTCAGGCCCTTAATGTGCCCGATGGCTGCGAGCAGGGTCTCGGGCGGCGCGGTCAGGGGTAATGTAGCGAAGAAAAAGAGTCGACCGGGTGCGGTGCTACACATATCACTGAACGCACTGTTGATCGACTTAGCTGTCTCTCCTGCCGCTTCGGACGCTACAAAGTCTAGCCACGGATTCGCAAGTGAGATGACGGAGATATCGATTCCATGCGTATCCATGAAATGAATCTTTTGGGCTAACGACGAATAGTGAGTTGTTATGGGCCGGCCAGGTAGGTTTGCAGGGAGTGTGTTAGACGTGGAGGACGTAATCTTATCCAATGCCTCTGCCTCTGCTGGTAGGATAATGTACCTGGGATCCTTGGCACCTGCGAACCGGCGGATCAAGGGTATAGTTTTCCTTGACTCTAGTAGTTCGACGTAGGCCGGAGGGTACATGTGGGTGTGGATATCCACCACTTTGGGATTTGAAGAGCTCATTTTTATGAATCAAACTGGTGAGCTGTCTGATGGGTGAGTATTATGAGGCTCAGCAGAAGAGGCTTGAGTACTCTTTAGCTGCGTATATGGTATATCTAGTATACCTAGGTCGGGTTGTTGTGATGTGTAGA
The DNA here is from genome assembly GCA_022578965.1 of Xylaria sp. FL1777. NCBI lineage: Eukaryota > Fungi > Ascomycota > Sordariomycetes > Xylariales > Xylariaceae > Xylaria > Xylaria sp. FL1777. Next base: position 624,196 of record MU400515.1, read on the forward strand.
CAGACGACTGCATGTGATAAGAGTCAGGTCTGCCAACTTCACCTGAGTGAGCTGATTTTCAGAAAATCATGCGTAACGCTCGCTATCTATCTCCTTCCCGGGTTGTCGGTAGACAACTTAGATTCTGATTAGGTCGAACGAGGTAACTATATCAGCCCCGCCTAGATGCTTCCCCTCCCTTTTTGCCTGGGGCTTATCTCACCTGTGGGGTACAGCATGTAAGTATAAAGTGCATCCAATGATCTTGGTTTCTGTTGTGCAGCTTGTTCGGAAAGTTAAGTACACACTCATATTTTACTATTCAGATCAGTCCCGAGGGGCATTTGTTACACATGTTTTGTTGGTGAAACCATACAAGTACAGGCCTTGAGAATCGACAGCTGATTGCTCTTGACTTCATTGGTGCATCTAAGGTTCGCCTAGTTGATGCGCTTCCGGAACAAAGGGCGTCGGTCTCCTTATTCTTGATTGGGAAATCTTACATCTCCGGTGCAAGCCATCGAAAAAGAAAATGGAGTCAGCTGCCGTAAAGAGTGAGGGACTGGTTATTCCTGTAAGTCAAATATTTCATTGTGGGATGAGATGGATTTTGAGATTGTCACATGAGTAACTTATCACCCAATAGCTCATCGACTTCTCCCTTTTCTTGAACGGGACGCCGGAGCAACGAAAGGAGACAGCCCAGGCAATTCTCCATGGATTTCAGACTGCAGGTTTCATATATCTGAAGGGACTGCCCATCACCCCGGAGTATCGTAAACATCTGTTCGAGACCTCAGCCAAGTATTTTAAGCTACCGATCGACACGAAGATGTCGCATTGCTGGACAACTGCAGAGGCGAACCGTGGCTACTCAGCCCCCGGGCGTGAGAAGACTACGACGTTAATTGATCCGGATGATGTCAAGAAGCTACGAGATGCTGTTCCTGATCTCAAGGAGAGTTTAGAGATCGGTCGCGAAGGTGAACCAGGGCGCCCAAATCACTGGCCCGTAGAGGAAGGTGAGCTCGTAGGGTTTAAGAAGACCATGGTCGAGTTCCACGACAAATGCAAATACTTGCATATGGAGGTGATGCGCGCAATCGCCGTCGGGTTGGGAATCGAAGAGCAATGGTTCGACGGCTTCACGGATGTCGGCGATAATACGCTGCGTCTGCTCCACTACCCCGAGGTGAGGAAAGACGTCTTCACGATCAATCCGGGCCAGGTACGTGCCGGCGCACATAGTGACTACGGATCTATCACGTTGCTCTTCCAGGACTCGAGAGGTGGCTTGCAGGTGCAGAGTCCAACTGGCGCATTTGTTGATGCCACGCCCATCGAGGATACCTGCGTTGTTAACGCGGGTGACCTACTTGCGAGATGGAGCAACGACAGCATTAAGAGCACAATCCACCGAGTCGTCGAGCCGCCTTCGGGTGACGGCGACGTTTATCCTGCTCGATACAGCATCGCGTACGTAATCCCTCGCAACCAAACCCAGCTATTGAGGAGAACTGACCAGAGAGAGCAGGTATTTCTGTAACCCCAACTTCAAGAGCTATATCGAAGCCATTCCTAGCACATACGAGGCTGAAAAGGATAGGAAATACCCGGGAATCAACAGCGGAGACTATTTAGTCCAGAGACTGGCTGCTACGTACTAAGGAGGCTTATCGTCGAGATTAAATCACCTAGGGTAGTGCTTGTAGGGGTTGGGATAGCAATCATGGTTTGGAGTCGTGAATTGTAACTTTTCGGAGGGAGTTTGTGACATTGAAAGATGATGGTTCAAACTTGGAACCTTTGCTGTAATACCATAACGTAACAAACCTAACATCAATTAGATGTGGGGCCCCTAATTAAAACCTAGGCAGTTGTCCAGGGTCTTTCTAGGGATCTAGATATGCGCTATTCAGACGTCATTATAGAGGGGCTTCACATGGATAACACCGGAGATAGTGGGGCTTGTCATTCACATAGGTACTTACCTAGCTGTAGGTAGTCACAGCCTTACGCAGTATGGCTTACATAGCCATTCGAAGGTCATCAACTTTGTGTGCTTTGATTACCTATCATTCGTCGGATACTTCATCAAATGTTTCTTCTTTTGTTCCTTCCCGGCCTTTGAGTCTTTCGATGGGGCAAAATGAAGAAGACATTGCTCCTTTGCTTTATCCACGGCTTCAAGGTATGGCCGACCACTTTAATCATCCTCAGGTAGCCTTGTTTTAGAATATACACCACTCATGTTGCGGGTCACCTTTGATTCATGACACGGATAGCGCAAGATTCCCTTTACCGAGACATGTAAGAAGACTAATTCGTAATATGAAAAATATAGGGAGGTGAGGACACCTTTGGGGCCAAGTCGGAGTTCGCTCAACATCTTGCTGCCCTGATCAGCGCAGCGCTCCCCAAGGTCGACGTACAAGCCGTCACGTACCCCAAATACGAGACGCGCGGGGACCTACACGAGTGCGTATCACGGTTCCGTGACTGGCTCCTCGAGCGCGTCATCGACATCGAAGTGGCGAATGGCACCCCTTCCCCGACAGTCGACCCTTCCGTACACACGATTCTGATCGGGCATTCCATGGGCGGTATCGTAGCCGCCGAGACAGTCATCGCCCTTGCGAACGATAAACCTATTCCACAGAGCGAAGATAGCCAACACGACAACCAGGGAGGTAGAGAAGATGCGAAGGAAGGCGGCCTACGGGCACCCTCTCCTGAAGCACTGAATAGCTTGATGTTTCCTTACATACAAGGTGTCCTCGCTTTCGACACACCGTTCCTGGGCATCGCTCCAGGCGTCGTGGCGCATGGCGCCGAGAGTCACTATAATAACGCCGCGGCGGCATGGACACAGCTGAGCGGGCTATCGACGGTGTTCTGGGGTTCCGGCAGCAAGGACCAGCCACCTGCCGGCAAAAAACAGCCCGTGGGAGCGCTGCCTGCCCCCGAGAACGATAAGCCGAATGCACTTAAAAGCGGCGGATGGGGTAGCTGGGGGAAGATCGCCATGGTTGCGGGTGCGGCCGGTGCTGTTGCTGCTGGCGGTGCGGCGGCGTATATGAACCGCGAGCAGATTAGCACGGGATGGTCCTGGGTATCGTCGCATCTTGAGTTTGTGGGCTGCTTGGCGCGCGGCGAGGAGCTCAAGAACCGAGTCCACACCATGCAACGGTTGAACGGGGAGCTCAGTATTGGGTTCGCGAATCTATACACGAGACTTGGGAAAGCAGCCGCACCGAAGCAAGTTAGCATGCTAGGCACGGTGCTGGGTAAAGAAAGGACGTTCTGTAATTTGCCTTCCAAACTAGCTGCTGGCGTCTGGAAGGAGGCGATTAATGATGCGGCCACGGATGAGACGGGCGCCCATATGAGTACGTGAACGCCCTGCCCCCCGCTATGTCGTTGCTAATATGGTTCGCTAGCTATGTTCGAGGCGAAAAAGAACCCGGGATACGCGCGATTGTCTGAAGATGCAAGGGACATGATCGTGGCTTGGTCGAAGAACGACTGGTACGAGACAAGTACGCGGGGGGATCTCGAGTAAATTAGTTGCATTAGTTCTGTTCTTTGTATATATGTCTCGGGTCGACCCCATTCCCTTTTTTTCGTTCCTGTCTATACCATTGTAGCACCTAGTTTATTTTTTTCATCTTCTCAATGCAGATAGTACATCTCATTCCGCATAAATAGCATTATGCTCCATAAGCAGGCATCTCCATCCATTACCGTCAATCCCATATTACCGTAACTCGAAGTCTATACGTTTATTGTGTGGCCTTTGTGTTGGATGCTTTCAAGACCTTGCGTCGCTGGGTCATCATGTGCGTGTATAGAATGTAGGCAGCTAGAAGTAGGCAGTAGTTAGCAAAAAAAACAACCCTTTTAGCTGTTGAGCAATCTTCGTCATTATCAAGCCACTACGACCCTCCTATAACGCCATGCCCACCAACCCCCGCCAAGATATACGAAGAGCGGCGGCGGACTTACAAGGAGGATAGACGAAAACGACGTAAGCCCACAGCGCGGTGCTGTAGAGCGGGTGCACGGCGTGCTTCGCGGGCTCGACGGCGCGCCAGATCAGCCACGCCTCGCTGGAGATGCCGAGCGGGTACAGGACGAAGAAGGCGTGGTACCGCAGCCAGTGCAGCGCCGAGGGCTGCCAGCCCGAGAGCGTCAGCGCGAAGTACGAGTACCGGACGACCTCGGTGACGGACCACGCCACCAACATGCTGCTGTAGGCCGGGCTGGCGCCGAGCTGCGGGAACAGGTCCGTGATGCCCCAGACGATCGCGTACCGGCTGAAGACCTGCATGAAGGTCGTGAAGAGAGGGGCGCGGACGACTCCTAGATAGAGAGATCGGCGTTAGAATGATTGCATCGCTTTCTGTACATATTGGTTTATTGTGGGGGTGGTCGATCGGGTATTTGGGGGAGTGCCGTTGCTATGCCGTAAGGTTTGGCGTCGGACTGGCCTTCTATGTTGAGCTCCGAAACAGATGCCTATCATGGAATTGACGCGGTTAGATGAAGAGGCAGAGCTTGCTTACCAAATAGCGAGTGCAGCACCTCCATGCCCGCGAGCGTCTGCGTCCACTTGCAGAACTCGCCGACGGCGGGATACGCGAAGCGCGGGCTGCGAATCACATTGACGCCGACGATGCGGCCCAGCACCGTGAGCCACAGGATTGCAGACACCGCATTGTAGAGAATCAGGTAGCCGTTCTTCACGGGCGACTGCTTGCGCGGCGGCTTCGGTGTTGTCGTGTCGGCCATTTTGGGATATGTGGTGACGTAGGGTCGTGGGAGACGGGATACCGATTCGTATAATAAAAAAAAGGAAAGAATTGGGAAGTTTTGGGGCCAAGCCGAGCTTCCTTGCATTCATTGGAGCTACCTGCAGTAGCTCTGAAAAAAGAACCCTGTCAAATGGCATTTGTTGAGCTGGGGAAAAGCCCCATCAAAGCAGATTCCTATCTACATGTATTGGTAGGTACTGTACTAACATCTCCAGCTTCTGCTACCTGCCACAACTTCAATTCATGTAGGAACGATCACCTATACACCACTTGTTTTCTTTTGTTTCCTCCCTGTTTTTCTCCCTGAGCATTGATTTCGGCACGTTCATTGACGTATTTTTCTTTTCTTCTTCTAAGGGGACACCGGCGTCGCTTCACACTAAGTGCCTGCATATCGTCTCCTAGTTGTTTTCCTTCCTTGCGTAATCGTAGAAGTAACGAAGTAAGTCCACAGTTCGGTCAATGAACTTGGTTAGTCGCTTTGTCGGAATCGGATTTTCATCCACTTCAGTTAAATCTTCGATCTTCTCGAGTTTTCGTTTGACTGGCTTAGCCTTGTTCTTCAGTCCCTCGTGTCTCTACGCTAGATTATCAGCTCAAGTTCACACCCATCCCGTAACTACGAACACTCACCTGCATCTGCTCAAATCTCTCTCTTGCCACTATATCAAACTTAGGTCAGTTATCTAGTCAGTACTTAGCGATGAGAGAAAGCGGCTCCGCTACTCTGAAACCGAATGCCTGGGTTCGGTGGCCAGTCCTATATAAGCTATCCTCGTAAATAGAATAGCAGGCCTTGAACAGAGCGCTTTGAATGATTTGAACAAGGATAATGCAACTTACAACGCTCTATTTCACCCGGCGGTAATTTAGAGAACGCTTGGGCAGACGAAGAGGATAGACTGGGTGAAGGTGGGCTGCGAGGGATGATTAAGCTCTTCTGCAACGCGTCTGACCCAACCATTAGCCACACCTGGAAGGATATATTCCTTGTGGTACTACACCTTTTGATCTATAAAGGAAATGAAAGACGGCGATAGGTCTTTTTTCCTTGGGAAGAGCTCTGGTATACCTCATTTTCGGCGTCTTTATCTTCTTTGCTGACGAAAATCTATATTTAATGTTAGTGATATGCTCGTGGACGATTGTATATCAAGATTAACCTACGTTGTTCCGTGGGAGATAAATTTCCCTTTCATCGATTTTTCCACCAACTCGAATTCCTTATTAACTAATGGTGTCTTTGGTTGCACACCTGTTCGGCAAAGCATGATACGTCGATGGACTGTGACCATGATATGTCCTAGGCGTTTGGCAACCTCGAGGTCTTGCTCAAGGCGCTCTTGGTGGGATTTATCGACTAGTTAGTTGATTAGCAAATTCCTCCAACTATTTGAATGGGATGCATGTGCTAGGTAGTCGTACTGGTGGTAATAGCAGAGAACTTGAGATTGTAGCTCTTCCACTGCCGAGATTGTAGGCAAAATGCTTTTTTGCAGGACACGGTAACTTCTCCTTGGTTCGAATCTTTGATTAATTTCGAACAGATGTGATTGCCATCTATGTATAGTTTAAACACAAGGGCGTGTTTTTGGTAGTCCCAACCATACTCGCAGCTAGCGGCCAGTTTGACGGCGAACTTAGCATCGTCAATAGCCTCAATATACTTTGTTGCTGTCGGACAAGCGTGTTTGGCTAGAGATAGCTTCCCTTCATCATCAGCTTCATATTCGATCGCATCTTTACCGGCGATCTGCACGGTCACCTCGACGCCCGGGACGCTTTCGAGGATCGCCATTGGACTTCGAAGTTAGCAGTCTCCAGAGTTTCACCGATCTTAATGTGTTAGGTAGCGGATGAGGGAACAGTATGTGCAGAATTGGGATGTGTATGAGGCAAACTGGATAAGTTGGAGCACCGACTATTGGGTGTGGAACAACGAGATAGTAAGGAAGAAGATTGTAGTTGCAGTATCCCCTAGAACTTAGACACAACAGGTTTAAATAGCAACCTGGGAAAGAGCTACTGTGGGGGCTTAATCTTGAAGTAACAGAAACTGGTACATAGGTACCTCTCCTGGCAGTCTCTTCTAGACCAACTCTCTTCTTTTCGAATTATTCTAGAGACACTGTTATACGTGGAGCTTTCTCAAAAGGCAAGGCTTCATCCGAAAAGCCGGATTTGTATTAAAATCTAAGTATAAAAAAGGAAAGAAGTATTTTATAAAGTGGTTATGGGCAATTTGTGTAAGTAGCTAGATTATAAAAGTCCAAATTAAGCAGTCCTTGAGTGTTTACTACTAGCAGAAATTGCAATATTAAAAATAACAGTATTGCGTTTCGGTTCGTTTTCAGCAAGCAGAAAAAGGCTATAGGCTCTAGAACTAGTATGCCTCTCTCCCCATCATTCAACTCTGAATCAGCGTTTCAGGAAGAATCGCCCTCAATATTGTCAGTCTTATTGTTGTGCGCCGATGCCAAAGCCACCCGTGAAGGCAAGATACCACCAAACACCCTAGACCCCAAGATGCCAACAGATTCCTTTAACAAACCAGCTTCATTAAAGAAGCAAAAGAAGAACACAGCTCTGGCAGCAGCTCCCACCAAACCGATCGTGCCAATAAAGATAAAGTTAACTCATCCAGAGCTACAGAATAATATCTTATTACGAGGACATGCGGAAGCTACATCCACTGAGTCCATTAGTGGTAGCGAAGCCTATGTTTTAGCTCCGATCGACGAGGAGGAAGACGGAGTCGAGGGGGTAGGAGCCTTCAGAATCTCTAAAAGCCTCTGTACTTCCGCTTCACGCTTTTCCACTATTTCGGTAGGTGTGTGCCCTATCGGCCACTCGTCGGCAACGTTGCCGTATCTTCTTCGTCGAGTATTAAGCAATCTAACGAGAAACTCAAGCTTGTCGTAAAGATTCGTTACAAATTCGTTAACGTTTGCGTTACAATAAACGGGGGTTGGTAGGCAAGTTTCAAGGTAGGCTCCCTGCGTTTTAACGACATCAGGAAAACTATTGAAAAAATTATTCTATATGTTAATATGAATGTTAGCAGTAGTAAAGTAATATAAATGTAGACTTACCCAGCTTAGACTTAGTGAGTTGTTGTTGTTGGGTAGGTGTGGTTGTGTCATGTTGCTCAACTTTCGGTTGTTTGGAGAGAAAGGGAGAAGAAGTTGGAGGTTAAGCACGGATATAGTCACAAGGCGTGGTATCAGATGATTATATTCTGAATAGAGTTAATAACTCAGTTCTAAGCTCTGACACCATCCCTTGTTATGTATCACGTGACTCACGACATATGACGTGTAGCTACGGACAATACCTAGATAGGTAGGTATATCTTATATATCCAACGCTTAAATTAGCCTTAGCAAGGTTCAGGTTCACTCTCTGACTCCCATACCTGCGTACGTCAAAATGATATGTACGCTATATCACCAGCACTACTTTCCTTCTAATACAACTTCATTAACTACCTAGGTACTTAGAAGCCTAAAGAACACCATAAGTTACATGTTGATAAAGATTACGTATAGGTCTCTGTTATTTCGCTCTCATATTTAAGTGCTAGAGAGCTCTGTATACGCTTATGGGACTGTAAGAAGCATGTGGCTTGGTTGACATGCCGTATTGTTCTATCTCAGACTTGCGTTGTCACGATGATAAGAGGTATTAGTCGGCATGTTCTAATTGGCACATCCGACTTGAATTGCATATGATTTTAAGACCGGTAACATATATAAGAAAAATCAACAAGAAGAAATGTGTTGAAATAAAGGGCATAGCTGTTGAGCTATCTCTTTTTACCATCGTGTAGCTAGTAGACACCCCGAATGGAGTCATAATTCCTTAACTACATGTTTCCATCTTGTTCCTCGGTTACCCACAGGTAAACATTATTGAGGTTGGCAAATGATCCGTTTATTATAGCCTATCCATCGCGATGTAATGCCTCTTAACCCCTAGAGACACCCTTATCTTAGATCAGGCGTGGAAAGGGAGTTGTTATGTAGGCAACTGAAGAGTCGCATGGTTCTTCCTCCCACCTCAGTCGTCGGTTAGATCTATAGACACTGCTGGGCGCTTTGCTGAATGGGCCTCTTCATCGACGTCCACAACTTCATTCACGTGTCGTTTCATAGCAGGCATGGACGGGATTTTGGCTTCTTTAGCCCACTGTAACGTCCAGTTAGTTCGGGCTGGAGTCGTCGTGATATTACTAACGTACGTTTATCTGATCGAGTCTCTCTTGCGCAACTAGCCCATCGGTTGTCAGCAAGTTTCGAGGATCAAACAAGAATCTTGAAGACGAGCGAGTACAAGTATTGGACAAGGGATCCGTCCCTTATATTTTCTAACGTCGAGATTATAAAGTCACAATTTGAGATCCACTTACGACGCCGGACGTCAGCCATGGCCAGATTATTGATGGATAGTGAGGCAGTGGGAACAGCAGGCTCAGGCTCAGGTGATCGTGGTATAATTAGCATATTTCTCAGACGCTCTATAGATGTGTGAGGTAAGCATATATATGGTTTAACAAAAGTTTCATACCTTTAGATCGATATATGAAACGGAAAACAGCAAATGGACCATTGTCCGTTAATAGCATACGAGTATGAATCTTCGTAAAGTGCACTGCAGTTTCTTTCTTGTTGAGGCTAAAAATATCGTGAGTAAGTGCGTTAACTTCAGGATCTGAGGATACTTACGATATAGAGTGGGAGACGAAATTATGCTTGAGTGCTTTCTCTGACACTTCAAGCGCACTAGTACCGATACAAGCTGTTGGTGCTACCTTGACGCCTTTCTTCACTACAATATGTCTTTCGAATGAGATTTGAATGCAGCCTATGTTTTTCACAGCTTCTATGTCTTTCTTAATTCCCTCTGAGCTACGGCTTTCGACTGGAATAGAACTTAGTCATAAAACCGCGAATAGATAGAGAAGGCCACACCTGTGCTTATGGCAGAGAACTTCATTGTTCTGCAATACCACTGCTGAGATTCTTCAGAATACATATTCTGCCCCTTAATCAGGTGGTCTTCGCTGTCTCGTGTCATTAAACAATGTTGAATTAGGCTTCCGTCGACTTCTACTTTAATAGCAAGACCATGCTTGATCTCATCCCACGCATACACGTCGTCATCAACGGCTAGTTTAACTGAGAACTCGGCATCATCAATGGATTCAATGTATTTCGTGACGACTGGATATTTAAGGTGGCCATCAAGATCGAGCTTTGATGCGTGAGGATCGACGTACTCGATGGCTTTCTGGCCATTCACCAGTATGGAGACCTCGATACCAGGAACTTCGTCGAGAACCGCCATCGTAGATACAGGCGGTTGAAAGAGAGTGCCTAGTAGACGTGAGAGAACTGCAGTGCCGGGATAATCGGTATCATAGACCAGAAACTAAAGACTTGTGAGTTGCTGATGAGTAAGGTCTAGGCAAACTGTGGGTGCCGGTGGGAGTCGAGAACGGACCCTATAGGTTGGGGGGAATGGGATGTATGCAGAAGAGATAGAAGGGGAAACAGGAACTTTTTGAACGAAGTTGTTCTTTTGGGTACAGGTCGGAAGGGAGCTTCACAAACCCAGAAAGTGTGGTGGAAGGTACATATAGTTACCTCCTTAACAATCGTAAGTGCCTTCCTAGGTACCAAGGTACGTAATGGCTTGGGCAACCACATTCAACATATGCTCTCTTTGTCTGACTGGGTAGTTCCTATAAACTTTGCCACAATAGGTAGGTACCTATACCTTGAATGCTTAGGTAATAGGTAATTACTTGATTCATTAAAAAGCCTGTGAATACCCTCGTAAGCGCCTGTCCAAATTTCAAAAGACAACACTATCGAGGTCGAAGAGACTGTCCTGATGTGGACACATTCTCTGGAATATATCTAGTTACGTGTACGGAGAATATACCGTCAAGAAGACAGATTCTTATTACCTGTTAGTAGGCAGTAAAGATAGACCTGAATCTGTAGCTTCTTATCCCAGTTTCAAGATATTGGTGATGCCCCTCATGTCCACAATGGCTGTTCACCCCTAATCATCTTCTCCCACGTGATCCTTGTTAGGACTTTGAATTACGATAACGCCAACTCTGTCAGGTCCTTTCCTTATTTTCGAAACGGCTGGAGCGCTAGTCAGCTTTGGCATTACCCGAGCAGTCGAAGAGTCGGGACAAATCACCTGAGCCCCATTAGGCGCCGAGAGTTAACAAGAGGAAGTGGTGGCCATGTCTTGCTCATTAAGTACGTCCACCCGGGGTCGTGGTTGCGGCGGCAGTGGACGTACGGACAGTCTCGATGGTGATTTTGGGCAGGGCACTGTCAATAGTGATGATTGGGGGCCGAGGTGGGTCATCATCATCTGAGGGCGTAGGCGCAAGTGTAATAACATTGTCGCCACTGTGCAGGAAGTCTATGGCCTCCGGCAAGGTCATGGAGGGCGTATCCTGAGTCGACGGGTTGGGAAAGCTAGATGTTAGGGGTGTGAATGTGCTAGAAAGAGTTGCCGCACCCACGACGGCACTGTCAACTACGATAGGTGTTGCCAATGTGTCGTTGTTGATCATCATAGGCGCCGCGGTGGTGTTAACGTTGAGGACGGGACTATTTGGAAGAGTCTCAGGAGACATGTGGCTCCTATTGGCGAAGGCGTAGAGGTATATGTTTGCGAAGGGCAAGTTGCGCACCAACCCATCCACAATGCTACCATAAGCATTCATTTTGTGTAGTAGAGTGTATTCACTTCTTGTGGTGCCAATACTCGGTATTTCAGGTGAGGCCTGGAGGAGAGGTAGACTTTGTGAGCCGCTGCTCAAGATGCTGCAGATTTTCGAGATGATGGCAAATCACAATACCTTGTCTGCTCTGTCGTTGATCTTGAGAATCGGTGTCGGGTAGATGTTCGTCGTAGTATTTATAGGCAAACATCTGAACAGGTGCTGGCATACTAGGAGCTTACGTATCTTGGGAAGTACGAACACACAAAGGCTCTACAATATTGTTAGTCGGCTTGACAATTTAAATCCCCTCAAACGATTGTGCTTCAGTAGGCAAGGGACAACAACAAACTCGCCCTTCGCTCCCAAGATCACAGGGGTTTCATATCCGCCCTATCACTACTATATCATTGGAATCAACAAAACGACATGCTGTGCCACGAGATGGTACAAGTGCCGCTGGCCGTGAGATGTGAAATGTATTTGTGATGCCCAAGACATGATCGTAATGTAGTTAGAATTGCAATGCACTGAAATGGGTTCGTGGTTCTAAATCGCCGGCACATCTATGCAAAAATTCTTATGAAATGGACGAACGGTCTAAATATAGTGGGAAAAGGATGAATTTCCTGAGGCTTGAGTGCAAGTGCTATTTTAAGACTAGAGCCTTCAAGGCACCTGAGGAGAAATACCTACTATACAATTCCAACTCCGTGGTACACAGTTTGTGTTACTCTAGCGTGGACGCCTAGATCATAATCCCGACTGTCTGCTATAGCTGAAGGTAACTGGCAGGTGGTTAGAGAGCACCACATATGGCCATCCTAGAGCCAGACTCGGTCCAGGTCTATTCTATATCTAAGCCCACCGCAGGCTTAGAGAGGTCGCCTTGATCGTGAGCGATATAAAAGCCTGAAATTGGCAGGATACCTTGCCACCATGTAATGATCATTGGTTGTCGATATTGCCTTGGTAAGCTCTGCATCATGATGGATATTTCATATTGGGATAAATTTCAAAAATATCAATATGTCTACTTTACCAAATGAGAGCATGAAGTATTGTCGTGGCGATGTTAAAGCAAGCGACTGCTCGACTATGTAGCACAAGGAATGCAACTAATCGTGAGGGGTACGTCTTCAGTCAGCATTGATTAGTGTCAGATCAAGGACCAATTATTCCCAAAGAACGTTATAGCTCATGTTGACACCAGCGAATTAGACGTTTGGTAACGGTTTTGGAGGATTGTCCGCGACCTACTCACACATGCATCGTCGCCTTGTTCTGCTGCAGTAAGAGTAGAACCCTTCGTGGCAGCCAATTACATAACTGCCATCATAGGGTTATCCAAGCAGAACTGCAGGCTGAGTCCTGATGCCTGCTGTTGGTGATTAGATTGGATAGTTGCCGGCTCATTGCCAGTCTGTTCAAAAGGAATATAGTCCCCCGCCGCTCCCTAATATGATCCAGAGTCGTCTTGTCAGCATCTCGTTCCTCCGCCTTGAGACCTTCCAGCCATTAGATTTCCACCCACAGTATTTGTTGCTAGCCGGCTTAATCATGGCATCTCCAGAACAAGTCCCGCAAATGAACAAGACCGTTCAGTGCGGTCTTCCACAAATGGATCCTCAGAGGCCAGCCTCATCTGGATCGGACACAGACGAAAAACCAGGGACACCGCCGCGCGACATCGATTCTATTTCTATTGACTCAATGGAGAGTGTCCCAAACGTCTTTGGCCGTAGGATGGTTACTTTCGACAACGAGCGCACCACAACTGCTTACGAGGCTTGGGAGCTGGTCCTTGTAGGAGATAGGTACATTCGCCAGTCCTGGAAGTCGTTTTGTGGTATCAAATTTGGTACCAGATGGGTAAATCAGAGCCGCGGATGCGTGTTGACCAACGCTATCCTTTCTTTCGATCAAGGGGAGCTCGCCGACATGCATGAGGATGCCATTCATGGATATAAGCACAAACGCGGGACTAGCCAGGAGATGGCCTATGAGCAGAATCTAGCCAACCGAGTCGACAACCTCCCATACGAGATCTACGACAAGTTACAGCATCTGATTGATGATAAGACTGTTGTGACCAACAGAAGCCCTTATCGGAAAAGAGAGTGGCATGTCGTTGTTCTGCAGCCAGGCGAGTATCGGATGACCGAGCTCCTACCGGAACGCAAGCGGACAAGCATCTTCTCATGGAAGAAGCTCCCCCCAATAACCCGCACGTGGTTTGTCGTCCTCCGGGGAGAAGAGGTCAAATCGACTAAAGAAGATGGTGGCTGGAAGATGCATAATCGAATCTCGAATCCTTGGTGGAGGCTCGACATGCGGGAGACAAAAGAAGAACGAGATCAGAAGAAGAAGTTCATGAAGAAGTTGGACAAGGTTCGAGCTAATCGTCATCAGCCTCTTCGCCATCATCGCCCCCTGCCGGTTGGAGCGGTTCCTCCTCGCCCTGGGCCACCAATGGGTCTGTGATCTACTCCATCCCACGAAGTATGTTGGCAGCTTGATTCATTACCGAAGTTACGGTAAACTCGTAACTCGTAACTCAAGAGAGCGACTGGAAGGAAAGGCAGATATGGCCTTGGTCTTAGGTACCAGTATTTTGTTGGCGAATAACGAGGGTGGGCATAGTGTGGTTTTCGGAGACTTATCGGTTAGGTGGCTGGTTGGTCCATGGGCGGGCCTATCGCAGGAATGAACCATGATATTCACGATGATACGATTGGTTTTCTATATTTGGATATTGTTCCTTTTTCCTTTATCGTTGGTACCAGGACGTCACCACACATGCACTGGCAATCTAAATTGACCTCCAAAGTCTAGACGATTACACTTGGCCCTTAGCCCTTGGCGCTGTGTGCAATTAATATCAGCAAGGCTCCAGATTGAATGATAGACCAGCACGAGACACGGGATGGGAGAGACTGGCCCAGGTCAACAAAGGTAGGTATATCAGGCGGTTATTACTACGGTGGCCCATAGCGAAAAAGTGTGCCAGAACCAAGGCAACCCCACCTAACTCCTTCCACCCACCCTTCGGGTATTCATCTATACCTAGGCAGCTGATAATTTACCCACTTCCTACTTTTCTTATTACACCTTTTTAATTGTACCACTTTGTATATCTTAGTACTTATTAGCGCAATTCTATAAAAAGCTAAATTTTATTTAATTAAGCTTGTTTAAATGCTATGTAGCTATTTTTAAAGAAATATTTCTTTAATTGCTATATATAAAGCTAAGTATATATACATAATTATAAATAGTTATATCTGCAAAAATTTATAGCTATATTATTATAGTTATATGTTGCTATGTTTACTAATAATATATTTATATAGCTTAATTAAAGCTAGTTTTATTTATTATTTATTTTATTAAGCTACTATAAATTAAATTTATTATTTTTTATATTTTAAGATTTTATATTACTTTTTTTAAATATAGCATACTTTTTTTATATATAGCTTGCTTTTTTTAAATATATTTAGCTTTTTTTATATATAGCTTGCTTTTTTTATATATAACTTGCTTTTTTTATATACGATTTGCTTTTTTTATATATAACTTGCTTTTTTTATATATAGCATACCTTTTTTATATATAATATACTTAAAATACTTATTTTTTTAATACTTATTTGCATACTTAATAATATAATATATTTAATAATAGCATTTAAAACTTTTAGTAGTTTTACATTTAAAAATAAACTTTTTTCTTTAAAAAAAAATATTTCTAAAAACGCAAAAAACTATAAACCTAAAATTAAATTAACAGCATAAATACTTTAAAAGCTGCTTAAAAACAAGTATAATAATATTTAAATAATTTTAAACAAATTAATAGTAAGTATTTTTTATATTTTTATAATGCAATAATATTTAATTAAATAAGTTTAAATAATTGTTTGTTTTGTTAAACTAAAGCAAATTATAAAAAATAGCAAAAAATGTAATATAAAATAAAGCTTGTTAAATTTTACGCATACAATAGTTTTTGCTTAATATATATTTATAAATTAAAAAAAGATTAAAATATGCAAGCAATATTAAAGCAAAAATTATAAAAAACTTTATACTAATTATATAGCAAAAAATAAAAAAAGCTTTTTAAAAGCATGCATTAATTATTACTTTTTTAAAAATAATTACTGCTGCTTTTATTAATAAAATATATACTATAATAGTTTAATTAAGCTTATTTAAATGCTAATAAGTATGTTAAAATTAGAAAAAAAACTAAAAAAAAAAAAAAAAGCAAATAAAAAGGAATTTTTTAGGTTTACGCCTAAGTTGCTTAAAAATACAACAAATGTAAAGCTTGCAAAATAAAAATTAAAATGTAAAAAAAAAAAGCAAAAACATAAAATAATAAGTACGCTTTTAAAAAAGAAACACTATAAATAAATAAAAAAAAAATGTTAAAAATAAAAAAAAAATGTTTATAAAAAACTAAAAAAAATAAAAATAATATAATAATAATTAATTAAAATTAATAAAAATAAAACATAAAAAAATTTAATAAAAGTAAATAAATAATAAAGTTATAGCTTTTATTATTTTATATTATTT